>JALGBA010000300.1:0-600000 GCA_023970755.1 Azemiops feae | reverse complement strand
GTGTGTTTTCTGGTCATTGTGATTCTTCCTTGCTTTGAACTGACACCGCGCCTTGATTTGGATTGTGCCTTGTGAACTCTGAACTTTTCTTGCCTCGTGAACCCTCTTGTACTATGGATTTAATTTGCCTGGTGGGTTTATTTTGATTGGGAAACCTTCAAGTGCCTTGTGGACTCACTGGCCATTGCTCTGTGGACTAGCATTGGTCTGCTTGTGGCTGGACTTAATTGGGACAGTTCTGGGTTTTTGGTGAAGAGAGTTGTGGGGGAATATTAATAAACCCACTAAACCACTGGTGTGTGTGTGTGTGTGTGTGTGTGTGTGTGAACGGGACAGCACATGTGTTCAATAAACCATTGTTTAAACTTTTTTAGCTCTATCACTGTGAATGTCTCCAATCGCATATTATTTTTATGTCTACATGTGTAATATATGTTGATAGACTATTATCTATATCCCAATAATTTGTATTATTCTCACAAACTATTGAATATAATTCCTATAGAAATACAATCATTCAAGCTAACGTTTGGAGAAAAAGTTGGCCAAGAATTTCTGAAGAACTTTTTTTTTAATTTTTAATTTTTGTATTTGATATGACACCCATTTCAGTGTTGAAGTGACTCTGGGAGACTTGCAGAATGATAAAAGCATAATAAAAACAAAATTAGCAAGAATTAAATAGAGGCTAATAAGAAGGTGAATGGTATGGGGGTGGAGCCCTCTCTCTTACCCCATCAATAATTATGGATTCTCATTACCGAGTAGAAGATAAATTAACTGAAATACATGCATGATTGTATTACAGAGAGGGACAATCAATCTTCCACTCGCCAGCATTTGTTGTATTTGCATATTTATTGCTGGGCTCTACATTTTAGCTTTTCTTTTAAAAAACAAATGCCACCTCCGCTTTGCCTATTACATGGAACAAAAGTCGTGAACAGAATAACATTTAAGGTGTTGACTGTTTTGATGAATTATAGGGGTAGTCGTACCAACCGAATGCAAAGTTTGCAATCGAGAATTGAATTTGGACAATGTTTGACTACTTTAATTGAAATGAAATTGGGATTATTAGCACTACTATGCTTGCTATTTTATACATAGTACATAGTTTAGTGTGGTTTAAACTTTGCATTCTCCCACCCCCCCAACCCAACAAGCAGAAATGACCCTTTCGGGTCAGATATGAAAGTGAGATTCAGGAGGAAGGGAGGCGATGATCGGCTACTGGCGGTGGAAGGGAGATCTGCATACTCCCTTTCTTTTGGGGACAATGCTGTCTCAAGCATTACAACAACCTACTTTCAGTGTCAGCTTTTTATTGCATGGAATTGTTCAGAAACCTTTTAAACTGCAAAGCTCAACAGGGTCTGGGTGCCAGAGAAGTATTTCTGCTCTGACCGAAGATAACCCTTCCAAGCTGACAAGGCATAAAGGTTTATAGAGAAGCTACAAGATGTAAACTGAGGTTAGAGGATGCAGCAGGAAGAGGAGGAGGAGGAGGGGAAAGAGGGAAAGCTTCCATTTAGAGCTTAAGATGCCCAGCCAAATAGTGGAATCCACCAATATATTGCTGGCACAAGCAACAATTGAGAAGCCGTTGCTACCTTTTTTTAGCTGGCTGGCTCCAGCACTCAGACATGTTTGTCAAGTTGCCCAGCCACATTTATGCAGCTGTGAAAAAAGGATCCTGGCTTTGACTGCCTCAGACAAGCCACAGATTTCTATCTGTTTAATTTTTGGATTTCAGTGGGATCCCACAACCCTGCCTGCTGCTCGCTTCCAGACTGGTATTCAGAGCAGAGCTACCTCCAAGGCAGCACGGCGGCTCTATTTCACTATGATGACTGATTTGCCCATCTCCAATCCTTGCTGGCCTAGCCAATTATTCAAAGGCCCTTTTGTTTTACCCTGTTACTGGATGACATTATTCTCATCTTCTGTCTTTGTGTTCTTTCTTCTCTGATTCTAGCAGCGGTTATGAAGTTAGAACACAAAAGGGGACCTTTATATCTTGGATTCTCACTGTGCTTTTCCTTCGGCACCTGTCACCCACTGGTTATTTTTTTTATTAAGACAAAAGTCTCTAATGCAAAAAAAGAAGGGTGTAAAAAGTGCTAGCCTTCCAATTTGATTATTTCCAAGAATGGAAACTGAATGGCTCTTATAAGCTCTTTTTTAGAAAGTAAATATGAATTGCTCTCCCCTACTGCTTCCTTTAGAAGTATGCTCTCCTAGCAAGAAAAAGAATAAAAGTAAGCAGAGCTAGTAGAAGAACCTTCAGATGAAGTGAGGTATTAGTATTCAGGTAAAATGAATGTTTTACAACTGATGGAGGCCTCATGGTAACCATTCTATGAAGAGATCTTCCCATAAGCCATTTTGCACAACTGCCTACAATCCTGTATACACCCCCCCCCCAACAGTGTCCAAGCATGCACACCAGCTCATCAAATTTGGGGACCAATGAATCCATCTGCCTAATAAATGCATGAAGCCTTAAAACATTTTTGAGAGAAATCAGCCTCTTCCTGAATCTATCCAGGGACCAGAACTTTTCTAGGTAACCAGATACCCCGACAACTAAATTCAGTTAGGATCTCCCTTCCAAAAACACCAAATCTCTATTTCGTGTTTCCCTGATCATCAATGAGAAAACCAGTAATGGCAGAAGAGCTTCATCCTGGTTACATACATCCACAGCTCCAAGCATAGTCTTGGCTCAAGGATAATGGAATCCAATCGGGTGGTCGGGAGCACATCCATGGACACGTTCCAAAGTCTTCACTTTCAATGGGTGATAAATTTTATTCCTGAGATGCCGGGGCCTGAATAGAGGACCTTTTGCATGCCAAGCATATTCAGTTCCATCACGCTATGGCATCTGACATCTATTCCAGAATACAGTTACAGCTATGACTGGAAATACCTATAATGGAGATGGATACTGCTTATTTCTGTAGAGAACCACAGAGTTGACCTTGAAGAAGGAATGCAAAGACCATTAGCACAACATGAATTAGCCTCAGAAGACAAGACAGCACGAGAAAGAAACTTAAGGCTGCCCCACCCTGACCCGCTTTGGTTTAAGAGGGAAGGAAGGGGACACACTGTCAGCTTTCAAAATTGTTATTATAGCCTATATATCAATAAAGTTCCAACAATGAGTCCTGGTGGCACAATGGTTAGAATGCAGTGTTGCAGGTGAACTCTGCCCACAACCTGGAGTTCGATCGTAATGCGGCTTAAGGTTGACTCAGTCTTCCATCCTTCCGAGGTCGGTAAAACGAGGAGCCAGATAATTGGGGGCAATACGCTAACTCTGTAAATTGCTTAGAAATGGCTGTAAAGCCCTGTGAAGTGATATATAAACTCTAAGTTCTATTGCTATTGCTATTTCATGTGGAGTCTGTTGCCTGACTTGGCCTTCCTCAAAGGACTGACATCGGTTTTGAAGGTCTCTGTTGTGGTCCGAAGGAGGATACAATCCTTGAAAACGGAGACATTATTCTCTGTTTTAGTTTCTTTATTTTGCATTCCTTGCCAGGAGTTTTGATACAACCCTTCGGTACATTACAAAGCGGATGCCAGAATCTGGATTTCTCTGGCTGGCGTCTGTCTTATCTTGCTAACTCCTCCCTTACTTTATTGTCAGGATTTACGTCTTCCAATTAGGAACCTTGCTAACAATCTTGCCTTTGGTTGTAATGATGCCAGTTCCCTTCCTTCTCCAAGATAGTCTCTGTGGATTCTTTACCATTTTCTTTCTTTGATACAATTAACGATTAATCAGACTTTTTGGTTGTTGTTTTTTTAAAAAAAAAAATCTTTAGGACGCTACGTGTGAATCCTGCTTGTTTACTTACAGTCTGATATTTTGGGAAAACATAGAAAATGACTACAAGTAGTCCTTGACTTATGACCATAATGGAGTTTGCTCACCATAAGACAGGTCGGTGATTAAAGCAGCACAGGATTACAAAATAATAAGGGCATAAATAAATTATTACATCGTCTGCCCTCTCTCTGAGATAGCACAGGACTTTCCTAACTCTATATGAGATTGGTTGAGCTAAGAGACAGAGTTACTTCATGAGTGTGTAGCCTGCACCAGCCTTCCCATGCCATAATAATAAAAATAGACCCAGCTTCCATCACTGTGTCCATAAGTATCTACTTCATCTTCCATTGCTGAACTACCTCCCTCACATCCTCCTATCTTTTATTCCCCCTCCCCCTCCCACATTTGCCAGAACTAAATAAGAATGACAGCCAAACTCTTCCTTGTCAGATTTATTCTCCATCAGATAAGACACAGCTAACTGACCAGGTCATAGGGCTTTGGAAATCCACTGCCTCTTCCAGTGTAATATTGAATATCTTTCCATCCTTCACTGGGTTTTCCCTTCATATCACGCAAGAGGAACAGGTTTCCTTGACGGATGGCTTCATCTACTTGAAACTCATCACTCGGATGACTGATCATAGAGCCATGGACTGAAGCATTAAACATATTGTATAGCCATCCACTTCCTGCATATAAAGAACCAATGCTTTTAGCAAGTCAATATTCCTGCAGACCACTTTTAAATAGAACTCTAATAAAGGAGAATATTTGTAGCTCAGAGTTGACATGAGGGGGTCCTTGGTGCTCTCCAAGCTTGCTTGTTTTTTGGCAGAGGTTTCATTACCCAAACTAGGTAACACCACCAGTGCTGGTAAGGAGTGCAGTTTACTGTCAGTTTACATTCTGGTGGCTTGCTCTGTCGGTTTTGGTGGATGGTCTTAAGAGATTTTTTGGTTGGGCTTTTTGCTGTTGGCTTCTTTGGCAGTTTCTTGATTGGGGTATTGTTTACTTGATTGTTGATCTGATGTTAACCTTGGAGTTAATCTATGCTGATCTGGGGGCTGATTGCTGGTGGAGAGGTACTAGGGTCTTTTTGTTCCTTTTTGGGTTGGGTGATTGTCTCTTTTGCATTGTGTATAGCTGTTGTTAATGTCTATGTGTCTATCGATGGCTAATTTGGCGGAGTGCCAGGCTTCTAGAAATCCCCTGGCATTTTTGGACTTGGCTTGGTCTAGGATGGTCACATTTTCCCAATTGAAACTATGGTTAAGTCTGTCTATATGTTGTGAAATTAAAATAAAATTAAATAGAACTGTGTTTTTTGAGGGTGGGGCAATATAAACAAGAATCAACATTTGTTATCAAGAAAATACACCAGGGTCTGCAGGGAAAGCAGCCTCCTGTGGAAGAGGCAAACTGGTACAGGTAGTCCACAACTTATGGCTGTAATGGAACCTGCCCATTTCAGTCGTAAGTCATTATGGTTGCAAAGCAGGTCACCACATGACCAGATCTGATTCAACAGGTCGCTGTTAAGGAAACGCAGCAGCCATTAAATATACCCATTGTTTGCAATGGGGCATTTCCCCCCAAAATCAGTAGCAAACACCTATTTTGGGCAAAAATTTATAAATTCATGGTCACATAACTATGGGACCATGCAAACAGTAGTAAATGCGGGCCGGCTTCTGAGCACCCAAAATGCTCAGCTGTCGGAACTTAGGAACCAGGTCGTAAGTAACGTTTGTGGGGGTCCATTGTAACCTGAACCGGTTGTTAGCAACCGGTCGCTATATTGCCAATTAGAATTTTTGCTGACTCAGCTTCTGAGATTTTCCCCATGTATTTTTATTCCAGTCAAGAACCATAAGGACTAGAACTCAGCTTAGGCAGTTTTGATTTATTTTGCTTTGAATGACAAATTCACAGAAGTTGAATCTGACTACAAATTCCTGAAGAGTTAGCACGTCTGGGAGATGAATGGAAAAATTATCTCAAGGGGGAAATGGACGCACATAAGAGTTTTTTAATTGACCAAAGCAGCGAGTGATCTTCCACAGTTTATTAAAAATATGAAAATAATTTAAGATCTGCACTTGCATATTAGTGTTCTTCCCTCAAGCTCTGGTGTTCTAATATCCTGCAAAAAAAAAACACCCCACAACAACTGATTATAGTGGGATACACCATCCAACTCCATCTCTGGAAACTTAAACTGGGAAGAGGAAAAACAGATCACAGGTAATTTGTGAGACACCCCTGGTCCAAACAAACATGAATCCTAACCAGCAGCCCATTTTTGGCTAGGAAAATTAGAAAGAGAGCAAGTTCACGAGAAGCAAGAATTGCCAGGAAAAAGGGTTTTTCAATTTTCAAGAACATCATTTAATTGAGATCATGACATATCTCTTCCCCCAAAGGAAGAAGATTTCAGTTTTTACATAAAAATGGAGAAATGACAAGCAACGAAGAGTCACGATCGGGTTGCTTTTCATTCACAAGAAAGTCAAGGCTTTGTTTCTTTTCTTTCTTTTTAAAGCCAATAAAAGGGAATTGTTGAGACTCGGAGCCTGCCAGTTTACAACTCAGCATTCAGGGAATTTCACAAGAGCTCCAACTATTAAACAGCAGAGAGATACAAGGCGGCACCAAATGGCACCACAAGAAGGTTGGCTCGGGCTCCAGTGCAAAGCCGTGCCAGAGAGAAAACTCTAGTGTGAATTTTGTTGTTTTTTCCAGCAGTTCCTCAAATACACACCAAGACTGTAGACAATCCATTTCAATAAAAGTCAGAACGCAAGGACTAGACCAGGGGTAGGCAACCTTGGCTCTTTTATGACTCGTGGACTTCAACTCCCAGAATTCCTGAGCCAGCCATGCTGAGGGGAAAGGGAGAGGTTTCCAAGCTGAGCCATGCTGGCTCAGGAATTCTGGGAGTTGAAGTCCACGAGTCATAAAAGAGCCAAGGTTGCCTACCCCTGGACTAGCTGAAAGCTTAGCCTTATCTCCTTTTCATTCTGTTGAGTACAAATGTTGCAAAAATTCAGGGCTAAAGTCTCCCTTTCTTCAGGTATAGTTTGGACATTTAAACGAGCAGAATTCTGCTACCTCTGGCTAAATCCCACCTCAGTTTAAGCTTCTGCTTCTATGTGGACAACTAAAGGGGAAAACGAAGCCTAATTCACCACTTTGCAGTCCAGATTAGCAAGACCGATAAAGGAGAATATTTGTAGTTCAGGTTGTTTCAAAGGTGCTTTTTCAAAAGACAACTGGACTATGTTTTTCCCTTGAGGAAAAAGAAGACGTTTCGCTTCTCATCCAAGAAGCTTCATCAGTTCTGGTTGGATGGTGGTGCTGGCGGTGGGAATGAAAGAATTAGTTCTGAGCTGTCAGAACTAATCCTTCTATCCCTCTCACCATAAGGGAAAAACAAAGCCCAGGGGTCATGCTGAGTAGCTTTTTTGTTCATCTGTATCATAAATACTTGCTTTTTATTTTGTTCTGCGTGGTTACAAGAAGTCAAAAATGACTCGATGGCACATACAATAATCATCATCACTTTCTTCTTTTGCTGTATCAAATCCCAGAACTACCTAAAAATTCGATAGCCACAATATTGAAAGTCTTCTTGGATGCCAGGTGAAAATTTACCTGGAAAAATCGAAAGTAAAAAGCCATCAATGAAAAATCAAGTCGTCATATTTGAACCCATGCCTGTAATTTTGCACTTTGCAAGACATCAGAATGTATTCACAATGCGTCCAGAACTGAGATTCTGCTCTCAGAATCTAGAAAGAACAATTCTCAGGGAGTACAAGTTTTTAAGCAAACGTACTTGAGAAACATAGAGCATCATGTCTTAGTCCATTTAAAAGACTCATCCACTCAATGTTTCCAAAACTATTTTGGCACAACCTGTGGCATTGGATTTCCCAGATTGTCATGGGAAAAAAAATGTTTTTCTGCGATCAAATCTGCTAATTTTAACAGATGACTCAGACCATAATGAGAGAGGAAGTAAATCTTTTTTTCAATCAAATGTTGACACCAAACATCATTGTGTGAATTCTTAGCATGTCTCGTACTTTTCTTTGCCTTATCTCTAAAGTAAATTGAAATATAGAAAACGGATGGCAGAAAAAAACCTAGTGGTCCATCAAATCTGCCCTTTGAGTTGGTTGTTTGCTTTCTTTTTAATTTATTCATTATATTTAATTATTATTTTTATATTTTATTTTTATTTTACTTTTAATTTTTGTCGGATGATGGACATGAGTTTATTCCAAGCATGTTTAAACTCACTTACTGAAGATTGACCCCTAGTTTCGCTGAAAGTTGGTTTGAAGCTTCCATTACGTTTTCTGTGAAGTTATACTTTCTAACATTACTTTTGAACTTCCTGCTTCCTGCTTGTCAGATGAGGTTATGTGTGTTCTTGATTTTTGCTTAATATTGAAATAGCCTTTCAGTATTGCAATTTTGCCTTGTGTGGAGATCCCAATCCATAGATGGTTGTGTGTTGCTTTATTTAATCATCTGCTTGCCAAGTTAAGGAAGAAAAACAAATGAAGAGCGAAGATGAAAACAGAGACAGCAGTGAAGAATTGGGCAAAAAGAATATGAGCTACTAGTGCCTTTCTGAGTAGCCATTTTGGCTGAAGTGAGAGTGGTTACATTATATTTACATTATTTTTCAAAGAAATTTGCAATATCTGTCTTTTTCCACTACAACCTTCAATCTGCTTCTAGACTATCTCTTTACCAAACTGGCAAACCAAGAAATCCTTGTGTGTTTCAAAATATAGTCAAGAATCATTTCACATATTAAGAAGATGGGCAGTACCTTTGCTGTAATACTTCTCAATGTGGCCCCCTAAAAGAATGATGGTCTTCTGTCACAAAAAGACCCATCAAACTCAATGGGGAGAACAGATTCATTTAACAACCATATTACTAACTTAACAACTGCAGTGGTTCACTTAAGTGTGGCAAGAAAGGTCATAAAATGAGGCAAAACTCACTTAACAACTGTCTTGCTTAGCAATGGAAATTTTGGGCTCAATTATGGTCGTAAGTCAAGGACTACTTGTATTGGCTTGATTTAAACTAGCATTTGGATTACAGAAACTGTTCTCTCTGATGCCTTCTTTTTAACCTCAAGATTATTTTTAACATCACTGTGCACATGAGAAGATATATAATCTTCAGAGAAAAAGACAATTAGACAAAATAAAGCCTATATAGATGGAAGGGGAGCAGGAGCAATATATATAAAGGTAAAATCAGAGGGGAGAACATTCACCATAATACTGAATAGGGCATTAAAATCACTAAACATTCAATGGAATAATACAGTCCAGCCATGCTGTCTGTGGAATTCTGGGAGTTGAAGTCCACACATCTTCAAGTGGCCAAGGTTGAGAAACACTGATCTAGTTTATTGCCTATCTCAAACATAGTAAGATATGACAATAAACAAGTAATAATAAAAGATAACACAGGTTTGTTTGATAAGCCTATAATATTAATGTTACCTGCATATTGTGGATTTTATTGTCAAAAGCTGCACCAGGTATTACTGGTATAAATACTTTAAGTGAACCCTTAATATCTGTTCTAATTTTCAATAGTAATAATCACTCTTCATAGAATGCAGTTTCTAGTTCTCTGAATGTCCTCACTAGCCATCCCTTCATTTAATCCAGTTTTTTCTGAATCCTTATTCACGTATGGTGTCCAGAACTGGACACAAAAATCAGACTAGGAAATGTTATTAAAAAGAAATTGAAATAGGGTTTAAATTGCATCTTGGGGCAAAAGAAGTAAAGACAGCATTTGACTTTTAATTTAAAAAAATGTTAGTCTCAACCTGGCTCAGAAACAGTTAACTTAGATTCCTAGTGGATGAGCATTTAAACATGAGCCAGCAGTGTGCGGCAGCTGCCAAAAAAGCGAATACAATCCTTGGTTGTATAAACAGAGGCATAGAATCAAGATCACACGAAGTATTAGTACCGCTTTATAAAACCCTAGTAAGACCACACCTGCAGCCAATTTTGGTCACCATATCACAAAAAAGATGCTGAGAGTTTGGAAAAAATTCAGAGAAGAGCAACTAAGATGGTCAAAGGCCTGGAGACTAAAACAGACGAAGAACGGCTGCAGGACTTGGGTTTGGCTAGTCTAAAGAAAAGAAGAAATAGGAGAGACATGATAGCAGTGTTCCAGTATCTGGGGGGCTGCCATAAGGCAGAGGGGGGCAGGTTGTTCACCAGAGCACCAGAGGGAAGGACAAGAAACAATGGTTGGAAACTGATCAAGGAGAGAAGCAACCTGGAATTAAGGAGAAACCTCCTAACAGTGAGGACAATTAACCGGTGGAACAACCTGCCTCCAGAAGCTGTGAATGCTCCATCACTGGAGGTTTTTAGAAGAGACTGGAATGGTCTGAAATGGTATAGATTCTCCTACTTGAGCAGGGGGCTGGACTAGAAGACCTCCAAGGTCCCTTCCAGCTCTGTTCTATTCTAATCAAGGAGAGAAGCAACCTGGAATTAAGGAGAAACTTCCAAACAGTGAGGACAATTAACCAGTGGAATAGCTTGCCTTCAGAAGTTGTGAGTGCTTCATCACTGGAGACTGGACAGCCACATATCTGAAATAGAAGACCTCCAAGGTCCTGTCCTATCCTGTCCTGTCTTGTCCTATCTTATCCTACCCTACCCTACCCTACCCTACCCTACCCTACCCTACCCTACCCTACCCTACTCTACTCTATTCTATTCTATTCTATTCTATTCTATTCTATTCTATTCTATTCTATTCTATTCTATTCTATTCTAAACAGGAGCTACCAGATACTTCAGATTTTTTTCCTTTGCTGGAGATCAGTAACAAAATTCTTCCCATTGCCAGGCACAGGAACAGTCTTCAGGCATAATTGTAGGTGTGCAGCTACTACTTTACCAAACCACATCATTTAAACTTCTCTCTTTTTATACCATCCTCACCTTCAAATTTACTATTTTTCAACATTTCATAATACAGGTAGTCCTCAACTTATGACCACAATTGAGCTCAAAATTTCTGTTGCTAAGTGAGACATTGGTTGAATTTTGCCCCATTTTCCAACCATTTTCCGACCTTGCCACATTTGTTAAGTGAATCGTGGCAGTTGTTAAGTTAGGAACACGGTTGTTAAGTGAATCTGGCTTCCCCATTGACTTTGCTTGTCAGAAGGTGGCAAAAGGCGATCACGTGACCCCAGGAGTAACTGTAACTATCATAAATATGAGTCAGTTGCCAAGCATTTGAATACTGATAACATGGGGACCATGGGGATTTTGCAATGGTTATAAGTGTGAAAAATCGTCATCACTTTTTTTTTCAGTGCCATTGTAAGTTCAAATGGTCACTAAACAAACTGTTGTAAGTTGAGGACTAACTGTATTTATGGCTTTCTTTTTGCACACATGGTCAGCATTAACATGTATATTGTTCAATTCCACTCTTTCACATCTTGTTTCCTTAAAAATTATGCCTCCCAGCATCCTCTCACTTCGGCTTTATCCCAAATAATTTCATTATTTTCATTCCATTCGCTCCGCTGGAGGTTTTTTGTTTATTGTCTTCACCCACTTCCCAAATTATCTCTTGTTGCTATGAAAATCACTCTCTATTTTCTATCTTTTAATCTTAATTATGCCTTATTCTTTGACTACATTGTTTGCCAATCTATTTTTCCATACACACATTATACAACAGCTTTCCCTCATTTTCATTTTTTTCAACCAATTATTCTTCAATGTACAGTTTATTCCCCCCCCCCCCTTATCGTCAGCTTCTTTCATTTCATCATTAGATGAGGCACATATTTGCATGCCTCCTACTGCCACAATTCCAAATATTTCTGTGGGCTCTGCAACATAATGCATTCCACTCTATTCCAAGCAACTTCCACATCCTCCTCCTTCACGTCCACTTTCTGCTCATTTTGTTAAGTGAGGAATCAATTTTCCAACATTCTTTTCTAGGACTCATACCATCTCTTCCTACAGTTGTTCTACTCTCAATATAGTTTAACCACCAAATCAGATTTGTTAGTACGATCAAGGATTAATGTAAGAAAGAAAATCAAACCAGAACGATAAAATAAAATGAACCCAGATTGGCAAATTTGTCACATTTGCATGAATTGTTACCATGTTTTCACTGCAGCCACCCAGGATAACAACAATAACAATAATAAAGTTGGGAGGGACCTTGGAGGTCATCTAGTCCAACCCCCTGCTCAGGCAGGAAACTCTATACCATTTCAGACAAATGGCTGTCCAGTCTCTTCTTAAAAACTTCCAGGGTTGGAGCATTCACCGCTTCGGGAGGCAGGTTGTTCCACTGATTAATTGTTCTAACTGTCAGGAAATTTCTCCTTAGTAGGATTTGAGTCCTGGGTTGGTGGTGATAGTATATATGGCTAAATTATAAAAGATTAATGTAATGCATCTTCCTTAGGAGATGTTGCAGCAAAGATAGAAAGTAATCTTTGTGCAGCTTTCCCTATAAAATATGTAACAAAACAATGCTTGTTGAATCATTTCTTTTTTCACAAATCTCATGAGGAGAAGCATTCTGTTAGTGGGGTTTACGTAAAGTAGTAATGTTAATGGAAGCACATTGTGCCTGGCTCTAAAAAAATCCTTCCCCAACCAGGGGAAGGATAATAGGTAGACAATTTACAAATTGCCAAGTGCCTTTCACTATGAAACACTCTGCTGTTTCATGAGAGGGCACCAAAGTTAATTTGATAGTCTTATTGACAGCCTCATTTAATGGCCATTATTGACAGCCTCATTTAATGGCCATTCTAATTTACAATGATGTAAAAAATAACCCAATTGTATGGCCAATCCTCGTATTTACAGCCATCACAGTGTCTGATGGTCAGGTAATCGCCATGGGCACTTCATAATTGACTTCTGACAAGCAAAGACAATAGAGAAGCCAGCAATAAAATTGTTAAGTTGTGGTCACATGATGTCTCGCTTAATGACATGATTTGCTTAATGATCAAATGGGAAGTAATGTTGTATGCCAATCAGACAATCAATCAATCAATCAGAATAGAGCTGGAAGGGATCTCTTCTAGTCCAACCCCCTGCTCAAGCAGGAGACCCTGTACCATCGTGTTCATGTGATTTTCCACTTAGTAACTATAGAGTTTAATGGTCCACTTGCCAGTCCTTACTGTGGTCGCAAAGTGAAGACTACGTATATTCAATATCATCCAATCTTTGAAGGACTATGTTTTTGGCCTGGTTAAAAGCAGAAGATGGAACCAACTCTATTGCAAACGTTGAGCACCTCAATCTCTGATTCCTTGCTAATATCTGTGGTGAGTGGTACGTTGTAGTTTCTTTTACCGTTTTCTCTTTTTCTTTTTTTCATGTCTATATCTTTCCCAGGATCCACTCTGTGAAATTTCACATTCAGAATTTCTCATTAGCCTCCTATCAATCCTAAATTCTTTCTATCTTTCATTATAAACAATCAGATCAATCACACTTTTCAATTAATTCCTTTTCCATGCAGATATACCAGAAATAAACCATTTTTCTGAGAAGCTATTCATCAAACCATCACTATTTAGAAAGTCCTATTGTAGGCATTTCTTTTTTTTAAAAATAATTTTCATGCACATTCTTAAAACTGTACATTAATATAGAAATTAGACAAAATGGATGAAAAGTGAAGTGGTCAGAAGTTGAAAATATTGTACTAGAGATAGAGCTAGGGACTTTTGCATGGCTGGAGTTATATATTGCTAGTGCTAACAGATTTGGGGCTGCAAAAATCTGGATAATCATCGGAAAATAAGAAAGATTTCTTTGATTCTCTTTGTTTCCAGCTAATGGTCATCTAGATTTTTATCATGCAGATGTGGTAAACCTAGACCAGGGTTCCCAACCGAGGGTGCGAGACGATATTCCAGGGGGTGCGAAAACTTGCATTTTTGAAATTATAGTGTATATGCATAATTCGTTGCTGTTATTTCAAACTTTTGTAACTTTTGCAAGAATATATCAGAAGCGTTCTAGGGGTGCGGGGTATAGAAAAGGTTGGGAGCCACTGGCCTAGACCAGGGGTAGGCAACCTTGGCTCTTTTATGACTCGTGGACTTCAACTCCCAGAATTCCTGAGCCAGCCATGCTGAGGGGAAAGGGAGAGGTTTCCAAGCTGAGCCATGCTGACTCAGGAATTCTGGGAGTTGAAGTCCACGAGTCATAAAAGAGCCAAGGTTGCCTACCCCTGGTCTAGACACTGTAAAAAGCCATAATTATTTAATAAACCAACATCACTTGAACTAGAATAGTATATCGTAAGGCAGATTTGGGCAACCCACAGTCTGCTTTCTCCTCTCCAGCACCTCCTTTTCAGTCTCCTGAGCACCTTTAGATATGGCAGATTCTGGATGGGGGAGGGGGAATTAGTATATGTAAGAGGATTAAAGGGCAAAATGCATGGCTTAAAACATACATTTCATTGCATGAAAAATCCCAACTTACAAAAAGAGGGGGTAAGTTCTTGTATGTTGTGCTTAGGATTTTAACAGAAAAGCAGTGCTTTAAATTTCAAAATTTAAATAGGAAATTCTTCTCTGCCATTTGAGGGGTAACTAAGCCCCTGCCCCCAACAGATGCTGGGTGGCCAAAAAAATCAAAGTGTGATCCCCGAGTACAAAAATAAAATCTACCTACACCTGCCATACTTAATACAGGTAGTCCTCGACTTACAACCACAATTGAGCCCAAAATTTCTGTTGCTAAGGGAGACAGTTGAGTTTTGCTCCATTTTACGACCTTTCTTGTCATAGTTAAGTGAATCACTGCAGTTGTTAAGAACATGGTTGTTAAGTGAACCTACCTTCCCCGTTTACTTTGCTTGTCAGAAGGTTGCAAAAGGGGATCACATGACCCGGGACAGTGCAACCGTCATAAATATGAATCAGTTGCCAAGCATCCGAATTTTCATCACATGACCATGGGGATGCTGCAAAGGTCATAAGTGTGAATAATGGTCATAAGTCATTTTTTTCCAGTGTCGTTGTAACTTAGAACAGTCACTAAATGAACTATTGTAAGTCAAGGGCTACCTGTACCCAAATTGCATCAAATGTGGAGAAGTATTCTCTATTATCCTGTATGTTCATTCTAGTATCCATACAACTGTTTATACAACTGTGGGACTCATCCTAGGATTCAGCAATTTAACCATGTCTGCTCTCTATAAATATTATGGGCCTTTTCCCTTCTCCTTTCTCTTCCCCTTCTAATGCATGGGTGTTTACAGTATATTTGTCATTTGACATTTATTTTAATGCCATTGTTGTACTTTATTTTCATTTTGTAATCAGCTTTGAAACGATTACCTGGAAAGTATAACAATATATGAAATGAATAAGCCATAACCTGCAAGCCACAAAGGCAGTCCATACAACCACTCAGCCCAAACCACATTACTTCAATCTTCCTAACTTGTGTGAAATCAGCCCCAAGCACTGGACTACAGTCCAGCCTCCCAATTTGTGCTTAGTCTCAGCTTATGTTGTAAAAAACACCAAGCATGCTAAGTGATCTTTATTAATAGCCACTTACTTGGATGGTCACCAGCCTTACTATAGCAGGTTTGATTTCCAAGCATTTATGCTTTGAACTTCAGGTTGAGCAGAATTAAAAATACAAGCGACATTTATCTCTGGCCATGCCATGCCGGATCCTCACATCTCCTTGTTGAGACATAGCTTTAGAAAGAAAAAGAAGAAATATGCCTAAGAGACAATTCATAGAATGTAACATAAGCAGGGCATCAGCCTGTTCATATTTATTTGCGTTAAAGGCAGTTAGTTGTTAAGCTCCTGATTTTTCATTCTAGCTTCTTTCACCAAAAACACCCCACTGCTTAATGCGAGTATTATGACTTCCCATTCAATTGCTTACTCCCCCATCTATCCATTAAAATCAAGTTTTGACTTCCTGCCCAGACTGGCTAAAGGGTCCGTCTGTCATTCAAGGTTTAGAAAACATTTGTCCAGAGAAGCAATAAAACCTTCTCAGATTGTTTCTCCACTGCCCTATTAGGAATGGGTCCAGCCACCTAGTAAATAATAATGGTCCCCAAACCGGACAATTTTCTCCTCTTCCTCCCCCCCCCCATTAATTTTCCCCCTAGCAAGAGAAAAACAAAAAGCAGCAAAAACTGGAAATTTGCATCCAGCGCACACCATCAAGCTTGTTAGACCATGCAAACACAATCTGACTTCTGAACAAGAGTGTGCAAATTTATTTATAGATGACCATGTTGTTAATGGACTTTCACATGGCCTAGAAATGTGAAATTTGATACAAAAGAAGTTACAGTGAGATCACCAAACCACGCTAAAAATAAGACCATTTCCCATTTTTGTTCTCCTGGGCTTTTCAAGTCTTCGGTTTTATCCCACTGTTGCCTTTCCGGTGCATTTTAGTTTATTTATGTTGATGCTACAGCTATTTATTTTATCAGAGTGAGCTGTTCAGAAAATAAGTTTTCTGGATGTCCGATATAAATGGTGTGAAGAAATGTCTAATTTTGTTAGAGAAAAGAGAAGATGTAAACACTCAGACAGATTTTACACTTTCAGCCCACCAAAATGCTAAAGATCACAACATGCATAGATTGAAAATCAATTACTAGAAATAGGCAGACATTAAGCATGACATTTATCTTCTAACAGGACTGGACTCAGCAGAACAAATCACAACAAAGTCCCTTGTAGGACTGCAGGTCTTTTATGCCTTTGGGAACATTTCATGCAAAGGGGACAATCTGATTCAACCAACAGAGAGAAACAGATAATGAATGTTTTACTTCCTGGCAGCTAATAGTGTTATATTTTTTTTAAAAAAATAAGTTTATAAACCTTCTAAAGTTCCACTCCCTTATAACTACATCAACTATAACACTGCCTAGTAGTCTTTGACTTACAACTGTAATTGAGTCTGGAATTACAGTCGTAAGTCATGTTGGTCATTAAGCGGGCCATCACGTGATTGCGCTTGATTTTACGACAATTTTGTGGTAGTTGTTAAGTGAACATGGTAGTTACTAAGTGAACCCATTGTCCACAATGGGTGTTTTTTGCAGGAAACCAGAAGTAAACTGATGGTTTTTGGCAAAATAAAGTCATAAATCATGATCACATGACTATGGGACGCTGCAAACAGCTGTAAATGCAGGCCGGTTGCTGAGTGTCCGAAATGCAATCGTTTGACCGTGGAGGTAGGGGGCAGCCATTGCAACTTTGAATCCAGGTTGTGAGTAGCCATGGGGAGGTCCATCCAATCTTTGAATGGTTGCTAAGTGACCAGTTGTAAATTGAGGATTATCTGTAATTTAGTTTCATCAGTGCTTGAGGGACTGAACCCATTTCCCCTTGCCTTCAAAATTTAAGGGATAGCCTTACAAAGCCCTGGAACACTAGAGATATTTCACCAACACATCTTTCTGAGATAAATTGGAATATATTCTTACAAATGCATCATTTTTGCACAAAACCAGCTTTGCAACACAGCTTGCAAGGGGTTTTTCTCAGGAACTAGCTACTCTTCAAATTTGAATTCTGTTACCTTGTTGTTTCACAAAGTCTACATATCTTCTAAGATCAATGAAGTACATTTTTTTTTATTCAAATCAGCTTTAGACCCAAGAGAATGTACAGGTGTCTATGGAAGTTGATCCAATTAAATCCACAATAAGGCTAGACATCCAGTCAAAGAAGTCTAATAAAACCAGTATTTAGCAGCACAGCAAATGTAAGTCTATCACCCTGCAGAAAGCATGTCTGGTATCTCCTATTCAGTCCCCACTGTGGGCAGAAACACAAGGGAGAAAGGATCTATGCAACACTGAGAAACTTTAGGCAAATATAATCCTGCCATTGCATCATGTTACGGCACTGCCTTAATGTAGAAAATTCAGTTACATTAAGCATATAAGAAGCAAGATTGTCCTAATTAGCAGCAATATAACAAACAGCAAATTAAACAAGCACATTGTAGGACTTCGAAATATCTCACAGAGCATGCATTTCCAAGGGTATCCCTATTGCAACAATTCACTGATTTAACGCCAACACTGCTCTCCAGTTTGGAAGCTGTAGCTGCAGTAGTTTCTGAAGCATCATCCCCTTGTGTTATCTTGTCCCTGTTATGAGCTACAAGGCAACCAATAAGATTTTGTTTTCTGAGCGTTCAAAGCAAGGGTGCAAACCTTTGCTCCCTCCAGTAGCTTGCAGATGTTGTCTCTTTGAGGTATTGCTTAATGAGCTGGCAGAGGGAAATTACCAGGTGTATTTAAGTCCCTGGTATTTAATTTTAATTACATGCATACTTCAATTTTTGCACTGCTCACTTCAGACCTCAGCACATCAATCAAAGTGTGGCTTTGGGTCCCACTGAAGGCTGTTCAAGATTAAAGGATTCAACATGACATTTAGAATTGATAAATGCATGTGGGTGGTTTGCATCAGTGGTGGGATCCAGCCGGTTCGCATCTTTTGTTGCCCAGGCCCAGAATGGGACTTCCGGAAGCGGCATCCACACAGAGAACCAGTTGTTCACATATTTGAATCCCACCACTGGTTTGCATGCATTTCCCCCAGATTCATTTCTGCAGCTCCCTAGATCCTCCAGTATTGTGCTGCTGAAATCCAGGGGCACAAGTGTCCCTGTTAGGGGTTAGTCTCCTGCTATAACCATACTACTGCCCCATATGCCACAGCTGTTATAGGGTCAGTTTTTAAAATGCTGCTGTACAAAGTTACATCTAAATGTACTATAATTTTATGACAGGTGTTTTTAAAGCATAGGTTTAAATAGGTTTGAATAAGGTTCAGAGGGCTGGTTCACACATACCATTAAGCTTTAATGGGAAGGATTCATATATTATATCATATCATACTAAGCCCATTACATTATGGCTTAGTGTAATAAGCCAATTAGATGACTGTTAGAAATAATCTGCAATTCAAAGGATATCCTATCAAAGGATAGGATTTTTTTTATGTACTAAGAGGTGGTCTCCCACAGAAGAGATCACCTTTTGCTACTAGTGGTTGCCAGTATCTTCACAGGACTCCAAAAAACATTATTATCTGGGTTCACAAAGGAAAATAATCCATGCTAATCAGTTCCTATCAAACAATTGTTATTAGTGCTTCCAATGTAGTCTGGACCACCAGCTCAAGAAAGACCATTGTGCAGCACCAGCAGCATTGATGTATTTCAGAAGACCTTAGCCTTATTTGGCTTAATACAAAAAGTGACCTCTGAATGAATGATATCAAATCATTGTTAGCCTGTGATTCTGTGTTACGTAGTGCTATCTCCAGATCTTTAAGAAATTTGCACATTTTGGATCCCTTCCCTATCGCCAATGGAAGCATTCTGTTCCCTACTTGATAGAACCTTCTACTAAATTAATAACCCATTCTGAATTACAACCCAAGGTAATGTTGATGACTCAGCCTATGCCTGTACAACTTGAGCTGCATAAATCCTTTGGAAATGGGGGGCTTCAGAATGTCAGGAAATGTATCTCTCTTGGGGCTCCATGGCTGCTCCAGAAGTGATTTCTTGATGTCCGCAGAGGTGATCTGCATTTGTAGAGATAGCATGAAGCAGCTACTGAAACAGTTTTAATTATTTTATTAAACTAGTTAGTTTAGTTTTAATTATTTTATTAAACTTTTAAAACTATTATGCTTTAATTATTTGAAAGCAGGTGCGTAAATGCACTTTTAAACATGCTAAAATTGACAAGTGGTATACATATGTGTCTTAGAAGATGCCTTGGAAGCTAGTTACTCTCCTAAAAATCTTGTGAGGTGCAACTGTCTTGTCTTTAAGCAGTTGATGGAAAGACCAGATCTCAGAGAGATCCAGGGAATTGCTTTGTAATAAATGGCATATAAATTTAATAAATAAAATAACAATTTCAACAGTTAAAGTCGCTGATAAGATGACAAAACTAAGTCTATGTTCAGTTTGATCTTGTTTTTAAAAATGAAATTGACCATTTCTGACTTCCCTCTTCTAAAATCTTTTAATAAATTGAATTGGATCCTAGTATTTTAATCCTTGTTTCCTGTCCCTGCATGAAAGATTGGTGGAGGTGCCCAATTCTTAAAGGAAAGAAAAGAAAAGCCCTGGAAAAGATGTACAACTTCTGATGTGCCCAGGCTGTGAAGCTTACTACTTGCTGTAAATGACACACATGATAGCACTGTATTTATCTCTGAAATGTGATAAGGGGTCTCTGACTGCCTGTCCTACTGCACAAGAGAAGAGCAACAAAGATGATTAGGGGACTGGAGACTAAAACATATTAGGAACGGTTGCTGAAATTGGGTATGTCTAGTTTAATGAAGAGAAAGACGAGGGGGGACATGATAAGAGTGTTCCAATATCTCAGGGGTTGCCACAAAGAAGAGGGAGTCAAGCTATTTTCCAAAGCGCCTGAGGGCAGGACAAGAAGCAACGGATGGAAACTAATCAAGGAGAGAAGCAACCTAGAACTAAGGAGAAACTTCCTGACAGTTAGAACAATTAACCAGTGGAACAACCTACCTCCAGAAGTTGTGAATGCTCCAACACTGGAAGTTTTTAAGAAGAGACTGGACAGCCATTTGTCCGAAATGGTATAGGGTTTCCTGCCTGAGCAGGGGGTTGGACTAGATGACCTCCAAGGTCCCTTCCATCATCATCATCATCATCATCATCATCATCATTATCATTATTATTATTATTATTATTATTATTATTATTATTATTATTATTATTTATGGGGATTCCCGATCATTCCGGTCATGATTGTCCCAAAGCTGCTTTTTCTAAGAGGCAACTGGACTTTCTTGGCTTTTTCTTTGAAAATGTTTTGCTTCTCATCCAAGAAGCTTCTTCAGTTCTAGTAGGTCTTCAAAGAAAAAAAATCCAAGAAAGTCCAGTTGCCTTTTGGAAAAAGCAGCTTTGGGACAACTAGGCTGTGCATGTTGCAGACCAAGTGAAAACTATTATTGGATTACTGCATTATCTAGTTAGTTATAAAGCCTACAGCCCTCTTTGTTGCTGCAGGAAATCTAAAGCAGGCTCAGCCCTCAAGTTTTTAGAAAACATGGGTTTTCTTGCGTGCTGCTACCCTTTTTTGTTTCTTACTTTAAGAACGGATGTCATATATAATGTAACTGTTTAATTGATTTATTAAACAAATTTATATAGCCATCCAACTCACGTGTAGGTGACTTTATGAGTTTGTTGCCATTCTACGAATCACTTTGAGAGTGTTTTGGCATTATAGACATGCAATTACAGGTAATCCTCAACTTACAACCATTCATTTAGCGACTGTTCAAAATGACAAAGGCACTGAAAAAAGTAACTTATGGCCAGTTTTTCACACTTACAACCATTGCAGCTTCCCCATGGTGACATGATGAAAATTCGAGCACCTGGCAACCTGGCATGTATTTGTGATAGTTGCCCTGTTCTGGGGTCAGGTGATCACCATTTGTCACCTTTCCAGCCAGCTTCCAACAAGCAAAGTCAAATGGGAGGGAATTCAGGTTCACTTAATGACCAAACGATTCACTTAACTGTAGTGTGGCAAGAAAGGTCATAAAATGGGGCAAAAGTAACTTATCTTGCTTAGCACCTGAAATTGGGGGTCAGGTTTGGTCTTTTAAGTTGAGGATTACCTGTAATAATTAATAGAACGCGCACACATCTTTTCCAAATTCTGTTTGGCCCTTTCCTTTCTTTTAAATTTAATACAAAAGGCAAAGCCGCTTGCCAACAGGAGTCAATATTTTCTCAAATTACGATCGATGATTCATCCACAATATGCAACATTGATCCTGAAGTCCAATTTTTTTCCCACCAGGCAATCCCCAGGCTACTATAATTCAGAAAGAGGAGGGCAAGCTGCCCATTCTTAACTTCCCATTGCTGACCCACCGTCTCTCCAGGTTTAAGGGATGGAAAATCCTGGTTTTCTTTTTTTACACACAGCAATAAGCATCCTTCCCTTGAGTAGAAAGGTATTCCCAAATGAAGGATTTATTTATATATCATATTTAGAAACCACCCATCTCCCTCACGGAGTGACTATTGTACCTGTATTAATTTTATAAATAACTCAAGGCAACGAACATACCTAATATTCATTCCTTCCTCCTACTTTTCCTGACAACAACAACCCTGTGAGGTAGGTTGGGCTGAGAGAGAGTGACTGGCCCAAGTTCACCCAGCCATGCCTAAGACAGAACTAGAACTCACAGTCCCAAAAGGCAACACATCTGGGAATCCATCAACAAGAGCTAACTCAGTTGTTAAAGCATCTAATTTTACCCCATCCAAGCAGAATCCCTAAATGTGCCTTTTTGTCCTTTAAAAGAGAATCAATATTCATGATTCCTTACTGGGGAGGAAAAGAAATCTCAGGATTCCAGCAAAAAGCCAGTGACTTCTACCTTTGATGGGCGATGTTTGCATGCAGAGCACATAGGACACACACACACACACGCACACACACACACACACACACACACACACACACGGTCTCTATGTACAATGCATTGTATAGATCAGCCCATGATATTGACGGCCCTTTTGCTAGTAAATAAATAATGCAGCAAGATGTGGGTTGAAAAGCAGGGAGGTGGGAAGACGAAGCAAAAGATCAGGGGATGCTGTCGTCTCTGAATAAAGGGGTTCCCTGCATCAGATCAGAGCACAAAACACTCCCTGCACAGCATTTACAGGTACAATGAGAGGGCCAAGCCATTTTGCTGTTTCAGGCAGAGAAATGAATATTGTCTGTTCCGTAGACAAGATGCAAGGGAAATTATTTTAGCCCCCCCCCCCCAGGCAGAAAAATCCCACAAGCAACTCCCTGTCAATTAAAATAATGCAATAAAATTAGATAATCCACAGTCTGGTGTCCCTTCGTGACACCCATTACCAGTTGTCTGAAGCAGCCAGCTCACTCCATCTAAGCACACCAGCCTTGTCAGCAGCACAGCACGTGGCTTTGGCGAGTCATTAATAAGGAAGCCCATTGATTAAAAACCTAAGGCGGGTGGAAATGTGGCAGCCCATCCGGAACCATTTACAACCTCCACGCAGCCAAACAATCATCAAATCAAGTCAGGCAGCCACCGGGATGGGACAAATGCAATTTCTGAAGCCTGGTTCGCATCCAATGCCAGCCCTTGGCACAGGTGTAGGCAGAGAGAAAGGTCGAAGGGAGATTCCCCCACGTCCCTCCCTCCCTCGAATTTTCGGATATAATTGTGAATGGATAAAGGTATCACAGGGATCCCTGGTATCATCAAGACAGAGCTTCTCTCGGGAATTGCCCGATTCACAGAACATGGAAAATTATTAGTCTTCTCACCAGGAAGATGGGAAAAGATTGATCTAGCTCAGTGTTCATGTATCCCCATGTCTGTGCAAGGAATCCTGATGCTGCACGAAAGGGAGGGGGTGTGCATCTTTCTCCCCCCACACACACAGAGGTAGACACTTGCTATCCAAAAGCATAAAGGGAGGGAGGGGGGGGGAACTAGCAACAAATCAAAATACGAAATAACCTATCTTCTCCTCCCCCCCCCGCCCCAATATCCGGCTTAACTACCACCTACACTCACCAGATCCTTAAGAAAGGAAGAGAAGAAGGCAAATTGGTAAACCGAAAGGAGGGTGGGAATGTGGAGGATGTGGGGGGGGGGAGCGTGGGACGCACACCCCCCCCCCGCTTCAATAGCTCCACAAAGCAGCCACGCAACACCCCCATGTGTCGAGGAAGGCTACGAGGTTTAAAGCCAGGGCGGGAGCGATGCCCCGTAAGCTCTCCCGCGGGTGTAAAGCTTTCATTACGGACGTCGCAATTGAAACAGGTCGGCGAGGAGAAGAAAGACGGGGGAACCCGCTGCTTTCCCAGTCCGGACACGCGCCCTCGACCACCGGCCCCCTTTGCAAAACGCGAACTCGAGGCAAAAGCGGAGAAAGCAGAGCGGGATCCTGTCGCTGCACCTAAGGCGGGGGAGGGGAGGGGGGTTGGAGAGAAAGCGAGGGGCCGGAGAGGACGGGGCGCAGCGCTTACCAGGCTCGGAGAGGCATGGGCCGGGGGGGGGGGCTCTCGGCTCGGTCCTCCCCCAGCGGAGTCAGGGCGGAAGGAACGGAGGAGAGGCGGCCGGAGAGACTGGCGAAGCAGCCGCGCAAAGCGCTCCGAGCGCCCAGCAGCGGCAGCGCAAAAGAGGCGCCCCGGCCGCCTTCGAGCCTCCCTCCGTCTCCTCCCACTCGCTCGGCGAAAGAGGGTTTAAAGGGACCGGCGGGCGGCGAAAGAGAAAGAGGTCACGTGACGAGCCCGCTGCCGCTCCTGCTCGGGGCGCCGCGTGCCGCCTCCGTGCAAGCGGGTCCTCTGAACATCTACAGAGTGCCGGCTTCGTTAGCCACGTGAGGCCAGGTTCCCATTTTTTTTTAAACGGCTGGCAACACTTAAGAGGCTTCCTCGCCACGATTTAAGGGGATGGAGGTTGCTGCACTAAATCTTGGCGACACAGACCGCTGTATCTCCCCCTCTTGTGTTGTACTTTCCCCGCCCTTGCCCTCTGGTGGTTGTCCGGACTTTTGCAGCCTCGATCCGGTAACTTTTACACATACTGCCTCAAAAATCCTGGAGGAAGGGTTTATAGGAGTTCTGACAAATAAATACGCGCACAATTGCAGGCAAGTGGGTGCAAATGGTTTGATTCCCCCAGTGTGAATTGGAGTGATTTTTTTCGGAGGCAACGTGAAAGTGTTAACTCAACCCTCTTAACTGCTTTAGGCCACAACGGTTATCTTGGCTTCTTGGAGATGGGCCGTTGCTGCTGTTTCTGGACATCAAGAAGACTCGCCATTGATCCAGAGGATCCTCGGTCTCGCCTCTCCGTTTCACATTTATCGTCATTTCTGACGATTCCTTCCAGTTGTCCTTGCTGAGAACTGGAGGAAACCTGATCTACTCTCTGTTTTAGGAGGCGGAAGTGACCGAGAAAAGCCAGTCTTGTCCGACAGATGGTTTGCTTCCTACACCCACACGTAGGTCGATAGTCCATTTTTTGTGACACGGAGATAATTCCCGAAGACACAATAAAGACGGCTGCCAACAGTTGGCCATGCATCGGCCAACAAATTAAATGTGAAACCAAACCAGCTTAGTACTCACATGAGTGCAGATGCAAATGTCATGGACCTGGTTGAGCAAACCTGTGTGAACACAGGTGTTAGCTCTCTCCCAGGAACTTAGGCACCAAGTGGTGTGTTGGTTGTACTGCCTTGGGAAGAAATGTGTTGTAGCTTCTTGTTTTGTGATTCACGTTCATGATGCAGACCCTGCTTGGCCAACCTAGTTTGCCCCAAATGTATTGGATGTCAATTCCTAACAGCAAAACTGGCCATGATGGCTAGATATTGGGGCAGTTAAATCTAATACAGATAGTCCTTGATTTTGGGACAACAGTTGGGACCAGGATTTCCATTGCTAAGCAATGCACTTGTTAAGTGAGTTGTGCCTAATTTTGCAACCTTTTTCCTACAATTGTTAAAGCGAATGGCTGCAGTTAAGTCAACTACACAATCGTTATATGGATCCAACTTCCCCCATTGACTTTGCTTATTGGATGCTGGCTGGGAAATTACAATCAGGTGAGCCCAGGATGCTGCAACCATCATAAATACATTGTGGTCATGTGACTGGGGACATTGCGATGGTTGTAAGTACGAGGAGTGGCCATATGTAATTTTTTCAATGCCATTGTAACTTCAAATGGTTGCTAAATGAATGGTTGTAAGTCAAGGCCTTACATTTGGAGAGCACCATATTATGGAAGATGGCTTAGAAGTTCCCAACCCTGTTATAATAGTGGAATAATAGGATAGACCGGCATAACTGTATGTAAAATAAAAGAATAGATAACCCCAAATTACTTGTAACAACAATTTTTTCCTAAAATTTAAATGCGTAATTACAGTTTTAATAGTCGTATCTTCTTTAGCAGGACTGCAACAGCAAAGAGCAGCTGATCATAGTGTAGAAGGGTAGAAATCAGGAAGGGGATGGGAGACTGCATTAAAAGCTCTGGTGGAGGATGAAACCTGGGCACTAAAGAGGAATGGACAAGGCAGGCCTTTTGAAAATATCTGGGAGGACCACAGCAGGTTAAGTTAATGGACTAGTGAGGTTATACAAGTGGAGTGTGATACTCAAGGGAAACATTTTGAGAAAGGGGGGGTTGGATTTCCTCTCATTAAAAGCATTGAGTTTTGACAGCACAATGTTGGGGTCAAGGGTTACAATATAATGGTTTGTTGTCCATATTCAGCTGATGAGCTCTGGCTTGTTCTACCCCAGGAGCGTCCAACCTTAGCCAATTGTTAAGACTTATGCTATGCTGGCTGGGGAATTCTGGAAGTTGAAGTCCACAAGTCTTGAGGTTGCCAAGGTAGAATAGAATAGAGCTGGAAGGGACCTTGGAGGTCTTCTAGTCCAGCCCCCTGCTTAAGCAGGAGAACCTATACCATCTCAGACAAGCAACTGTCTAGCCTCTTCTTAAAGATCTCCAGTGATGGAGTGCCCACGATTTCTGGAGGCTAGCTGTTCCACTGGTTAATTGTCCTCACTGTTAGGAAGTTTCTCCTTAATTCTAGGTTGCTTCTTTCTTTGTTCAGTTTCCAACCATTGCTTCTTGTCCTGCCCTCTGGTGCTTTGGAGAATAATGTGATACCCTCATCTTTGTGGCAGCCCCTCAAATACTGGAATACTGCTATCATGTCTCCCCTGTTTCTTCTTTTCTTTAAACTAGCCAAACCCAAGTCCTGCAGCCGTTCTTCGTATGTTTTAGTCTCCAGGCCTTTGATCATCTTAGTTGCTCTTCTCTGATTTTTTTCCAAACTCTCAATATCTTTTTTGTGATATGGTGACCAAAATTGGCTGCAGTATTCCACGTTGGACACCCGTGCTCTACCCTCTACCCTACACATTGGCTGTGTTCAAGCGATATGCTTAACAAGGTGAGGGTGATCTGAGGCTTGAGATTGTTATTCCTATCGGCCACCCAGGCTGCAATCAAACACCTGCATGCTGAGATTGCCTTTGCCTCTTTAGGATTTTATTAGCATATATTTAGTGCTAAACTACTATTCCAAACAAGCAAGGAACACTTTAATTGGAAATCAGGAGGCGGAGAAATCAGGAGGCACTTTTATATCTGAATCACTTTACAGTATTTCTTAATGTCTGAAGAACATGCTACCTTTCTGGAAGAGATATAAATTAGACTTTTTTTGGCCAAAAGGAATCATGATATTGTCTCTGCAGAAAACAAACATTTGTCATGGTTTTATCCTGCATATTTTGGACCACTTAATCCAAGAGAATCTGGAATTGCTTCCACTTTATGGAAATGCTAGTAATGTAATCTAATGTAATCTAGTTTTGTCTGTTCTGATTATTCTGCAGAATCTAAAGCAGAGCATTTTCTCCTTTTGATTCCTGTTTCTTTTAACTTGGAGGAACCAAGGATTAGAAGCCAGATTTTCCTTACAAATTAGGGATATGAGTATAGTTAGTCCTCCCTTAACAGTGGAAATTGGGATCAGGAGCTCCATTGCTAAGCGATGTGGTCATCAAAAGCAACATTATGTGAACACACTGACTTAACAATGGCAGTTGCATCAGTTTCAGTTGCCATTGTTAAGCAAATCTCGTGTGGTTGCAGTGTCCCACGCTTAGGTGATAATCTTTTGTGACCTCTTTTGGGTTTCCTCACTGAAGCCAGCAGTGAAGATTGCAAATGATGATCACATGACCCCAGGACTTTTGACATCATGATTGTGCGCCAGTTGCCAAACTGCAACTACTGTACGAGGAATGGGTCATAAGCCACCTTGTTCTGGACCGTTGCAGTTTTGAATGATCACTGAACAAGTGGTTGCTAAACCAGGATTACCTGTAACAAGGAGTCCCTTGAACCTGAATGCTGGACCCTAAACCCTAAATTTGCTTTTCAGAGTTCATAGTCTGATGGTTAGAATTGGTTAGGCAAGAATGCAGATAACCTGGAGCAGGTGCTGGTTGTGAATTGTGAGGACTAACCCTAACCCTAACTTTTCTAATTGTTGTAATAGATAAATAGTCATCACCTGAACCAATCAAATCTTTTGTATAGGTAGTTCTAGACTTATGATCACAATCAAATCCTTTGTATAGGTGGTCCTCGATTTACAACCATAATTCAATTAACTTAGTCGTTAAGTGAAGTAGCTGCTAACTGAAACATCATGATTTTATGATCTTACTTCAGCTTTCCTTTGCTTTACCAAACCTCAAAGGTCATAGATGTAGACAGTTGCAAAATGAAGCAGTCGCTAAGTGAGGATTATCTGTATTTCGTGTTGTTATTTCAGAGATATATTTTAGGGATACTCCCACAAATTCAATTGTTAGTCTTCTGGGGAATATATTGTTAAAAATTTGCAATATTTGGCATATCAATCCTATATGTCACTTTTTCCGTGCCCTTGTGACTATCAATGGTTGCTAAATGAATGGATGTAAGTCGAGGACAATGTGTATATTACTTTCAATAAGATTCACTATGGGAGTAAAAAAATCAAGGTAGCAGTCATGATTGTGAGATCAAAGCCCTGCCTTTTTTTAACACATAAAAGAATAGGAACTTTGACCGTACAGTTGGGGGTGCCATCTTGACTTTTTTGACCCATTCTGCCCATTCCCCAATTATTTTCCAAAATTGTTGAGGTTTTTCACATAATCACGTGATAAAAAGTTCAGTGCAGCAGAAAATGGAGGAAGGATCCTAAGATAAACTGGTGCAAACAGCAAGCAAATGCGGGCTGCAGAATATTAGCTTCCTGAATTTATCAGACTTCAGTGCTTTCCATGGCCCCACAGAAAGGCAATCAATACAAAGGGCAGAAAAATCCTTAATGAAATCTCAGGCTAAGAGCCTATTGATCGCTCAGCTCTTCTCTTTAAAAATGTATATGAATGGGAGAGGAATTCTTGCATGCGCAGGGAGGGAGAAGAGGGCGGTAACAGCAGGGAAAGTTTGATCAATGGCTCAGCGCAGACAGTACTTTGCTGAGAGGAAGACGCATGATTCAGCAAAATGCTCTTTGTAATAAGGAAAAGGAAAAGCAGAAAGCCATCTAGGATTGTTGCAATAGGCAAATGTGCAAATGTTGGCAGATAAATACAGCCGTGGAATTCCATCACCTTGAACTGTTGTCCTTTTGCAGCAATTTGAGGTAACTGAAAATGTCAGTATTGGATATCAATCATTTAAAAGTGCATTTGATAGACAGAGTGAGCAAGTGCTGCCACCCGTGTTTTGCCTTCTTGCCTTCTAACAGGGCTATTCCTTGTCTAGACTTTCAGGTATCCTGTAGGTACTAATCATGTTTAGGCTTCCCTCATAAGGCTTGCTAATATATAGGTAAAACCTTCAATAATGTGGAGCACCCACAAATGCTGGAGGCAAGCCGTTCGACTGATTAGTTGTTCTCACTAGCAGGAAATTTCTCCTTAGTTCTAGGTTGGACCTCTCTTTAATGATCTTCCACCTGCTACTTCTTGTCTTGCCCTCTGGTGCTTTGGCAAATAGGTTGACCTTCTCTTCTCTGTGACATATTAAATATATTGTTATCTTTGCAGCAGGAAGATAGTGAATTGATGTCTTTGATGTTAAAATGGGGCCATGGGTCAGTTCAGTATTTCAATACTTGCCTCCAGAAGTTGTAATGCTCCAACACTGGAAGTTTTTAAGAAGAAATTAGACAACCATTTGTCTGAAATGGTAAAGAGTTTCCTGCCTGAGCAGGGGGTTGGACTAGAAGACCTCCAAGGTTCTATTCTATTCTATTCTATTCTATTCTATTCTATTCTATTCTATTCTACTCTATTCTACTCTATTCTACTCTACTCTACTCTACTCTACTCTACTCTACTCTACTCTACTCTACTCTACTCTACTCTATATTCTATTCTATTCTATTCTATATTCTATTCTATATTCTATTCTATATTCTATTCTATATTCTATTCTGTTCTATAATTCTATTCTATTCTATTCTATTCTACTCTACTCTACTCTACTCTACTCTACTCTATATTCTATTCTATTCTATTCTATTCTATTCTATTCTATTCTATTCTATTCTATTCTATTCTATTCTATTCTATTCTATTCTATTCTATTCTATTCTATTCTATTCTATTCTATTCTATTCTATTCTATTCTATTCTATTCTTTGAGGGGCTGCCATAAAGAAGAGAGGGGGCAACCTATCTTCCAAAGCACCTGAAGGCAAGACAAGAAGCAACGGATGGAAACTAACCAAGGAGAGAAGCAACCTAGAACTAAGGAGAAACTTCCTGACAGTTAGAACAATTTAATCAGTGGAACGACCTGCCTCCGGAGGCTGTGAATGCTCCAACACTGGAAGTTTTTAAGAAGAGACTGGACAGCCATTTGTCTGAAATGGTATAGGGTTTCCTGCCTGAGCAGAGGGTTGGACTAGATGACCTCCAAGGTCCCTTCCAACTCTATTCTATTCTATTCTATTCTATTCTATTCTATTCTATTCTATTCTATTCTATTCTAAATATGTCTCCTTCTTTGATTACAGAGCTGGACTACCAATTCCTAGAAGCTGGAGTACTACTACTTGGAGGTATTTTCTGCTCTCCAGAAATTGGTCATCCTGTCCATCAAGGATACTAGCTGAATATTTCAGGAATCTAGTACCCACAAAGCTCTAAATTGTTGTTTTAATGCCAACAGATTCACACAGCTACCTTCTGACTCACCCATTTTTGGGTGTGGGGGAGAGAACAGGCACACAGAGAGTAATGGTTGCAGGAATCAGGAGGAAGGGGAAGCAAGGTTTTGTGTCAGTGGGGGAAAAAAGCCACCCACAAATGCAGTAGTGTTGCAGCAGAAAACAACTTTCTTCAGTTTCAAATGACCTGCCAGGGACTAAAAGAAAAAAAAAAAGCTATTAAAATTGGATGAGGTCATAAGATCATACCAATCTGGAGCTGGTTCTGGATCAGAATGAAACTCTCCAGCTTCTGTTTCTAAGAGTTGAAACTTCTATGAATGAACAAATTTGTTCCTAAGTGGATGAAGCTAATTTCATTCCGCACTGAAAGAGTTAACTAAAAAAAAAAGGCACATTGATCTAAAAGGGAGGAAAACACTTTCAACATCTATGCAGGATAGTTTTAAAATTACCAAAAGCTCACAAAAGAGCCAGCACACTTTTGAATTCTCTCAAATCTTAAATCAGCTAAGGTGTTTAAAAAGGCTGAGGCTGTCCAGATGTTTTCGACTGTGATGATTTCCTTTTAAAGTCAGTCCGACATGAGACAAAAAAATAATGGCTGACTTCTCTCCATTTCTGAAAAAAACAAAAGCTGCAAAAAATAATGGCTGACTTCTCTCCATTTCTGAAAAAAACAAAAGCTGCTTGTCCTTAACAATTTCTCTCCTGCTATGAGAAAAACCTACAGACTCACTTACTTGTTTACTAGTTTATGTCCTTTAACCCATTTACAGAACTATTTTTTTTCCTAATTTCCTTCCTGTTTCTCTGGCCAGCAAACTTTCATGATGGACTAGTAATAGTTTCAGTCTCAAGCACCTTTTTGCTTTCCTCCAAATTGCAATTTGCAAAACCAAATTGTCAGGCCTATTATTGTAAGCATGCTTATGCAAACTGTCCTGCATTTGTAAAACTGAAACAGCAAATGCTCCAGTTTGCTTGTCTAAAACGGGTAGAGAACCTTGGCTCTTTTATGACTTGTGGACTTCAATACCCAGAATTCCTGAATCAGCCATGCTGACTCAGGAATTCTGGGAGTTGAAGTCCACAAGTCATAAAAGAGCCAAGGTTCCCTACCCCTGGTCTAAAACACTTTTTTTTTTTTTGGGCATAATGCATTCCATTAGAAATACCAAAAGATAAGAGTTCAACTACTCTACAACAGGAGTTGTAGTCAATATAACTGGAGAACTTCAAGCCTAGAAACACCATTCCAAATACAGGTAGTCCTTGATTTACAACCAATCATTTTTGTGGCTATTCGAAGTTATGATGGACACCTACTTATGTTCTGAACATCTGATGGCTGAACCCCTCCCACAGTCACATAATCACATTTTGAGTGCTTAGCAACTGGCCCGCATTTATGGCCATTTGCAGTGTCCCATGATCGTGATTTACAACATTTTTGTGGGAAAATGCCGTTTACTTCCAGTTTCCAGGGAAAAAAATGCCCATAGCTAACAATGGGTTTGCTTTATGACCACTGCAAAAAAGGTAATGAAAACGGGTCTGATCATGTGGTGACCCATTTTACAACCATCCCAACTTCCAGCCATAATTGCCAGGCTCAATTACAGTCGTAAGTCATACCTGTACTCTGAGGAAGCAGCTGAATGCTGAACACAATGTTAGGTAAACATAGGATCAAAACTCTAAAAGGAAAATATAGGGACCAAACAAAGGGTGGAGATTAGACAGGAGAATCCTTTATAAATTGGTACAGATGCCTATTATCAGAATTTGCCAATATTCTGACTCTAAAGGAGCCCTTTGCAGGCCTAGTCACTGCAAAGCTGAGTGGTGTCTGATAATCAATGCTGAACTGTAGATAATTATGGTTTAGTGCATTACCAGACTGAGAGGAAAGAGCTTTTGCCAAATGTCCCCAAATGTCCCACACTCACCAGGCAGCACAAAGCATGAGAAATATGAGGTATTTCTCAATTTCCGCTTACAAAAGTAAACAGTTTGACATGATCTCGCTGCTCTTTTTCCCCCCTCTTTCCTTTCTTCTTCCTTTTTTTTTTTTGGGCAAACACACAAGATTTAGATTTCAGCTGGGTCACTGTCCCACCCATGATTGTCCTAGGCTGAATTCACCTGGGAAAGTTCAGCCACTAGCCAGCTCCTTGCCTAAAATCTGCACTAGATGGGCATTTAACCCTTAACAGCCATGCCATCACTTCATGTAGATAAAGGCAAAGGAAGATGAAAGCTGGGACTGGATTACTGGTGGATCTGTGTGCGTTATTGTAGAAGCAGACTTACTCCTTTTTCCTTCCTGATAGAGATGGTGTTTTCTGAAACAACCCTCTTTCCTCCTGTAATTTGAACAAAGAGGCAGAGACCAGTCATTTTGATCCAATAGTCCTCGGGTTACAACAGCAATTGGGGCTGGAATTTTCATTATTAAGCAATATGATCATAAAGTACATCATCATGGGACCATGTTGTTTGGCGGCGGAAATTCCAGCAGCGCCAGTTGCTGTCATTAAGCAAGGACGGTGTTAATTATAATAATAATAAAGTTGGAAGGGACCTTGGAGGTCATCGAGTCCAACCCCCTGCTCAGGCAGGAAACCCTATACAATTTCGGACAAATGGCTGTCCAGTCTCTTCTTAAAAACTTCCAGTGTTGGAGCATTCACCGCTTCTGGAGGCAGGTTGTTCCACTGGTTAATTGTTCTAACTGTCAGGAAGTTTCTCCTCAGTTCCAGGTTGCTTCTCTCCTTGACTAGTTTACTTCTTGTCCTGCCCTCAGGCGCCTTGGAGAATAGCTTGACTCCCTCTTCTTTGTGGCAACCCCTGAGATATTGGAATACTGCTATCATGTCAGCCCTAGTCCTTCTTTTCATTAAACTAGACATACCCAATTCCAGCAAACGTTCCTGATATGCTTTAGTCTCCAGTCCCCTAATCATCTTTGTTGCTCTTCTCTGTACTCTTTCTAGAGTCTCAACGTCTTTTTTACATCGTGGTGACCAAAACTGGATGCAGTATTCCAAGTGTGGCCTTACCAAGGCATTGTAGAATGGTATTAATACTTCACGTGATCTTGATTCTATCCCTCTGTTGTTAAAGGAGGAGCTCACATGATCTTGACTTCTGACTTCCTGCCAGCTTCTCCCTTGACTTTGCTTGTGGGAAGGCTACAGGGCATGTCTGCAATTGTGATCCTGTGATTGTGGGGATGCTGTGAGGACCCATCATAAGTACCATTTGTTCAGTGCAGTCGTAACTTTGAACAGTCACTGAACGAATGGCTGTAAATCTAGGACTACCTATATACATTTTTGTAGATAATCTTTTTATATTTGGAGAAGAACTAGATGTAGTAGACCACTACATATACCTTGGCCAACGGATCTCAGTGGAAGGTGATACAATAAAGGAAATTGAACAGGGTGTTAAATGTGGTTGGCAAGCATTCGGCATGCTAAGCATAATTTTCAAGAACAACCTCTTCCTATACCTGAAGAGAAAAGTTTTCAATCAGTGTGTGCTACCTGCTCTTAACATATGCCGGTGAAACATGGACACTAGCCTCACAATCGATACAAAAGGTACAGGTGGCGCAAAGAACCAGGGGAAGATACGTGCTCGGTATTACGAGACTAGAAAAACCTGCATGTGGATTAGAGAACAAAAGAAAGTATACAATATCATCAAGAGAGTAAAAGAATTGAAATGGAAATGGGCTGGTCACGTAGCAAGAAGATCTGATGGCAGGTGGACCAAGGCAATCATAGAATGGATCCCACTTGATAAAAAGCGTCCACAAAAGAGACTTAAAACAAGATGGATCAACAATATCAGCAAGTATTGCGGGCCCAGTTGGCAAAGGAAAGCTCAGGACCGTATTGGTTGGAGACATGCGGAAGAGGGTCTCATCCTGCAGTGGGTAGACAATGGCTAAAATGATGATGATGAGGAGATAATCTAGAGAGAATTACAACAAAATAGTGCAACACTGAGAAATCTGGCAAAAGAAAGGCACTCAAAATCCTACTGAGGCCTACCTATGTTGTCAACTGACCCAATAAAAGAAGAAGAAACAGTTTGGGAAATATTTTTATCTGCTAAAATTGATTAGTAGAGATATTTTAGGCACTGTAACTGTTTCCAGGCGTCTAACTTAAGGGGACTTAATTTTATTACAGCTTGATAATGATGATTTATTTCTGCCCAGAAAACTGAAGTTAAGGGTGAAAGAACAAGATCCATTTGCAAACTTGGCTAGCCTGGATATTGATTTCAATGTGATTTATCTGAATCACTTCTTTCAGCTGGACCAATTTCAGCAAGCTTAGTAAACTGCCACCTAACATAACTGTAGTGAAGAAAAACAGACTTTGCAATCATTCTCATCCTAGTGTCTTCCTGATGTCTTTGGCTGACAGTTGCAAATAATGTTATAGGCTTTGCTAAAACACTGTTTAGCATGAGGAGATGGTAGATATTAGAATACAGGTCAAGTTTTATGTCTGGCTCCATTCATTCAAGCCAACCACAGCTTTTCCTGCAGATTTTTGCTTGGACAAATAAGTTTAACTCAATTATAATTGTTATCAGAAAGCAGCTCCTTATAACAACAGGAGTTATATTTGTCCGAAATGGTATAGGGTTTCCTACCTGAGCAGGGGGTTGGATTAGAAGATCTCTCAAGGTCCCTTCCAACTCTGTTGTTGTTGTTGTTGTTGTTGTTGTTATTATTCATCGCACAGTCAGCCAGATATTCAGACTGGATTTGGCATTTTTGTCTACCTATCGAGTCCTTACCAAGGACGTGGGATAGGCATATGTGGATGTTTGATGGTATTATAGATATCGTCGCAGGATGGAAGCAGTTCCTAGTAAGGCCGCCTTTTGCAATTGACTAATGACAAATTTGTCAATGCCAATGGTGTTCAAGTGGTGCTCCAGTTTTGGAGCAGGATTGCACCCAAGGCGCCTATTATTATTATTATTATTATTATTATTATTATTATTATTATTATTATTATTATTATTATTATTATTATTATTATTATTATTATTATTTTCCTTAACAGTACTGTGTCATCTATTTTTACATTTATTTACATTTGTTACATAGTTTCTTACCCTTTTATGTCCTTCTCTTTTATTCTCTGATCTAACCAAACATAACATTGGTTCCATATCTCATAGTAATCTGTTGTCTCCTTGTCCTTAATTTCTAACGTAAGCATACACATTTCAGCGCATTCTAATATTTTTTGAATAATCTTATCATTTGGTGGTAGGTTCTCCCGTTTCCAATATTGGGCATATACAATGCGTGCCGCTGTTATTATATGTACAATGATGTATCGAGTTCGTCTTTTCACCTTTGGATTCAATATGCCTAATAAAAATAGCTCTGGTTTCAAATCTACTCGTCATTATTATTATTATTATTATTATTATTATTATTATTATTATTATTATTATTATTATTATTATTATTATTATTATTATTATTATTATTATTATTATTATTATGACTAGGATCTTGCAAATACTTCAGATACAAGCTTACAATGGGCATTATTTCATTTTTCATTTTCTAAGTCTATACAATCGAAACTCTCAGACCTAACTTTAACTGCATTGAATATCTGCCTTTTTAAAAGATCGAGACTTTATTACAGTTATTTGTTCTCTTTTCCTTGTTCGTTTTGCCCATGTCATGTGCAATTTTTTTTTACTTCTTCGCTTGTTCACTGTCTTGCTTTCTGCTTTACAGTAGCAGCAGACAGATCTCTATGCTTTTGACACCAAATCAATCAAAACAAAACAAATCTGATTTGGAAGGTGTCTCCTTAAGACTGCAATGTGCAAAAGTGACTGCTTTGGAGCTGAGTATCAGCATAATAGAGGGGTGCAGAGTTTGGAAACAGAATGAAAATGTAATGGCTCAACCGCCAGTTGGCTATGACTATAACTCCAATGGAACAAATGAATAGAAAGTTGCCCAAGGATCTACTTGAGTATGTGGAACATGGGAGCTACTAGATGTCTTGACCTACAATTGCTATCATCCCCAACCCTCAATAGTAGTTATAGTCTGATATGTACAGCAGATCTACTGACTTTGGAGCTCCTTATAATGAGGCATGGTTTGTACTCTACACTCTTTTCTTCAAATGAGGAGCAGGATAATCAGATGGCAAAACTTTTATTGGATTCTTCCATGCAACTGGAGGAATTATTTACATATTCCCCAGTAGAGAAACAAACACATGCTTACTAAGCAGACATGACATACCGCTGCAGGAAAGTTCCTTCTGTATCTAGGGAAAATGCAACATCTCTTTTTTTTCTGTTATGAACATTATTTTTTTCAGGAAACCCAGAGCAAGGCCCAAAGATGTGGAATTATCAACAGAAATGTAGAAAGCTGCTTTATAACCATCATCATGTTTCTTCAGGATTGTCTTCTTTGATTATCAATGATGGTCCAAAATCTAGGTACAGTAGATAGCATCCTTCCTACCATCTTAGATTTATTATCTGAGATCATTTCATCTGATATCCCAGGACTACAGGTAGTCTTCCACTTATGACTACAATTGAGCCCAAGATTTCTGTTGCTAAACGAGACAGTTATTAAATGAGTTTTGCCCATTTTTATGACTTTTCTCGCCATAGTTAAGTGAATTACTGCAGTTAATAATATGGTGCTTTAGTGAATCTGGCTTCCCCATTGACTTTGCTTGTCAGAGAGTCGTAAGAAGGGATCACATGACCCCAGGACACTGCAACCGTCATAAAAGTGAGCCAGTTGCTAAGTATCTGAATTTTGATCACGTGACTGTGAGGATGCTGAAACGTTCATAAGTGTGAAAAATGGTCATAAGTCACTTTTTTTCAGTGATGTTATAACTTCAAACGGTCACTAAACAAATGATTGTAAGTCGAGGACTACCTGTACTGTGAAGTGTTGTGACTCAGTTGTGTATTTGGAGCCTACAACCTTTGGATTTTCTAAAGACCAAAAAGGCAAGTAGGTCAGCCTTGTGCAACCTTCATTCCTACCCACGATACATACAACAAAGGTCTGATTAACCCTTTTTCTGCTAGTATCAGGGTCTTTTGCCATCTCCACTGCATCAGCTGATCGATTTGTGACAATTCTTTAACTGCCATAGGATCATCGTTGTGACCCAGGCTGCTCCCCATGGTCTAAAAAGCCGCTCATGCTGATTTCTGATACCCAATTGTGATGAAGTTTTAGATCACCCTTTCTTATCTCGTAAAGCAGTGTTTCTTTAACTTTTTTCCCCTCAGGAACCCTTCCCTCTTTTAAAAAGTATGGAGGACCACAAGAGAGCTGTTGTTTGTATGGGTTATATTTATCAACCTTTACCATATCAAAAATTAAAATGGACATATTCACTGCTGCTACTTCCTTTCATGATCATTCCATGGAATTTTAGTATTGTATAATTTTTAAACATAGTTTGGCAAATAATTTGGATTTCGCAGATCCCTAAGAGGGTCTTGGGAGACCCCTCAGGGGTCCTGAGACGACACTCGGAAACCCGATTATAAAGCACCAAGATTTTTTGCTCTTTTAGGAGAGTAACAAAGCAGTTTCCCACACTCAGGCTTGTCATCCAGGCCACGACAATATAGACTGGGAGGTGTAAAACTCCACTGAGAATTATTCCCAGGGCCAATCTGGATGTCTTCCCTTAATTAAAAGGGTCACTTGTATGGCAAATGACAGTTGCATATAATTGGCTGGCAGTGTTAATGGGAGGCTGGCAAAACAGCCCCCTCCAGTCTGGGAGGGAGGATCAGAAAGAAGAGAAAAAAGACAAATGCACAACAACCCCCAATAGGGAAATATGAGCCGCTGGAACAGTCTACAGATCAATAGCTGCAAATTCTCCCCAATGATACCACCAGATAATTTTGCCTGCTAGCCCTCTTTCAGCAACTGAATAACCAAGGCAACTGATTCTGCCTGTTATTGTCTGAGCAAGTAAAGCACATGGCAAGCTGGTTCAGAGGATAGGGTTCAAGCAGCCTCCTTCCCCCCTCCCAAGTGGCAAGACTTTTCAGAAGTGCTTTGCCATTTGTCTCCTTCCTAGGACTCAGAGAAAGTGACTGGCCATAGTTCACCCAGCTAGCTTTGTGCCCAAGGCAGAACTAGAACTCACAGTCTCCCAGCTTCTAGCCTGATGCCTTAACCGCTACCTCAGACTTCCTCTCTGCACAGCGACCTCAAGCAAAAAGTCAACTGTTCACCACCAAGTTACAATTTATGCAGACTTTCCCTGGCCCTTATTGTTGTTGGTTGTCAAGCACCTGCCATCGCGGCTCCTCCTTGCCACAACTGCACTGAGGTCTCCTACTGTCACGCCGCCATCTTTCTGCGGCCTGTGTGTGGTTTGCTCTGACTGGCAGGAGTGTGTTTATGGGAACGGAAGAGTTCCAGTTTCCACACTATGCGGTTCGTTTACTCTTAACCGCCTTCACTAGAACAGATTTTTCGGAGCAGCGAAGGAGCTGGGAGAATTGTTCAGTCCTCGCCAAGTTGAAAAATCTGCCAGATCCATCTCCAGGGAAACCTAGTAAATAACGAGCAGGGAAAATCGGTTCCATATGGCAAGGCAGCTTTGTCTTTCTGCTTGCCATCCAATGTCAAACCCAACAGGGAAGATGTTATTTTTATGCAGGGAATGCCAATGGGTGCTTTCCAGGACAGTAGCACACCCTTCCAATTGCAGGCCAAACACAATTTGTTGTAAGGGAATTGTTCCAGACTTCTATTTTTCCCCTTCACAGCTGAGAAGCAGTCCAGAAATCCTATAATTTGAAGTAACCGAGCAAAATTCCCACTTGATATATTCTGTTACGGGCCAGTTGTACGCACGCGCTTGTGACAAATTACTGCACTGCAGAAAGTCCTGGGGCCAGCCAAAGTATTCTTTCTCTTTGCCTGTCTTTGCTCCCCTCTCGTTCACCATTAGTCAGCAGATCATACAATTGTGTAAAATCCATTGGTTGTTAGTTCAGCCTAATTTGTTTTTGCAGCAAGAGATTAACATGACTATCCTTCCGAAACCAGGAGACTTCAGGCATCCCATTCTTTAAATCTGGGGAAAACCTTCTGCAAACCTTGGGGACTTCTATCACCCTTCTGTTACTTGTCTTGGGCATGGCAGTATATGGCCTTCGTAAGTAGTTTCTTAGACTAGGGCAGGGGTAGGCAACCTTGGCTGTTTTATGACTCGTGGACTTCAACTCCCAGAATTCCTGAGCCAGCATGGCTCAGCTTGGAAACCTCTCCCTTTCCCCTCAGCATGGCTGGCTCAGGAATTCTGGGAGTTGAAGTCCACGAGTCATAAAACAGCCAAGGTTGCCTACCCCTGGACTAGGGAAATAGAAAAAGGATGAGATCCTGATATTCAAAGAAATTACAGTCAGTCCAAATTTTTCTAAGCAAGTGATGAACCATGGAACTGTTAAGTCATCATTCAACCGTAGCCTTTCTGGAACCAGCTGAGTTGCTCCTTACTTCCTGCATCTGGGAATACTTCACCACCATTTTGATATCATTCTGAGAGCTGAATGCTACCATCGTATTTCATCCTTGAGGATTCCTTTCACTCAGTGCTTACATGTAGTCCCTGATTCACAACAATAATGGAGCCTGCCTATTATGGTCACAAATCACGATAGTTGTTAAGCGAAGCATCTACATGATTGCCTCCTTTGATGACCCCAACCCTTGCTCTTCCCGATGTGGTCTTTAAGCAACGTGCAGAGCATTAAGTGGACCATGGGATACCTCAGAGGTGGGGGAGGCCATGAGAGGCCTAGTGCAGGCTCAGACCTGCCTGCCCCAGGTCTCCCAAGTCCTCCTCCACCCCCTTCTTTTTCCGAAAGATTTGCAGCCTCTCCTTATATAAAATAATAGATTATTTCTCAACCTTGGCAAGTTTAAGACATGTGGACTTCAACTCGCAGTTGAAGTCTGGGAGTTGAAGTCTACATGTCTTAACTTTGCCAAGGCTGAGAAACTCTGCATTATAATCATTATATAAGAGGGAGAAGCAGAAAAGTTTTTTTTCCTTCTTTCCCCTTAACGTCTATTCCATACTATGATTGTGTTAATAGTAATTACAATTGACAAGAAAAACTGTCTATGTGGTTGCTAAGAGTCAACCCCGACTTGATGGCACATAATCAAAACAAAAAAATTCAGTTGAACTATAATCAAATTTGGAAACAGGACCTTTTAGGATTTCCCCTAATCTCATTAACAAAATTAACTGTCTACAGCAGGGGTCTTCAAACTTGGCCCTTTTATGACTTGTGGACTTCAACTCCCAGAATTCCTCAGCCAGCGTGCCTGAGGAAGTCCACAAGTTATAAAAGGGCCAAGTCTGAAGATCCTTGGTCTACAGGCCATTGCCCTTTCTCTTCCCCATTCCTCAAGTGATGCTGGCTTACATAGTCAGCTAAACCGCATTTGGAACACCATAGGTCCCCTAATCCATTGGCCTTCATTAAATATCTTCTCCCAGGGATCAGACCAGAAAAAAATAGGATGTACAGATAGTCCTCAACTTGTGACCACAATTGGAATCAGAATTTCCATTGCTAAACAAGGCGGCTGTTAAGTGAGTTGCACTCCATTTTATGACTGTTTTTGCCACAGTTGTTAGTGAATCATTTGGTCTTTAAGTGAATCTGGCTTCTCCCATTGATTTTGCTTGTTGGAAAACAGCTGGGAAATCTTCAAATGCCAATTACGTGACTCTAGTATGCTGCAACTATCATAAATATATGCTGGTTGCTAAGCCCTGAATTTTGATCATGGGGATGCTGCAATAATTGTAACTGTGAGAATCAGTTGTAAGTCACTTTTTTTTAGTGCTGTTGTGACTTTGAATGATCACTAAACAAATGGTTGCATGTTGAGAATTGTCTGCAATGGCTGGAATGTGAATGTGATCATGGTTTAGCCTCAGTTACGCTGTATTTTTGTTGCTGTTTTTATGTTTGTTGGTTCCTTTCGTTTTTTGTTTTAAGTCTATGTTAACTGCCTAGAGTCAGAATTTGGTATCTATGGAAATTGCCCAAATAGATAAATAAATATATTCTTTTCTAGGGGCATCATGGTGCTAGTGGTTGAAAATTAAGCTGGGCCTTTAACACTTTGCCCCAAAGGTAAAAGGAATCTTCCAGTAAACAGAAGAAAAGGGGCAGTCAGTTTTAAAGTTTTAAAAACCTCTTACTGTTCTTCTTGGAATCTAAATGAGATTAATCTGTTAATTCATTAATCTAGTTCATTGCCTTCCAATGAAGGACTCTTCAGTCTTAGCTGTGCAGAGAGGAGGAAGATCTGGAGGTGAGGAACAGTTCTTCCCTGTTGAATTGTCCATATTGAGTTGTCCTGGAACAACCTTGTGGCAGTGACTTGGCAGAGGCAAGGGGGCTGCCCCCAGCTAGCTGCGCCGACTTGTCCCATTCCAGGCCCTTCCTGAGGTCCCCTGTTTCCTTTGGACAACAACCAATTCCAGGGTCCCTTAGCTAGACGAGAGAAGAAACAGCACAGACCCCCTTAACGCAAATGAATCAGGTCCAGTAGAGAACAAACAAGAGACCTGAAATGAAACAATTCAACACTACTAAACCATTCTCTGGTGTGCCTGCTTGTGATTTAGGTTTTGTATAATCCTTCCCAACCGTGTTTCCTTCAGTAAAATCTGGTTAAAGAACCATTGAGGTATCTGGGCGCACTTTGTCAGCCTTCTAGTATTGAACTATATTTCCCAACATCCCTCTCTACTGACCTTTCTAGCTAGGGTGCTGGGAGTTGTAGTTCAGCAACAACTGGAATGTAGATGAAGCATACACAGCCTTCGTCTGGCTCTTTTCTGGCAGGCACAGTGGGACAAAAAGAGTTAAATTCAAGGGCAAAGGATTGGCTGAACCATTACTGCCACTTGTTCTTGACCAAAGCTAGAAGTCAGAGAATGGGAAGCTGTTCCTTCATGGAGAAATAAGTAAATCCAACGAAGCCAGAGGCAAGCTATGTCCATTCAATGAGAATAAATTATTAGATGTGATGTCAGTGGAAGAAACATATAAGTTGTGCTCAGTTATGAGTGAAAAGCAAGGAAATGGGGAAAAAAAAAAAAAAGCAGCTGTTAAAGAATTTCATTCTGAGTTGACCAAGGATGGATTTCTAGAAACCAAATACGCTATACTCAGATATAGTTCACCCAACACATGAAATTATATGATTTCTTTGATTTTAATAAAATATTGTATAAATCCAACAATTTGGGTTTAGAAACCATGAGTAAATTAGAAAAACTTGAGAACAGCTAATTATAGTTTTTGGTCTTAAACCATGGTGAAGCAAACCACAATTTATTACCTTGTGTCAGTGGTGGGATTCAGCCGGTTCGCACCACTTCGGCAGAACCAGTAGCTAATTTTTTGTTGCCCAGGCCCAGAATGGACTTCTGGAAGCGGCATCCACACAGAGAACCGGTTGTTCACATATTTGAATCCCACCACTGCCTTATGTGACCCTAGTCCCATTCTCCCCATATGGGACTTGGTAACTTGTGGGCTGCTTCGGAGTGGAATAAAGGTAACTTTTTTTGGCTGATAACAAGAACAAAATAATGTCTTAACTGAGCATATTGAACATGCATTGTGATATCATATTCTTGGAAGAAAACATTAGAACAACCTTATCAGGTCTGGTTGGAGAACAATTTCACCTAGCACTTGATTTCTATGTGACTGTCCGGAAGGACCACTCTCTCCTACAGACTGCCCTTACATATTCAGACAGTTTGCTAAAACACACTACAACATATTAAGCTCTGAATCATGATTTATAATGGATATAAATATTATATGATTTAGAATACATCTAAATAATTTTCAAATTGCATTTGTAAGTTTATATAATACATTATGCCTTCATATGTTTGCATGACTGAACCTAATTTTTCAGCATTTCTGGCTGCCGTTGTTAAGCAAATGCTGTGATCATTAAGCAAATCAATTTTACTCAATGGACATTTTTGCTGGAAACCGAAAGTAAATACCGGAAATCAGCCCAAAAGTCAAAACTCAGCGTTATGTCATTACAGGGATGCTGCAAATGGCCATAGAGTTGAGCCAGTTGCCAAGCACCCAAAATACGATGATGTGACTGCAGGTATGTGTCTGTATGTGGCTATAAAAACTTCAAAATCAGATCATAAATAGCTTTCGGTGGGTCTGTCATAACTCTGAATGGTTGCTTAGTGACTGGTAAGTTGAGGACTACCTATATCTCAAAAGGATGATGATGATGATGTTTAAACAATGTGAAGAAGGATGAACTTAGGGTTAGACCAGACCTGGGCATTTTGCAGTCCACAGGCACATTTGGCCCTTTGACTGTCCCTGTCTGGCCAGCAGTGGTGTTGGTGTTGGCGGCAACAGATGGGCAGTGGCCCTCAACAACAGTCCCAGTTTCTCATGTGGCACCTTGGGAAAATTAATTGACCACTCCTGGGTTAGACAGAGCAGCCTTCCTTCACTTGTGAAGCTTGGGACGCATGGATCGTGCTTCTCCCAGACCCATCAGAAGAACCTCAGACTTTGGTGTCAAAAGACAGAGGACAAAAAAATATTGGTTCATTGCTCCTGGGGGATTTTGAAGGAACTCTTCCCCACCCTCAACCTACAACGAGCACCGGAGTGGTGCCGTGATTAAAATAGCCACAGGGCTGGCTGAATGTACAGGCTTCCTCTCCCCACCCCTCCCTCCTCTGAAAAAATGCAGCACAATTCAGAGTTTTAAATGGGCTCCTAAAGCCACAAATGGATCCACCCGCCGGTCCCAAGGAACTGGAGCGATCAATGGCGTTCAACCATAGCTGAATGATACCAGGAGAAGCACTTAAAAAGAGGAGGGCAAAGTCACTTCCACGCTGCTGACACTTGCCCGGAAAGACTCTCGACATAAATAGCAGCATCCCAGTTGCCAAGGGGGAACAAAAGTCCACCTTTTTAAGAGAATTATTTGGAGCATCAGGTTGCCTCTTGCAGGTTTGCAGGAACATATTTCTGCAAACCTGAAGAAGCATTTGAGAATCTGTTTTCCTCCTGTCATCTCTTCCCCCTTTTTCATTTTATTTGCAACTCACTCTGGGTGGCTGACACTGAATTAAAACTGAAGAACAGCAAAACAAATCAAATTAATTAAAAGAATAAGAAATGGCAACAGGAATCAATATAACATCTGCCAAGGTCCAGATTAATCCTCCCATTTTACAATCAATAATGAACACCAAATGGATAAATCAACCAATAAAGCTCACCTAATCTCTCTCCTCCCCCACCCCTTTGACCAAAATGCCCATCTAGGTCTTTAGCACTTCACAAAGGGTCAGCAGGATCAAAGCCATCTGGATCTTTGCCACAGGACAAGGGCTGCAACGTACAACACAAAGCAAGGCTCTGGATCTTACATGCACGCTCAAGGTGACACTTAAAATAGAGCATGCAGCACAAGTGGCCTTTCTCTTCTATCCAGGTAATATGAGCTGACACCTGCAGCCTTGTCTTTATGGTCAGTGAAAACAGTGCCTCACACTGAGCTTCCAAACAGGAGGGCAGAGGTAATTCTTCTGGTTACAGGATCATAGTGCACTGACCAATGTTTTTGTCATTTAAAATTAACCCTGTGAATAAGATCAATTCACTCAGATTGCTGAGTGTTCATTTGACGCATCGCTCTGTTGGGTTTTGGCGGCCATCTATGACCTCAAGTCACTCTTTGAGGAGCACTTTGTCCAGAGTCACATCTGAAATTTGGTTGATAGCCATCCTGCTGGTAGCTGGAATTAGTCCCATGGAGCATCAAATTGTGCCTGGGCCTGACCCACTATCTGAAGTGGTGTTTCTCAACTTTGGCAGCTTTAAGATGTGTGGACTTCAACTACCAGAATTCCCCAGCCGGCATGCTGGGAACATTGATTTGAATATTGAAAAATGAAGCATGGTAGCTAGCATACCTTCCTGCCAGTTGATGGGACTGGTCTGGGGAACTGTGGTAAGCGTTAACCCATCTGAAGCAGCTATTCTTGCTGAAATTTTGGTTGGTCCGTTTGATGAGGCTGATTGGAAAATGTCTGGCCGTAACCAGTCTGATACTGGTTGTGTTGCTTTGGAGTTTCTGGCTTACTGACAGGAGAAACAGGTGCATTCATATTCAATACCACCTGCATGGCCTGGACTGGAGGTGCATTAACAGATCCTGATGTATCTGAGGCTGAGATGCAGCTGGAAGTGACAATAATGTTCATCCTTGATCGGCGCTTACTGTATGGTTATTGAAGCCAGTGAAGCTTACATGTCCTATGTCTTCTGTGGGCTGATATGTGTCTTATTTGACTATTGCTTAACAGCTGCTGCGTTAACGACCACCGTGTTTGCTTCATAATTGACACAAAATCAGGTCCAGTCACAGGGTGACTCGCTTTACAACTGTCATGACTTGCAACCGTAGTTGCCGCCTCAATTACGGTTGTAACTTGAGGATTACCTATACAATGTCCTCTTCCAATGATGTCCTTTGGTAACTAAAAAGTCCTTCAAATGAGGAACAGATGGAACTCTTCTGTGATTATTCAAGAGCAAATCCTTCATTACATTGACATTTAATGCCAGACCCCAATCAGCAAGACGAATTTATTTACATTTTCAAGACAGCATAGAATTGAGAATGGGTACACTCCACAATTCAACATGAGATGGGAGGGAGGGAGGGAGGGAGGGAGGGAGGGAGGAAGGAAGGAAGGAAGGAAGGAAGGAAGGAAGGGAGATTTCTAATGTTCCGTGCCAGCTTCCCATAAGGAAACTCAATGGGGAAACCAGCAGGAAATCCGAAGACCCACTGCTTTCCTGCCAACCCATGTGGGGCATAGATTGTCTAGGTAAAAATAAAAAGGCAGGGAGTCATCTGAAACAGCTTCATTGTAGTCTTCAAGTAAAATAGGAGACAAGCAATAGATGTTTTGTAGCAAACCATTAGGAAACCATCAGGATCAGGAGTCTCCATTAGTTTTATAGTTTTAATTGCTGTGACAATTTCTTGAAATGGAAGACGGGAAGTAAATTTATTTAGTTACAGAGTTCATTTTGGTCTTTTGCCAGCTTTGACTGTCCTTTGTTTTTAAGACCAATGTTTGTATGCTTTAATTCTGCTGGTTTTACTAGAGTGCCCATCTTTGCACCAGCAATTTATTTTATAGGGTTTCTTGGCTCTTCATTTTGGAGCCTTATTAGAAGGCAGAACTACTAAACCTCTGGCTGAACACAGGACAGTCCAGGGATTCAAGTTCCATCCTTTGAGAAGGACAAATCCCCTTTTCAGAGTTTTGTTTTCCTGTCCTTAAGGACTAAATAACCATAAACATCATAATCACCTGCACAGGAATAAGATCACTAAAAAAAGATCATTTGTGCTTGGTAAAAATGGAAAGTCAGCTCCAAGTTCCCAATCAATACATTTATCAAAAAGTTAGAAATGCTAGTTGCAGTTTAAATCTTCCGAAGGCAAAGTGCCTAACTAAAGCGTAACAACCCTGGCTAGCTAAACGTATCAGAACTTTAATCTTTTATTTGTCCTTACTGAGGTTTCCTTGGGGCTGCCCAGCATGCTCCTATCTTTACTCTTTGTATCCTTCTGAAGACAAAGCAGGTTCACAAACAGTTAGTGGGGTTTCTGGGTGTGGATGTAGCTTCCAAGAAGGAACGTTCAAACTCAGAGAGCACCAAGGACCCCTCATTTCAACCCTGAGCTACAAATATTCTCCTTCATTGGTAACATTCAAACTGACCAGCCAATCTCTTCGATGTGATAGGTGCTGATTTGCTCAGCATAAAACTCGGTCATTGGAATATCAGCTTTGAATGTACGGAGATTCAAATAGGATGTGGTGTAAACGTGATTAGACATGGCTGACAAGGTCAGTTGTCCAGAGGTTTAGCCTAACACAGTGTTCCTTAACCGTGGCAACTTTAAGATGTGTAGGTTGGAAGTTGAAGTCTACACGTCTTAAAGTTGGCAAGCTTGAGAAACACTGGTCCAACAGGTATAGTGTGTTTTCTGGATCCGTCACAGAGGCATAGGAGGCTCCAGTAGCAGGAGATAAATAGTGAGGGCTGGAGAATCCATAAATCTGGCTCTGTCATGGAAATAGATCTAAGGAAACTCCTGATCTGCTGACTCATCACAGTCAGCTGGAGATATCACAAGAAGGTTATGCTATTTGGAGTGTGGGTCCCAGGACTGTAATATGTACTTGGGGAATAAGAATTCCAGTTTCAAGGGCAGCATCTACCCAAAAGGCTGGTTCCAGATGAGGTTGTATTTGGTGTTGGAAGATTTGCTTAGTAGTTTGAAAGTTTAAGATAAGACCATCTGTAATCAAAAATCAACTATAATACCAAGGATGCAAAAAGCATTTATCAGTGAATTTGGAGATGGGCTTCTAGTCTTATTTATATAGGATGGCTGGGCATTCTGAGTATGAAGACCAGCACTTGGAAGGCCCTAGGTTGAAAAAAAAATTGGTCTACATAATTTGGGGTTCAGGTAAATATACAGAAATTTCATAAGCGCTACTAGACTGTAGGTGTAGGACAGGGGTCTTCAAACTTGGCCCTTTTATGACTTGTGGACGTCAACTCCCAGAATTCCTCAGCCAGCATGCCTGGCTGAGGAATTCTGGGAGTTGACGTCCACAAGTCATAAAAGGGCCATGGGTTTGAAGACCCCTGGCATAGGAGATGCCAGAAGTTGCAAATGATAACCATTTGCATGATTTCCTCTCCTCTTCAAGTATCTTTTAGAGATGGTATCCATCTAATTTCCTGGCTGGCACCAAAATGTTGCTTCTGAAAACAATGGAAGGTTTTGTGCATGGCATCAGACCATGGGGGACCAGAAGGAGGACTAAAATTAGCTTTCATGTTTACCTTAAGACTAGCCACTTCCTGAAGATTACAAAAAGAAGCTCCTGCAAAGACAGCTGACTTCCTATGATGTTGATAGGATCCCAGATTTGGTCTCCAACACTGAGCTGTCAGTTGAACTCCTAACTCATGCAAATATTGCAGTGCTAACTTCTCCAAATAAATTGTGCATACAGTGTGTTGGATTTCCCCCCCAATTCTGACCGGCTGGTCATTTAGAAGAATAATCATATGCATTGTTTGGTTTTGTTTTAGGCTGGGTTAGAGAGTTGCAGCTTTTGAACAATAGTCCTTTCCTTGAAATTGCTCTTCTTTAGTCATTCATTTGTTGACGATGTTGCAAACTCATTATAGCTGGTCCTTGACGTATGGCCATAATTGGGATCAGAATTTCCATTGCTAAGCAAGGTTGTGGTTAAGGGAGTCACGCCTGATTTCACAAGGTTTTTTTTTGCCACAATTGTTAAGCAAGTCACTTCAGTTGTTAAGTGAATCATGTTGCTGTTAAGCAAATCTGGCTTCACTTATCAGACGCCAGCTGGCGGTCACAGGACCCCGGAATGCTAAACCATCGTCAATACATGCTGGTTCCCAAGTGCCCAAATTTTGATCAAGTGATTGCGAAAAGGGTCCACAGTTGTAATGATGGTCATGTGAGTGTTGGTCATAAGTCACTTTTTTTCAATGTGACTGAACTTTGAACAGTTGCTAAATGAATGAAAGTTGAGGACTACCCGTATATTTTATTATATGCAATCCCACTTTTGGAGACATGTTGGAGTAGGAGGAAGTGGCAGAATGAAATGAGGGAGAGAGAAAGAGCGAGTGAGAGAGAGAGAGAACAAAGAAAAGAGTGTCAGAATAAAACTGAAGAAAATTGGGGTTTTGACTCAAATTTGAGTACAGAATATACTCAAATAGACAAGATGTGTACTTTGAATCCTAGATTTTGTTATGAACTGAGATAAAGAAAACTTCGGTCATTTAAAATTTGGAAGTATAAATATCAAAAGTTAAATTTGAATATTGATTGGTCCATAAAGGTTGAATGTAAAAGTAATTAATATATAAGCTAAAAATCTACTGATAAATGTAATAAACATGTTTTTATTTAGCTGATATAATAAGAACTGTACTAGCTTAAATATGAGATAGTAGACACTTAGAGAAAAAGAGAGGAAGTATTTGATGTTGAAACAAGGGAAATTTTGGCTACTAAACTTAAGACATTTGGGAATTAATAGAAAATAAGAATGTTACACTGTATTATTGGTTAGATGATGTAAGATGGTGAGAAATAGAATTTATTCAAATAGATAAGACGTGTATCCTGTGAATTGGGATAAAGGGAACTTTGGTCACTTAAAACTTGGAAATTATAAATATTAAATATTAAATTTAAACATCAAATGGGAAACTAAAAATTGGGAAAAACTAATTAGCACATTGATTGTCTATAAAGACTGAATGTTAAAATAACCAGGACATGTATAAGCTAAAAATTATTGATAAATGTAAGAATGTTATTTTTATTTAATTGATATAATAAGAATTGTATTAGTTTAAATATGAGACAGTAAATACTAAGGGGAAAAGAGAGGAAATATTTAATGTGGTAGTTTGAGACTTGCATTAAAGATGTTTGTATGTCATTGAATTTTTGATTAACTCAGCCGCCACGTTGCTTTTTAAATACTTAAATGTAAAATTAGAAAATCAATAAAACATTAAAACAAAAACAAAAAAAAGAAAAGGGTGTCAGCAATAAAAGCAGTATTGGAAAGGGAAGAAAAGTTTCAACCCATCATTTTCATGCACCTCACTTATTCTTTGCTTAATCTCTCTCCATTCTATGTCCAATTTGAGAGGCATAAACTATTGGATGCAGACTAATTACCAGCACATCAATTTTATTAATTCCTTCTTATTTTGAGTAGAGAATCACTTATATATTGCTATTTTAAAAAATGCTCAGAAAAAAAAGGCACGGAAAACCACAATCAAACCAGCCTCCAGTAAGTATCATCAAGATTATAATACCAGACTTGCAAAATAGGATTTTTAAAAAAAATCTTAGAAAGGATGGCTTTTACAGTACTGAGCAGATCTACAATAACAGTTGCTGGATAATTTTGAGCAGTTGGAATTTAGCTTCCAGCTGTTGGAGAAAAGCCACAGAAATGAGTTACAGTGTGTGGCAGTCAGAGGTCAGCTTCATAAAATTCATTTTATAGTAGCAAAATTTATATATGCCACTGAGTTCACTCTAGCTGGCCATTATCAGAAGTCCAGTTTGCTAAAAGGCATTTCATTTTTCTCCAAAATCTTGTAACAGTTTTGGGCCAGTTTAACATCACTGAAGATGTTTAAGAAGTGATCGGACAGTCATTTGTCCCGAATGGTATAAGCGCAGAGGTAGGCAACCTTGGCTCTTTTATGACTCGTGGACTTCAACTCCCAGAATTCCCATTAATACCACTTTACAATGTCTTGGTAAGGCCACACTTGGAATACTGCATCCAGTTTTGGTCACCACGATGTAAAAAAGATGCTGAGACTCTAGAAAGAGTACAGAGAAGAGCAACAAAGATGATTAGGGGACTGGAGGCTAAAACATATAAGGAACGGTTGCTGGAATTGGGTATGTCTAGTTTAACGAAGAGAAGGATGAGGGGGGACATGATAGCAGTGTTCCAATATCTCAGGGGCTGCCACAAAGAAGAGGGAGTCAAGCTATTTTCCAAAGCGCCTGAAGGCAGGACAAGATGGAAACTAATCAAGGAGAGAAGCAACCTAGAACTAAGGAGAAACTTCCTGACAGTTAGAACAATTAACCAATGGAACAACCTGCCTCCAGAAGTTGTGAATGCTCCAACACTGGAAGTTTTTAAGAAGAGACTGGACAGCCATTTGTCTGAAATGGTGTAGGGTTTCCTGCCTGAGCAGGGGGTTGGACTCAATGACCTCCAAGATCCCTTCCAACTTTATTATTATTATTATATTATATGGCTGGCTCAGGAATTCTGGGAGTTGAAGTCCATGAGTCATAAAAGAACCAAGGTTGCCTACCCCTGCTATAGGGTCTCCTGCTCAAGCAGAAGGTTGGTCTAGAAGACCTCCAAGTCCCTTCCAATGATGTTATTCTGTATTCTGTAATGCTTAAAGGCTTGGAGAATCCCTCATGGTTAAGAGACAGGACTTGGATCAGGGTAGCAGGGCTCAAGTCCCCCCATAGATTTGGAAGTCACAAGATGACTTTAGGCTAGTCACTCCTCTTAGCCTAGCTTACCTTCAGGGTCATTATTGGGAGGATAAAATTAGACCCTTCTTCCCTAGAAGCTGTTTTGCGCTCTCAAGACAGAAAAAAACAACCCCAGGATATAAACACAATAAATATAATAACAAGTTAATAAAACAGAAAGCCACAGCTCAGACGCTTATTTCCGATAGCCATCTAACGGCTGAGAAACTTGTTGAAAGGCTATGCAGAAAGAGGAAATGGGAGGATAAGATGTTTCAGTTAAGAGGAAGATCTTCCCTGGCAATCAATAGCTGCCTTCTGCTCTGGCATCATCAAGTTTCCAGTCCTGCAGAGATCAGCGCCATTCCTGTGACTGTTTTGCGTCAGTGTAGGTGCTGAAATACGTAATTCCATTTCAAGCAGCTCTTCCAAACCGCACTAACTTTTGGCTTGCAAGAGGAAGAGCCACAGAGAATTCCCTGTCATTTTTTTTTAAAAAAGGTTTATTTTGGAGGCTGGCCAAAAGTTTGATTTTGCAGGAGGAGAAGGCACCAGGAGGTGTAAGGAGGGTTTTGCAGTGCAGCCTCCTCATAGTGCGAGTAGTCCTCAACTTACAACAGTCATCTAGTGACCATTCAAAGTTACAATGATACTGAAAAAAGCGACTTATGAACAGACTTCACACTTAGGACAGTTGGAGCATCGCTAAGGTCACATGATCAAAATTCGGGCACTTGGCAACTGGCATGTATATATGACAGTTGCCTTGACCCAAGGTCATGTGATCATCCTTTGTAACCTTCCCAGCCGGCTTCCAACAACTCAATGGGGGAAGCCAGACTCAATAACTGCCTGATTCACCTAACAGCAGCAGTGATTCGCTTAACAACTGTAGCAAAATAGGTTGTAAAATGGCAGCGCCACTCATTTAACACTTAAAAGTCTGTCTGTTTGTTTCTCTCACTCAAACTATATTGCTGCTTCCTAATCTGTGCAATTCTGGGCAGCAAACAAAACATAAAACCAGACTAGAGGTAGACCTCAACGTTATGACCGTAATTGAGTACAGAATTATGGTGGTAAGTTGTGCCGGTCATTAAATGTATCACCATGTGACCACACCCGATTTTATGACCCTTTTTTGCAGCAGTTGCCAAGCAAACCCATTGTCTGCATTGTCTAGTCCTAACCCAGAAGGACATCATGACTGACGGTATTAAAAGCTGCTGAAAGATTAAGCAGCTTGATTACCTTGTCATCTCCAAGCTTAAGCAGTTTTATAACTCAGTTTTATAACCCAACCTTTATATCTCTTTTTCTATTGCCATGAAGAAGCATTTTTTTTTGTGTGTGCTTCAAAGTAATTTCCCCAGCGGCAAATAATATCTACCCAGATCAATGGTGGGGAAGCTTGGCTCTTTTATGACTTGAGGACTTCAACTCCCAGAATTCTTGAGCCACCCATGGCTGGCTCAGGAATTCTGGGAGTTGAAGTCCTCAAGTCATAAAAGAGCCAAGGTTCCCCACCCCTGACCTAGATATATGAATGGAACAATCCAAGCTGCAAGCCTTCAGATGACTGATTGATGGCAGTTAGGGGTTTAAAATATCAGCCTCTCATTCCTGTCATCTTATGGAATGGTATTTTTCAGGCTTAGCAACTTTAAGCTGGATGGACTTCAACTCCCAGAATTCTCCAACCAGGCATGGAAGAAATTCTGGGAGTTGAAGTCCACCTTAAAAGTTGCTGAGATTTAGAAACATTGTTCTCAAGGCATCACTTGCTGGAGCAAAATAAAATAAAATAAAAATATGGCAGGTTGGTTAACCAGTCCTGTCAATGTTTTGTTTCAATTCTGTCCAAAATGTGGCTGGATTTGCACCACCCATTTGAATCTAACCTGGGGATAAAATCTAACTGCTTCAGCCACAGACTTACCTATCAATCCAGCTTCTTTACATTGCCTGGCATTCATAAATGATTCAGATATTACAAACCACAGACAAAAAAAAAATCAACTTTTCTTTTCAGGTTTTTTTTTCCCTTTTGGGGACTGGAAAGAGATTTGCTCTGGAGGGGAAAAAAAAACCCAATCACATTGCCTTAAATGCAGGTGAAGCAATTTATTCGTCATTGGAAGAGAAGAGAAAATCGGAGTCTTTTCCAATCAGCACTAACCCCACCCCACCCCTTGATTGCAAAATTATTAAACACTAACTGTGAACAATCAGAAATCCCTGGATTTTTTTTAGAAGACCAAACATTCGGTATATCTGGAAATAGACGGCATCTCTTAATTCTGCCCAGTGCATTGCTACATTGCCCCACCCTACTGAGTAAGGAAGAGGAAAAGCATTCTGCAACAGAAATTTCCTGCCTCCACGCAAAAGGAAGAATATTTACTATACCACTTCCAAAGCCGATAAGCCGTCTTTTCTCAATGTTTGTTTTTCCACTTCAGCTGGAGCCTTAAACAAAATGAGTTGTTGTTTTACAGACGCCGCCAGTAACGTGCGGTGGAGTCACCCAGCTTAGCCCCTTCCTTTTTCTGCGTGTGATTAATGGTTGCATTATTCAGTCCCAAACTGACCAGAGAGACTGGCTGGGGCTTCCCTAATTGTTCACAATGCGGGGAATCTATAAATCACAACAGGATTAACAAAGAATTGACATGAAGGTTGTACGCTTTTCTGGAGAGCGTTTTCTTCTCTGGTTAAGCAGAAAGCACCTCCACTGTTCCACAGATAGTGGCTCCTTTCATTAGAAGAGATTTCTTTATTTAGCAATGCTATCCTGGGTAAGGATATTTATTTCAGAATGGCAGAATTTTACACCGGCGGTCAAAGCCGGGAGGAAGTTGTGAAATCTGTTGGAAGAAACTTAACATACAACAGTGGCCCTGTGTTTTCTGATCTGCTATGTCATCATGAGAAGACGGGGAAAAGAGCTGTTACGAGGCATCCCACAGGGGGTCAAATAAGTCAAGATGGAGGCTATGACCTCGCGATCAAAGTCCTGCATCTTGAAACAGTCAGAGGGTTTGATCATGCCGTCTTGACTTTTTCGACACATCCCTGGAGCCGTGTGCACATACAATTTTTCTTCTCATGTCATATGTCTGGATGATTACAAGATTTCCTTGCTGGATAAAATCCTTTTTTTAAAAAAAAGCCAGACAGGATGATTTGCACAATAAGCACAAAGCTGGCTATACTCTAGTCTAGAAGCTTCAGAGAAGTCATGCAAACCATGATTTATTTGGGCGCCACAGGGATGGGATTTTAGAAATAGAAACCTGTTCCTTCAACTGGGCGATCAGGGAGAAGAGAAATTGAAAGAATATTCACAGATGCAATTTGTTCCTATCTTTGAAATAATGATTTAAAGCAGTGTTTCTCAATCTTGGCAACTTTAAGGCGTGTGGACTTCAACACCCAGAATTCCCCAGCCGGCCAGCCAGCCAGCTATGCTATGCTGGCTGGGGAATTCTGGGAGTTGAAGTCCACACGTCTTAAAGCTGTCAAGATTGAGAAACGCTGAGTGAAAGAATTAGAAATCAAGTTGAATCAATGACAATCTTAGAAAAATGCCGTGATGGACAAGTTTTAAGAGATAATTCAACTTCCCCATTTGAGACAAGCCGAACTCCAACCCCCTGGGTTTTACTCCAATTGGTCACCCTCATAAGTAAATATAATGAGTCTCCCAGGCTATCTAGATACCAATTTCCCCAAGGGGCGCCTGCAGCTGTTCATGTGGGCAATCTGGAATGTCAGAGTTTTGATTGCCGGGTGAAACAATTGTAGTCTCCGAGGCAGAGGTAAAAATCTACCGGGATGTGTGAATCTATCAGTTGCCCCCCTCTCTCTAAATTATGGGTGGGCAACTTTATCAGCCAAATATCACGATCCACCCCTAGAGAACAGCAGGGAATGTGGGGGCAACATTGCTAAAAATGTGCGCGTTTACATTTTCTTCATTCAAATGTCTGTCCTCAGTTGGCCAGATATTTAATGCTGTTTTGCCTAGGCCAGGGGTAGGCAACCTTGGCTCTTTTATGACTCGTGGACTTCAACTCCCAGAATTCCTGAGCCAGCATAAAAGAGCCAAGGTTGCCTACCCCTGGGCCCTAGGCTAGTGTTTCTCAGCCTTGGTGACTTTAAGAACTGTGGACTGTGCTGACTGGAGAATTCTGGGAGTTGAAGTCCACAGATCTTAAAGCTGAGAAACACTGGCCTGGAGGACAAAACATGTGACCACTGAAAAATGAGCAATGTTCTGTCAAACGTTGGTGGTACTTGTTTGGAAAATACTTGGAGGAAGGGGGCAAGCATGGATTTAGGGGCCATGGGAAGCAAAGGATTTAGCTCTAGTTATTCAATAGTTTTGATTCTATCAAGATTTTTGCAGGGGAAGAAGAAGAGGAGGACGAGGGTGAAAGCAGAGCAGCTCTGGGATGGGAAAACAGGCTTGGTCCAGTCGTGCATGGCTCCACCTTCACTTCCAGATGTTCCCGTTGTCTCCATTCTCATGGAACTTGTGCAGGTGGTCGGCGTACCTGGAAGGAACAGGTTCAAATTTGCATCAGCACATTTCGTACATCGTGTCAGTAAGATTTACAGCATGTTTTCGTGGATCCAAGGGAATTAATTCACCCAACTAAGTAACTATGGAGAAGATAGTGAACATGATGCTGAATTGGTTCTGCCTTGGCTCCATGGTTCAGGGTTGCTCCGGGGGGGGGGGGAATTGTCATGACCTCCCTGCACCCTGAGCTCCCGTAGATCCAAGGCAGAACCCAAGAATAAAGCAGTCTTAGCTTCTGATATTTAGGCTTTATGCCATAAAGGAGGAAACGTAAAAATAAAGAAATTAAGAATGAGGAAGCAGCATGCCTGTTCACGGGTCAAGGCTGTGTAGGAAAATAGCAATAGCACTTAGACTTATATACTGCCTCATAGTGCTTTACAGTCCCTCTCTAAGCAGTTTACAGAGTCAGCATACTGCCCCCAACAATCTGGTCCTCATTTTATCGACTTTGGAAGGATGGAAGGCTGAGCCAACCTTGAGCTCCTTCAGGATCAAGGAGCAGCCTGTGTGGCTGGCCGACTCAGTGAGGTGAGTTCAGAAAAGCAATTGGGGCATTTGCTCCTTACAAAGTGCCCAGTTAAACTGCGGCACCCCCTTTTTCAAAAGAAAAAGCAGCTTTGGTCAAAGCAGCTGGCTTTAAAAATGTACGCTGTGTGCAGGCTCCAGTTTGCCTGGGAGGATTCTTCTGGCACCTACTTTTTAGCACAATAGGCCGAACAGTCTCTTCCCATGCTCTCGCTCCAAGCTATCTTGTAGAGGACCTGGAGAAGCAAAAGCAGTCCATTAATTGTTTTTGTGATGACTGGGAGTTTTGTGGTTTTCTTACTGGGTCTTCTGATTGGTGCTACTTTAAATGCTGAATTCACTGGGTCTGCATTCCCATGTTAGAACAATATGCCTTTAGTGTCCTTGGCGGCCTTTCCCGGTTGTTGGAGAGAACCTTGTACTTCAGTACTTGGATTAGGAAAAAATAAAAGCAAACTAGTCAAGAATGAAGAAGCAGTATGCACACTTGGACAGCAGCCTTTTAGAAAATGAGCCAACTTGGGTATTGTAGATTGCACATCTGTCTACATTTGTTAAATATATAATCTGTCTTTCCCTTGTAACACTTTCTCCTATATAGTCCTATATAGTCCTTATAATGATTTATAATTTAATTGTAATTCGCAGTTGCAATAGCACCGAAAAAACTAACTTCGTGTTTAGAATTCAGGATTAGGTGAGCAGAGGTCTTATAACTGGTCATTGCACTTAACAACTGTCACACCATCCACACAGTCACGTGATCAAAATTAGGTTGCTCGGCAACTATCCATTTATTTATGATGGCTGCAGCGTCCCAAGGTCATGTGATCGCCATTTGCAAGCTTCCCAGCCAGCTTCCAACAAGCAAAGGGAATGGCAGAACCAGATGGGTTTAATGACTGCATGATTCGCTTAACAACTGCAGTGATTCATTTAACAACTGTGGCAAAAAAAAAATCACATGTGACTCATTTAACAACTACCTTGCTAGCAATGGAAATTCTGGTCCCAATTGTAGTGGTGAGTCAAGGACTACCTTGTAGTTCTCTCTAGGTAATGGGTCTTGTGAGATAGGCTGTGCTAAGAGCCTGCCTACCTAAGGGTAGACCCAAGCATTTCATCGCTGCAGCACACGGCTTTAATTGATCGTCTATAAATGGGCAAACAGGAATGTCTCAGGTTTAATGTCCCACATTAAAAAGAAATACCCTTTGCAACAGATCTTCTAGTAGGCTCATATTTTTCAGAACGGCAGTTTATGTCCCACATCAACCACTCTAGACAACCCATGGGGTGAATTTTCTCTGGCTTGTGCCCTTCACGTGCTAGGTAGGGATGGGAGGTGTAGTCTGGCCGGGATAAAAGAGCTTGACAGCTGGGAGGTTGGGAGGCCTCATTACAGTGTAAAGAAAGATGAAATAAAAGAAGATAGGGTCAGCCCTGGCCTTCAAAATCAGTACAAACAAGTGGTAAAACTGGGTGTAATGTAGCCAGAAAGCCAAATCTCATAATCTCTCTGTCTGCACACGAGATTTTGTTTCTTCAGTTTTATAATATTTCTAATTTTTATAAAAATACTTTTGGGTCCTCAGAATGTAATATTTATTTGACTTTTTTTTCTCTAGGAGCTGAAGGGGGCTTAATGAAGATTCCCCTTCATTTTGAGTTGAGCTGAGAGGGTCTAGTCCAAAAGGCTTCGTGGCTAGGGATGGTCCTGAATCTGTCCTAGATGAACCTCATAATCGCTAGACTTCCTGGATCCTTCTGTCAAGTGGTTTGCCCCAGAGAGACTGTACTGCTCTACTTTAAGACCAGCAGGACCACATTCAAAGGTGGCCAAATACTTGGAACCAGCAGTCACCGTCTTTCACTGAATTGTTGGGAGGATAAAGTTGAGGAGTAGGGAGAGGAGAAGGGGAAGAAAATCAAGAACAGTGCCCTGAATTCCTATTTGAAGAAGAAAAAGATAAAAGTGAAAAGACACCAAAATTAATACAGAATCAGCAATAAAAAGAAAAATAACCAAGACCAAATCAAGCCCAAACAAACTCTTGCAAAGGAGGTCTCATGCCTTATAAGATCCAATGCAATCCTAGGCTGCATTAACAGAGGGATAGAATCAAGATCACGTGAAGTGTTAATACCACTTTATAATACCTTGGTAAGGCCACACTTGGAATATTGCATTCAATTTTGGTTGCCATAAGTTTAGAAAAAAGATGTTGAGACTAGAAAGAGTGCAGAGAAGAGCAACAAAGTTGATTAGGGGATTGGAGGATAAAACATACAAAGAACAGTTGCAGGAATTGGGTATGTCTAGCTTAATGAAAAGAAGGACTAGGAGTGATACTGTAGCAGTGTTCCAATATATAGGGGGCTGCCACAAAGAAGAGGGGGTCCAGAGCACCTGAAGGCAGGACAAGAAGCAATGGATGGAAACTAATCAAGGAGTGAACCAACCTAGAACTAAGGAGAAATTTCCTAACAGACCAATCAATCAGTGGAACAGCTTGCCTTCAGAAATTGGGGTGCTCTAGTACTGGAGTTTTTAAAGAGGCGATTGGGCAGCCACTTGTCTGAAATGGTATAGGATTTCCTACTTGAGCAGGGGGTTGGAGTAGAAGAGCTCCAAGGTCCCTTCCAACTCTGTTATTCTGTTAAGGTTTCATGATCCTTTTACACTTTGGACTCTGGCCCGTAAACTGTCTGGATCACTTAATAAGACTGTAATATTCAGGGACATCCACCACGTGGCTGAAGAAGACTCTGTCCAAAGCCATGGCAAGTGGTAGAAAGCCAGCTCTTTGAACTGAACTCTGAAACTGGCCAGCTGCCCACCTGCGCATGGGAAGTGATCTGTTCAACCGTTCAGTCGTTTTCACTGAGCAGTCTGGTTCCTGTTATTTAGCCTCAAGGAATGTTTCTATCTTGTAGGGAAGCTCAGCATAACCAGCCTTTTCTGGACTGCAAAACAGGGAGAAGGGTGGATTCCTGCAATATTTGAGGGGCTCTACAAAGATGAGGGAGATCAAACTATTTTCCAAAGCACCAAAACGCAAGACAAGAAACAATGATTGGAAAGAAGCAACCTAAGAACTAAGGAGAAATTTCCTAACAGTGAGATCAATTAACCCGTGGGAATAGCTTGCCTTCAGAAGTTGTGGGTATTCCATCACTGGGGGCTTTCAAAAAGAGACTGGACAACCATTTGTCTGAAATTACATGGGGTCTCCTGCTTGAGCAGGGGGTTGGACTAGATGACTACCAAGGTCCCCTCCATCTCTCTTATTCTATGTTCTATGTTCTAAATCAGGCATGGCCACAAATGACTCTGTGTGGCATGCAGTCTCTTAAAAGAGGTATTCCTCCTCTTCTAAGACAGAAGCTGTTGCAAAACAAATATACTTCTAAAAACAAATGGAAGAATGCTTCTTGTGTCTGCAATTGGAACAGGAGAAGGAAGCTCAAGGGAAGCTGGTGGAGACAATTGTATTTTGTTCAACGGCCAAAAACAGAACAGCTCGGGAGAGACGGTGTCTGATATTTTTTATCAAGTTACCACTTTGTCAATTGCGGGGATTGATACTGTGCAAATCTAAAGCCTGGGAGTTTATAACAGCATTTCTCAACCTCAGCAATTTAAAGATGTATGGACTTCAACCCCCAGAATTTGGCAGCTAGCACACTGGCTGGGGAATTCTGGAGGTTGAAGTCCACAAATCTTAAAGTTGCCGAGGTTGAAAAACACTGAATGAAACAGCCCTTCATGGCCCAGGGCCAGGTGATTCGCAGAACTGTCTGATTCCTATAATAATGCCTCCTTTTCCAGATCTGACAGAGCAGGCAAGCTCCCAGTCCCCTCCATCAATAATGCCAGCCGACAGCCCTTCTTTGGGTGGGCGAAACAAAAATCTAGATAGCCCCAACCTTCTCCAACCCAACCTGTTGCCTGAGGAATTCTGGGAGTTGAAATTCACAGATCTTAAAGTTGTTGTGGTTCAGAAATATTGGTTTAGAGGACCAGGTATCCCCCTTAAGTAAACCCCAGCATTAGTTCCTTTCCTACTGTTAAATATGGTGCCCTTAGCAGCAGCAGCTGTGGGGGCGGTAGCCACTACGGTTAATCCTCAACTTAAAACCGCTTATTTAGTAACCATTCAGCTCAGTTCTGAAGTTACTTCTGAGCTCATATGATTGCATTCTGGGCACTTGACAAATGGCCTACATTTATGGCTGTTTGCAATATCCTGTGGTCACATGACCACAATTTACAACTTTTTTTTCTCCAGAAACCATCATACACATCTGGTCTCTGGGGAAAAACAAACAAACCCATAGTCAACAATTGGTTTGCCTAACAACTGCTGCAAAAAAATGTCATAAAATCAGGTCTGGTCACACAAAGACTCATTTTACAACTGTCAAAACATATGATCGTAATTGCCAGGCTCAATTACAGTCATAAGTCAAGGACTACCTGTACCTCAAAAAGGCGCTGTTAATGTGTGCATTTTGTCAAGATTGATCACTGGAGGAAGAGACACACTTACCAGAAAAACAAGGCAATGCAAAAAGAGTGTGTAGAAGAAAGCAATAGTACGAGCCATCTTGTTGGAAAGGACAAGTCTTCCCTGCAATAAACAATAAAAAACATGACAGGAGATTTTAGGATTATGAATGTCTAGGACCTTTGGAAAAAAACACAAATTCTGCACCAGTTTACTTCCCCATCAATTTACGATACTTTCTTATATCTGGGATTTGTTCTACGTTTGCTAATGGAGAGAGGTCCTGAATCTTGAGTGTCAGTTATTGGGGAAAAAAGAATCTTCCTCTAACCCTTCTGAGATTTCTGGAGATATGAAAGCTTCATAACAACAACAACATCTGGATCACCACGTGAACACCCTGGGCATTGACAAAATGACTATCAGTTAATTGCAAAAGGCAGTTTTACTTAGAAAGCTTAAAACCTGCGACGATACCTTTAAGACTATCAAACAGGTGTTTGGGAAGTACTAGATAGGTGAACATAAATGCCAAATCCAGTTTAACATTTGACTGACTCTGGGGTCAACCATAATAATAATTTATTAAATGCATAAGCCATTCAACTCCCAGCAACTCTGGCAGTTTACAGTTGTAAAAAAAAACTAGAGAACAATACAGAAAGCACAAAAACAGCACAAGACAAAGGGACAACAATGACAGAGGGGAAGAAAAAGAGACAAAGCTACATCTTAGGAAATGGCAATCTGATATGCAAAGTGGATTGAGTGAATTAATGATGGGGATCGGATGCAGGAAGATCTGGCCAAAAGGCCAGGGATCCGATTCCAGCAAAGACAGCCATAAAAAAGGTGTACTCGCTGGCACTTAGTCCAAATTTCCTGGAGCATCTCTTTCTCCCTTTCCTTCATCTTTCTTGCTCAGAAAGGGATCCTGCTTTGGGGATCTATGAGGCAAGATCTCCCTGAGAAGCATATTTCATCTGCTGGTCTCCTACACCAGGGCTTTTCAACCTTTTCACTGATTGTACCACTTTTAGGGTATGGCAATATTGGAGTACCACCTAGCAAGGTGTCAAAAACTTGATGACCAAAAAAAAAAACCTGTTCAAAGTTGCAATTGCACTGAAATGACTTATGACCATTTTCACACTTATGACCATTGCAGCATGCCCAGGGTCATGTGATTTATATTTGGATGCTTGGCAGCTGATTCATATTTATGATGGTCAGTGTCCCAGGGTCATGTGATCCCCTTTTGCAACTTTTTGACAAGTAAAGTCAATGGCAGGGCTGCTGGTGGCCAAGTGCTAAGGCGGGACTTCCCTCCCTCCCTCCCTCCTTCCCTGCCTCCCTCTTTCTCATGCCCACCTCCTTCTTAAGGAAGAATTTGAATCCCCCCCCATTTTTTCTCTTCCATATATTCATCAAACAAGGAAAAGCCTCCAGAAACAGAAAAGACAAACTGCTGAGTGAACTAGCTTAAAAAGGCACATTCCCTTTAAGAATTAGCTACTGGCTAGAAAGGAAAGTAAGGAAGAAAAAAAAATGTAGTAAGTATTGGCTGCCAGCTAAGGCAGCCTCCCCAAATGGCTCCATTCATAAGTAAAGGAATCTACAGGCAAAATCCATTCAGGAGAAAAATACTTCAAAATCCCTTGCAGCAAAACTTACAGCTAACAATAGCAGAGCAATAAAAGCTAACACGAGACATCAGCCATCAGCCATCAGCCAAATAGAAATTGCCAAACACTCCTTAAGAACACAAAGCCCACATTGCACAAATCCCAGAACTTCAAAGTTACAAAAGCACATAAGAATCCTTCCACTCTCCATCTCCCTCCCTCCCTCCTCGTGCCTCACCTCCAGCCATTGCTACCTTTTTTCATTCCTCTTGGAGGGCGACCCCTCCCCCACTGCATTTCTTGCCTGTTTGCTGCTGCCAGCACAGGTGGCTGCCACAGCAGTTGCAAATCAGCTCATGGCCGGCCTGCTTGATTTGATCTCCTTTCCTCTCCCCCACCACCCTCCTCCTCCTTCGGTGCAGCTAGAGCTGACTCAGCCTCCTCCCAAGGCTGCTTCTTTTTTTCTCTCTCCCTCTCCCGCCCAAACTGCCTCCTTTTATAGCCTCTCCTGTCTCCGCCCCCCTCCTCCTCCGTTCTCATGGGGGAGGGTGAGCCAGAAGTGAGCCTGGGGCCTTTGCCTGCCCCAGCCAATCTGCAGCTCCAGAGGACTCTCTCATTGTAAGTCCTTGCCTGTGCTGGCTCATTCCCTCCCCCACTACACTTGGCTAGGCAGGGCTGCGTACCACCTGCCACTTGTTAATGTACCACAAGTGGTACGCGTACCACAGGTTGAAAAGCCCTGTCCTACACGGTGTGCATACTTGCTCTCCTTCACATTATAGAACATGCCTGTGAGCACTGCAACTGCTAAGATGCTAACCAGGACCTGCCAGTCTTGACTGGGTGAGACTGGGCAGGTTTTCCCTTTTGTGTGATGAATGTATGGTTGCTTGCAGCCGCCATGGGATGCCCTTATATGCATCCATAGGTGGGACTAAAGTAGGTCGAATCTTGGCTGCCCTTTTTCAAAAGGTAGGAAGGAGATTCACCCAACCACCAAGTAAAGAAAGCTTTCTTTGTGGAAAAGGTTGAACTGGGAGTACACACAATGGCAAATTATTATTGCTCTTTAAATGCATTCTACCAAACAGTTCTGAATGGATTTGGTATTTTTGACCACTGAATTCTTCCCAAAGCTAAAGGTGTTGTTGCAATATATGCATTGTTCCAAGCAAGGTAACTGCAGCTCTCATTGTGAAGATTGACTAATTGCAGCAAGTAGAGTTCAGCAGTTGGATTTACCAGGCTAAGGGTGGCTTTATCCCATGGACTGAGACTTTGGTACTTCCTTTGACGTTCCTGAAAATAAAATAAAAAAGTCACATAGCAGAGATAAGACCACTGGTTCTCCCAACAGAGGAGCAGAAAAATCAACAACCCACAGCTAGTGAATTAATTCTAGTTTTAATCTCTTTAGTGCTGAAATGCAAAAAAGATGCCGGTTCAATTCCCTACTAGGCCTTATTTCTTTAAATTAATTAAATTAAAAGAGACTCCATCTAGTTGCAATGAAATGCAGGACATCTCAGCCTAAAATACCCATGTAGGTAACATTTCATTTTTAAATTTTAAATCCTCTTTGTACTTAGTGGCACTAGATCATATCTACAGTCTCAGTTTGCCAACGGTAAAATGAGAAAGTTATTGCCTTCTTTCACAGGATTACTAGTGAAGGCAATAAAGATTATTTTATCAAAGGGACCAAGTCCCACTGAACAAACAGCTCAAATAAAGCATCATGCCATGAAAAATGCTTTTAAATTATCATCTTAATGTAGGCCTGCTAGAAGCCATGATTGGCAATTTCTGGCTGAATCTGGCAGAACCATTTGAGAACAGTGAAGATAAGTCTTTGCTACTACATAATGCTGGAGAAATTATTATTATGATTTTCATCCTACTGAAAAGGTCCCTCCCCCTCCCCCTTTGGAAAGGTCTCCAGAGATCCCTACCTTTCGACTGAAAGAGGTGAATGGATCCAGGCGTTCCTCATATTGGGAAGAGTAACGCGACTCTGTGTCATCACTGCCAGATCCCTGGAAGAGAAACCGTTGGGTTTGTAAGTGATGCTCAGTCTCTGATGACTTGCACAGATGAAAATAGCCAGTTCAGAAGTAACACCAAAGTGATTGTCCCCCTTCAAACATGAAAGTTCAGCACGGGAGAAGTGGTGTTGCTTATGTCGCCAAAATGGACTAAATGGATGTCAAGCTGAAGCAGAGACTCAACAATGGAGTCCATAGAGCTCATTTTGGTTATTGAGTCTAAGCTCCTTTGCATCACAGGAATCCAAATTAAGCATCCCTCACAAACTGACTACTTAGCTTGGATACAGCCAGTGAAGGTGAGTCCACAACCTCTGTGGACAATTGGCTGCACCTCTGAATTTATCTCTGGAAGCACTCACTCTCCCAGCAGGATGGGCTCCATTACCACCCTGACCTGTTGGATAGGACGCAAGTCAGATTGACATAAGGAAAACCCCGGTGGGAGTTCTAAGTGGATGATTGGACAAGTAAAAGGTGCTGTGGGACAAGTAGGTAATAAAAGACTTCTCCAGGAACAGCCTTGCAGGAAAAAGAAATAGGAAGGAGCTACTTAACCATTTTCAATTTAATTGGTCTGGGTGCGCAGAGAGAAGTGATACCGTATAACTGGACTGAATAGGGTCAAATTAGACTGAATGTACTCAATATGTCTCATCAAACATTCCCCCCGGGGGGGGAAACAAAACAGCCAATTTTGCACCTTACCGAGGTTGCACAAAACATTCCCCCCTGTCTTCTCCAAGGGACATGAAAACCGAGAGTAGCCTTTGTCCATTAGTTTGACCAAGGGGATACTGACACTCAGTCCTGAAACCAACCATCCAAGTATGTCATTCAGAAGATACTTCTCTTCAAAAAATCTTGGGGGAAAAGCAGATCAGCAAGCTGTTGATGTAATGCTGGTAATTCCGGAGGAAAGCATTTCGCTCTCTTCTTTCTTTCTCAGCTGCTCTCTTGACAAGAGATTCTTGGATTTTTACAGCCCACCAGAGTACTTGGGAAGGAGAAGAGCTCTCTCTTCTGGAGGCAAGGGGGACATACAGGAGAGAAGGGAGGGCAAAGACACAGCAGGCGAATCGGGCTTTATGGGAAATCAAGCTTGCTTTTTGAGACAAATGAATGATTTTGATTCAGACTTACACACCGTCTTCTCTCAGAGGTCCAAGGTTAAAATAACAGATCAAAAATGAAATCAGTGTCAAAGAAAATGCTTCCAAGTTGCCTTAATCTATTGATCTCCAGATATATTCTGATTGGGAGATTCTAAGGCCAACACATCTGGAGGGACTTGATGGGAGGAGAATGTGTGTATGGATGTACATATAGCTTTTGGAAATGGGATTTCACTAGATCCTCTTCACTGGAAGGCTTCAGAGAGAGGTTGGCTGTCCAAAGTGTTTATAGAGAAGTTGGATTAGATGACTTATGAAGTTATCTTCCAGTTCTACAGCTCTTTGAATCTAGTGGTCAGGCCAATGTTCAAATGAAAGGAAAAATTATCCCGTACTGAATATTTCTGGAAAACACAGAAACAGGATGGGAAGGCCATACGCCAACCTTCCATATGACGGTTGACCTTCAGACGTATGATTTGAAAGCCCTTATATCTAGAGGGTACCAAAAATATGGAGGGCTATTATAGATGGTCCACATGGTTTGTCCCCAGTAACTGTATTCAGAATTATACAACCTATAAATTGGGAAGCTCTCTTTGTAATTGGCAGTTAACAATTGTTCAAGATAGAAGAGAAAAGGATGATTACCTTTCTCTCACTCTCATTTTGCAAAGCATTTTAACGATAAATTGAACAATGTCAAAAACACATTCCTACAAATGTTGGGGAGGAGGGGAAGAAAACGACTCTAAACCAAACTATCCATCCGGCAATTACACAAGGAAAACTGAGTGATGAAAGAGAGAACTTCAGCCGGGGTCTAAAGCAGTGCTTCTCAACCATAGCAACTTTAAGATGCGTGACTTCAACTCCCAGAATTCCCCAATCAGCACAGGTCTAAAGGGAGTCACAGCAGGATGCTTGCAAATTTCAAGAGGGAGAGAACTCCAGAGCATGAATTCCACCCCAGAGAAGGCCTCCCCATTGCTAATCACCAGATGGCACTCTGCCAACCCTGGAACAGGAACAAGTCCACCCTGGTATCACATCCATAAAAGCAAAAGTGGCTCAATAGGCATTGTGGCCATTCCTTGTTAGGCCTTTCTTTGCCAAACGTAAGAGATGAGGGACAGCCAGGCAGCTGCTTCAACAGAGACATGTTCAGCAACCGATGATTGCACCCTGCAAGGCCTGCCTCCATAGAAAACAGTAGCTAATCTTCTTTATTCTATCAAAACAGGTCATGGAGATGGAGAGGCAAACTGAAATAGAAGCATAAACCTACTAAAGTGGACTAAATGTATCACATTTTATAGCACATGGAATAATACACAGTGCTCTATAGGTAGTCCTCACTTATGGTGGACCCCCCCCAAAAAAGGTACTTATGACCCAGATTTGCTGATGGCCACCACCACCCCATAGTTATATGTAAAACTGGTCATGTGATGACCTGCTTAATGACTGGCATCATTTACAACTATAATTCAGGACTCAATTATGCTCATAGGTCGAACTGAACATGGTAAAAAATGAAGATGGACCGGATCGTTTTGCAAACACAGACCCAGGTTTCTGCTACCAGGTCTTGAAATGGGCAGCCTGCTGTGCTGTCCTTCAGCCTTGTAGACTCACCCGGCCTGGGTAGCTTTGCAAAAACTTAATTTTTTCATAAAGTTTAATGTTGTCAGCTCGCAGGTTGTCCAGCTCGCTCTGCAGTGCTTGCATTGTGTGCTGCATCAGATGGTTCTCCTGATGTAAAAGAGGATAAAGGGATAAAATCAAACCTGGATGCTCAAAACCGGGCACAGAGGCAGAGCTTCTAATCAAAACATAGGCATTCCATAACAATCATAGGGAAGAAAAGAAATTATGTAATAGCAATAACAACAGCAGTAATTTATATAAGGTTTCTCAATGTTCACTCTGCCTAAATGTTTACAGCCCAACTATCTTGTTTGAAGGCATTTGGCAAGTTCATAGTAATGTTTAGATTTGAATTAAGACGTTCCCTGAACTTTCTTAGCCATTTCACCCTACAAACTTCATTTATGGACTTCTCCAATTTAAAGGGGGGAAAGTAGCAGGACTAAGAGGCAGATTCAGTGGCCTCTAATTGATAAACAAGTACTGATCTGACTCAAGTTAAGAGGGCCTCTTTTATTCATTTTACAGATGAGTAGAATCCAGGATGAAGACGAAATTAAAAGAAGAACTGGGACAGGCTTATATCAAGGAAGGTATAAGAGAGATTCCTAGCTTATGACAAGTTGCTGCTCGTACGTGGTATCTAATAAAATTGAATCTTTGACCATCTTAATTTTACTAGTGCCAGAAATCCTCACCACACCCCTGGCAAGAAGACATGAGTCGTTGAGGTCACAGGTGGCTGGCTTTATTCAGGAACTTCTGGCGCGCGGTATTAACAGTAACCATAAGCAAAGTCAGCGCTGGGAGCAACCGCCTCCCAGCGCCTTAAGGAACACCCCCCACTACCGGCCCGCCCCCTCCCATTAAACCAGCATCTGGTAGGCGCGGTTTATAGCGTTCCGGCAGTTTAATATATTACAGTTGACATCTGCAATTTATTAAGGAGATTTTAACTACAGCTAAATACTATAATTTAGTACAGCGAATGAACAGGCCAGCATGTTTGTATGAAAAATGACATATAAAAAAAGAATGAATTTGTTGATTCTGGCCCTCTTGGTCTTGGATGGGCATCTTATCAAATCTCCCTATCCAGAGTTAGGTGTGAGAAAACTCCACTGTGTCTTACCGCTTCCAGCTCATGGTTCCGGGCCCGGAAACGCTCCCTCTGGCTAGAGATGATAGACAACAGAGAATCTACTTGACCTTCTGGAATCTGGGTGCTTGCTGATGATGACTGGCCTGGAAAATAGACTGTGGTTAGAGATGGAGAAGATGGAGATGGAAAAGAAGGGCAGACCCATGGAATACTATAAAAATGTTCTGCCTGCAAGATGTATTACAAACCCAGTGGGGTTCAGAGAAGGACCTGTGGCAAATGAAGGTGGATGCTGCCACTTCTCTTTCTGATTAAATGATTAAATGGTTAAATGTTTTCCAACAATGTGCTTGAGAAGAATTCAAACTAGATGTGTACCATAGAAAAGTGCTGTTGCTTCTTTAATGGGCTCAGGAACAGTCTCCAAGTTTCGAATGTCAGCACCCTTTGGAAAACAGAAGAAGAAGAAAAATGAATGAGCAGGCAAAGAATTCCTTCTTTGCGGTAAGCTTTCATCACTGCATTGGTGACCAGAAGTTGTAGCTAGTTATCTTTTTTGTTCCTAACTCCTCCACTAAGCTTTTCTTTTCCCTCTGGCTTTGAAGTGGGTATGACCATCTGCTATGTCCATCAAGGGAAAGGCTGATGTTCTTGCTAATCAAAGTCTTTCCCCCAAACAAAAATGAAAGGTATTCTGATAAAGAATGGGGCAAACCAAGCCGCGAATTTGGATCATTATAGATTATTGTGAAAAAGCCACTCACACTAGTTTTACAGATGGCGTCTCATCTACATGGTCCCTTGCTGACTGTCTTTGCTGTCAACCAGCACGATTTTCTTCAGGGACTCACCTCAGCATCTGGGCGATGCATTGCAGACAGTGACTGGATGGTGCCGAGATCATGCTCCAGCTTTGCAATCAGATCTTTCTGCTCAGCAACTGCAGAGACAGCTTCAGTGAACTGGATCTGCAAATCAGTACAGCGGCCTGTCGGGGAAGAATGAAATACTTTTATTGTTGCAAACCACCCCAGAGAAGTATAGAGAACATTCCATCTTTCGTTGGCATTTCTGGGCTTCCGAGAGGCAAAACCAGATAAGGCAAGAAGAGGAAGAAAAGTTAAACAAACCTGATAAAATTGACCTCTTGAGACATTACCTTGCTTCCCCCAAATGGGCAGAGAACCAGAAGTGCTGAATAACCTGACCAACAAACTATTTGCATATATAAACATACCATTCAGTAAGAATGCAAGGGAAGGGACTGCTCCTTTCAAAATGTTCTCTCTGCAGTATAAACTTGTTTTAAAATTTGAAGAGAGCATTAAAAAACATGTAATTCCTCACCGCAGCAGGAACTGGTATTATCTAGGAGTTGTCTACTCTGACTTCAGTGCTATTACAATTTTGTGTATATACCCTCAACTCAAGTCTTGACTCTTGCCAACTGCCTTGACCTACAGCGACCTACAGGGGTTTCTTTTTGGCAAGATTTCAGAGGTGATTAACCTTTACGTTCCTTCTAGGGCTGAGAGAGAATGACTGGAATTGGGTATGTCTAGTTTAATGAAAAGAAAGACTAGGAGTGACATGATAGCAGTCCAATCTCAAGGGCTGCCACGAAGAAGAGGGAGTGAAGCTATTCTCCAAAGCACCTGAAGGCAGGACAAGAAGCAACAGATGGAAACTAATCAAGGAGAGAAGCAACCTAGAACTAAGGAGAAATGTCCTGACAATTAGAACAATAAATCAGTGGAACAACCTGCCTCCAGAAGTTGTGGATGCTCCAACACTGGAGGTTTTTAAGAAGAGATTGGATAACCATTTGTCTGAAATGGTATAGGGTTTCCTGCATGAGGAGGGGGTTGGACTAGAAGACCTCCAAGGTCCCTTCCAAGTCTGTTATTTTGTTAGTCTGGCTCAAGGTCATCCAGTTGGCTTCATGCCTAAGGCAGGACTAGAACTCACGGTCTCCCAGTTGTTAACCTAGACTCAACCTCTACACTAAGCTGGCTCTCATTATTAGGAAACAGATACATAACAATGAACTGGATTTTTCATAATCTTATTTAACAGCAAGCATTCGGCTGGAATCTTATTTTTATCTATTGCTTATCTTTATTCATTGCTATCATGTCACTGATACAATCAGAACTGAGAAATCTACTATAAAATATGCTATAAAAGTAACAGTGGAGGGAAGATTAAGGTGTAATGAAGGAGGGGCTAATAAAAAGATTTAGCAAGCCAGCCAACTTCTTCCCCTTAATTCTGTGCCCTTTCTGGAAAAGCAAACAACAAATTAGGGAGAGTTGAGCTTGCATGAAAAAAAAATGAAAGGACCTTAAGCACATCCTCGAAGAGCACCTGTGAAGATACCAGGCCAAAGAAAGAACAAAACTGTTGTACTGAATCACAAAATTCACGACAAAACTTAAAACAAACGCAAAGCATCACACAACAAACATATGAATAGATCAGAAATACACGCAAGCAGTATATGACTGGAAAGTTTCCAGACTTACAACCCAGGATTGGCCAAGATGGGTCTTAAAATCAAGAGACAGTTAGACTCTCCATGTAATTCAGATGATGTTTATTCATGGGAAATACATACTTAAGAAAAAGCTGACTTCCGGATCCGGTGGCAGCGACCGCGGACGTGCAGAGAATTCGTTCTCTTGGCCGTCCGGTTTCCCCCCGCCGGTAGACCCTGGATAGGGTCGAAAGTCGCCCTGTAGGGGCGACCACCGTAGAGGAGGGCACTCGTTGATCTCGGAGGGAGCGGCGGCTCCCTCTGAGGTCCGAGAAAATCACCTTTGGGCCGACGGGGAAAAGATCGGCCAGTAACATGGCCGATCACTCAGCTGCTCCAGCCGAAAGTCACAGCAACATCTAAGCACAAAGAACCACCGTGGAAGATCCGGGTGAGAACTTTCCTTCCCTCTTGTTACCTTCCTTACTTCCCTATGAAAAGCTTTTAGAAACTACTCCTCTCCTTAAAAAAGCAGCGTTTGAACACTTGGGGGAAAAAAGTGACTTTGCTATTGTGTATTTGAGCTGTTGGAATCCGGGGGATCCTGGGAAAAAAAAAAGAGAAGAAAAAAGCCTTACTGTGACTTTTCCTCTTTGTTTGCCTGTTTTAAATTTAAGTGGAAATTCTAGGGAGGGGGGTGGAGTGTTTTTTCTTCCTCCCCCCCCTTCTGAACATTCTTATCCACTTTAAAAAGGAAAAAAAAAGAAAGAAAAAAAAACTGCCTTGGCCACTGAGATGTGGATTGGAGGGCTACATTGGAAGGCTACATTGTATCTATCTTGGAAACTGGCGTGAAGCCCAGAATGTCTTATCGTAACGTTGCCATGGTAGCTGAACTTTTGAACCGGGTGCTACGCCCAGACACTGCTGTTTTTTTATTATAGAAAAAAAAAAAGGGAGAGAAGGATGGAAGCTTATTCACAGCTCAATTATGGATTGATATTAGCAAAAATTTTGGAAACAAGGAAAGAATTAAAAGAACAGTTTAGGACACTAAGGAATGAGGTTGGTTTAGAGCAAAAAACTGGATTTCAAACTTTAACTGAACATGATATACAATTGGATTTACAATTTAATGAGATGGAAGATCTATATTTACAAGCTACTGAAGAGGAAGATGTTACACTTTATACACAAAGGATGGAGACTTTTGAAGACCAAAAGCAGAACTCAATTGAAACATCTATAGATGTAAAAACAACAGAAATGGACTCTTTAATACGAGACATTAAAAATGCTGACAGTATATATAAACAACGAATAATCACCACACTGGCTAAGACTGAGTATATTGTGCAGACAATATTGGGAAAAAGAGAAGAAGACTATGATCAGACGCAACTGTGGGAAAATGTGTATAACCAAATACCAAGATGGGAGGAGCTGAAAGCTGTATTGTGGAAACCTGCTTGGCATAAAAAGAAAGCTAGAATTAGGTTTAAAATGAGTGTTAAAAATTTATTTGATGGGTAAAATGGTTTTTAAAGACTTTAAGTGAGCTAATATTTTTGAGATCTTTAAAGTTTAAGATTTTAGTCTGACCAATATTGATTTGAATTATGGATTTGATTATGGTCTGGAATAGTAACTATGGAAAACGGGAAAAGCGAAATTCAGGAGTTGTATTGAGACTGGTGGAATACTAATGATATCTTTACATGCAATGACTAAAGAATGGATTGATTTATAAAAATGTTTAGAATATAGGAAATAGAATATAGTGGAGAAATTTTAAAATATACTTATATATGTTTAACTTAGAAATAATTAGAAACAATTTAAGCTAATTCAAAATGGTTTGGAAAGGTAAAGTTATATTCACTGATAAAATATGTATGTGAGATAGAATAAGAGATAGAACTTAATTGAGAAATATAAACTGAATATTTGGAATAATATGGTCTTTATTACATGGATACTCGAACCGTATTCTATATGTCTATGTAATGCTAGTTGGAATATGCTAATAGTTAATTAAGCTTAAAATGGGTGGAAATATCGTTGATAGTTTGGTTTTGTTTGATTGTTCTTGCTCTTTTGATTGATAAAATAGAGAGGGAGGATTTAAAAAAAAAAAGTGTAAATTGTTTATGCATGATTGTATGTTCTATTTTGTTTTATGGAGTGCCCTATCTCCACGATGAGTCTTAAGCACTTGGCTGTAAAATTAAAAAAAAATCAATAAAACTTGTTATAGAAAAAAAAAAGAAAAAAGAAAAAGCTGAGGAAAATTCCGGTGAGTGTTGCATGATCCACGTCTGGAGAGGTTGCCACCAACCCTGGTTAGGGAAGCACGAGCCTAACAGACAGAGGGGTTCTCTGTCTGAGCACATGCGCAGTACCCTCCCTTTAAGAGTGAGCAATTTCAAATGAACTTCAGATCGCATGGCATTCAGATGATCAGAGATGCAAATACAGGTAGTCCTCAACTTACAACCATTCTTTTAGTAATGGTTTTTACGGCGGCATTGAAAAATTGGCTTATGACCTTCCTTGTACTTAAACCATTGCAGCAACCCCAGGTGATCAAAATTCAGATGCTTGGTAACTGGCATGTACTCGCAATGGTTGCAGCATCGTAAGGTCACGTGATCACCATTTGCAACCTTCCCAGTTGACTTCTAACAAGCGATATTAATGGGGGAAGCTGGATTTGCTTAACAGTCATGTGATGCACTTAACAACTGCAAAATTGTAATTGACTTAAGGTGGCAAAAAATGTTGTGAAATTGGGTTTGACTTACTGAACAACCCGCCTTGCTTTGCAATGGAAATTCTGGTTCCAGCTTTGGTTGTATATTGAAGGCTACCTGTATTCGTTTCTCTCTTACTCAGCTTTTGCAGAATTTAAGCAATGCCTCTATGCAAAACACATGGAGAACTGAATTTGCAGCTGTGATCCTTCTGACAGCTAAGCCTTCCTCCCCCCCCACTCCATTCCCGAGAGTCCAAGACACAATCTGAGGCCTTGTAGTATTCATGTGGAAGAAATGGCAATGAGATACAGTGGCGTGATCCACTTTTCTCAGGTACCTTAAAAAGTCTTATTCTATACCATCCCATATTGTATTATTTGATTGCCTTTGTACTCCATATTTCTTTTTATTACCCTCTAATAGCCTTGTCTCCTACTGACCTTGATGCTCAGGCACCTGCTGTCCTAGGCTTACATTGTTTATCTCAACTTTATTGGTGTAACGAATAGATGTATAACTGTCAAAAGGGAGGATGAATTGACAGATGCCAAAAAAAGACACCTCCTCTGGAATGTTCTTAGCAGGCATGTCCAGATGTTAAATTAGATCACCCTCCTCCACTTATGAAAAACTATTTAAGCCAAGAGAAGTCTGGGTGAGATTGGATGCCATATTCCAGCTGGCACAAGAAAGTGGTTTGTCCATAGTTTCTTTGGAGTTCCTGACTGCTGAAAAGGCATTTGGTATACTTTTCTCTGGTAATTAATATCAGCTCAAAGAACATTTGGGCTCTTTATTCTACGAGTGTGTTTATTGTCCTTAATCCTTAAAGAACCTACTGGCACCCAACTAGCTCTTTAAGTGACAGAACAAGCTTACATATAAGCAAGTGGTTCAGTATAGAATCAAACCACTAGAGTCCCCTGTTTTATAAAAAATACAAGGATGACTGTGGACTTTTGCTCATGGGACCCTTTCTAGAGCATCTTAACCATTGATTTTCCAACCTGCACAAGTTACCAATTATCATTTGACATAGGACATTAGTCAGACTTACAGGTTTTCCCTGTGAGCCTTGAAATGTATGTTTTAGGTCTTCCCCCATTGTGACAGTGCGTTACAGGGATAACTTGAGCCCAGGGGTCTCTTGACCTGCTGCTCTTCTCTCCTTCCTGGTACAGAGTAGTCATCTCTCTTCTAGTTTTTAACTCATGGAAATAATAGTTCCCTTCCATTCTGTATTCTACCTTAAGCGCTGCATTTTGTTCTGGTACTCCATATTAAAAATAAATAAATAAGAGAAACTGGGACAGATCAAAAGAAGTGCAAGGACAATGGTCAGAGAACTGGAATCTAACTCCTACAAGAGAAGACTGGGAAACTGCATGTGATCAGACCCAAAGAACAAGTACAATGTGGAGGTACATTTGAGTAGTACCTTTATTGCTAGTTGCCTACAAACAGAATCTTGCCAGACTAAAGCAATTATCTGCAATAACTATAGGTATACTCTGTGAATTATTAGGGAGGGTCCAGCTTTGCTCTCTTCCTGCCTCTCAGACATTCCAAACTTCACTGTCTCTTTGTCCTCTGGGAAAGAACCCCTCTACCTGTGACGCCAGACTACATTCCACCACAATGTTTAATAATTACCATAAACAGAAAACAACCATGGAGGAACCTGATGGCACTTTTCAAGTACATGAAGGGATGTCACAAAGAAAAGAGTAAAGGGTGTTTTTCTATAGTCCTAGACAGCATGGCAATAAAGAATATTCTTCTGTTTACAGGAAGGGTTTAAACTGAACGTTAGGAAAACACAAAATGAAAGTAAGAACTGAGGGAGATAGTGAGCTTCACGGGATGTTTTCACAACTGGATTTCAAAGATGCTTTCATTTGGATTCTTGCTCTGCTCTTCATGGCCTAGGACTGGTAGCCCTTTCCATCTCTAGGATTCTATGATGCAAGCAGGGACCAAAATGAGAGACACAGCAGTGCCTTGCCTTTGCCCTCCACAGATTGATTGGGTTTATAGCAGAAGGTCTACTCAGCCAGGGACTCCAAGGCCACCTGTAGCTCCTAAAAGTGGCCTGTAGGAAACTCCAAAATTGTTACAATCAAAATGGTCGTATTTAATGTGAAGAAAGACAGAAATAATTAAATGCATGACCAAACCATTCCATGTTAATCTACAGTATTCAATGCTTTTTATTTGCTTTTTATTTGAATTACATTTAAAATATAATAGAAGTCAAATCAGTTTTTTTGTCCCTGCCCTGCTTTGAAGCACACCTTGTGTGACATGCTACGAGTGGAGGTCTCAGCCAGGAAAACACTCAGCCCTGTCCTAGAGGAAGAAGGCAAGGGGACAAGCAGGGAGCCTTAGAAGAAATGATAGTAGCCCAGGGGTTTTCAAACTTGGCTCTTTTATAACTTGTGGACTTCAACTGCTGGCTGAGGAATTCTGGGAGTTGAAGTCCACAAGTCATAAAAGGGCCAAGTTTGAAGACCCCTGGGCTAGCCTGAGGGCTCCTGAACTTGGACCTGTCCCATGGAGACATTTCTGAACAGCTTCAAGCTGCGGCAAGTTCTTTTTGAGGTGGAGCTTGAAAGCAAGTGAGCCAGGAAAAGACTCAAATGGCAGTCCAGTGCCACCCAATGCTTTCTCTTTGTTGCCTTGAGATGCTTCAGCCTTGAAATGCCTTCTCCCCTCTCACTTTGGGGAGGATTGTTTAGTAAGGGGAAGGGGGGAACTTAACCACACTGGTTGAGATGGGGATGGGGCGAGGGGAACTCATTGCACCATTTGCTGAGGTGGATGGCTTCTAGCCATATGAGGTTGTCACCACAATGGAAGAGTCAAACGTTTTGGTCTGGTTTTTTTTTTTTTAAATATACTTCCAATTTTGGAAGGCAATTTAATGCACCAGTTTTGCTCTTCTGTAAGAATTCACGACATTTTGCTGCTAGATTTTAATGGCATAGTCTGGAAATGTTCTGGACTGCAGAAATAAGGCCAGGAAGACATGTGATACCCATAGCTTGCTTAACCCAATTCCACCATTTCCCCCTTCTTTCTCTATGTGACACACTCTATTTGAAGAATAGTCTGGTCTAAATCTGATTAAAAAAATTCAACCATAAGAAGAGAAGCAATGAAGATCATTAAAATTGCCTTCTATTATCTGTTGGGACATGGATACTTGGCTATCATTTTCTACAATGGTGACACGTATTATCATTCCATTTTACTTGCAGCCATTGTTCCTTCATTTGTATCTTTGCACCTAAATTGCAACTTTTAGGAAAATCGTCTTTTTGACAACAACTGAGCAGCTATAAAATCAGCCCTATTGTCAGCATTTAGCAACAGATGTGAGATTTTGCAAAAGGAATGCTAATCTTTTACAGGTTAGGAAGGGAACATTACTGTATGTTTTGTTTCAGTTATTTTCAAATAGGTACCAACAGTATAATTTGGGAGAGTGACAAGCCGCGAGGTACGGGGGAACATCCTGTCAATGTTAGTGTTGCATTTGGGGGCTTTCCCTCGGATAACTTGGACATCCATCTTATTGACTATCTACCACATTTATACATCTTACAGACAAGCAACTGCCCTCAGGCCTCAAGAACAACATGTGAAGTTACTTCTGGGTAATTTCCTTTATTGTTCTTCACATATAGACAGAATCTTTCCAGACTAAAGCAACAGTTTGCATAACTGCAGAAATACTCAGGGAACTGCTAAGGAGGAGCCATTTTAATCCTCTTTCTGCTGAGCAGACTTTCAAGCTTTGCCACCTCTTGGTCCTCTGGAAAGCAGCCCTTCCCTCCTAGGAATTCAGACTGCATTCCACCACAACATGTATGGACAGGGCAGTCTATGATAATGCTAAAGTGGTCGTGATGGGTTGTCAGATAATGGTCCAAAGCTGGGATTCTCTCCATTTTCCCAACTTAGATATGTATGGTGGTGGCCATTTCTTATGAAACTTATGATTTTTCGGTTTCCTACTCAAAATGGCAGGTACGTGAGCTCTCAAAGTTCAACAATTATGGTAAGGATTGTGTCATGAGCAGCAAGAGGTTTGGGGCTTTGAGACTCAAGTTGCCCACCCCTTCCTGAAGTTCCCTCCTATCAAGTCTCAAGGGAGGGGGACTTCCTCTTGTCTGATCAAACTACCAGATGTTCAGCTCTATGGTGCAACTTCTCTGCTTCTCTTCCAGATAACATATGTGAAGTGCATGAGTTTTGAGGCAGGGCCTTTCTTGGGCGTGATGCCAAAAAGCGAAGTGGCCTTGCAATGGCCTTACAATCCAGACATCTTTTCTGTTTGCTTTTAAGACATTCCTGAATATTAATATTAATTTAAGGTTTTATAAGATTGGGCTGCATTTTCACCTATTTTTTAACCCAACTGCTGCATTTAAATCTTTGTCTGTGTGTGTGCGTGTGTGTGTCATATTTTGAATTATACTGTTAGGAAGAGACAGGAATGGTATAGGGTCTCCTGCTTGAGCAAGGGGTTGGACTAAAAGACTTCCAAGATCCCTTCCAACTCTATTGTTCTGTTATTCTATTAAATTTGATGGTTACACGTGGTCTGGCACTAACATAAAAGTATTTCCAAGATATTTTAAAAAATAGAAAGATGGAATGCCACTTAAATAAATAATTTCCATTTTGCAGGTCTTAGAAGTTGGAAAACAAGGGTGATAAGAAAGTATGTATATTTCCCATCCTGGTCTACATATTTAATTCTGTTCTTTGATGGATTACCCTTTCCTGAATGACGTAGACACGATAAACCTGGCCAATCCTTGTAATAAAGAATAACAGCTGCTTTAGACAAGCAACAAAGGAATGCTATTGTTTTCACAGCCTTCTCGTGATCTCATGGAGACATTTGGAAGGTGTGGCTCAGTACAGAAGAATGAATGAAATGGAATCTGGTTTTAATCTACATTTAATATTTGAAAATCATCTGTGTCCAAAAATCTTGTTAAATTTAACAAGATCTTTTGAGCAGGTAGGATGTGGAAGAGTTTTTCTCAGCTATAGCTCTGGTTATGATCCCTATAAATAAATAAAGGGGTTTGCTTCATTTGTGTCTATGGATTTTATTATACTAAAGGACCAGAAAGGAAGAAATAATAGGAATTTTGAGAGAACTGTCTCCCCAATCCAGAAGAGAGTCAGTAGGGCCTGGGTTCCCTAAGAAAAAATGCAGGGGAACATGGGTCCTTCTTTGGATTAGCTGATCACATAGGCATCATCTTGAGCAAAGTCTGGTCTAGAAAAGCGATTTTTAGATTTTTATTAGCACTCCCACCGAATTAAAATAAAAGATTAGTTTATTGTAAGACACACAGCAAAACCAGCCATTCTGAAGGGAAAAACACTTATGGTTTTCTGATGTACTGTATCTCTTTTGTATATCATCAGTTATCATCTTATAAATGCTCAGACAGCAGTAATTGTCTTAGGAAAAAGACACGCTCTTTACTTCAAACCTAAAAATTAATTTGTATCATGGGCTTAAGCCTCTCCTCTGGGGAAGGAGCACTTCAGAGAACCCAGGAGTGGGCAGGCAGTGATGCTCAGCAATTTCCAGATCAAATGGGTCCTGGAAGGGCCTCCCTGTGCACTGCAAAAGCAGCTTTCCCTGTTTAATCCAAAGTGCTATCCAGTCCTAGAAGTATACAGGTAGTCCTCGACTTACAATCATTCATTTTAGTGACAGTCTGAAGTTACAATGGCGCTGAAAAAAGTGACTTATGACCAATTCTCATAGTGAGCATCGTCACAGCTTTCCCAAGATCACATCATCAAAATAGAAGATCACATGTATTTACAATGGGTGCAGCATCCCAGGATCATGCAATTGCCGTTTGCAACCTCCCGAGCCAAGCAGTCAGTGGGGGAAACTGGATTCACTTAACAATCATATGATTCACAGCTGCAGTGATTGGCTTAACAACTGGGATGAACCAGGTCGTAAAATCAGCGATTCTAAACAACCACCTTGCTTAGCAACAGAAATTCTGGTCCCAATTGTGATCATAAATTGAGAGCTACCTGTAATTGAGTCAATATTTTGTCAAGCACCTGCACAGGTAATGAAATTACAGTCAAATGCCATCCTTTAGGGCAGGCCAGGGTAGGCAACCTTGGCTCTTTTATGACTCGTGGACTTCAACTCCCAGAATTCCTGAGCCAGAATTCTGGGAGTTGAAGTCCACGAGTCATAAAAGACCAAGGTTGCCTACCCCTGCTTTAGGGGCTATTTTGGGAAGTTGTTATCTACAATATTTTCTTTGCAATCATGGCAAATCCTTGGGAAAAACTAGTAGAAAAAATGGACTGCATGCAGTGAGAAATCTTTCGGATTTATTGGGACACAGATTGAGTTTGATCATGAGACTCATAAATATTTAGCTCTTTTGAAAAATTCCTCTTTAAGAATTGGTGTTGAATTATTCTATTACAAGTTTGCCCGGAAGTTGTGATCAGGACTTTAAATCAAGTGTTATGTAATGGCTGCTTTCAGGATTTCTCCCAATTTCAAACTGAATTTGGTCTTCACAACGGAGCTTCAATTTAAGCAGGTGGCAATGTATCATGGAGAACACGCTTTTGGTCGCCTCAGGCAGCCGAATTGCTCTCTTACCTGATGGAATCCGTGACAGAATTAAAACATATAAAATATCTCTTATCAAAAGCCTAAGAACATTTTTAAAGTAGACATTTCTGGGATATTTGAAACAAGGACTAAAGCACTTCAATGAAGCATCATCAGTGGTTCATGTCCTTAACAATACTAAAATTGTATCAACAGACCCAAGATTAAAGTTGGTTCTTGAAAATTAAATTATATTTATAAATTAAAATTCTATTTAGGATGTGCAGAGCTCCCCAGATAAGGTATCTAAAAGGACGGATTTTTTATATTGAAGATGAAAAAAAAGTTGAGGATTCACTGATCCATATGATGTGGTCAGGTGGAACATTGTATTTATTCATACCCTGCCTTCAATATTTTTATAAATAAGTCAAGGCAGAGAACATATCTAATACTCCTTCCTCCTCCTTTTTTCCCCACAACAGCAGCCCTGTGAGGTGGGTTGGGGTGAGAGATAGAGAGAGAGTCACTGGCCCAAAGTCATCCAGCCAGCTTTCATAACTAAGGCGGGACTAGAACTCACAGTCTCCAGGTTTCTAGCCTGGTGCCTTAACCACTAGACCAGGGGTAGGCAACCTTGGCTCTTTTATGACTCATGGACTTCATGGCTGGCTCAGGAATTCTGGGAGTTGAAGTCGACGAGTGATAAAAGAGCCAAGGTTGCCTACCCCTGCACTAGACTATCCTGGCTCTCTAATGTCTTTTTGAGATACTGTATTAATGTATGCAGATAATCCTTGATTTATGACAACTGGGACCAGAATTTCTATTGCTTAGCAAGGTGATTGTTAAGTAAGCCAGGCCTGATTTTACAACCTTTTTTTTGCCAGAGCTAAATGAATCACAGCGGTTGTTAAGTGCATCATGCAATCATTAAGTGAATCTGGCTTCTCCCATTGACCTTGCTTGTTGAAAGCCAGCAGGAAAAGTCACAAATGTCGATCACAGGACCCCATAATGCGCTGCAACTATTGTACATGCCTGCCAGTTGCCAAGTGCCTGAATTTTGCATCATGTGACCATGGGGATGTTGTGACGATTGTTAAGTGTGACGATCACTCATAAGTCACTTACTTTAGTTCTGTTGTAACTGTGAACGATGGTTAAATGAATGGTTGTAGGTTGAGGACTACCTATATAAGCAGTTTAATGGGAAAATCTTTAAATGAGGAAGAAGTTAATGTGATTTTAAACTATATACTAATGCTTTCAAATCTGTTTATCAGGATTTATGACTGTATTGAATATGCAAGACAGCTAACAGAATAATATTGTGAAATTGGAAATGTGATAATTATTCCAGATGTCAAGGAATGGTTGTCGGGAATGTGTAATCTGTTTTGGAAAAGGGAGCATTTTCTACTGCTGCAAAGCAACAGAATGCAGATACAACAACACGTGTTATTATGGCAGAGATTTTCTGACATTTTCCAGTAATATTTGATACTGTAATTATATTACAGTAGTGCATTTATTAGTCAACCAGTGACTATTGATAAGGATAAAATACAAGGTAATTTTTTCTTTTTCTTTCTTGTTTTGCATTTTTAGTTGGTTTGGGGTTGTCCCTTTTCTAATCTTGATGTTTTTGTTTACAGATGTTTTTGTGGATTGTGTGTATGATGTACACACACATATATATATATATTAGAAAAAAAATGAAAATAAATATTATCTTCATATATATAATAAAGCCAATTAATTTAACATCCAAACACGTTGACGTTCCAAATATTGCACACCAAAGTTCCCATGAAGAGCATCGGGCAGCGGCGCACAGCATCAAACATCTGAATTAAGACTGCCAAACTCTACAAAATTATCAAATCTTGGAATTACAATGCAAGCCAGCCCACTGAAGAAATGTTTGCTGCTTTTGAATTCAGCCTGTCCCAAGGAAGACAACCCAGACATCACTGTGTTTGTATAAAAGATATTTACTTCAATTATCACACCTAGGGTGCTAGTGAATAATAATAATAATAATTATAATAATACATCATGTGAGTTTCGTACAGTGATATTGCTTCTCCATATCATATAGGGACTGTTGTACAGTGCTGAGAACATACATTGGCTAACCCAGGTTGGGAAGAAAATACCCCGTCCCACCAAGGGAAGGAGTCTCCTCCTGTTCTGTCACTGCCAGCCATATAAAACTTTTCTCTCTTTTTTTTTTTAATAAACTTTTGAACAAGAAATAAAATGTTACAAAATATGAAATCACAGCAACACAACAGGGCAGCTTCTCTCAAAGCTACGTGTACAAAAAAAGAAAAGAAAGAAAAGAAAGAAGAAAAAAAAAAAGGCTTTTTTTGGTCAACTGGGTCTTTGTGAGGGTATTTCATTAAAATTGGTGATTCTGAATATAAGAAACGAGCTTCTAAAAACACCTAAGACTTAGTGCGTTACAGGAAAAAAATAATATATATATCTATTTATATATTTATATATATATTTATAAAATACTGCTAAAAATGTTGGACACCACAAGTACACGGGGATAAAATGGAGCTTATCAATATTTTTTTTTTTTTTAAAAGAAAATATTCTCAGGAAAAAAAATACACCTTTTTTTGTGTTTCGAAGTTCATTTTTGTGCTGTGTTAGTAGTCAGGGCAAGTCCAAAGATTAGCCCAGTAAAATGGCAAGTAGTTATTGCACAAATGCAAAATAAAAATAAAAATAAAAAAATAAAATAAAAACAAATTCTTCAGAGCATAACTAAGTGGCAAAATCTTAGGCACCACCCTCCCCCAATTCAATAGGGTTGGAATATGCAAGACCTTCCAACTGGATTGTGTGTGTGTCTATGTGTCAAAAAAAAAAAAAATGAGCAAGGCTGCCATTTACTTTGGAATTAAAGGTCCAAATCTGCAGATAACGACATTCCTCAAGAGGTTTGTTCAAAATAGATTACACAGTGCCTGATTTTTGGGGGGGAGGGGAAGAGACGGGGGTTGGGGGGAAAGATCAGCAGAAAACGGCTTTTTTAAAATTGGAAATGCATAGACTATTCAGAGAGAAATTTAAAAAAATCTTTCTTTCGTAAAAAGCTTCTTTCCTCCATCCCTCATCATTTTCTCCAGGTCCAACTGCGGGACAGGATGTGGATGGGGATGATGGGTGAGTGGGATAGTTTTCCTGTTGGAAAAATGGAGTGCCAGCATGCCAGAAACGGCGGCCATTTTACTTCTCACTTTCAGAGCCCTGCCACGACCCCTCTCGGAGCATGGCGGCATCTTAAACAGATCTTTATTATTTACTTTTTTAAAAAAAACAAAAAACAAGGACTTTTCAATTTTTTTTTCTATTTTTCCATAAGTTGCTGCCTCTCTTCAGTACATATAGTCCTCGACTTAACAACCACAATTGAGACCAAAATTTCTGTTGCTAAGCGAGAACCTGTTAAGTGAATTTTGCCCCACTTTACGACCTTTCTTGCCACAGTTGTTAGGCAAATCACTGCAGTTGTTAAGTTAATGATAAGGTCGTTAAGTGAATCTGGCTTCCCCATTGACTTTGCTTGTCAGAGGGTTGCAAAAAAATAATCACATGACCCCAGGATATTGCAAGCGTCATAGATATGAGTCAGTTGCCAAGCATCTGAATTTTGACCACATGATCATGGGGATGCTGCAAGGGTCGTAAACCGTCAGTCACTTTTTTCAGTGCTGTTGTAACCGGTCACTAAACAAACTGTTGTAAGTTGAGGACTATCTGTATTACCCTCAAGCAAAAGAACTCCACACTGTACCATTCCTTTTCCCCATATGCTGATAAACAGTTCATTCTCTTTTCCTTCCAAAAAGTTCTCACCTTCCCCAAACACATCATTGTAAGTGTGCAAAGGATCTTTATGGCCAGCTAATCATTAGGCAGAGTGGTGTACCTAACAACCATTAAAGGGTAAAGCATGAAGCTACCATGGTGGGAAGAAAGACATACAAATGGTTGCTTTGAGATCTATTATTATGTCTATTTTTGCTTCTACGGTTTAAGTCCCGCTATCCTCTCTCACTGTCCCTATCCTAACCCTTGTTAGGATAATTTCCTAACAAATCCCAAAACAGGTTGAGTTGCAGCCTTGAAGAATCTTCAGTCAGCACCTCAGGCCACCATGGGGACTACATTGAACATTGCCATGCACAAGGATAGGCAACCACATGCCCTCCTGATGCTTTGGATTTCAATACCCATCAGCCCTGATAGCATAAGCAATGGCAAGCTACTGTGGGAACTGTAACCCCCAACCCTGGAGAACACCAGATGGCTTGCCATTGCTGTACCATTGAATCCAGCTCAGCGTCAACTAACAGTGAATGCACTACTCTTAAAACAAAGAGAAGAAAACCAGTAGGAGAGGTCACTCAATGAACACCACTAATGTACTGTAGTATGGTCCATGCTGCCAGACAACCCCATAGTTAGTATCATGGGGATTCTCAAAAGTCATGCAAAAAAAAGACAACTTGCAAACTCAGGGTGGAAACCACACAGAGGTTTAAGAGTAATCTTGGTAGAGGAAAGCCGTCTTTCAGAGGGGAAATATTTTTTTTTTCAATGTCAATACATTTTGGGAAAGGGGAAAATGCCTGTTCATGGATTCACTCCCTAGGCTCAAGGAGGCTGAGAGCCCTTCAAATGTCTCATAAGTCTGCCTTGGATTCTCATGCCTTCGTGCTCCCATTTTTCTATCCTTTGAAACTTTTCAGCTCAAAATATCTTTAAATAATTTTTGTTTTTAAAAATACATATTTACAAACAGCCCAGATATACAAGAATCTGTGGGTCTTGACTGAAGCTCATATCCATAGTTCATTTGTGATTTATGCAGATGAACCTATTCAGATGAGTGTGTCTGCAGACAGTCTGCAGCCAAGAATATAACGGGCAAAAGAACAACTTCATTAAGGGTCATTATGCTTTACATAGACACATGCTTGTGAGACAGTTGAATAAAAATCAAATCACTTGTAAGTGCTAAATGGGACAGGAAAGCCGAGGCATTTGTTTTATTTGAAGAAGTCCCAGTTAAACTGGAATGAGCTTCTCTTGAGTGCTCCAATATGAAAGACCCAGGAGTTGAAGTTAATGCTTTGGTAGACAAGAGGTTACTCTCTGGATGTGAATGATTATTAGATTGCTGCCATTGTGTTTATCTAGCAATACTATTGCAGGATTATCAGGAAAAGGAATTCTGCAATGCGGTACTCCAAAGTGTCTATGTGAGTGGATGAGGGCTAGCAAATTATAATTTGATCACCACCACTCTAAGTGCCTCTCTTGTTTATTGATTGGAGCTCTGTGAAGAGCTTTTCACCTAGAAGTGAAAGAGAATGGATAAAAATGATTTAGGGAGTGGAAATGAAGTTATGATGGGCAAGTAAGCAAGGAGAAAACCCTTCCGGTTTTGTCAAGAACGTCTAACAAAAAATGTAATATGGAACAGAATGAAACTTGAGGAAGATGTGACAAGCTGAAGGGACAAAAGGTGAAGAGCATAAGAGAGAAAGTTTGTGGCAATTGTAAAGCAAAGCATCCTTGCCTCAGAGGTGGACGTGGACATGTGCCCTGACGCAGGTTTTTAATTGTACAGGGCCATATTACACCCGATGGAAATCAATGCACAATGCCTAGGAAGCAAAGTCTAAAGCAAAGACATACGGACACATCATTTTCTCTTAAGGAAACCAATGCTAAGTGGTTATGGCACAACCCTTCTTTTGGCCACCATGTGCCAAACAACAGATGGTTTACACTTTAGCATGCTCAGAATTAAGAGTTATTCTCCCTTACTTTTGAAGAACAAGGGGACAAATTCATTCAATTAACATTTATTCATTTTATAGGCATTTCTATCATTTAAAGTTTTGCAGGTATGAAAACAAGGGATGCTGATTCCAGCTCAGCTCTTCTAGAGTTACACAGAGGAAATAGGATGTATCTTGGCTCTAATGCTCAATTTAGCTAAAGCAAGCCTTTGATCTCTGGAAATCACAGATTCTTTTCTTTTGAGAGAGAAAGGGATGATCTAGGCCCCTGGTTCCATTATTCTTTTACAAGCAATAAAAGGATAGATGATGTGAGGAATGGGAACAGAGGCCCTTCAAAAGCTCTTTGGACTCCAATCTTCATCAAGCCCAAAGAACATGACTGAGATAGAATGCTGAATGATGATGGGCAGCGAGGTAAAATATCTGGAAAAGGTTCAATTAATATTCCTGCAGTTTTTCTACTGATTATCTAGTATGTCGAATCACCAATAAGTTGTAACTGTAATTAGAATTATCTAGAACAGCCGTCCAACATCTTTCTGGTTGAAGACTATGGGTGCTCAGCAGAGCAATAGGCTGCTAACATAAGGGAGGCTGGTCTAGGAAACCAGCAAGACAATCTCACAAAAACATGCGGCGACTTCAAGGGATTGAAGAGTGGTCCTGTATAGTGCCCGGAATACATTTCTGCTTTTGAATTCAAGAGCTGCACAGTCAAAAAGAACATTAAAGATTGTCATTGTTCTATCAGATCCTTGAACATGTTTTTTTTTAAGGATAAAGGAAGAGTAGTATCTTTTGATTTAGTCAATATATTAATTTATTACTTAGCACAAGGTATCAAATTTATCACATTCTGCCTAAAGTATTAGCTACGTTCAGTGCATTTGGGGAGCTATTTTTTTTTAAGATTCCAGAACACTTTTGAGGACTACTAGGGTCACTGAGGGCTGAAAAATCAATGCTTTGCCAGGTGCTTTGATCACAAGCTTTCAAATGAACATTTTTGCAGTCTTAAGGTTGATATTGCTGTCTCATTTATGGTTACTTATTAGTTAGCCCTTCTGGTTTCAATGGGGTTTACTCTTGGATAAGTGACACAGCATGATACCTTTAGGTTCCCTTATCCAGATTCTCACCATGGCCAACCAGGTGTGTCCATCCACATGCTAAATGGATCTGCAGTTTATATGTCTTTACAGCATAGCAAGGCCAATAAAGGAAAGATGTCATGCAAACAAGTAATATACAAAAATCATCTATGATGCAAACAAAACAACCCAAAATAAATTGCTGTATTAAGACACCCACACCTAGTCTTTCTATATTGTATCATCATAAACCAAACCTATTTCCACTGGAGTGAAAATCAAGCTATTGATAAATCTTTTGAAGCTAATTTGCATCCTATTTACAGAGAGACTTCCTGGTGCTGTAGATACCGTTTTTTCCCCCTCAAAGAAAATGAGGCCACAGTCAATCTGTGTTGAGGACCTTATTTTCCCTGGACCTTCTTTGCATTTTGCTGGTGGCAAAGAATTGTGGGTTCTCAGAAGAGAGGCAATTTTCAGATGGTTTATTAATTAATCACCAATTAACTGCATGAAAGAGCCTTAGTGCCCGGGAATTGTCTCAAAAAGCTTATTGTCATTAAAAAAGTGGGTGAGATTTTCAAAATTCACTCTGCCTTACTTCAGGAGATTGTTCCACGCATCTTTTTTTTTTTTTATTTAAATAACAGAACAAGGGATTAGTGATGGATGCACTACAAAGCAGCAGAAAAACAGGAAATTGTGAAAAAGAAAAGAGAAAAACTAATAATAGAAAGAGTTACACTATTCTGCTAGTATAGCAGATAAGAGAGGTAGTCCAAGGAAGCAATCTGCTCCTGATTGGGACAATTGCTACAATCTAGCTCTGCCAGATATTCAGTGCACCTGAGCTTGGGCAGCCTCTCATATCCTGAAGCCCCTCAACTTGTGCTAGGATGATCCCTCCTGATGCTTAGAATTCTGGGAATTGTAGTCCTCATGCACCATACAACTGCAGGAACGCCAAGTTGGAAAAGGCTGACCTAGGAGTATTCAATAAAGCTTAATGGAACAGAGGGCTCATTTCACAGTCTGAGAAAGTGAGGAGGAAGAAAAAGAATAGCATCTATCTAAGAATGCCTACACTTCAGTAATTCAAGGGTTGTAACAGATTTCATGTCCTTGCTTGTTGGAGATTGCTGCTATAAACATTTCACTTTTGGATTTTTCTATTTATAGTGCTCTGTTATAAAATACAGAATATCTGTTTTGTTAATGGAAGACACCTTTCTACATGGCTCCAACTCAATATGGTTGGCTTTGCTATCTGGAATAGGGCTGAAATATATTCTAGTTTAAAAGATATTACTGTAAACCAGGGGTATCCAGCCTTGACAACTTTAAGATCTGTGGACTTCAAGCTGGCTGGAGAATTCTGGGAGTTGAAGTCCACAAGTCTTAAAGTTGCCAAGTTTAGACACCCTTGCTGGAGACTAGCACACTGCCATTAATAAGTATTTGCCCAAGTTGGTGGGGAGATTGGATCTTGGAGTATAAAACCCATCCTTGAACAACTGTCTTTTTATTGCTACCTATTCACTTTTGAACTATGCTAACACCATTATAATGAAAAATCACACACACATTGTTCAGAAGAAAGAAAGCCCTTTGACAAGTTATATTTATCTTATGTTTCCATTCCCTGGAAGAGTATGGTACCTGCAAGTCTAAATGCACACTTCAAAAAGCCAGGCCCAACTTAGGGTCCTTCAGATTTTGGGTTATAATTCTCATCATACCTGGAAGTGTACAATTGAGGAAGGTGGATTCAGACTAAAACAAGCACCGCATGTACAGTGGTACCTTGGTATTCAACTGCTTTGAAATTTGGTAATCGATGCATTTTGACATGAATTCCCCCCCCCCCCCCCAGCACTCATCGTTTGCTTGGTACTCAACACACAAGCTAGAACTTGTTGGCTGCCTTGTGATTCACTATATAATTCCTTATGGGAAAAATCTGTTTGGTACTCATTGTTTTTGGTACACATACCTCCCAGAATCAATTAACAATGAGTACCAAAGTACCACTGTATGTGTGGAAATCCCATTTTGAAAAAAAAGATGCTTCCATGGCAATGTTTCATAAAGAACCTGAACACAGTCCAGTCCTGAATGAATCTGGCCCCTCTTTGGCCCCTCCCCCACAGAAGTGATCCTAGATTGTAATCCAACAGTACTCATCATTGCCCACAGCAGGAGCCAAATGTTTAAAACAAGTCTTTAAAAACTTAAACAACTTCAAGAGTTTTTGTAAGGATTTAAGACCCATCTCTCCGATTTTGAAAATAGTACATAAGGGAAAGCAAAACCTACTCATTTTAAGCAGCCTTCTCCAAAGTGGTATCTTCCAGATATGTTGGAATTGCAGTTATCAGTCCTAACACATCTGGAAGACGCCAAGTTGGGAAATGCTGATCTTCCAAGTAGCCGAGGCACTTTAACTATGGTATCTGAATTTCTGTTCAACCAGTTCTGTCCTAGAACTGTTTTTCTATGTGGCTTTCTCAGTTCTTATTTGGAGCTGCATATTTAAGGATTAATTTTAAACTATTCTTACATCCAAACACACCACAATGTTTAAAATAACAGTGCTCTGCTACCTGTCAAAACCACAAATTATTGCTTTATTTTAAATGGCAGCATTTCTACATACTGAAATAGCAAACTGAAATTTAATATCAGTAGTTTCTTTTGTAAAAGTTCTTTAACTTAAGATGACACTGTGGCATCATTGGCTTTTCAGTCACAGACTAGAAAAGCAGTTAACTGGACATTTTGTACTAAGGTTTCCACACACATGGACCACAAAAATCCAGATGACCTCTAGATGGCAGCAGAGATACAAACGTTCTGATTTATTTCTAGTCACTGAGCTCAACCAAGTGATTTTGAATGGCTTCTGTTGTTATCTAGTGGTTGTCTGGAGATTTTGCAGCCAGATTTAATAGCCATAGCTTGTAAGTGAGAATTCCCAACTTAATTCAATTTATTTGGATAATTCTGTACAAATAAGATTCCAGCTTTCCAACACTATCCTTCTAGTTCTCCATGATCAAAAATAGGCTATGCCTGCCCAACATTTACCATAATATGTGTTTTACAGGATTAACTCAAGTTTTGGAGGGTTGCATAACACAGAGAACTATAAATCAAATCCATGGAGTGTTTTCACCAAAATGTGGTTGGCAACTTTCTGCTTCAATGTATCATGAAAACAAAGTCATTGTACGTAATTGTTCTCCTCTGCTAAGCTTAATGATTGAAAGAACAAGCTGAAGTGTCTCCTTGTGAGTCAGTCAAGTCAGTCTGGCCTCTCAAAACTGCAAGCTAATTTCCTTCCCTCTTCAGATAAATGCATTTACGTCAACTACTCTCTGACACCAGAGAGTATAGGAAGAACTTAAATTATCCCAAGAGGGACGCTGATACTCCTGTGCCAATTTAATTGTAAGTTCAATTCAATGCAGGTTGTAATTTTCCTATTTCAAATAAACTCTTAAGAAATCCAAAGCTGCTGTTGTTGCCTCTGCTCAAGGCTGGTTGAATGCTGCGTTACAGTAATCCCTCCTCAAGGGGAAACAGAGCAATATGGAAATAAAGGAGTTCCTTTCCACAGTACCTATCTCGGTGACAGTGTTGAGAGGAAGGTTGCTCGGTCATTCTCCTTGTTGCTTGAAGGCTGAAAGGCAGCTGAAAAAAATCTCTTTGGAACAGGAAAGCTGGGGTCCCCTGGCTACTCCAACTGGTGTCTGCTCTTCCCCTTGTAGGCAAAGTGAAAGATGTACCATCTACTCACAACTGACTGAAACCTTGTGGCTAAATTGGGCTTCAAAAGAGGGCTGTGAAATTAATATAAATCTCTAAAGTGAAATGAGATGAGCAAAGCTCATGAGCAGCAGTCTCTGTGGCAGAAATACTACTGCATGTCAGCCAGCCATGGAATGACAGCATGTTGCTGAGGATTCTGGGTATTTTCTTGGACAGGGCACTGGTTTAAGCTGGGGTGCTAGGCAGGGCTACAGCTTTTACTGAATGGAGTGTATATGCACTGCAGGAGAGGTAGATGGGATGAGCTGCTTTTTCAAAGAAAACTGCCTAGCATTACAGATATTCTCATCAGAGTCCTCAGTAGAAGAACAGTTTTCTGGACCAATCTGAAAAACCCTATTTCTTGGGTGTCTGGAAGATAGATGGATACACACCAAGAGCCTTCAAAAATACAGAAAGAGATTGTACATTATGCCAAGCCGTGGGTTGTTTCAAAATGGTTTAATCAACCATCACTGGCTGGGTCTGCACAAAATAAGTCCAAAACAACCCTGTCCGAACTAACCAATTAACATCGTAACTTAACTTGTGATCCAGGCTGCAGAAAGTCTAGTTAGAAATGCAGTCACCCTATCCACTAGTTGCAAAAGTGTGTATATATGTGGAAGTGAGGAGTGATTTAACTTACAAGTGGACTAACGTGTCAGTCTTCACAGTGGACTGTGGACCAAATGGGCAGTGAGGCTGCAGTGGGCAACAGAGCACGCACCCAAGCCCAAATCCTTCTAACAAGAGAAGACTGAGAAGGGTCTGGCTGATTGTTTTAGGTGGAGTAAATCTTCAGCCGATTATTTTAACTGGGTGATGTACTTGTACAATTTAAGGGACAGAATTAGAAAATATACATTTATAGAATGTTGCTCTCTTCTTAATTATAGTTCTCTTGTTCTAGGCATCAAATAGCCTCCCACCATCCAGTGAATTTCAAGAACTCACAGAATTGTCAGCCAATAGCTGAAGACCACCAGGATCAGGAGCTAAATCTTCTCAGAGAGACTCAAAGAAGACCCCCGAATGGCACCCTCCTCCAAAATCTCCTAAACCTCAGTCAGAAAGCACAGCATCAGGCAAGCTACCAAAACTCATCATTAACTCTGTATGGCACAAATCTCCAATAGAGCTAAATCTACCCAAAGAAAGTAGAGTCCTACCATACTAGGCCTAGATGGTAGTCAAACTATTAAGACCAACACTGGGATAACTAACGGCATCCTTGTTTATAAGACAATGGATTTTTGAGAAATGTTGGCCACCCTGATTCTCTCAATTACAGCCTCTCCTTTCAAAACTGAGAACAGAAATGATCAAGAGAACCCAAATATTATTAAAGTGCCAAATTAATTAAATCTCTAGAAACTTCCTGAATCGAAGGTGCAGCTATGGGAAGAGCAGTACCACCTTTCATTTGATCTAGCTGGCTTAAACTCTGCAACCATTACTGGTTGCAATAAGCCACATGTTCTTGAGCAGGCTTTTCCCTTGGGGAAGAATGAAACAATGCCCCTCTACTTTGGCAGGAAGTACTGCCCAACTTGAAAAGAAAGGGTAAATCTGAATTTGTAATTTCTTTGCTAAAATCCAAGCATATCTGGTTGGGAAATCAACATGAAAGACAGGAGAATATTTTTTTTTTCCCAAGGCACTTAAATATTGCTTATTAGGGCAAATGGCAGAATCTCAAATGCTAGGCTGCCCTGTGTCACATTAGTGATATCTCTCCATGGGTTATGGAGAAGAGGCACCCAGTATATTGATAGAATGAAACTGAGGGAAGAGGGAGGTCTTAACTTCAATGGCTAACTGAACTGAACACACTGGAAAGTATTTAAGAGGAAGACAATAAACCAGAATGGCATATTGCTCCGTGGCCTAAAGAAATATACAGACACTGGAAGGCTAAAAACAAATCCTTTGCCTGCTGGGAAGCTAAAGTCTAATGGAAGTGAAGCAATGCAAATGTTTTTTAAATGTTGTCAGAGAATGAAGAGCTGCTTCCGGTTTTGCAAAGGAAGTGGGAATTTCTCACTGTATGTGGAAGGCAGGCCTTTAGTTTGAAGCCATGTCACATGCTGTAACTGACTGTGCTGGGATCTGATGGCTGGCAGCTATCATAAGCATTCTAAAGTCAATTTTCTAGGAAGATCCTGCCAAAGCCAAAAAGAAACACCAGGTGTGTGGACTTCAACTCCCAGAATTCCCTAGCCAGTATGCTGACGGGAGAATTCTGGGAGCTGAAGTCCACATATCTTCACGTTGCCAAGCTTGAGAAATACTGTTCTAAAGGGAAAGTGTGGCTGTCCCATTATTGATTCTCAAGCCAGAATCTGTCCCTAATCTTGCTTATATTTGTGCAGATTTGCACCTTCAAGTCATAATAAGAGCTCTTTGTGCATCTTAAAGATAACATTTCATATCCCCCAAACAGCCAAGAAACTATAAAATAGCAAAAAGTGGGAAAAACAAACCTGCCTTCCAGCCTCCTAGAGCTTTTGTTCTGGACCATGAAAAGGCATTTTTTGTTGTTGCTGTTGTTAAAGCTACCAAACTCTTAATTTTGTGAAGACTTGAACTAAGTGCTGCTGTTGCATATTGAAGACATGGTAAAAACCTAATTTGTTTTTTTTTTTAAATAAAGAAAAAGAATGCACAGGGAAGGTGATTTCACATTTTACAGCACTGACCCCTCCCCAAAACAGACTTAAGTGACCAATTAATACAACTACATTGAGGTGTAATATTGGGAATATATCTTTTAAAGTCAGAATGTCTCTTCCCCATCCCCTCCCACAATATCATAAAGTAAATATTAATTAGAACATAAGTCATGAATGCACCATTAAAGTGTCATCAAAAGATGTTGACCTAAGCAGTTTTCCATGATACACAATACGGCCCTCCAAAAAAAATCTGTCAATAATATACAGTTTGACAACTACATCTTGTAAATTAAACCCAATACTGCCGGCAGTCTATCCCTCTAAAGAATATTTGCCCCTTTCGGCCTTTCCTAGTAATCAGATAATAAAATACAGCACCTATAAATAAGCCAAAAAATAATATAATTATATGCATGTATGTGTGTATGTATATATATCTATATATAGATATATACACATACATATTCATACCCATACATACACACCAAAATCATCTATTGTTAGTTTTAAAGATATGGCAATAAAGGAATCTAAATCAGCGAATTTGTAGAAGCCATAACTGATAAAACAGCTTATTGAAAAAAGGTGGCAGTAATGCACTCCAAGCGTGCACAAGTACGTAAGAAAATACCAACGTATAAAATTGCACACATGCACACACACATACACACACTCATTCCTCCATACACTTCTATGCTCACGCATATACACATAGACAACAGGAGGAGCTAGAGACAATTTGGAAAATCGATGCTGTACTTTGATCGGCTCTGCGGCTGTCATAAAATAACAGGAAGAGCTAAATTTTGGGAGAGGAGCAGAGTTCCTGTTGTGTGCTTTGGTTAGCCATTCTGTAGTTTGACATTGTGATAATCGAGGGTTACGTATTCTTCCTCTAGGCCCACTACTCTCTTTTAGTAACCAGTATATGCCGTGGGACCATGGATAATCATTTAGGAGTGCTTAACGATACTCCAAAGAGGCTGAAACGGTTACCCTTATTCTCTGGAGTAGGTGAGACCAGAATAGCAGAATGGCTGATGAAATACCAGGCAAGCCCCAGATTATAATCAGCCCCAGTAATGTTGTCCTGTGAACTCTTGCCAGCTCTGGATGATGGAAACTCATCTGGTTGGGTAAGGCTTCTCAATGCATCACCACACTCTTTTTGAAACTGATGCCAGGTGAACATGTTCATCTTTCTTGCCAACCAACCCCTCTCCGTCAAAAAACCCCACACACTGCATTTTGTGTAGCATATTATCCTTATGCCACCCACCTGATTGCCTGAGGTGTGTTAAGGACTGTTTCCAGATGCCCACGTAATTTATTTTTTCTTTCAAAAAGCTGGTGGTTTTTTCTCTCTTCCAGATCACATAGGTCAATGATTAATGTGGCATGTGCAATCAGATGGGTTGAGGACTAGTAACTTATATGGACTTGTTGGCAAGGCTGGCATCATGCAAATTAATCTGAACCGATCAAGTACATCCCTCTTCCAAGCTGTCTCCCACACCTCCCAGAATGAGGTCTGATCCGCGTGCTCTGTGGTTAGAGGTTAAAAAGCAGATTATAAAATACCTAGATTTCAGAATTTTTCTTCTTTTTTCTGTCCTGATTTGGCCTAAAATGGAGTGTATTAAACAAATTCCAGCCAACAAAGAGACTAGAATCAGTTAAAGCTATGAAACAATGTGCACTACAAGTCAATTTTCTATTCCACTTTACAAGAAAAACACTGAAGTCAGCTACCACAAATTAAGATGTTTTCCTGATGTGTCTTTTTTTTGTCTGTTTAAAAAATACATGGAGTAAATGCGTTTTTTTTAAACCCCAAGTTTCGAACAATACTCTTTCTTGAAAATATTTAGGAATTCAAACTAGTGTGTTTAGAGTCGGGTTGACTGTGCAATCTCTTAGTGGCAACTGAAGAGCTACAAAACAACTTTTTTTTTTTTAATCTCAAAAAATCTCCCCTCCCATCTTTTTGTTTTCCTGGTTAAAGAAGATAATAGTGTATTATTATCGCTCTGTTTAGCCATTAGATGGCTGATAAAAAGCCCCCCTTTTAAATATGTGGGTTTCATTTTTTTTTCTTGTTTGTATATATATTTTTGTTTTAAAGCCCACACCAAAGAGGAGGGCAGAAGGCAAAAGCTGTATGAGTTTTTTTTTCTTCCCCAGAAACTGTGGAAATCACTTTAGGGCAATTAATAGAAACACTTCAGGGTACAAAAAGCTGGACAAGTTTCAGTTTTCTTCCTTGAAAACACAAACATAAAACTGGGCTTAAACACTCCTTTTGTTCTCTATATGCACCTTGGCCTATGGCATTTTTTTGCCCCGTGGCCTGCAGGGCGGTAAGTGCGGGACACAATAGAAACCAACAGAGGTCCAAGTTTTAACTCCCCCAGCCCTGTGGAGCTGGGTGAGCTTAATCTCAAAACTCCCATTCAACGGGCTCCTCTCGACTTGCAGCCTTCTCCAAACGGTGGATTATACTGTTCAAATTTGCTGCCTTCTTTTTCCTCAAGGTGTTGTCCCGTGTGTTCTTGGAGCACGCTGCCTCAGAAAAACTGAACAAGCTCTTGAGTGAGTTGGATTTCTGAGAGCTGGTGGTGGCCAGCGTGGAACTGGTACTTGGCACAATGGGCACTTTCTCCACACTTTCTCCCCTGGGCTTGCAGGAGCTCTGCCCTGCAAGGACTGAGGTAGAGGCATCCTCTTCTGGAGCACAGTTGGGCCTGGCCTCCAGAGTTTCTCCTGAATGTCGAGAGCTCAGGGGAGAACCCCGACGTGGTGCGTTGAGCCTTCCCTCGTCATCTGTGTCTTCCAAGCTCTCCATTCCCAACTGGAATGTCTCCGTTTTCTCCGAAGATCCGGCGTCTCGCAGTGCCTCTTCCCCTGCTTCGAAAGCTGACGCTGCTCGCCCTCCCTGAGACTTCATGGTTGCATTGCTGTACTCATCTGCTTCCAGGCTGCCTTGTTTTGTATCGGATGGGCCTTCTGTGTCCACCCCATCACAACTGTCTCCTTCAGAGCTGTGAACTGCCCGGCTGCTTCTAGCTGAAGGAGAGTCACTCGACCCAGCCTGGCTCTGACCTCCAGCTTGGATTTCTTCAATAAACAGCTCTCGACGAATACGTGACCTGAAAGAAACATGTGAGAAAGGAGTGTCACCACTGGTTTGCACCTGGCACGTCCTCCAAGGACATCAAATGGGTGTATCTGGGATGATTCCACCATCGTTACAGAGGTTACTCAGGCTGAGAGGAAGACAGGCAACCTTCCTGGGTGAGGATGACACAAAGCTTTTGGGGTAAAGTCAGGATAAAAGCTAAATTGGAATTAATTGGAACTGAATTTATTTAATACAGTTAATAGTGCATCTTCTCCATGTATTTAGTAACTCCCTGATTACATTCAACAGGGGCTACCCGTGCGATCTTGAGGGCAACAAGGCTGTATAGGTAATCCTCGACTTACGACCACAATTGAGCCCAAAATGTCTTTTGCTAATTGAGACATTTTTAAGTGAGTTTTGCCTCATTTTACAACCTTGCTTACCACAGTTGTTAAGTGAATCTGGCTTCCCCACTGACTCTGCTTGTCAGAAGGTCACAAAACGTAATCACAGGACTCTGGGACGCTGCAACCGTCCTAAATATGAGTCAGTTGCCAAATGTCTGAATTTTGATTACCCGACTGTGGGGATGCTGCAACGGTCGTAAGTGTGAAAAGTGGTTATAAGTCACTTTTTTTCAGTGCCATTGTAACTTTGGTCACTAAACAAACTGTTATAAGTTGGGGACTACCTGTACATCCTGAAGGCAAGAGACTGAATTAAGCAAGACTCCATCCTTGGGAGATTCATGCCTTAGTAGAGAATCTGAAATAATATTTCACTAAAGAAACTTTAGTTCAAAGTTAAATTAATACAGATCATTTATAGAGGAATTTGCCACCCACCTTGGAACATCCAATGTAAGATGTTACAAGGCTATGAAAAATTCAGCATCCTATTCCCTATTCCAAGAATAGGAAAGACATGTTTCAGAGTAGCTTGAGAGAGCACACAGGGCAGTCTTAAGCAGTGCAGTCAATAAATGAGGCATCACGTGATTATACCTGATTTTACCACTTTTTTTACTATGGTTATTAAATGAATTGCTGCAGTCAGTAAGTGAGACATCACATGACCACAACCTGTGACCTTCCTTGCCGGCTTCCCCATTGATTTGGCTTGTCAGAAGCCAGCTGGAAAGGTCGCAAATGGTCATCAGGTGATGCTGGGACTATCATAAATGTGCAACAAGCACCCAAATCATGATCATGTGATTGTTGGGACGCTGCAGCGGTCCTATCTGTGCAGGCCGGTCATAAGTCACTTTTTTCAGCACCGTTATAACTTTTGGCTGCTAAATGAATAGACATCAGTCAAGGGCTACCTGTATTCACTGCCTCTCCTGGAATATGTCTATCCTCCTTCTACCTAATCATTCTTCCCCTTTTCCGGGGGTCTCTTGTTGAAAAAACGTGCCTAGAAGTTTGGTTGGAGGGAAAGAGAGGATTTCCTGCGATCAGTTTTTCCCCTCCAAAGTCCAATCTTGCTCTCCTTCTGATCGCAGAAGGAGACTTCCAAACTGTCCTATCATCTTGGGCAGAGCGTCCCAAAATACCTGAGCTTTCTGCAGCCTAAGTAAGCATGTTGGGATTTAAATGGCGTTTTCTCATGATACATTCTATATAATTCACAAATGGCATATGAGAAAAAAGACCCTCTTCTTCAAAGAGGAAATGGTATAGGGTTTCCTGCCTGAGCAGGAGGTTGGACTAGAAGACCTCCAAGGTCCCTTCCAGCTCTGCCATTCTTAAACTTTAATTTTAATGATTTCAGTTGCAGTGCAATTAGTTAGAAAGAGATGTTTCTTTCTAACTCAGTAGGACATGCCTCTTCTAAAGGAAGCATTGGCTAGTTGTGGATTTTATAAGTATGCTTTTAAAAACAAAACCTTATTAACTGGGTGCCCAAAGCGATTAAGACATTAATTTGATACAGCTATCTAACAGTGAAGTCCTATTATGTACTTGATCAAAATGGTCTATTCACTACACAGGTAATCCCTGACTTACAATAGCAATTGGGACCAGAATTTCCATCGCTAAGGGATGCAGTTGTAAAGCAAAACTGCATCACTTGGTGACAGCAATCCTGCAGTCCTATTTGCCATCATTAACTGAATCTCACGGTCGTTAGGCGAGGCACTTTGCTGCTGGCTTCCCACAACCGGTCAGCTGGGAAGCAGCAAGTTGCAAGTCCCAGGCCCAAAGGAAGGGAAGTGGGTGGGGGATGTCAGAGGCACAACAGGGGTCAGGTGCCTGAGGGTGCGCTAAAGGCACGGTGTGTGTTGGGAGTGTGTGTGTGTGTGATAGGTGTGGTGTGGTGTGGATTGGGTGCCTGAGATGCATGGGGTAGGTCAGAAAGGGTGCAAGGGGATGATCAAGAGGTGTGATGCGGTATCGGTTGGGTGTATGAGGTTGTGCACAAGAGGCACTATGCAGGTCGGGGAGGGTGTACGAGGGAGCACCTGAGAGGTGTGGCACAGGGAGGATCAGGGAAGGCCTCCAAGCAGTCAGTATCGGTAATCCTCAATTTACAACAGTTCATTTTGTGATCGTTCGAAGTTACAAAGGTGCTGATAAAAGGGACATATGACCGTTTTTCACACAGCACCCTCAGGGTGATGTGATCAGAATTCAGATGCTTGGCAACTGGTTCATATTTATGACGGTTGCAATGTCCCGGAGTCATGTGATCATTTTTGGTGACCCTTCGGACAAGCAAAGTCAATGGGGAAGCCAGATTCACTTAACAACTGTGTTACTAAATTAACAGCTGCAGCGGTTCACTTAACAATTGTGGCAAGAAAGGTTGTAAAATGGAGCAAAATTCAGTTAACAAATGTTTCACTTAGCAACAGAAAATGTGGGCTCAATTGTGGTCATAAGCCAAGGACTCCCTGTAAAGTGTGATGTCAGAGGAGCTGGGGGAAGGTGTGAGGGTGGAGGAGAGTTACCCCAGCAACTTGCAACCTTCCCTGCCATTTTTCCCCACTGATTTTTCTGGGTAAGCTGGCAGAGAAGGTTGCAAATGGTGATTACGTGATTGTGGGATGCCTGGCAAATGGTTGTAAGTGTGAATGGGTTGCCTAGTGCTCAGATCACAATTGCGTGACCATGGGGATGCTGTGTTGGTCTGAACTCTGAGAACTGATTATAACCACCATTCATTCTTGGTATGGTCTCTGACCGAATGGTCATAAACTACCTGTACACTGCTTCTGTTAGACACAGACCAAACTACACAGCTGAAACTAATCTGTAATAAAGCAATTCCCCTCCCAAGGGGCTTTTGTGAGGAAAAGGGCACAAAGACTGCTGGTTCTGCAGTAAAACAGAAACCTAGGAAAAACTTGGAGCTACCTACCTATAATTGTGGAACCAATTAATGACTGTGCTGGTCTTCAAGTTGAGCTGTGTGGCAAGTTCCTCAATAGTTTTTGGTGATGGGTATGGCTTTTGCTGATAGGCTCGTTTCAGAGCTTCTTTCTCTTCTGGAGCCAAGACAACCCGTGGCTTCTTGAGCTGATGCTGTGGTTGTGGGCTGGCCCCCTGGCTGTAATCTATTCCAGTGGAAGATGATTCTGAAGGCTGGCTGTCACTGACTGAGCTGTGCCGCCGTTTCATGTATGCTGGAAAACAAAGGAAGCCATGCTGTCAGCTAGAGACAAAAGCAACGAATGGGAAAGCTGGTTCTTAATGAGAAGGTTCTGCAACTCTATGGGGCATATGAAATCTACTTAAAATTGTTTTACTTAGCCAAGACACATCTATTAAGATTGACAGTCTCTTTTCATGTTTCATGCACAAGATGTTCCTAGCCATCCTGTAGGGTACTGTGTGGAGCCTGAAATGCGCTCAGAAGCTGATAAACGGGATTGTATCTCATAGATCAAAGCAGACGGTAGGTCAGGATCTCCTGGAAAATCTTTTGGTGAATGGCCAAAGACAGCTGTCCCCTAACAGTTTAACATTTGCAGTAATACTCCTCTCTTTCCGCATTTAAGTATTGAAACAGTGCTTGGCTTAATCGATCCATACAAAGGGGCTTTGTTTGATTTTTGTTTCATTATAAACCTTAAAATAAATTTTTGAGATTAGAATTTGGTACCTACAAGTGCTTATCTTTTGCCTAAGTTTTCAGCAGGGACATATTTCATATTCAGTAATAATATTAACAATCAGTGAACCACCTAGTTAATTGCTGAAAGAAGATTGCACAGACTGACTACAAACAAATAGTATAACAAAATAGCCACAATAGTACAATGGAGTATCTGCAAGAAAGACCATTGCCGGCAAATAAGAACTGATGGGACTACAAAATAGACAAAATAATAGAAAATGAAAACCTAAGGTGCTCTGGGACTTTATTTATTTAAAACATTTATACAGTACAGCTGCCCATCTTATAACCAGTCCTGGGAAGCTTCTAATCTTCAGAATTCAAGCAAACACCTGCCACTAACACTCCAGACTTAACAATTGTTGAAAAGAAAGACAAAAAAATGTCTGGATAATGGACACTGGAGTACTTGAAGACAGCAGAATAGAAGAGAAAGAATTGGAGAAAATTGCAGAATACTAAGATCTGAAAATAGAAGTAGAATGACTGTGGCAAAAGAAAGCAAAGACAGTGCCAATAGTAATAGGTGCCTTTGGTTCCAAAATATCTGGAGTGCCACCTGAACACCATTGGCATCTACAAAATCACCGTCAGACAATTGTAAAAGGCAGCTTTACTTGGAACAGCCTGCATCCTGTGACAATACCTTTAACACCATCAAACAACATCTGCCTATTCCAGGACTCTATAGGCGGATAAAAATATCAAATCCAGTCTAAACAACTGTGTGATGAACTACAATACAAATTTCACCATCCTGAAATCTGCCTATCTCTGGCTTAGCTCCACAGGAGGCCAGGCAAGTTGACCTTTGACAATTAATGTCTTGACTACTGTGTAAGTTACAATTCCAACTCATCTGAAAAACATATGCTTGCAGGTGCCTTAAGGGAAAAAAAAAGGTGATTTCTATACTGAGATTCCAGTCTGAGGGAGCCAACTGCTCAACTGGCATCTCTTAACAGAAATCAGGACACACCAGCCTCCATGAAAATCTTTGTAACTGAACCAGACTTATCTACCTAATGTTTCTGTTCCCTGATTGATGCTTCAGCTTGCGATCCTTAGAGATGCCTCTATCTTTTAATGTCTGCTCCTACCCTTTTCAGTCCTGTTTTGTTACTTTGGAACTCAGCCTTCACTTGATGTAAATATGGGGTTGGCTCCTGGATCTTTGTCTGCTGATTCAGATGCCTGATTTGCAGCCCATCTCAGGCCACATTTATTGGTCCTGCAGCTAGCCCAAGATCCTATCTATCCAACCTGAGGTCACACTGGAGGATTTCTGCTGGCAAAGCATCTATTTCTTAATTATAGCTCTCCCTGTAAACATGAGTATCCTTGAAGTGCCATTTCTGCCAACCACAAGGAATCTACCTCCTTTCTCTAGAGAGGGAACGGTGGGTCTGCATTTCATTTATATTTATTGTTAAAGACTGAAAAGCTCTTTTAAAATAGCAGTCATGTCCTGCATAACTATGCCTCAAGTAATTTTATATTTCTTAAATTAATTTAAAAGTTAAATCAAATAACCTAATGATACAAATAATTTAATATTTGTTAACTTTACTAAGGATGGCTACAAACTCTACACATACTATATCACATACGTACATGGGGCTACCCTTGAAGACCACTTAAAAGGTTCAAATTTGTATATATACTTTAGCTTTTAATTTATGTATCTTTTATATCTACTAGCTTTTTGTAATCCTTTATAGATTTTATATATACACATATACACCTACATACCTTGATTTTTTATGCTTTTTTGTAATGGCTGTACCCCATCCCCATACAGGTCTATGATTGTAACAGACCAATTTGATTAATTGGTCTTGGGTGAATCAGATTATTCCGCACTACCCTGGTTGTTCTGCTTGTTAAATATTTTGAACAAGTTGTTTGAAGAGTTATCAGCATTTCAGAGCACAAGAGGGCGCTTGGAGCCTGTAGAATTTGTGATTCTGCTTTCCTGAATTTAAAGTTGGGAGATGACTGTTTTGATGACTTACAACCACCGGAAACTTATATTCCTGTAGCTGTTATTAATTTTCAGTAGTGGTGAAATCATTTATGAAAACCTTATGACCATCTATTACAGCCTGACCCAATCTAGTATTCTCCTAATATTGGAGACATGATAACCATGAAAAGTGATAAAAATGAGTTTTTCTACTGCTCTATTTTGGTCTTCTCTGGAAATAAAATATTATAAAACGAACACAATAAAAGATGACAGTTCAGATATGGTGGCCAGATAGCTTTAATTAAGAGGAGAATGAACTAATTTTTCTCTCTTCTGAATCAGAAGCAATATTGGGCAGAGGCCAATATGGGCTACAAATTCAAATTCAGAATAGAGCTGGAAAGGACCTTGGAGGTCTTCTAGTCCAACCCCCTGATCAAGCAGGAGACCCTATACCATTTTAGCCAAGTGGCTGTCCAGTCTCTTGTTAAAAACCTCCAGTGATGAAGCACTCACAACTTCTGAAGGCAAGATGTTCTACTGGTTAATTGTTCTGTTAGGAAGTTTCTCCTTAATTCCAGGTTGCTTCTCTCTTTGATTAGTTTCCATCCATTGTTTCTTATCCTGCCCTCTGATGCTTTGGAAAATAAGCTGACCCCCTCTTCTTTGTGGCAGCCCCTCAAATACTGGAACACTGTTATCACGTCACCCCTAGTTCTTATTTTCTCTAAACTAGCCAAACCCAAATCCTGCAACCGTTCTTCATATGTTTTAGTCTCTAGGCCTTTAATCATCTTAGTTGCTTTTCTCTGCACTTTTTCCAAAGTCTCGATATCTTTTTTGTAATGTGGTGACCAAAACTGGATGCAGTATTCCAGATGTGGCCTTACTAAGGTTGTATAAAGCGGTACAACTTGATAGAGGTTATCTGGAACTCATTTTGGCTTGTGAAATCTGAATAAGTGGATAGGGTACTCTCTTTGGTATGTTTATAGCTGTTTGTGGGATGCATCCATGCCTCCTCAGCTCCTATGTGTAGCTGTGGTGGTAGTGGATGGTAAATACTGAACTAGATCCAGGAGGTTTACCAGTGCTTATTTGGGAAGAGTTGTGCCTATATCCTTAAAAGAGGCTGTGGTGCACCATTCCTTAAGAGCCCCTTTATCTATTCTTGACAACCACCTGGTCTCTAACCTTTCCTTTTTAAGGGAGATTATTAACACAATGGTCTACGAGGAACAAATAATATGGAGCTTTTTTCAGTGAGGGTTCAAAAGGCCTGGATATATGACAGAGATGAAAGTGGTTTTATTTATTTATTTGAATTTATTAGCCATGCAACTTCAAAGAAATCTTGTTGATGACCCTGGTCAGGATTTGGATGGAAGTATTGCACCATTCTTTTTTAAAAAAACAAAACAAAAACAAGTTTTATTAATTTTCCATTTTTACAAAGCTTCAGGTATTAATGGTGTATTGCACCATTCTTGATCTTCTGAGACCTCTTGGCTGTCTTTTTTCCTTCTGATGGAGGCCCACTGAACATTTCTCCTGCGTGGCCTATGAGGATTGGGAATTGAAAGCACTGCTTTACAGTGTTTCTGCTCCTTCCTTAACAGTCAGTTCCAGCTGATGTTGGAAGAGGTACCTCAATAGCTATATAAACTGACCGTGAGTTCTTTCATTAGTCTGACGTACAATATCCTCTGTATATTGATCATATCCAATTATGCATCACTATCCCAGACTGCGTAGGAGACGCTGTGGATGCCTTGTCCTAGTACATAAGGTTATTGAGTGTGGATGAGACAAAGTAGGCTGAAGCTATAGTAAAACATAGCAAGGTGAAGTTGCTTCTACATCGAGGCTCTCAGAAGAGTTATTACTATTGGACAATGTGAACACCCGGTGGGTGGGGGTGAGGGAGTCTATCATTTAACTAAGCACATTTCCGAGCAGCAACCCCAGAGCTGGTTTCACTTTCTTATGTGCCAAATGTGAATTTTTCAGTAAAGTATAATACTCTTGGTAAAATAATGTCGCAGGAGTTTCTTTTTCTGGAAATGCCTACTGGACAGTTGACATTACTTCAGTACAGTTTCTTAATAGGTGTACTGGCTCTAAAGCAATATGTAAGTAACTCATAGCTATTGCTGCATGGCAAGTGGTGGCCATAGCTACCAGGCAGAGGGGTTCTTCCCCAGTTCTGGCTGGTTTATTAGTTACTGCCCTACTAGAATGGGAAGACATTGTGATAATGACCCCATCACTGTAGGTAAGCTTATGACCATTTGTTTAATGACCATTGAAAGTTATGATGGCATTGAAAAAAGTGACTTATGATCAGTCCTCACACTTATAACCATCATACTCTCCCTGCAATCACATGATCAAAATCTAGGTGCTTGTCAACTGGCATGAATTTACGACAGTTGCAGTGTCCAGGGATCATGTGATTGCCCATTTGCAATCCACCCAGGGGACCTCTGACAGCAAAATTAATGGAGGAGGCTGGATTCACTTAATGACCATGTGATTTGCTTAACAACCACAGGAAAAAAAATGTCATAAAACCAGGCATAGCTCACTTAATGGCCATATGGCTTAGTGATAGATGTTCTGGTCCCAATTGTGGTTGTAAATTGAGGACTACCTGTATGTGCTTGGATTACTGCATATGGTCTATGTGGGATTACAGTTAAAACAATTCTGAGCCAGCTAGTAAACCTGTAGTCACTTCCTACTGCCTTCTAAGTGCAATTCAAATGGCAGCTATATAGGTTGGCTCTGAGATATCTACAGAACCATCTTCTCCAACTGGAATTGAAATATCCACTTCGTGCATCCTCCAAACGATTTGAAAGGTGAGGTAAGGCTTGCAAGTTTGGCTTTTTAGTGGCTTACTTCTTTTTTCATTTAATTATCAGAATGATCAGAATCCCCTCTTTTGCTCAGGAGGGGATCGAACATCTAACTCAGCTTAGATGTTTCTACTATATCACGGGCTGCTGGGTTAGTTTAACTGTATGCACCAATGTGCGTGCTTTTGTCTAATTTTAACCTTCCTAGATCATATTAAACACTTCTTCCCACACACTAACCTTTTCGATGTTTTATTTATTTATTTATTTATTTAGGATATCTAAGGCAACCCAACTGAAAACACCAACTCTGGGTGGCCCACAAGCTGTGGGAACTGCATGACTCAGAAGGTTACGCTCTTGGCCAGTGATATTTGAAACATATTGAAAACATTTTCAATTAAATGAGAGAGTCATCCTGGGCTGGACATCAATCCCCTCCCTTCGACTGCAGAAGGGACAGAAGTTACCTTTCTTCTCCATGCGCTTCATGTCCATCAGCTTTTCCACATTGTTTGGGTCATTGAGCCACAGCTGCATGCGCACAAATGGCTCCCGGCCCTTCAAGCTCAGTTTGTGCCAGGGCTTTGGGCGAGCAAGTAGGTCTGAGACGGAGCCTTGTGTCAGCCCCAGTATCGTTTCCCCAAACAAACGCTGACCTGAAAAAGAAAGGCAAACATCAAGTTATTTGGGCTAAAAAAGAAGAAGAAGAAAAAATACCAAGTACAAGAGAAACAAGACTTTATAGATCTGGACGCAAATGAAGGAAAAACAATATACTTTGAAAATCAAAAGATGATCGATCGTTTGGGCTTTTCTTAAAAGGAAGGATACAATCCCTAAGAGCCAGCAAGCAGTTTATAGGGAGATGGCTAATTCTTTTGGCCCTTAGAGAGCTATCTGGTTATCTGTACTGAAGAGGAAGACTGATCACAGTCAGTCCTTAAATGCTTTTCATTTCAAAGGCCTGGAATTTGGCACACAAATTCATTCACAGAGTGGGGTTACAATAAAATGCTTCTGTTTTCTGTAGTGGCTGTGAAAAAAATTAGCTTGCTCCTTAGGTCATGCTACAAGGAACACTTTGATTCAGAAGCTCTTACTCTTTGAAAAATCATTTCGGATTCGGAGTCAGTTCTAGAACACATGAAACAAAGAAGAGACACTCTAGCAGAGGGTATCTGAATGGTAAACATCTTGCAATAACCAAGAATGTCACAGGGCTATACCTCCAACAGGTATTCACCAAAACAGGTGGCCAGCTCAAACTTTTTCTACTTTCAGTATCAGCCTTCCTGTATTTGAAATTCTGTACAGCGAGAGCCAGCCTGGTGTTAAGGTACTGGGACTAGAAACCAGGAGACTGTGAGTTGTTAGCTATAAAACCAGCTAGGTGACTTTGGACCAGTCTTTGTCTCTCAGCCCAAGGAAGCAAGCAGTGGCAAGCCACATCTGAAATCTTTCCAAGGAACTGCAGGGAAAATGTCCAGGCAGTCACAAGGAGTCAAAACTGACTTGAAGGCATTAAAAAAAAGTCCCTCTCTAAGGAAGATGGGCAATTTCTAAACCTGATAAACAAACAAACAAACCAAAAAGCAAACAAAACCAAATCCAACAATGATCTAGCATTAGACAGATACTTTCATACATTTCCCCCTAAAATCTCTTTTATTTAATAAAGTCAAATGATGATTAATGCTTTTCATTAAAGAGGGCTTGTAAAGTGATCTCATGAAAGCAGACATGCAAATAATAGTAGAAAGCGGGATAGGCTGGCATTATACTGTAATCCAAATTAGATACGATTAAAATCAGAATTAAAGACGTGCTTTAAAGACTCCAGCAGTGAAGTGGGATATAAATCCACAATGGAAATTAAAAAAAACAAAACCTTTTGATTCTGGAGTTCCCGAAATGATTTATGGAAAATGAAGCTGAGGGAAGAAATGCATAATGCCTTTTGAGGGTAGAAAGGCCTGTTCTACAATAATTTATGACTGTGTGTTGTAATAGTTAAGGCCTGGACTGGAACCACAGAGTCCCAGATTTTACTCCTGGAAGCTCCTGTGATGACATGATATGGGGCCAGCCTCTCTCCCTCTCTCTCTGCCCAACCTCCCTCAAAGGGTTGCTGTTCTGGGGACAGACATGGAGTGCCATGTTTGCTGCCTCCACTGAAAGGAAGGTGGGATATCAATCTAGTAAGCAGATAAAAACATATTCACATTTCCTGCCAGTCATAGGAGCTGATGCAGCACATGTGTTGTGCCCAAAGCAGGGCATCTCCTCACGCAATCCCTACCAATCGATTATGGTTATGACAGCTGCAAGACTTCAAGACTGCAGCTTCAAACCAAATGAATCACACCCAAATGCAGGCCCATGAGCGAATGTAAAAGAACTGCCCCCCCCTCTCATTTCTTTGAAGGTCTAATTATCTGGATAACTTTGTCCTTCCCCTAGGGTTGCTGTTTTCATGGGCAAAAGGACAAGACTGATTCTCCTAGCTGGGAGGACTTCCTGCTGTTCAAGGTTGAGGACCTTACAAGGGAGATAATGAAAACAAAGACTAGCAACAGACTGAAACAATTTCCAACCTGCATTTCCTTAGTCAGCTCCTGCCATTCAGGGCACCAGATGCTCAAACCGTACCGTGGTCAGGCTTCATAAGAGTGCCATTCCATTAAGCTAATCAAAACCATTCAAACAGTCAACCTGGCACACCCTTGCTCCCTACTCAGCCGCTGGCATGCCAAAGCCTTCTGGAGGGCAAGCTGTGTGTTTTTTAAATTCCAAGACCAAATGAACCTTAACTATCAGGATGGAAAGTTTTCATTTTATCTATTTTTGCCTTCACAGAAACTTTCTTAGTGAATGATTCTGTTCTAAGTCTAATGCTCAGTTCACATACACACCTGAATCTGTGGAAACCTAAAAAGACTACAGTACTTCTCCCTCCAATTTGATGTTAATTATACGAATCTGAAGGTTCCTAATTCTTAGAATGCTCTGGTTTATCTTTGCAGCAGTGCCTAAAAGGATGGGTGCGAAAATATGTCTGTCTTCCCTGTTCTTCTTCCATCCCATAAATGTAATTTATGCAACTTTTTTTGAAATAGAAAATAATTTCCTTGGATTGATTTCATTTTAGCAAGCATTGCCTTACTGGAAACATTTACTAGATACGACATTGACCAACTCATCATCCTCCAGATACGTTGAAACTATAATTGGGTAAGCATTCTGGAAGTCTAATCCATCTGGAAGGTGCCAAAATGGGAAGGCAATGTAATCTACTCACCAAAGCTCCAATAGAACAACAGAAGCAGAGAATTGAAAGAAGAGGTTAAAGGTCTTAGGCTTTAACCTTTTCTTTAACCAGGAGACTGACTAACTTAAGGCCATTCACTCTGTCTCAACCCTAATGAAGGAGACAATGGGAAACCACTTCCAAGAGTCCATGTAGTTACAAAGAGTCAAGATGGATCTGAAGGCATAGACACAAAACAAACTCTGGAAGGATTTAAACCAGCAAGTCCAACTTCCTGCTATCTGCAGGGATCCAAGCCAAACTATCGCCAATAAGATGGTTTGATGGTGGGATGGGTGGCATATAAATTTAATAAATAACCTGGCTGTCGAGCCTCTGCTTGAACACATTCAGGAAAGAGAAATCTACTACCTGTAGGTAATTGGCTCCACTTATTTATCTGTTATATCTCCTATGAAAACCAATCTCAAATCATTTTCCAAAATATAAAATGCAATAATAAAACAAGAAATGAAAACAGTACAAACTAGAATTAATTGAACATATCCTGGTGGAGAAGAAAATAGAGGCAAAAGACCCTTCCATGCACCATTTATAAACAGAGACGGCCTGTCCTAGGCGGAACAATAAGTCGCCCCCAAAACCGTAAAGGATATAATAAGTGCTGCCACAATAATTTCAGAAAGGTTCAGGGTGTAGGTACTACCATGAAGAAGGCCCTCCTTGGCTAACAAGGCACCGCTGTGTAGTTCTGGTGTCTAGCCACTGACACAAAATATTTACACGCCAAAAGCCAACTCCTAAACTTGGCTCAAAGAGTGATGGGTAAGTGGGATGGTCATTAGCAAACAAAGTAATACATGCATGACTGATGCCCAATCCAATGAGGTGGTTATCACATTCTGGACCACTAATACAGTTATCAAAAACCTTTCTTGCTACTGGATCTCTGCAACCAGTATTCATTAGCACTCCCCTCTTCCATCTGTGGTTTCTTTCAAGCCATCATATTGAAAACTGCCAGCAGCGTCTTCTTATCTCCACACCTCCTACAGTTTCCTTTGTATGACTATGGTCCCTGCTTACCTGCCGTTGGTTTCAATATTTTATATTGGATTTATAGTTTTATCAATTTACTTATTATTTAATCATTAATTTATATTGAATAAAACATTCAATATACTTTTGCTTCCTACTGTTTAACAGAGGCTCTCACTTTCTTGTTTAAAAGTTTGACTATATAGTTGATTATCATATTGATTGTCTTTATTTTTGTGGCTGGGGAACACTTAAAAATATTCCAAAATCTATTAATTAATAAAGAGAAGCATATCAACAGAATTAAGCAATATTGATTGTGGGAAGAAGCCATGATGGTTCAAGAACCTTTCACTTGGAGGTCCTTTCATCAATGGGTTTTCCCATCTTGGATATGTAGCAAAGGAGTTTTCATCGGCAGCTTTCAAACAGTCTCCATAGGGACTGATGTCTCTTCAGACATTTTTTTTTCCAGCTGGCACAGACTTTTCCATTTTGCTAAACCTTTTGACTTTAGATAAACTGGTTATTCTGGCTAATGCTGCTTTTACAGAAGTATATATATTTTTTTAAAAAAATGTACAGTATTTTGATGTATTCAGTCTTGTTCTTGAGCTGAACTCTTTTATGTCAGAGTTAAACTTACAATATGATATATATTGAACAGAAAAGTGGGGGAGTGGGATTATATCAAATATTCCTCTTCATTTTCAAGAGCTTTCTGAGCTTTCTAGGCAACCTTCCTCTTAATGTTGAACTATTCTTGGATGAAAAGATCCCCGTACAAAGAAGATGGATGAGGATGGAGGGTGTGAGAGGAAACTTTCTATTTGTCCTATGGAGCTTACGGTATTTGTCTCTTCTACATCTGGGCAGTGGAATGAATACAGAGGGGAATTCAGTGGAGTTTTCTCTAGCTGTAACTGAAGCACAGAGGAGGAAAATTGTCTCAGTGAAGGAAAACAAGAGCTATGGCAAAAGGCTTTAAATTCAAGCAGAGGAATTACATCTCAACACATAAGATTACTACTGTCATATATCTATAAATGAAATCGAGCACTTGACAAGCCCCCTCCCCCACCCCAAATGTCATGCAAAAATAGGATCTGGATGTGAATATTTTTCACCATGGATTAACTGCTTGTGTTCAGTCATCTACACAATATACACAATCCAAAGGGACCATTATTAGCAACTTTTACAGGTCTGAAAATTGTGTTTGTGGCTGCAGTTATCTAAAACTATGTCTTCTATTTTTTGTCTTGTCAGAGTACTTTATTCTAACAGGGAGGTCAGCAACCCAGTTCCTGAAGATGCCGGTGTGCCTCTTTAGACTTTGGCAATCACTATGTAATTTTCTCTCCGTGCAAGTGATATTTCTGTTGACCTCCATAAGGGAAAGAACACCTTCCTCCTCCTCCAAAGTCCTATTACTTCAGGCGTCCTGCTGGCGGAGGTCTTTGGTTCTCCCTCCAGTTGATCCTCAACAAGAATCTTTTCCCCCCTAAATTCAAGCTGATGGAAAATTTCTCTGAGGACTTGTATTACAGAAGGGAGACTTCTGGCCAGAAAGTGGCCGAAGGGAAGATGGAAACTCATCTCCTTTCAAGACTCCATTGTTACTAAAAGTTATTGAGTTGTTAACCCTGGAACTACTTACTGTAGTCACTTTGCTAGAGAATACTTATTAAAAACATGACATGTACCTTGCAATTTTGAGAGGAAATTGAAATGTGTTAGCGGTATTAGCCAACCTGTGTACCAGATTTTGTAAAACAATTATACTGTACAAGTTTGACTATTACTATATTTTTTGTAGTTTAAATAACCACATGTAGCTTTTGGAACCAACATGACAGCCTTTTATATGTAGGACTGAATTTGGCCCGCTTGGATTTATTAATCATCTTCACTGCTTTTTGTATATCTACCCTATTACTGTGGACCTAAAACAATTATTGCAATGATCCTAAGTAGAGAAATGGGAAGGTCTGGTGGTTAAGGCACCAGGCTAGAAACTTTGAGACTGTGAATTCTAGTTCTGCCTTACGCATGAAAGCCAACCTGGAGACTTTAGGCTAGTCACTCTCTCTCAGCCCAACCCACCTCACAGAGTTGTTATTTTGGGGGAAATACGAGGAGGAAAGAGTATTAGGTATGCCCACCACTTTGAGTTACTGATAAAATACAGCAAAGGTGAACAGAATGGCACAGAAATGTGTGAACCATTACACTTATTTCAGGATGCAACAAAAAAAGAATGAGGAAAAGAAATTGAGTAGTGTCACTAATCCTTCATGTACAAGTGAGGCATCTGAGCAAGGCCCACTGGTCACCAGCTCTGTGGCTGGCAAGGACTGGTAGGGATTCAGCAAAATTGCAGCAGCCTTTTCTATCATCACCAGCCTTTGATGTAGAACCTCTGAGATAATTTAATATTTTATATTCTGCAGGAATCTCAGCACGGGCCAAATTTGTACTATGCACACACCAATGGAACAATTATTATTTTGGGGGGTTAATCTGATTATTGATGGGAGAACAGGATGCAAATGTCACACACAAAGGCTAGAAGCAGGGGTAGGCAACCTTGGCTCTTTTATGACTCGTGGACTTCAACTCCCAGAATTCCTGAGCCAGCATGGCTCAGCTTGGAAACCTCTCCCTTTTCCCTCAGCATGGCTGGCTCAGGAATTCTGGGAGTTGAAGTCCACGAGTCATAAAAGAGCCAAGATTGCCTACCCCTGGGCTAGAGGAATGAGAGAAAGGGGGAAGGGGATTTTGCTACTCATAGTGTCACTTAGCATGTGACAAGCTTGCAATTATTTTCATGCTAAAATTCGAAATGCTAGTGACATTGGCTAAGATAGAGACAACCAGAGGCCATGAAAGAGGTTAATTCCCACCTCTAGAAAATCTAGAGATTTTGCAAACAGAGAGCACGAAGGAAATGCTGATATATAGAGTTCTACACCTAATGAAAGCTTTGGATACCATCATTAACGCCAGCCACATAAAAACAAAAAAACATGGCAGGGGCACTAAAGGTTTATGTAAAGTGACATTAAGAACAAGTGTCAATCATAGCACCTATTCATGGTCTTCTTGAACCACAAAAGGAAAAAAGAATCAGGGACCTTGGTTTTTCTGTACATCCTGAAACACACAGAGAAATGTGGCTTCTGTGGGATTTTGGAGAAGCCAAAGATTAATTTTCATTACAAATAAATAATTCTATATTGTAACTTTTTTTTTTTACAAAATATTATTTAAACATTTCTAGCCTACATGGACAGAAAGAAAATAAAACTGGAGGAAAAAAAAAAGAATTACTACAATTGGAAAGATTCTGGACAGTGAATGGGGGAGGGCAGAAACAACCTGTTTTACAACTCCTAGGTACTATCTGTTTGCCCATCAACACTTAAGAGTTCCCTTTTGCGAATTTCATTTTCTGTAATTTACAATTTGGAGTGCTGTATCTCTTCTACTGTAGATGGCACCGTCTTAAATTGCTAACATAACACCAAATGTTTTAATGACTGCAGCTTAATGACCGTGCAGCTTCAGTCAACTGGATGTACAGATAGTCCTCAACTTGCGACAGTTCATTCAGTGACCATTCAAAGTTACAATGGCACTTAAAAAAGTGACTTATAACCGTTTTTCACACTTAATGACCGTTGCAGCATTCTTGTGGTCACATGATCAAAATTCAGATGCTTGGCAAGTGGTTCATATTTATGACGGTTGCAGTGTCTCGGGGTCATGTGATCAGCTTTTGCGACCATCTGACAAGCAAAGTCAATGAGGAAGCCAGATTCGCTTAACAAACCATGTTACTACCTTAACAACTGCAATGATTCACTTAACAACTGTGGCATGAAAAGTCATAAAATGGGGCAAACTCACTGAAACAAATGTTTCACTGAGCAACATCAATTTTGGGCTCAACTGTGGTCATAACTCAAGGACTACCATTTGCATAGTTTGCTCTGCTCTGCTGTGACTTTTGGCTTTTCTGATTTCAGAAAAACATACAATAAACTGTGATTGTTCATGAAGTGACAATGCAAGGAAAACTTACAGTCTTTTGTCTATAAGAACGTCTTTTAACTAGGGACCACACAATTTTGCCTACGACATCATGGGAAGTTCAATCATGTACTAAAAGCAAGCAGTTCTGCCATTCTAGCAGCTTTCCTCGTGCATGCATATTTACACACACACACACACACACACACACAATTATATTAAAAATGTATGCTGGAAATCAGAAAATAAAATCTTTGGAGTCAAACTATAAAAGCATTTCACTTGCGGAGGAGAAGGCAAGCTTCTAAAATAACTGAACCCAAAAAAAAAGGTATCTAAAAAAAAAGCCCAATTTCTGCATCTAGTCTGGAACAATTGTGAATGATAATGAATTCATTGGACCCAATTTACACCTGCATTTGGCACTCTCTCACCAACCACACTTACGTTAACAGAATTTCTATAAGTAATGCAGGTTGGTTAAACAGAGCCTGATTATATTCAGAAACACTTAAACACAACTTGTGGAAAGAAAAAAACCCAATAAATTTAATAGATATAAATTTACTTTGAAACAATTCATACCAAGTTTGTTTCTATCTCTTTGATCTCGGGAACTATAAAAATCATGGGGCAGATAACATTAACTGGGAAATTCCCACATTCAGGTTTATTTGCCTTCAAGATGTTTTATTCATGTTTATTCCTTCTTAATAAATAATGGGAAAATGTTACAGGTCCCTAACTGTTACTGTTTTTCTCTTCATCATAATGACCCCAACATTGAGGTAGGTTTAATCAGTATGAATTAATCATGATAAATGATGGTTTTGTCAAGGAATATTAGGTGTTTTCCTAATATCTAATGTTCAATTTTTAGGATAATATGGTCTGCTTTCTAGAATATGGCCAGTTAGAAATCCATTCTCAAGCAATCCATTAATAAGTAAATTATCCTCAAGACCAGAGAAGTCTAATGTCTTTATGAATGTTGTTTGTTCATTCTGCACAATAACTTAATATTAGGCTATTCCAATAAAATATGTATGACTGAACAACATGCAATTGCTACTGTAAGAATTTGCTAACATATGAAGGCATGCCATACACATATCGTACCAATCAAGACTGCACTGACTGGAAGAAGCAGTGATGAAGCTTGGAGAAGCTATAACATCATTTAGTTATCTAATTTTAATGCAGTAGCTAACTGTTACTAACTGAACAACTGCAATGATTCACTTAACAACTGTGGCAAGAAAGGTCATGAAAGGAGGCAAAATTCAACCACTGTCTTACTTAGCAATGGAAATTTTGGACTCAACTGTTGTCCTAAGTCGAGGGCTACTGTATTGTACTCTTGAACATTTCATAATTTTATATTACTAGAATTGCTCAAATTATTACTTATTATTACTGTCCGTCCATCCATCAATTCATGCACCCACAAGTAGTCCTTGACATACAACCATTTATTCAGTGGCCCTATGAAGTTATGGCCTGTTAGCAGCGCAAGAGGAAAAATGAACATTTCAAAACCCTTTACTGTAACAATAATCAGAAATACACACACACACACACTTTTTTTTTTTTTTTTTTACCAAGGTTGTTGTCCGTGAGCACCTCTTTAACCCGCTTGGTGATGCCGTAGGTATCGAGTTCTGGTGACATGGCAACCAGTTCCTGAATGCTGAGTGATGAGTGGCCGGAGAGAGGCAATGGGGTTGTGCAGTGGGAATCTGAAGTTGATGCTTCGCTTGACTCCTGCAGCTTGCCTTCCTTACTGGTTTCAATGGCCGGACAGGGCTGCTGGACTAGTTCCGTCAAGCTTTTCACAGAGTCGCTGGAACTCATTGGGGAATCGGGAGCAGGGCTGCAACTGGCAGAGGTCTTTGGGGTGCTTTCTGAAAATCAGCAGAGGGAAAGAGAAAGGAGAAACTTACTTTTAATGAAACAGTCCCGTATCGAGGTCTTGCTCCCAGACTCCTTGTTATTTACGTCAAACCAAAAAATTGCTGATGTTTGAAATAGACTCTTAATCTCTTCCCCTCTGTCAGAAGCTTGTTCCCTCTTTCTTAAAACAGTCCTCACGTGCTATAATTTATTGTTAAGACCTGCTCTTTGAGGTGTTTGAGGTGTATAACAATAGCAACAAAATTAAACTTTTAAAAAGACACATGCAGCAATTCGTACACAAAAGATTCTTTTTTCAGAGTAAAAAAAACCCATTTGTCTAGCTAAGGGCTGCCTATCTGGTCTCAACTTAAAAGTTCCAATATAGACTAGATCTAGAATGCTTTGCATACAAAATTTATAGGCCCGTCCCAATAATTTTTCCATGGAAAATATTTCAGGATTGTTCGTTGGCTGTATACAATAGACCCCAAAGAATACAGGTAGTCCTCAACTTACAACAGTTCATTTAGTGACTGTTCGAAGTTACAACAGCACTGAAAAAAGTTAATCATTTTTCACACAACCACTGCAGCATTCCCGAGGTTACATGATCAAACTTCAGGCACTTGGCAACTGGCTCATATTTAACATGGTTGCAGTGTCCCAGGATCATGGGATCACCTTTTGTGACCTTCTGATAAGCAGAGTCAATGGGGAAACCATATTCACTTAACAACTGTGTTACCAACTTAACAACTGCAGTGATTCACTTAACCGTGGCAAGAAAGGTCGTGAAATGGGGCAAAATTCACTTAACACCTCTCTCACTTAGCAACAGAAATTTTGGGCTCAGTTGTGCTTGTAAGTTGAGGACTACCTGTATATCAGTAGTGTAATGCAAGGAATGGTTTTTTTGAAGTTCAAGGATTTCATATTATCTATGTACCAGATGATATATTATCTTCTACCACAACAGAAGATGAACATTCTGCTTTTTTATTCAATAACTTTGATTTAATCTATTGAAAACATTTAACTATATAACATAAAGGGAAAAATCATGCTGTATTTCATTTTCAGAGATGAAGATGAAAGCCTTCCCAGATGCCCTCACCAAACAAAGCAAAACAGTCACTAAAAAAAGAGGCTTTTTAGTAAATATCAGTGCCCTATTTATGGGCATGCTCTGCACTTGGTGAAAATTTGATAATCTCCCAGAATATTATTTTGTTTATTTTAATTGCTGTATATGGTGATTATGATTTTTGAAGTGTAGACAACAGGTAGTCCTAAATTTGCAACCATTCCTTTAGTGACCATTCGAGGTTACAACAGAACTGAAAAAAGTGACTTATGACCAGTTCTCATACTTACGACTACTGCAGCATCCCTATGGTCATGTGATTGAAATTTGCTTACTGTAATAACCACATGATTCACTTAACAACTGAAGTGATATGCTTGACAATTGTGGCAAAAAGGTCATAAAATAGGGCATGACTCACTAACAACTGTCTTGTCGGACTCAATTGTGGTTGTGAGTCAAAGACTACCTGTATATTGGTTTATATTTTTATAGAGGTTTGTACATTTCCAGGGAATACTAATTGTTGGAACAATTTAGAACAGGGGTCCCCAACCCTCGGGTCACAGCCCACTATGGAGCTGTGGCCTATTCAGAATTGGGCCATGTGAGATGTCAAATGTAATTCTCATCAGTTCCAGCCATCATGGTTTCTGGCCACAAACCTTTGAAGGGATTTTGGTTAAGGATCCTTGCCTAACATCTAAAGATTGACAGGAAAGGTGCACAAATGTTTCTAGTCTAATTCTGGCTGAAAAAAAGAACAGAATGTCCATCCACTCCTTTTCTATGCACCCTTATGCAGGGCTGAGAATATAATTTGTGAGTGGCTTTTGATTCCTTGGTGTTGCAGATTGTAAGTAAAGATGATAGGAGTGGAGACTGGAGAAAGACTATGGATTTCCTTCATATTTGCTTTTATTTATTATCCCTCTTACTGGAATGAGCGAGCTCCAATAGCAGAGATGCTGCTCTACCTTCTCTATTCTCAGCAGCATAAGATGGGATGTGGGCAGGTAACAAATATAATATACCGCAATAAATGACTAAACCTCTGCTTAAGTGTTTGCTTAAATAAAAACTTCTCATAATGGTGCCAAAAGACATAAAGAGTTATTTTGCTAGGGTTTTCTTTTCATTCTTTACCCCCAACATGTGGAATAATATTTACTTTGGGGAAAATAAATGTGAATGGAGCAGAAACTCCAGATGTAAACTTCAGGAAATTGATGCACACGCCAAGCAAAGTATTGGCAACTAAATACTGACAAGCTAGCTTTGTGCTAACTGCTGGAATTAAAAATCAAAACGGTAATTTTAATGTTCTATTCTTAAGAGTTGTAGATATGAAACTCCAAAATAGAACCACATATGGACACATATGTATATTCTGGAGTCTCCACATGTGGCAACTGACTTGTGAATTTCACTCTAGTTTTTGAGTTCCATAGAACTTCAATCACAGGATGAACTTTTGAAACCAATGCCTTTAAAATGTGTTGCATGAGCTGACCCTTAGAAAGCTTGCCCATATGTTACTTTTCCAACGAGGAATATGTCTGAACCTCATATTATTTTTAAAACTGTCTAAAAATAGTGACTATATGAGACAGATGGCTCCCCTCTCCTCATTCTTGGAATTGTAGGTGCAGCAATAATTTTTAACACAGCAGGCAATCAATAGCACTTTCCTCCAATTTGGCACTGTCTTAATGTATTGGGAGTACCTGACTGGTTCTGAGATTTGTGAACCAATACATTAGGCAGCTACAGTCCATGGAAGGTTGGGATACATCCTCAGTAGAAATTGATAAATTGAGTCTCAAGAGTGATGTGACTTTCAAAATGTTGGTTACAGCCTTAGAGTTCAGTGGCATAAGTATAGTCAAGACAGGAGTAGAAGCCAACCTGGGCTCCCACCTAGATCTTCAACTTTTTTTTTAACCAAACAAACTTGACTGTGGTCTGGTTGAGGGATGACATGTTCTTATGGAGGAACCTAGTTATCTGCTCTAGAGTGGCACTATCAGTAGGAGATGGACCGTAGGCAAAAAGTGGGCAGACTAGGATGGCCATTAGATGAGAACAAAGAAATTCAGAACATTTCAACTCTTTGCTGCCATCTAGTAGGTATCTGACTCTTCCACCCCAAATATAGTAGGGCTAGTATTTAAGCAACTTCCTTCTGCTTTGATATCCTTCTTCCCAAAAGCAGCTTGAATGTGGATTCCAAGGGAACAGAACAACTTTGTTCTCTCAATTGTAGTCACACATTTCAAGTAATGGTGGGCCGGAGGTCCATCTCAGAGCTTTCCTTTGGCACCTAGAGAATTCAACTTACACCCTTGCTAAAATCCCTCCTTGAACTGTCTCCAAGCTAATTTTTAATGTGACTGAATGGGAAAATGATTAAAAATCAGAAACATTCTTAAAACATGTCTTTTGTGCATAGAAAAAAAAAACATTTTTCCATGGGAATTTGGCTGGACTGGTTCTGAGCAGGTCATAGTTAATCAAACTGAAACCTAGAAGCTCTGAATTGCTCTAGGTTTCAGCCTAATTTTTTTTGCCCAGTCCCTTCTTTTCCTTTCCCTTCCAATTCAAACATGGCATAACAAAACTAGCTTATACTTGCTTTTCTCCCTCAAACACCAAACTATCAGCATTGCCTCTTCTTCATTTCATTGCCTGAAAAGCTTGGAACATACATGCTCTGGGTCATGTTTGGAGGAAATGTACGGTTTGGATTGAGTACAATGTTTTGGTCTGGGTGCATGGCATGCGTAACTTGGCTGTTCTGTGCACGGATTAGGTAAAGCACAGAAAGTCTGTATGTTCTTATTAAATAGGCAGAAGGTAATTCCATTTAATCACTTTAATATAATTGTATCTACATTTAATTTAAACTGAGTCCAATTTAATTTTTATCCTGGGAACACGTTATTTTTGTCCTGGCAGCCTTGCAATTTTTTTCACAGGATGGATGCCTACCACTCTACCCAAAGCTCAATGCTGTCTCTGAAAAAACATTAGACATTCCAGGTAATTGCAGGTGATGAGGCCGGCCTCAAAACTGGGAGACCAACAAGGCCAGATCTGCTCTTCCTTTGAGAAACTCAAAGACCCAAAGACTTTTTGTATTGCCAAAAAGCTGTCCTGTATTAAAACTAATAATTTCTACTGTATATTGCTGCTATTGCCAAATTTACATTACACAACATTACTTGCAATGGGGGGAAAAATCAACCAATATAAAACATATAACAGCAAAATAAATCAAGAGGAGGAAACCTGCTCCTTTCCTCCCATTTATTCCTCCCCACTAAGTTCATGTACCGTATCCTTTCATTAGGAAAGTGATGCATGATTTGAGCTTAAAAATGGAATATGCATAACTAATATGATGTGTTAAATATTTTATAGATGCAACCTATATTTTGGCAAAAACAAAAGGTAGATAAATTATTCTTGATTCTATTACAAGGTTGACTTCTACGAAGCCCAGCAACCTAACTGAATTTTCAACCTTCAGGAATCCTTCCATCTAAGGGTATTTGGTGAGGAATACTTACAAAACTGCTACTGAACCCAAAAGACCCGTGGTGAATATCCTGAAGGAAATAGAGTAATTGTTGACTTACAACCACAATTGAGACCAGAATCTCGGTCACTGAGTGAAATGGTTGTTAAGTGAGGCAGCCATGTGACTGCTTTGCTCAATGATTGCAATCCCAGCTCTCCCAGCTGTAGTTGTTAAGCGGAGAAAGCAAAAGAGCTACCTGACAAAGGAGGGCAGGGAGCTCCCCTCTGTGCGCTGGAGAAACAAAATGGGGATCGTGAGGTTCCAAGTTTCATTTCTCCAGCTGGCTAAGGATCCCCCCTCTCATGTGCATGGAGGGAGGGGAAATCCTTTGGCAGGTGGCAGCAGCTTGCAACCTTGCCTTTCAGTTTCTCCAATGACTTTCTGGGGAAGCTGGCAGAGAAAACTCCAAAAGGCAATCACATGTTCATGGGGCGCTTGATCACCTGACCTGGGGAGGAGAGGTTTACAATGTTTTATGATAGCCAGAAGTGCTTTACAGACCATGAAGCACCATTTCTGAGCTGTTGTAACTTTAAATAGTCATTAAAAAACCAGTCATAAATCCAGGACTACCTATAAAAAGACTAGAACACATTGCTTCCAGCAGCCAACACTCAGATAAGCAGGGATCAACACCAGACAAACAATCAGGCAGACAACAGTACTCTAGCTGAGGAACCACCAAAGAAACCACATTCCTACCAAAACTGGCAGAGCTAGCTATTATATATAAATAGGCAGCAAAGCCTACATTCATTCATAGTAAGCTTCACACTTGGTTCTGACCAGACTGCTGACCTTACTCCATGTTCCAGTATCAGAGTTATTGGATTTCAAAGGTTCTTGGATAGTAACATCTCTACTGTAAAAGAATTTCAGTACATTTTTTCCACCTTCATTTGATCTTCTCTGAATCAGTTACTATCTGTCCACTGATCTCCTTTAGCATACCAATTAGAGGTTAAAACCTCCTTCTAAGATCTTTTGGAGCACTATCCTTTTTTTCCTGAGTCTTATTTCCATTCTTAGTGTCTTTATGGATATCGTTGTAATACCGTTCCTTGTCTCTTCTAAAAGCTCTCTGAAATACTTGTTCAATTCCTTGCTGAAATCTTTCTCTTACACTTCTCTTCTTGGTAATTACTACCATTTGTTCTGACATCCAATTAGTTTTCTTCTCTTCTCTTTTTGGCAGTCCCCTTTCACATTTATTCTTAACATCATTTTTCATTTCGTTCTATAGTTCCTCTGCTTAGCCATCAGCGAGGTTCTCAAAGTTATACCGCATATTCTCCTTCAAAATGGAACACATTTTGAGGCTGCACTCAAGATCATATTGTAAAAATTAGCAAAGTTCTTCTATTTTAGCTTATCTTAGAACTTGCACATGAATAATTCATGATATGTTTCAAAATTGGTCCCTGGCCATATATCTATGAGCTCTTCCTACTCCTTGTACCAATAATATAGTCAAATACTATTTTCTATGTGTTCCACCTGGTTCCATCTGATGTTCACATAGATGCAGGCTTTGTTAGGTTGTTTGAATGATGTGTTAGGAACGAAGAAAACACCTGTTTGTCAGAAACTGCAAAGTATTTTTCTGCTTCATTTCTGTTTCCTAGGCCATATAGTTAATCTGCGTTTTCCTCTTTACTATTCCCAATTTTGGCATTCCAGTCTCCAACTATAAGCAACACATCTTGCTTGCATTTTTTGTCTAAAACAGCATAACCATAACACACATCAGGAGAACTTCAAGAGGAGGAGGATTTAACAGAATAACTTAGTTGAAAGGGACCTTGGAGGTCTTCTAGCCCAACTCCTTATACTATTTCAGACAAATGGTTGACTATCGACTATTTAGACTATATGTTGAGTGAAGAATCTTCTTGCATCTCCAGTGAACCTCTTACTAATCAGCATCATGTTTTGCAATTGCTAGTATTATGAGGAAGGTCAATGGAGCATAGGGGGGACAGTTACTTCTCTTTAACCATTTTTTTCTAGCATATATACCAAGGTCTAACATTATTATTTTGTTTCTAAGAGGGTAAGGTTCTTTGCAAATAGTGGGATTAAGACTGTGGTAGGTGAAAAGAGCTGAAAGTATGGTAATAAATTAAAGCTACTAAAACATTTGCACTCCTGTTTGAAAATAGAAAATTATATTTAGAAAAGGTGTCTTGACATTCCTGTAAAGGTTATTCTTAACTTTAAAAAAAATTGCATTTCCCCCCTACTTTAAATAGCTTATGGAAGATGCAAAAGAGATGCCCCCCCCTTTCCCCCCCTCAAAGCCACCATATGTAATCTGCAAGACAATAAGAAAGCTACAGATCTAATTTCTTTTCTCTGCTCAGCTTCAATTCGCTGGGCAGCTGCATCCAAAGCCCAACAAATGTTATTTCCGATTGGAAGCAGTGAACCAGTGGTACTGTAAATTTGCCTTGATGCACCCATGCGAAGGACCAACTTGGCAGATCATCTATCTTGTTCACTGTACACTGTCAGGGACGGCATGAATTCCATACATGATAAACAGATTTTTCTTCAGAACCTTGTCCTTTAACCCACTGCAAGGTCAAAACGATGGCTGCCTGGTAAATAAAGCTGGCTGGTTCTGGTTCAGATGTTTCCCATAGTTCCATCCTCTAGTCACGGTTATTTTATACACGTATACAGCTGCTATGAATCTTCCCTACTCTTGCCATTACTGTACAAAACCCAAGGAGCAAACAATACTGCTAGTGATGCTACAGAAATACGAGGAGGAGGACTGGGACATGGAGGAGAGACAGATAAGGAAGATCACAAAGAAAACATCCACCATAATTGCCACTTTTCACCTTGTGTTTGGAACATCCACAGGCAATCCAACAATCTGCCTATTGCTGATTTATTTGCTTTAACATTACTTGGGCTTTATTTCATAACGTCCCTGGATCAGGATGGAATGTCTACATTAAAAAACCCTCCCCCCCCCCAAAGAATGTAAACATGTTATCTGTTTGGGTAAAGACTTATGGACTTTATCCTCTGGGTGAAGAGAGGGATTGTGAGTTTCAAAGAAGGGAGGGGGACTACTAGAAGCTGAGAACAGTCTCAGGAGCAAATAGAGAAAAAGACATAGTGGCATAGTTCAATCCTAGGCAAGTGCAAAGTCTACTGGAATAAAAAAATACTTCTAAGCGATGCTGGAATAACATTGAAGAAAGGAGATGATGGAGCTTGTAAGACCCAGTCAATGAGATGCCAAAGCTCAGGCCTGCAAAAATGTTAACACACTCCATGCTCATTTCACACAATAATAATTATAATAATAAATGGTGCACTGAATCTCAAATCTGATGGCAATGTTTCTTACAGTTTTTGATATGGCCAGGTGTTCACAGAAGATGTAGTCTTGAGCTGTGGTGGCGCAGTGGTTAGAATGCAGTATTGCAGGCTAACTTTGTATTCCACTGCCAAGAGTTTGATCCTGACCGGCTCAAGGTTGACTCAGCCTTCCACCCTTCTGAGGTTGGTAAAACGAGGACCCAGATTGTTGGGGGCCATATGCTGACTCCATAAACCGCTTAGAGAGGGTTGTAAAGCACTATGAAGTGGTATTATAAGTTTAAGTGCTGTTGCTATTGCTGTATTTGAAAAGCTCTATTTTGATATAATCCAGGTTCTAACAACAAAGGAAAAATCTATAGGTCTGGTTGGAAAATTTGGTTTTTGACCACCCACAGTAGTCACTGGGGAAGGTGGGGTCCTCTGAAGTTCAACAGATGTGAGTTCTTTTTCCCCAGAATCCTTATCTAGAAAGAATGTGGTGAGCACTTTACTGCAAATACATACACAGATCAGAACTAAGATCGAGCCAAAAGCAAATTAGAGATAGATGATAGATAGATAGATAGATAGATAGATAGATAGATAGATAGATAGATAGATAGATAGATAGATAGATAGATAGATAACCTTTATTGTCATTTTTTACTATGGGTACAATGGCACACATTAAAAATGAAATTTAGTTGCTTGTTCTCAAAGTGTACACATACATAACACACATTTAAACATACTATATACAACATATGTATAGACCAATAACCTTACATATAAGTAATTCCCGCCCAAATGGTGCTGCAATGTTTAAGATGATGTTTGGATGTATTGGTTCAATCTCTTTAGGGAGCAGTGCCCTAAAAGGATTATTCAAATAAGAAGGCAATCTTTTTTATTATTATCTTTGGAAAATTCTAAGAGATATTTTATTTCCTTGCAAAATCTATCTACTCTGTTGTGGACTTAAATTTGCAGAATTCCTTATCTCCTTTTGGAGATATGATACAGGTCGAATATTTTTAAAAAGCCAGAGTGGTAAGAATTGATTTGCTGCCACTGCATGCCCCCCCCCCCATTCTTGCCATATTCTCTCCGTCTCCCATATCAACTGAACGTCTTTGCAACCTATTTTCTATAATTTGCCATCTATCAATGCTACAAAAGATATGCAACCATTGTCCCAGCAATTCTAAGTACTTGTTTTACAGACTTCTTGCTTATCTGTGTTCTACTATGGTTAATTAAATAACAAAAACAAATCAGCTATATTAAGTGACCTGAATCAGTCCAGTTTACCCTCTCAGGGTCATAAGTAAGATTGCTTAGTGAAATGATCAATAGTTATTTGTTCAGGTTAAAGGCTGTACAGAAAAGGCAGTACATGAAATGATAAAACTATAAATCAAACAAAGCAAAGCAGAGGGGGAAAAAAACCTTGAACATTAAAGACTTGACTGGTTCATTTGAAAGACTACACATAGTCCTCGACTTACGACCACAACTGAGCCCAAAATTTATGTTGTTAAGTGAAACATTGGTTAAGTGAGTTTGCCCCATTTTATGACTTTTCTTGCCACTGTTGTTAAGTGAATCACTGCAATTGTTTAGAAACACGGTTGTTAAGTGAATCTCCCTTTCCCCATCGACTTTGCTCGTCAGAAGGTTGCAAAAGCTGATCACATGGCCCCAGGACCCTGCAACCGTCATAAATATGAACCAGTTGCCAAGCATCTGGATTTTGATCATGTGACCATGGGGATGCTGCAACGGTCGTGTGAGAAAAAGTCATAAGTCATTTTTTTCAGTGCTGTTGTAACTTTGAACGGTCACTAAATGAACTGTTGTAAGTCGAGGACTACCTGTATGTGAATTCTGTCCTTACTACTTTCTGGCAATCTCTCTCCCAGAATCACAGCCCTGAGACATCTCAATTCTGCCAACTTGGCTCCTTGGTTCAGGGATATCCTGGTTCCTAAGGAAAAGAAAGCCCTCCTGTCCTTTGCTTCTATGTTTCTCTTTCCTTCCACCAAGCCAATTTAACTGTTGTCCTTTGAAACGTTTCCTAAACTGCTCATTGGATGCAAGATATAGTAGCTCTGTAGGTCAATCTTCAAAGCAACTCGCTTTGTTCATGAGTACTTGAATGCTAAATTAAAATTCTCTAGCAGAATGGATGCTGGATGTTGTTGCGTCCCTCTGACATTTTTCAAGTATTCTGGGATACAAAACCATCTGGAGGCAATGCCTAATCTCTAGTTTTAAAGCAATCAATAATTGCTTGATGAAGAGGGCTTCTTTAGATCACCTACCTTCTTCACTTAAATTGTACTGCTAATAATAGGTTAGCTTACTCCCACATACATACTTTACTTAACATACAGCTGTTTTACAATATATCTTTATTCTATTTTCATATTTTGTTAATACAAATATATATATATATAGAACCCATGATGGTTACCAGCAGCTTTAAGTTGAAAAGTACAGGCAGTCCTTGACTTACAACAGTTCATTTAGTGACCGTTCAAAGTTACAACGGCACTGAAAAAAGTGACTTTAAGACCGCTGCAGTATCCCCATGATCATATCATCAAAATTCAGATGCTTTGTAACTGGTTCATTTTTATGACAGTTGCCATGTCCCAGAGACATGTGATCAGCTTTTTCATCCAGAGAACTATTTGGTTTTTTTAAAATAAATTTTAGAACAACTAAAGTGTGATGCATACATCCTCATTACAGGTAGTCCTCAACTTACAACCACAACTGAGCCCAAAATTTATTTCACTAAGTGAAACATTGGTTAGGTGAGTTTTGCCCTATTTTATGCCATAGTTATTAAGTGAATCACTGCAGTTGTTAAGTTAGTAACATGGTTGTTAAGTGAATCTGGCTTACCCATAGACTTTACTTGTCAGAAGGTGGAAAAGATATTGCTCATACAGTAATGTATGTATGTATGTATGTATGTATGTATGTATGTATGTATGTATTTTCTATATTCTCCATTTCACTCATACAGCGACTTTGGGCAACTGTATGCAAAGGTATGATTGTTTCATTTAAAAAATCTTGAATACATGTAGGGCGCCATCCGCCTACGAAAACCACAAAGTCTTTTAAGTTATCACAGAAACATGACCATGAATAAAAGGGCTGCATGTTCCTCACTTTCAGTTTCGGTTAAACCTCAGTATTTTCAAACTTTTCTGCAACAGAAATGGGAATCTAAAGACAAGACTTGATAACCATGTTCCTCCTTCAGAACATAACAGTTTCAATTACTAGTGCATGTGTCAATTTCTTCCTGTCTTTATACTATAGTATCTCAGTAGCTGAGCACATGATAAATAGGCAGAAACTCACTCAATGCAGGCCATTTCCAGTTTAAAAATGGATTAGGGAGATATCTATATAAACGTTTGGTGCTGTGATATCTCATTCACTCTTGAGGTAATCAACAGCATCCCCAAATTATCTTCCTGAGGTTATTTCCTTCAATATTTCATTTTCTCCAAGAGTGATTTTAATGAAGGCTCTTTTGGAAATCGTAGCTTATGTGAGCTGCTGAGAAAGGTATGCTTTAATTTGTTGTATTGCACTCCTTATCTGTGAGATGACTCCAAGTCCAGCTACATGGATAGTCATGGGAATAGAATATGAACTAGGTCAGTAGTAGTTCCACCTCTGCTGAAGGCAATGGAAGAGTACAGCTGTGAGATATTCTTCCACCCAGTGGGAAAGGTGATATTAAGGCTTAATTTTAAAGAGTTGCCAAGGAGACAAATGTTTTGCTCTAAACTGTCCTTGGGAAGGGATCTGTAGCCAAGAAAGTAGAGATGTGTTTTATTATGTATTTACTGGAGTTATTTCCCCATTGTGCACCAATGAAGCAAAGCTGTAGACAATCATAAATGTGGAGGCTAGCGGTTAGCGTGCAGTTATGGACTTAGAAAAAGTCCATAACTGCACGCTAACCTCCACATTTATGATTGTCTACTTTGTCTGCTTTTTTTTTTTTAAATGAAACTATTTCAGACAATAGCAGTCAAATTGTGCTGCAGTTTAGGCAAAATATATTTCCTTTCCAAGAAGGGATGTCTGAGAACTTTGTATTTATAAATGAACACAACTAAGCAACATTTTGCTGACTATATGGAAATTAGGACATACAGTAATTATCTTTTTGAGCTTTTTTTTCCTGTCTCAAATCCAGTTCTTGATTCAAAAAGAAAAAAATATATAAAGGAAACATGTCTGCAATAATGGGGATGTCAAGAAATTCTGCACCTAAAAATAAATGTGCTATAGTACAATTCTAGCTTTCAATCCCAGAATATAACATGCCTGCCTCCCCTTAGTGCCAATAGGAGATAGTTTTTCTCCCCAGTAACAATTAACCCCTCTCTAATAGAACGGGAATGGGACAACTTGCCACAGCCAACTTGCAGGGGCCAATTCGCCACGGGATAACTTGCTGTGGGACAATTTAACAATTCTATTTATTTAAAACAGGGGTGTCAAACTGCGGATGCGTCACGCCAAAACCGCGCCCACCCCATTGCCGGCAATGGGAAAAAAGTTGCGATACGTCGCGACACGTCATGTGACGTCGCGAGTTTGACACCCGTGATTTAAAATAAATAAAAATTATTTTGTTTTTTGCCATTCGCACTTCATTTTGTCCCTCCTTTTGCATCCTTTCTTTAATACTTTTATTCTAGCATTTCTTTGATATCCGTGTAACTCTTGTCCTGCAGCGAGTTGTCCGGTGGCGAGACGGCTGTGGCGAATTCTCATAGACCCCCCATAGAACAGTGTAGAATACTATATAGGTAGTCCTCAACTTACAACCATTCGTTTAACGGCTGTTTGAAGTTACCACGGCACTAAAAAGTGACTTATGACAGTTTTTCACACTTATGACCACTGCAGCATCCTCATGGTCACATGATCAAAATTTGGGCGCTTGGCAACTGGCATGCATTTAGGACAGCTGCAGTGTCCCAGGGTCATGTGATCACCATTTGTAATCTTCCCAGCTGGCTTCCGACAGGCAAAGTCAACGGGCGAAGCCAGATTTGCTTAACAACCGGATGTCCCAAAAGGGAACAATTGTGGGCTCAATTGTGGCCATAAGTCAAGGACTATCTGTAAATGGAAAAAGCTTTTTCAAGATCACTAAAATAATGTTTCCTCACTCTTTATTTTTTCAGATCCCTGGAGACAGTAATCTGTTGGGAATCTGGAGTGTTGCATGCTTAACATTTCAGAAGGGTGCAAGCATAAAAAAGGATAGAAAATATTAGAACAATATTCTCTCCTCCTAAGTATTTCAAATATAAAATGCTGAGAGAGAAAAAGTCTACAAAACCTAGCTCCTCATTCTTCCTTCAAGACAATACGGATAACTGCCATATTCTCTATGAACTAAAGGAATAAAAGGCAGAGCTACTGCAATTTATCCAAAACCGTCTACAGCTGATACGATCCACTATTTAAATTCTAGTGAACAACACTCGATTTCCAGTAATAACAACCTAAATTCCATTTAGTGTTCATTTGAGCAGTCAGGATAAAGTCATTTCTTATTATCTTCCCACTGTGTAAAAAATAGCTTGAAGGTAGGAAGTCAGCAAGCATTTTCACCAAAAAGTAATTATCAGGAGTGACATTTTTACTGCTGGCGTGCCATAAGGCGAGCCGTGCATTCGGAAGGACAACTTGCTGAAGCAAAATGACAGGCCGTGCCGTGACATTCCAGCAAGCCCCAGACAGTATTTTCCTGGCGGTTGGGTTTGATGGACCACTTCTCATTAAGTCCAGGGTCTAGGCTTCAGGTTCATGCCAAACTAGTCAAATCCAAAAATAATGTATAAATTAATACCAGGGGCTGGGAAAGGACCGACTGGAGAGGACAAGCAGATGTTCAGAACTGTACCAGAAAGGTTCTATACCAGTGATGGCGAACCTTTTAGAGACCGAGTGCCCAAACTGCAACCCAAAACCCACTTATGCATCGTCGAGTGCCGGGTGGGTGTGGCCCATTGGGTGGGCGTGGCTGCGGTGGTAACGGCAGACTGGGTGGGAGTAAAAACTTCAATCAATCAATTCCAACTTTGCAAGATCTTTTTTTTCCCCGTGAGAAGTTGAAATTGACTGATTAAACCTTTTTTTTTTTTGCACATGGCGGCGGAGGCCTAAAGCGAAAAGGTTTTATAAAACCCAGCTGAAGGCCTAGGACTGGGGCGACAGCACGCGTGCCCACAGAGAGGGCTCTGAGTGCCGCCTCTGGCACCCGTGCCATAGGTTCGCCACCACTGTTCTATTTAAGACATTTCTCTAAAATTCATCCCAAAACTACTTTCAGGAACTTAAGCCCATGAAATGTAGTCCTTCTCCAGAATGAGTTAGAACAAGATTATACCGCCTTTAGGGGAGGAGCCTATGAGTGGTTAAGTGTGGCTTTTCCTATCCAATTCAATCTTCAGACATAAGATCACCCAATAACATGCATAGCTTCCTCTGGACATAGATTTGTCTACTTTCTTTCTAAGGGCATTAATACCAACCAAAGTATTTCTTCAGACTTCAGATTTCTATTCTGCTAAAATCCCATTACTAACTTCTTTATACCTATTGATTTATCTAGTCTAGCATAGTGTAACGCCAAAATCTCTCTTACCTATCCATCAGAGAAGTGATTTTAAAATGAAAGGCATTCTCATAAACCTCTTGGTCACCTCAAAACCAAGTAAGTGCAGAACATGGCATGGGAATTTTCCCTTGAGAATTTCCCCCAAATTCTCTTCTTTTCTCAAAAATATAAAGCAGGTTCACCTTACTTAAATGGTGTGAAAACTGTTAAAACTGCACAGTGTAGAGTCTAGCATACTTTTTTTTTTTTTTTTTTAAATGCTTTCAAGTTCTTTATCCCGGGGTCCCCAATCCCCTATCTGCAGCCCAGTGTGGGGCCGCAGCCTGTTTGGAACCGGGGCCATGGAAGTGCTGGGCGAGTGCATGCGCATGAGTGCACGAAGCTGCATTTGTGAAAGCGGCACATGCGTGCAGGAAACCATCTCCTCCCGCCCTCCCGCCACTACCTCTGCCAATCCACTGAGCCAGAAAGGTTGGAGACCGTTGCTTTATCCAGTCCTGCAATTTGGGATTATTTAACTGGAGATGTTGGGGACTGAATTTGGAATCTGCTGCATTCAAAACAAATGCTCAGCCAGCACAGATACCGTTCCTCTCACTTCTGGCTTCATACCCATTTTAGCTGAACTTCTAACACTTCACCGCAGGACAGTGGAGTTAGCTGTCTTTTATAACACTCAATGTTATAAACTTGCCTTCCAGCTTCTGAAACACAGCGTTACTTCCACAGTCCTCCCAACAGCCTAACAGATATACTAAGACACATTATTTTACACATCCTTAAAGACCCACTAGCCTTGCTTCCCTGAAATTGTAAAATTTGTGATTTAAAAAAAAAAAAAAAATCTGTTGAGAGAGGGTACTTATATGTAGGGCAATCAGTAAAAAGTAATTTATCATTTCCCTGCATCAGTAGGCACACTACCAGCCAACTCTCTTTCCACATTCATCATGCAATCACCCTATTATTTGCATATTAATCAGGCAGTGGTCCATGAATGAACAGCATCCCAACCAACTGCTGCACTGTCTCAGGAGGAAGGCTCAGTAATTATCATAGATCAGTGTTATGATGTGGTAATTGATTATAACATCTTTCAGTTTTCCCTGGGGAGTCCCAGTGCTAGCCTAGCTCAGGGCCCAAATTTCTACATGAATATTCCTTCTCTCTCTCTCTCTCTCTCCTGCTAAGAATTAGAAAGAAAATTGTCTTCCTTTGCTTTCCCCTTGCCACTCCATGGGCCCCCTCCCCAACACTGGTAATTAGTGCACATTTTAAACTTTATTTTAAATAAATAAAGGTTGAGAGGGTGGTAGAAAATTAATTCTCTCAGAACAGATTATCAAAACATAATGAGAAATTCTCTATGGAAGATCTGCGCAAATTGCATTGAAACAAATGAGAGGCCGGGCAAGCTGGTTTACATCAGATAACTGTCTGGTAAATCACTGTTAAAGCTGCTATTTATTATTTACATGGCACCTGAAGTTTCCAGGCACCACACACAGGGTTGTTGGGTTTTTTTTGAAAAAAAAAAAAAATGCTGACAATTTTATAATCTAATTATAGGTATGAAAGGAAGGGGTGATGGCAGGGGAAGGCAAGACATTGGTGGAGAATATAGAAAGGAATGATATAGGTAGGCCTTTTAGTCTGGACTCCTGTTTCCTATAATAGCTATACCCAGTGCTTTTTTTGTAAAAAAAAAAAAAGGTGCCGGAACTCACACATTTCATACAACCCACTTTGCCTACCCTACAAGGTTCCATCCAAAAAAGGTGCCGGAACTCCGTTCTGAGCGTTCTATGAGAAAAAAAGCCCTCAATTCTTTTTTAGTGTTGTGCAGGCATGTTGATTGGGAATTATGACAGATTTAGTCCAGCACTTTTCAAAATCATCAGGATGATCAAGGCTAGTTCTAACTGCTGCTTTCCAATTTTTAACAATTTTAAATCCCTTTTTCATTTACATGATGCTTTTGTGGAGACAGATTGATACAATAGCATACCTCACAATTTATATGAATGAATTGTGTTAATAGGTCTTGGCAACCGATAACATGTCAGGTGTTCTTATCTACAGTCTCAATGAAATCAGTGATGATCTTCTACTGGATGTTCGTATCTGATTATTCTCCACGTCTCTACATTTGATTACCGAATTTGCCTTTCCTGTCTCTCATAAAACACTGCAAGCTCGGAGAATAGTAATTGCAAAGTTTTCGTACAAAAGGCAGTTTTCACTGCTTTATTTAGGTACCCACTGACAGACTAATTCTTGTCCCTTCAGCAAAAGGGCAAATGCAACATCTGCCAGTTGATTGGCACTATTTTTAGGATCCACGTTCCAAATAGGAAGATGTGGGGGAAGGAGGGGGAGGGGAGGGGAAAGGGAAGAGAATCAGATATGGAAAAAAAACAGAGAGATAATGAGAGAGAGATAGAGAGAGAGAGAGAGAGTGAGAGAGAGGAGAGAGAGAGAAAGAAGAGAGGAGAGAGGAGAGAGAGAGAGAGTAGAGAGAAGAGAGAGAGGAGAGAGAGAGAGAGAAAGAGAGAGAGAGAGAGGAGAGAGAGAGAGGAGAGAGAGAGAGAGAGAGAAGAGAGAGAGAAGAGAGAGAGAGAGAGTGAGAGAGAGAGAGAGAGGAGAGAGAGAGAGAGAGAGAGAGAGAGAGAGAGAGAGAGGAGAGAGAGAGAGAGAGAGAGAGAGAGAGAGGAGAGAGAGAGAGAGAGAGAGAGGGAGAGAGAGAGAGAGAGAGGAGAGAGAGAGAGAGAGAGAGAGAGAGAGAGAGAGAGAGAGAAAGAGAGAGAAAGAGAGAGAAAGAGAGAGAAAGAGAGAGAGAGAGTGCTATTATTTGTATTTAGCCAAAGCACTTTTCTTCAGCCTATTGCTCACTAAGGTGTGCTGGAACTCAACATGCAGTATTCCTAGGAAGCATGGTCAACTGACTTAGGAAAAAACCCCATTACCTGTTTTTATTATGTTGCAACCTTAGGCACAATAAAATATAAATGTACTGTAACGTTGTTAAGAAAATTGGAAGCCGCTTTATAACTTTTTCTTTTCTCTTTCTCTGCATCTTTCCGCTTACTACTTTTCTTTACTTCTTTCAAAATTTACATGTTTTTAATTCTCTTAATTTCTCTGAAATCTTGCTGACTTCTATTTCATGTTTTACTACATGAAAGAGCTGTGGTGGCACAGTGGTTAGAACGCCCTATGGCAGGCTGACTGCCCACTGCCAGGAGTTCAATCTTGACTGGCTTAAGGTCAAAAAGGACAATGATTAAACGCACAAATATTAATTATTTTTAATTAGTTTCATTAATTGTAATGTCATTTTAATTTAGTTTTTGTCCTGGTCCGTCCCAATTTCTGTAGTATAGCCCCAGCATGCCATTAGAAGGCCAAGTATGGCCTTCAGGTTCCAAAAGATTGCACGCCCCTACCTTCAATCATGCATTTGCTACGACCAATTATACTCCAACGTTTATGCATAAGACAGCATTTTCACATGTAAAGGATTTTTAACATTCTTTGTCTTATACAAGCCTTGTGGGAAAGGATTTCACAGCTTTTAGTCTGCAAAACAACAAATGGAGAAGCAAAAGCCTCCACCAGGCTGTGTGGGAAAGGGAAGATAGGCCTCCTGGGCCCAGAGTTAACAGAAAAACTGTTGGATGAACTACCGTTCCCCAAAATAAATGTGTTTTTTTTTGGAGTAAGATTTTTTCTTTACAACATTTGTGGCTTAAATGTATTATATGAAGTGACTACAAGCTTGCAGCCAGTAATTTAGCCAGTTACTTAAAATCAAATCTGTGGTTTCTTGCCTTTAGAGGTCTTGGCCATGTGCCACCTCCTCTTTCTTTCTGACCTAAGCATATCCTATTTGCCTTCTCCTTTCCATTCGCCTTCCTGCAAATTCCTCTCCCTATCTGTGCTTTCCCGCTGTCTACCTTCCTTAGTCGGGCATTTCTTTTCCCTTTAGTCCTTGCCAGAAACGGAGCAATCCAGCCAGTGGCAGCCAATGACCTTGCCACCTGACCCTCTTCCCCCTGTGATATTAGAGGAGTTCAATTAATCACCAGAAGAGGCCATATGCAATTGTGCAGTACAAATGATCTCACAGCTGATTTTAATTTTAAAATCTCTTTAATTAGATTCTCCAGCCCCTTCCCTTGACAATTACACAATTCTAAGCACCACAAAGCCTGAAATGATAAATGATACCCAGGAAGAAATATAAGCATTTGCAAGTCTCACGAGGTGCCCCGGATCTGTATCCACGGATGAAGAGTTCTGATTTCAAACCCTTATTGATAATACTCCTAGACAATGGGTTTGTACTCACACCCCATCAGAAAGAGCACAGAGATAGGAGAGCCAGGCTACTTCCAGCTTTTGAATCCCACAGGCATAATAAAAGATCTTTCTCTCCCTCTCTCAACCCATGAAAACCAAATCAGGCATTCCCTCCGTCCCACAGAGTGAGAAATAATTTTGAAGTAAAAATAAGTATTTGAGGTTGCCATTTGTGGGACAGGCCACATGTCTCCCTCTAGGAGATGTAGCTGGTGATTTCAATTTTCAGGCATTCATTAGTCTACTCTACCATCAGCCTGCTTTCCAATATGCATGCTAAAACATGAGAGGGAATGATTAAAGATTACTTTTGACGGCCGAGTTCATCTACCAGGCTAGTCTAGACTAGGTACAATGTGGTTGGGCAGACTGTGGTTCAGCATACAGTGGGAATCCAATGACTGTCTTATATGTTGTTGAAGCAGGCCCTACTGTTAAGCCACAGGATGTTATTTGTTTGGGCACAGCATGTTATGTGAGCCTAGCAGTTTCATTAACTCAAATTGAGAACAAGTTTAATCAACACATTTGAAAAAAAAACACCTCAAGACCAGTCCAAAATACTTCCGCTTTTAAAAACTGACTCATAGGGGCTACTTATTTTAAGCACTTCTGGTTTTATTGCAGTAACTGATATTGGTGTTTGTTATGATTTGTTTCACAAATATAACAAATACAAGGACCTGAGTTCTGAATCTGTGGCTTGTTAAATAATCAGTCTTAAAACATGCTTTACAAAATGTCATTACAGTATTCAGTGGAGTTAATGGACAGTCCAGGAAATCCCGTTCTCACAATGGCCATCCAGATGCCTCTGAGTGCTTCTAATCAAAAGATGGAAGCATACCGATCTCCCGTCTTTTGAAACAGTTATGGAGGAAAAAGGCAGCTTTGGCTGCATTCATCAAAGGAGTAACAGCAATTGCCAAGAGACCGCTTCTTCCCTCCCTATCAAAATGAACACTTGTTTCCAATCAACAGTTGTCTTGAGCCTGCAGAGAAGCAGATTTTGCACTCATCTCCGAGTCTGGAGGCAGCTGCTCTTTTTGCCTCCCAGCAGAACTTCTTGGCAAGGAGTCTCTCTGGCTGTTGGATGCGGCAGAGAATTTTCCTCAATTGCAACTCTATCCCGGCAAGGCCACCAACAAAGTTTGGCTGGTCATGAGAAGTAAAGCCACTTTACTATTAAATGTTTTATTCTGACCTTTACAAACTGGTTTCTTGCTTTTCCCTCCCCCCCTCTGCACCACTTTTATTAACTTAAGTTTCTCTCAGGTTTTTTAGTTCACGCAAGTTAGTGGGATACCTGTTCCCTAAGAGGGACTAAAACTGAGAATTCAGGGCTTCCATCACTGCCCCATGCTCCTATTTATTTTCCACAGCAACTTGAAAGGTAGTGAAATCTAGATGAGTCAGGAATATATGAATAAGACTGCAGCCTAACAACCTGATATCCTTTTGCGGTTACTATAAACAATCTGGAAATTTTTGAACTGAAGAGGAATTCATCAATGTCTAAAATAAATACTGTTGAACTCACATCAGTAAAACACTCCCTTTTGTTGCAATGACTCTTCCAGTTAATTTTGCTGGAAACATCACAAGCTCAGTTTAATGAATCTATGATAAAACCCAAAGCGTTGAATACCACTAATTTGGAGGATAAGGAAGGACAGATATACAAAATTGTTGAACTGTAAGAAATCAGAAGGGAATCAATATGTAAACTGCATGGAAAACTAAAAATGAGGAAGAAATTTTAAAAAATCACATTTTTTTTCTAGCTAAACAACTACCTATTTATTTGGTGCCCCAAATGCCCCATAAACATCCTTAGAAGTCTTACAGTGTTGTTCTAGAGACTGTCTGTAGATTTTTAATTTATAAAAAAAATTTGTGAAGTTTTAGATATTGTGGCAGGTCTCGCTATGGTTCTTCCCCTTCCCCTTATATCATATTGCTCTTTTCTATGATTTAGGCATTGGAAAACAAGCTAGACAACAAGAAAAGGGTGGAAGAATTAAATCTGGTAATTTAAATAAGTACAAATAATTCCCGGAAAAGGCAGGCAGCTTTCTAACACATCAGAAATAAATAGAAGTTTACCCACCACCATCACAGGTACACACCTGTTCAATTAGAAAGAAAAACATGTAGCATAATAAAGCAACAGATTTCATAATGAAGCAGCTGATTACCTGAGCTTGCACATCCCTGCTGAAGAGAATCTTGCAGTGATGACACAGAGTGAAGGACTGGAGAAAGAAAAGGAGGATGATAAGAAAGAGATATGAGAGAAGATACAATTTGCCAGCGAAGCAAGTCCCAGTAAATAGATCAGGCTGATCAAAGCAAAGCAGCATAGTAAAACTACCTGGTCTCCATTTCCTTTATACCAGGAGTGGCTAATCTCTGGTGCCCCAGATTAGCCAGATTGCAAGTCCTCATACCCCTAATTGTTGGCCAAAATGGCTGTGACTGATGGGATTTTGGTTAACTACGGAAACCTAGTAATTCCCAACTGAACATTAAATTTGGATCTATCCAGATTTCCTATCTATTAGTCTGGTTCAGATGATAACCTCCTGTGTTTGCTCTTTACAATGAAGCAAAGAGGCAGGATTGAGTCTATGAATAGCTCTCTGCTGATTTTTCCAAGGTTTAGATATACCCATGACAGTCGTGGACAAACTATGGCTAAGGAACTCTAGGGAGCCCCAACTCCCCTGTTTGCTTTTGCCCTAGTTGCCCAGTTTCCCACACTTGCATCATGTAAACTCTCATGTCTCTGGATGCTATGTAATATTAAGGGCAAGAATACAGGTTTTTTAGTTTCATGTACAAATGTAAGGATTTTAGGCAACCAGACACTTTACACTAATGGTTACTTCAAGGCCTCTTTAAGCATACATACACAAATACAGATTCTCCAATTTTGGCAAAAGAGGGAGAATGTAGCTTTGGATAAGGATAGTCTGCAAAATAATATCTAGGCTATCTCGGTTTATTCTTCATGATGTTACTGGAAATGTAACAGTGGAGTTCTGACTTAATCTGGACTGATCCAAATCAAAATCACATCAATTTTGAGCGCCTGAGAAAAGTCTTCTTATACAGATATACAGGGGTCTGTTTGGGGAGGGAAGGAGAATCAAGCTATTTTAAGTTAGTTCTTAATTAAATAACTATCTTAATTAAAAGCTCCCACAGTCTAATTCATTATCTGTTATTATTTAACAAACACCAAAGTTTCACTTTGCAGGTTGAAAAAAAGGGAAAAGATTGGGGGGGGGGGGGAAGAAGTGTTGCGACCTGAGTTCCCAGCAAGCTTTAAGGTTCCCAAGAAGTCCCAGCATTGGGAAGCAGGATAAAGAAGAATGCAACCATAAGTGTTTTCAGAATGTAAGCTATTTTCATCTTGTTCCGAAATCTTTCAGAACTTCCTTGTGAAGCCTGCTTTGCATTTTTAAGTACTTTAAGCACCTCCTGCCTTAATGTAATTTCTAGAGGCGTACCAACCATTGTCTGTTTTGGGATACAGTGGATTCATATAAAGATCAACTGGGATAATAGCTCATTCCAATGTCTGATCCAACTGATATCCATAATTTCCAGTGCGGTAGCTGTGTCAATGTTTTACAACAGCAACAGTTATTGGTACCTTAGCGGGCTATGATTCATGAGTGCTTACTGGAGAGATGGGTAGCATATAAATTTATTAAATAAATAAATAAATAAAACGCTTATGTGATCATAAGTTTATGGGGTTCACAAGCCCCTATGCCGTTTTTACTCCTTTACTCCTGTATTCCAGACATCCTTGTCCTCATCCACCCCCAACCCCCAAACGCAATTGCCTTCTCTGTGTAAGGAGTTGAGAAGTCTAAGCCTTAAAGTACAGGCTAGGGACAAACTGATCCTCTAAATCAAGATTAAGATGTGTGGACTCCCACAATTCCTCAGTCAGTCCACGCATCTTAAAATAGTTGAGGTTGAGAAACAGTGCTCTAAATGAAAGGCTAAAAAAACCAAGGAGAACATGATGTGATCTGAAGCCCAGTACAGTCTGTTCCTTTACCTTGGCCTTGGGGCTGCCCTTGAGATGGCAAGACTCCCTGTCCGAGTTCGCCATTTAGCCACAGCTGCATACGAATGAATGGCTCACGCCCCTTCTGTGTCAACTTGCTCCATGGCTTTGGCCGAGACAGCATGTCGCTGACGCTGCCCTGGGAAAGACCCAGCACCTAGAAGGAGACAACCACCGAGGAAGTAGAATTAGCCTCCAGTTTGGATTACAATGGGAAAATCAGCTGATTGATTATACTGGTCTTTACCCAATTTCAGGAAAGCTCTTATGCAATGACTCTTTAGCACAGACATTAAACAGCAACAACAAGAAAAAGATCTATAAGGATTTGCTCAGACCTGGAATTCTAGATCCACTGAATTGGCCTTCTCAGTCCTAGAGCCAAAGTTTCATAGCTTCTTTCCTCAATAAATTCATGCTTGTTCTCCTCGCCCAAGTTTTCTTTTCCAATTAATTTTCCAAAAGCATTTTAGTATTTCCTACTGTGGAATGATCTGAAGAAAGATGTGGAGTCTAGCACGAATCACTGCAGCTCATTTCTGCCTACTTGTGTTTTAGCATATTATAGGATAGCGGAGTTGCTTGTTGATGTTTCTTTATTGGTGCATCTTAATTTTTTTTAACTAAAACTTTTTAGTTTGAGTTTCTCTAAGCCCTTTTTTTTACTGGAAAGAGGAGAAACAAATGTAAGGCTGGAAATGAGATGAAATGGCCTTTCCATGACACTCAGACTATTTCCATCATATGCTTACTCATGTGATTTTACTTCATTCATTTCATATACAAGAATACCAAAGAAAGGAAGCATACCAAAAAGGACAGGGGGAATGCCAAGGAGTTAACTTTGGTAGGATGCAAACAGGTGGACAGTGAAAGAAGCCTCACATTAAACCATCATCTGCAGCCCATCTTAGGTTAAATAAAACCAATTTACCAGACGGAGTTTCTTGCTGTGCCTCTGCTGTTTTAAAAGCAATGGACATATTTATGAACCTCAAACTGCCAGATGATACCATTCAGGGCTACCTATGTTTGGACTGATATTCTACTCAAGGTGGCAACATATGTAAGTCTTTCACCTGTCTCCAATACCCCATACAGCAGGGGTGTCAAACTGCCAGCTCGCGGGCTGGATGGCGAAACCGCGCCCACCCTATTGCTGGCAATGGAAAAAAAGTCGCGATATGTCGCAACACATGACGTGACGTTGCGAGTTTGACACTCCTGCCATACAGGAACCTAGTCTTTTATTTTTTGCAAAACATAATGATCTAAGAATTGGCTGCTTTTCTTCCCTTTCCTTTTCAAAACCACATTCTTGATTGTGCAGCAAAATGTTAAAAATGTGTGACAATGTCTGGTAACATTCAGTTATTCCAGTAATTTGAATGTAAGGATAAAATAAAATCAGTCGGAGAAGGAGACATGGGGATTCCATAGAAGAAAAGTAGAAGAAAGCAGCTTTTGGTTTACAGCATGGGCGTCTCGGTCATTATCCAGACACTTCCTGTTGCAACAAACAGCAGAGCTAAGCAACTGGCATCAGTGTTTCTCAATGTCAAAAACTTTAAAATTGTGTAGGCTTCAACTCCCGGAGTCTCCCAGCCAGGATGGTTGAGGAATTCTGGGAGCTGAAGTCCACATGCCTTCAAATTCATGAGGTTGAGAAGCACTGCTCTATCCTGTGATAATCCCCACAATTCCATACTAGTCAGCTCATCAGAGTAACCATATACTTAAGTGGATCGGACTCCCCCATCCTTCTTAGCTCTGCAGAAGGAATCTCAGCAGGTTTTGCTTATTGTGCAAAAATGCAAGATATGTAACAAACTCCTCCTTCCAAAGAGACATTCAAGATGTGATAGCTCCATCCACTTTTGTATTTGTCTATTCTGATCTGCAGGCATGTAAGCATAAGGAATTTTGAGTACTGCTTGAGTGATGGTGGGAAGAATAATGCTAATAACTTAAGTCTTGAACCTGGATACCTAAAACATGTCTGCTTCTAGTTTGCTTCTTTAAAAAAAAACAACTTGAAGCTTTCCCAGGTCTTGAAGGGTGATGACTGAATTATTCTAATTAAGAAATACAGGTAATCCTTGACATACAACAGTTTGTTTCGTGACCAAAGTTATAACAGCACCGAAAAAAGTGACGTATGACCATTTTTCATATTTACAACCATTGCAGCATCCCCGTGTCACGTGACCAAAATTCAGGCACCTGGCAACTGATCCATATTTCTGACGGTTGCGGTGTCCTGGGGTCATGTGATCCCCTTTTGAAATCTTCTGACAAGCTAAGTCAACGGGGAAGCCAGGTTCACTTAACAACCGTGCTGCTACGTTGACAACTACAGTGATTCACTTAACAACTGTGGCAAGAAAGGTTGTAAAATGGGGTAAAACTCATTTAACAAATGTCTCATTTAGCAACATAAATTTTTGGGCTCAGTTGTGGTCATAAGTCGAGGACTACCTGTATAGATAAATTAGCTATTTGCCTCTTTATGTCAATCTTGAACCCACTGCTGTCAGGTGTTGACGACTGATACAGAAACCACTGAAATGTTCCATTTGAGAGCCTTACCTTTTCCCCAAATATCCTTTGGCAGATGCCGTTTTTTGCTAGCTTCTCTTTGACCTGACGGGTTAGATCTATCGTATCCACTTCTTGGTACATGTAAATCTCATACTGCTCGGGGGTCAATGGAGGAACGGAAGGCTTAGATGGCTTTGATAAAGAAACAATGGGGGAAGAAGGAAGGGGGCTGTTTTGGGGTGTCTCACTGCGACTTGCCCCTGTCACACTCAGTTCAGAGCTCTGAGAATAGGGAGATTCTGCGTTGGGCCACTCTTTCCAATATTCCGAGGAGGAGGGCCCTTGGACTTGCTGGTTACGGTCTGAACGAGCTTGGTTGCCGGCCTTCTCTTTCCCACTGGTGCTTTCCTCCATTTTGGGGTCTTCTGGAGGAGCCGTGTTCCTTCTGTCAGGTTGCACAGTATTCCACCAATGGTCCTTCCATACCCCACTGCGTCCCAGTTCATTTTTAACATGCCTCAGTACACCTTGTGCTGAGTCAGGCATCCCGTGGAGGTCTAGAAGGGAGGCCTCTTGGGCTTCCTTCTTGAGACCGGGGACAGTCTGTAGGGAAGACAGAGTGGAATCCACAGAGGACGAGTGCTTCTTCAAGGACAGAGCCAGGGGAGAGTAACTAGAAACTGAAGAAACTGCAGGTGTAGGGATCAGTTTTGAGGACAAGATGGACATTTCGGCTTGGGACAGAGGGGTGGCTTTTAAGGCAGGTTCAAGGGCAGCCTGCTGGGCTTCCATCTCTCGGCGAGCCTGTTGCAAAATGGAGCGAATAGCATCGTCGGAACTGCTGCTGGTTGATGTGGAAGGTGGCTGAGCCGGCTCAGCTGCAAGAATAAGAAAACAATGACTGACGAGAGACAGTAGATCACATCATTCATTTCCCCAAACATCAGTTATAAGCTCTTCTTTCCATCACCACTCAGGGTCCAATAGAGATCTGTGCCAGATGTATGGTTTATTGATAAACCTTACTGGTTCAGAAGTTTTTTTTTTGTTTTAAACCCACGTTTATGAGACTGCTATTATAAAGATCCTGAAAAATAACAAGGGTGAAAACTCCTCCTCATCAAAATATTGATTAGAATCCTGAAATTTACCAGGAAAAGCATATTTTCTTACATTTTTATGCTTCAATAAGCATCAAATATTATTAAATGTAAATATTTATTGCCCAAGAAAATGAAAAGAAAATCTTATAAAAATAAAAAAGCATTACAACAGTAAAACAAAGTGAAACAGAAAACAAAACACACATTCCAATCTATCCCCAAACCATTGCCTCCTTAATAAAATGAGATATAGTTAATCAAATACATTTCTTACTTGCAATTGTGCTAATTTAATAGAAAATAGAAAAACAACATTCCTTGATTCTGAAACAGTTTGTTACTAAGTCAGTAAGCAGGTGGATACTTATTGTGATGTCATCCTCATCACAAGCTATAATAGGAGAACATTCATGAGTCAAATGTAAGCCACAAAGAAAAAGGAAAAATGCTCAATAAACTGACATTTCCATTCAGTATATAAATCCTTTCAGCACATTAGGACACATCTTTCTAATCTGGACCAATCTGTTTTACCCCATCTCTTCTGCCCACTGGATCTGGGCCTCGGCTACCTTTATTTTATTATTATCTGCTCTCCTGCCCACTGTGATGGAAATCTTTCATCCTACTTCATTTCCCTGTACATTTAGGATTGTTTTAGCCACCCTTGCCAGTATTTTCTTTATAGTATAATAGTAAGTTTGAGTTTAAATGTCCACATATTTTTACTTATTGTAGCTTCTATCCTGCCCCCCCCCCCAACCTTGGGGAGATGTGCAAACTTCCCAATCGAGACTCCCCCCCCCCCAATAAGAAGGAAAATGTTTTGGGGAGAGCTTCACACTTTAGAAGTATCCACAAAATTTGCCTGTTACAGATGTTTTTGTATTATTACATTTCATCCTTAAATGATCTGTTTGGGATACCGTAACACACAGCATTTTCTTGAGATAAAGAAAGACCCAACACTCTTTAAGCCATAAACCTTTAGCAATGGAATCTACTGAAGTAAACAATGCCCCAAGTTCATTTGCTTTCCGATAAGCAGTTACTACTGTTTCCATATTAACCTGAACTTCAAAGTTCTCCTACCTGTTTTCTGTACCTGCAGCTCCCTTTTTGCTTGCTCCAGAATGGATTTGATAGCTTCATCAGAGCCAACATCTGTAGCTCGGATTCTTGTGGTAATGTTACCTGAAGAGAGGAGAAATGATCAATTGTTGAGCAACCTTTTGAGAATTGATTTTCTCAGCCACATACTGGTGGCTTGACTCAGTGAATTACTCCACAAAAACTACAATAAGATGAATTAATGAATAAAGTCAACAACTGCAGCTCTATTTTATCTGCCTTCCCATTACTTTGGCAGCTATTTAGAATTTCAAACTTCTGCTCTTTCAACTTGTCCCTGTTTCTGTTCTCCGTCACATCTCACAAATGGGTTCCTTTCCTTCACAATCACAATTATTTCAAAAAGAATACAAAAGACGTGTGAATTGCTTGTCTGGATACTGGACCAACAAAGAGATCATACATCTATCTAACCGACACATTGCTTCCATATGCTGAGCTGGAGATTCTCAGTCATCCAGGTCACGGTTGTCTCAAAGGTGCTTTTTCAAAAGGCAACTGGACTTTCTGTGTTTTTTCTCTTGAAGATGTTTCCCTTCTTTTCCAACAAACTTCTTTAGTTCGCTTCTTCTTGAATGAGAAGCGAAATGTCTTCAAGGAAAAACAAAGAAATCCAGTTGCCTTTTGAAAAAGGAACTTTGGGACTAAAATCTAAGTATAGATACTTGGATTGCATGAACCAAGTATCATGATTTGTACATCATGGTTCACAAGTTGGTGTCAGGCATAAGTCACTGAGTTGGCTTATCTAGACTGATTTTATCTCCTCTAAGCAGCAGAAGTTTTTTTCTGGATCCCCATGCAGAGAATCTGCCCCACTTGCTTCTTTTCTGTGGATTTTTTGGGCATAGGAACCAGGACCTGGTGCTTTAGGTACTCCGCTAAGGTGTTTTGCCTCATCAAACTCATTGCAAATTTAAGTTAACACGACAACATTTGTTAGCAGCAAACTTTTACAACAAGGATATCAAACAATATTTTATATAGCCTGCTCTTGAAAGTCGATGGACCAGTTCCATCAAAAGCACGGACAGTTCCTGAACACAACTTGCAAGGCTTTTTCCTTTTCCATATTTTTTAAAAAAGAAAATCTGCTAAACATTAAAAAAAAGCAAAATATATCCAAATGTAACAAAGTTTTGTAGACAGGAATAAAAAAAAAAAACCCAGACGTAAGGTCTCTGTATTGGAGGGGGCAGTGCATTTGAATTATTTTGGTCATTTTCCAAATTGGCAATATGCCTAAATAGCATTCAAATCTTCCTTTAAACAAGATATAGCTCAATGCTTGCTTCTAAAAGACTAAAAGTTCAATGGAAGAAGACCAAATGCACTTTAATGGGGGGGGGGGGGGGCTGCCTATAGTCCTCAATTATCAAGCGCCTCCAGTTTTCCAAATACAGTAGATGGAAAAATCCAACTGGCTCCTTCCCCCACCCACTCAATTAATAGCAGCATCATTCATCAGAATTTTCAGCTTTGTGCACATCATTGAAAAGGATGGAAATATTAGAATAATGAAATCTATCTGGCTCATGTTGTCCTGGCATCCATCTGTGATTTCAGGACTTTTACATATGGAGGCTATTTAGGATGACTGGTGTGTAACACGAGTCAAAGATGCAGGTGAGTGAAGAGTCTTTCAAATTCCCAATTCTCCTGTCAAATATCCTAAGGTTATGCTTGAACATTAGTTTCCTTAAAATCATTTTTTCAAGAACGAAACAACGAACAGTTTCTGTAAGAAATCCATGTCCGGTGAGCTAAACTAACATGTTGGAAGGAACAGTTCTTCTCTAGCCAGGTTAGTGTAATTCTACTATGGCTCTGAGTTCAAAATATGATCAATCCAAGTATAGAAACCAATTAAAATAATCTTGCAAAATCACTGTGATTCAGAATGCATGGTACTCAGCAAGAATAAACAACTAACTGAAACTATTAAAAACTCATATTCACAAATATGTGGGCTGCCACAAAGAAGAGGGGGTCAAATTATTCTCCAAAGAGGGCAGGACAAGAAACAATGGTTGGAAACTGATCAAAGAAAGAAGCAACCTGGAATTAAGGAGAAACTTCCTAACAGTGAGGACAATTAACCAGTGGAACTGTTTGCCTCCAGAAATCGTGGGCGCTCCATCACTGGAGGTTTTTAAGAAGAGACTGAACAGTCACTTGTCTGAAATGGTATAGGTTCTCCTGCTTGAGCAGGGGGCTGGAGTAGAAGACCTCCAAGGTTCTATTATTTCTATTTCTATTTCTATTTCTATTTCTATTTCTATTATTTCTATTTCTATTTCTATTTCTATTTCTATTTCTATTCTATTCTATTCTATTCTATTCTATTCTATTCTATTCTATTCTATTCTATTCTATTTCTATTTCTTATTCTATTCTATTCTATTCTATTCTATTCTATTCTATTCTATTCTAAATACCTCTTCCTATATAATCAAAAATACTAGGAGAGGGGCAAATGCTTCTGAAGCACAGCTTCTCTGAAGATCTGCAGAGGAGATCTCCTCTCAAGTTGTAGAAGATTGGCCATCTGTCCCTTCTTGTGCCTTTAAGTACAGGGAGCCCTCGACCTATGACCACAATTGAGCCAAATTTTCTGTTGTTAAGCGAGACATTTGTTAAGCGAGCTTTGCCCGATTTTATGACTTTTCTTGTCACAATTGTTAAATGAATCACTGTAGTTGTTAAGTTAGTAACAAGGTTAAGTGAAATCTGGCTTCCCCATTGACTTTGCTTGTGAGAAGGTCACAAAAGGTGATCACATGACCCCGGGACATTGTAACTGTTATAAATATGAACCAATTGCCAAGCATCTCAATTTTGATCATGTGACCATGGAGATGCTGCAATGGTCGTAAGTGTGTAAAAAGGTCATAAATCACTTTTTTCAGTGCCGTTGTAACTTTGAACGGTCACTATATGAACTGTTGTAAGTCGAGGACTACCTATACTGCCCCTGGGAGGCATTCAACTGTAAGTTCAGCCTGCTGAAACAGCAGCCTTTAAGGGAGAGGGAGGCAGAAGGACAATCACAACCCTCTTTGCAGACATCAGAGAAACTAATTTCCCACCAGAAGTTAGTCAACTCCTTGTTTTATCATTTCTTAATTAAAACAAGCCACTGAACATAAAAGAGGGAATGTGTTTAAAAATTCCAAATTCCTATGTGCTTTCATTACCCAGCTCTTAATATTTAAGGCAATTATCCTGAGTTTAAGAAAAATCTGAAATAGCGCTAGCAGGCACAATGGTGACTTCATTTTGTTTAATAATGTAAGAATTTATATAACTTATTTTCCTTAGTATTTAAATGGCTTCATTCCCACCAGACCTTAGTACACCATCTCATGGCTGTTTAAGAACAGTCCATTAGAGGTGCCTTACATCTGAAAGATTATCCTGCCCAATTCTCCTTTACAGACTGAGAACCCTATCAGGGGAGAATGGGAGATCTTGAGGCTGCCCTTCTACCATTAGCAGCCCTTGGATGACCTAGTACAGCGATCCCCAACCTTTCTGGCTTTGCGGACCGGTGGGGGGGGGGGAGGAGGGAGAGGGAATAGTTACACACGAGCACACGTGCCCGCCACTCGCACAAATGGAAGTGCGCATGCGCCCTCACCCACCGTTTCTGCGTCCCAATTCCAAATAGGCCGCAGCCTGGCAGTGGGCCACAGCCTAGGGGTTGGGGACCCCTGGTCTGGTGTGTGTGTGTGTGTGTGTATATATATATGAGACACATACTGTGCTTTTTTTTAAAAAAGCACACATTAAAAGCGTGCCCCGCTGGTGCTGTTCCTTTCCCCCCCCTTTTTTTTAATTTGTGCTCTATCCTTTTAAGTAGCCCACCGTATTATCACTCTTATATTACTTATTTTTATTATTAATCTTTCAGTTTTGTGGAAAGTACATCCAAAATGGCTTATGAGGAAAGGCATCTTTGGAGACCATCAGCTGACGGGGCCCAGAAGGAAAATCTTTTCTGCCCTTTAGAGTATCATTCCCCTCAGAGATTAGATTGGCCCTGTCTCTACTGGCTTTTTGGCAGGCCCTGAAAAGGCTTTGTGTTCGAGCCTGAGGCCCTGGACAAGGGTTAAAGCCCATCTTCTGGTTGTATGAATGATGCCTGACCGCTAGGTCTTTTTGTCTTTTATGTTTGTTTTATATTTTGTGGTTTTATTTTATTGTAAGCCGCCTAGAGTCACACAGAAGTCAGAGGGGCAGCAATATAAACTGAGTGAGTAAAATAAAATAAGGCATTCACTACAGAAAATCAAACAGCCAGAAAATGTAAAATGCTGAATATAAAAAAGCAGTTCTGCTAAAAGCTGAATTTAAAAGCTTCGGATTAAAAATGTCAAACCTGCTGAATTTAAAAATTAAAAAATGTAAAGGAATAACATCTGGGGAGCCTCCGATTCTTTATCCCTAATCGAAATACTCATGTCAGCTCATGTAGGAGAAAGTGGGTGTATAAAACACAGATCATGTTCGCATATCAAGCAAATTACCTGGCTGGCAAATATTTACTGACTATTCAGTGATCAGGTGTCGTTAATGAGCCATCAATGGCTTCTTCAGCTAAACCTCTCTGTGCTGGGCAAAATAAGGATTTTTAGTATTGTTCAGCCTTGAAACAAGCTAGAGAAAGAAATGTAACATTGTAGCATGTTTTCTTGGTTCATGCCAAGACAGGAAGATAGTTGCAAAAAGCCATGGATGGATCATCAGTAGGTAAATGCGATATTCAATCCAAAGTGGGAAAGATGGTTTGGTCCTTTGGATTTGATGTTGTGTAGTCAATGTATCTGTAGTCAAAGTCATGCTTTGAGGGAGGGGTATGCGCATAGTAAGTGCACATTCTTAGGAAAACTGGTGTTAATGTGTTAACTCCTTAACACGAGTTAAGAAAGCATTAAGAAGAAGAGTGGTATGGTGTGACCGTGTGTTGTTCTGCCTGCTGCTGCCTCCTTAACTCAGATGGCTACCATGCCAGCCCCATAATAAATGCAGCTTCTTTAAGGATCCAAGGAAGGACAAGGATGAAAATTCGTATCTGAAAAAATGGGACTTCGAGCAGTAATTCATTTCATTCCATATTTGTAGATGGATCGTCGGGCTTTTGACAGATAGGAAGCAGCAGGTGAAGCTAGGGAAAATTGCATCTGGTACCCAGGCAATTAGCACAGGAGCTCCTCAAGGCTGTGTGTGCTCTCTCCCTCGCTCTTCTCTTCATATGCCAATGACTGCACCCCAAGAGCAACCTCTGTTGAAGTACTGAAATTTGCAGATGATACAAAGGCAATTGGCCTCATTTGAGATGGTGATAACTCTGCATATAGATGGGATTTTACCACTCCTACTATATTCGACAGCAGAGTATCAGCAGTAGAGTACTTCAAGTTTTTCCGGATCTATAATCTCCCAGGACTTGAAATGGACACCTAACATGAGAGCCATCATTTAAAAAGGCACAACAAAGAATGTTCTTCCTGTTATCAACTCAGGAAGTTCAAATAGCTCCAGGAGCTGTTGATACAATTTTACAGAGGAATTATTGAGTCTATCATTTGTACTTCTGTAACTGTCTGGTTTGGTCTACCAAGCAAACAGGACAGGTACATACTCCAATGGATAATTAAGCCTGCAGAAAGAACAAGTGCAGCCTGCTCTCCATAGAAGTCCTGTATATTGCGCAGGTCAGAAGGAGGGCTGAGAAGTTATCTGCAGACTCCTAAACATCCTGGACATAGATTGTTTCAACTTCGCTCCTTGGGATGGTGCTATAGGGCATTTCAGGCCAAAACAACTAGACACAGGGAGAGTTTTTTCCCTCATGCCCTCACTCTTCTGAACTTAATTCTCACAGCCCTGTCTAATGTCTATGTGTATTTACCCATGTAGTATGATTGTAGTATTATTATTTATCCTCCTTGTTATCTTCTTTACTCCCCCTTCTTATTGATATTATTATGATTATCATTATTCTGTTGCTTTGCATGTATACTGAGAACTTCTGCACCAGAGACAAATTCACTGCATGTCTAATCACACTTGGCCAAAATAATGTATTCTAATTCTAATTCTAGTTCCAGTTCTAATTCTATTCATTTTAGCCCAGATCCTGAAGCAGAATTGTACACTGCAATGTGAAACAGATTTGCTCAGAGGTTTAACTGATCTTGCAAAATAGATGGAATCATGATTATAGCTTTATTTCCCTCTTTTAAAGAATCAATCCCACAGCCAACCAAATAAAGGTTTCTACATTATTAGTGAAGTGATTCTACACATGCAAAACTCGGTTATAGGCCATTCTGAATAGAGAAGAGGTCTAAATCTATGAGCACAAACAACTTTCTTAAAGCCACCAATGGGAGTTAATTGCAGAGCTATGAACCATACTTGGTTCAAAACTAGCCACATTCTGCCCACTTTACGCTACATTGTTTGAATGCTGAATTAGGTCCTATTTTATTCAGGTGGTTTTTGAGCAGGAAGCATTTTCAGCATAGAGAATATTCTACTTCATTCTTTCTTCCTGTCTCAAGTTCTCAAAACTTTGATGGTATTTTAGAATCATTTGGTATCAAATAACATTATATCTTGCATCTCTCTATGCGCTTCTACAGAACAAACATAACTTGCATTGTTTAAGATTCATAGCAGAGTCAATTCTACACACATACCACACAAACACTTTTCATACCAATATCGCTTTTGACTATGAACCTCAAACACCAAGAAGAAACAAAGGCTACAAAGGCCAGTATGATATGATGGGCCACACGTCAGACTTGAACCAATGGTTCTGCCATGAAACTTACCATGTGGCCACTTAGTCACTTGTACTCTTATAAAATGGGATTATGCCCAAGGGTGTTGATCTGAGCTCCTTGGAGAAAGCACACAGAAAACTAGTGGGATTAACAGTAGGGGAGTCCAGCTTTGCCTGAGTGAGACAGAGTTTACTTGAAGGAGGCAGGTTAGTACAGCAATAGACTTAGAAGAAGAGAAAAGAGGGGACGAGTGACCTTGATGCTAACCCATGGTTTGTTTTATACTTACTGCACCAGTACAGATATAGCATGGACTCTTTGCCAAGCATCATTTACCATTCCTCTTCCTCTTTTCCTTATCCAGCATCAACCTGATTTTATATTATCTGTGCACTGGCACCATGTAGATGCTAATCAGGGTTGACCTCAGAAAGAGGGTTTGTAGACCTATCATTGCTTCAAGCACTGATTCTCAGGATAACTTTGGTTAGCACAAAGCACGGTTTGGTCTACTTGTAACGTGAAACCTGCTAATGCAGGGAACAATGGGCTATGGAACTAATCTGGAGAGGAATAGGAGGGAGGAAGTGATTTCAAACGTAGCTTGCATGGAGTCCATGTTACAGCTGCACAGGGCCCACTGTCTGTTTTTCTCTCAGATTCCAGGCCAGAATCAAACTGCATTCCTTTGTGTTTATAGCAACAACAATTAAGACGACACACAACTAAGCATACTTCACTTCCCAAAGATCAACTGCAAAGAGAAACACCTGCCTGTGACGTACCTTCTGACCCATTTCTTCGTTTCGGTACTTCCTGAAATAGCCTGCTCAGGTTCTGGCCTGGATTCTCTGTTGAAAAACAAGTTGGGTAAGAACAAAACAATCAGGGGGTGGTTCTTCTTATAACTTTGGGCTGTGAGATGAAACAAGAACTGCCTAATATTTATAGGGATTGGAGAGGGAGGGAAGGAAGGAGGGAGGGAGTGGATGGTGAGCAAGGGCAGCAGTGAAATCAAGCAGCTCATAAACCTTTTAGGCCTGGCTACTTTGAAAAAGGAAGCAAGGCAGACTACTGGTTAATAAAGATTATAGCTATGCATCAAAAGAAGATTAGAAAGATATAATTAAACATCTGAAAGGTATAAAAAGACAGAGATGGGTCAGTAATTCTTACAGGAGTGGATGACCCCAAGGAAAGGAACATGCTGCAAGATGCTATAAACACTTCTTAGCAATCTAGGGAAGCTCTGCTTCAAAAAAGCACACAACACCTCCTCAAATTCCTATTCTCTTTAAAGCTTCTCTTCCAAATGAAATCATACTGCTTAGAAAGACAAGCAATTCCTCTTTAGGAACTGGGAAGGGGAAATTTCCATTTGCAATATTATTTCATACAAACACCGGCAAGGAGGTTTGTTCCAAAGTGAACATCCAAAGTACCATGTAATATAATAATAAGAAGGAACAAGCCAACCATACCAGTTAGCATCTTATGAAAATAAAAAGTGGGCGGGAAATGGTTGACTATCATGATCTTTATTCTATACATCATGGGTCCCCAATCCCCGGGCCGTGGCCCACTACCAGACCATGGTCTATTTGCAATCAGGCCACACAAACGGCGGGGCGGCATGCATGCGCATGCACAGCTCGACTCACACAAGTGGTGGGTCGGCGCGCACGTGTGTGCTCTCAGCTTGCATGGCTGGGGGGAGAGGGGAACCGGGCCGTGTGAGTGGCAGGCTGGTGTAGGCGCAGCTCAATTAGTCGAGCTGCGTGTGTATGCACGTGCATGCCAGCCCGCTGCTTGCGTGAGTCGAGCTGCACGTGTGCATGGCCCCCCCGCTCAAGCAGCCAGTTCCCCATTCCTCCCAGCCGGGCCACCAAGCCACAAAGTTTGGGGACCACTGCTATACATAGTGATATTTTAAAAAAACAACGTGATATATTGTTACCTTATTTTAAAAATATGAGTATCAGAATTTTGGACATATCACATATTCTGACAGGGAGCTAAGCAGGGAATAACTGGCTCTTCACTCCAGTCCCCCAGGCCCATACAAGAATGAGAGGATAGAGAATATAGTAAATGCCTTTTGCACAGAGGCACTCACATATTATTGTAAGTACTAGACCACGGATAGGCAACCTTGGCTCTTTTATGACTCGTGGACTATGCTGACTCAGGAATTCTGGGAGTTGAAGTCCATGAGTTATAAAAGAGCCAAGGTTGCCTACCCCTGTACTAGACAATTGTGCATAACCTTTGTGTGTTCAGGTGCATGTAACTGGGCTCTCATTGGCTACTGTGTTAACAGTGCACTGTATGAGAAAATGTATATGGCTAAGAATTCATGTTTTTAGTTCTCACAGTTATAGAGAAAAGATAACAGCTACAGCTGAGTGTTGCCTGCCTGTTTGCCTCTACAGGGACCAAGGAGGACATTTTAATGGAGAAAGAAGCAGCTCTCCTACTTTCTCCATGGAATGTATTTCCAGGATTTTCCCATCCTTGGATGAGGTCTTATGCCATTTCAAACTTCAGAGATTGTTAAAAAACATACAGCCATTTTATATTCCTTAATAAAATAGGAATGCTCCAGTTTGCAGCATGTACAGACCAGCATTCTTTCTGTCCCTCTGCAAACCCCATCCTTGAATAGTAACCTGGCAATTCCTGCTTATGAACTCTTCTGCCCTTCAGAATTATATAGTCTGATCTTAAATGTTATCTTATAAGACAGTGTGAAACCTGACCAGCTTTCACCTTGTGCTATGTTTAACATTTACTGCCATATAAGTGGTTACTGCTAAAAAGGACATTTCTGAATCCAAGGAAAACCCACAAGATTTGATGTCCTAGTAATATTTATGAAGGTATGATTGAGACATCATGCAATTCTTCTGCAAAGGAACACTAATTTTACAAGTGGAATGGAGCTGGCATCTCACTCTCTCCTCTTTCTATGAGCGTACAGCAAATAAATGGTGCTGCTGCATTCACATCAGGTCTGTGTTTCAAAGCCCACTCCCATCTGTTCCATTGATACATACACTTCATAGTCCCAAGCTACTGAATCTCAAAAGTTGTGTTTTTAAAAGTCTTTACATTACAGGTACAAAGCAACCACATCTGGGGCGGTCAACTCAGTTGTTAAGTGAAGTGGTCGCTGAGTGTAACTACGATCTTACTTCAAGCTTTCCTTTCCTTTACAGATCTGCAAAGGTAGTACCGGTAAATGTGAGGACTGCTTGCAAAGTTACTTTTTCATCACTATTGTAACTACAAATGGTTGCTGTACGAGGCAGTCGCTAAACAAGGACTATCTATGCACTTTTCTTCTATTGTCAGTTAATGTTGGTTTCACTGTGCCTATCAAACTGATATACTGCCAGAATCTATTTCACAGTTTGCGTTTTGTACCTTTCTGAGGTATCATTTTTTCCCCTGTTTTACTGCAAATTGTCAGACAACACTGATAACTGGACAGGATATAGAGTTAATATTTTCAAGTAAATAAAGCATATGGTAAATAATTCTAATAAAGGGCATCTCCCAAATGTATATCTGGAGTATAGGTGAACTTTTGATCTTAAAAGATGAAGAAGATTCACAGAAGCCCTCCCACATTTTTCCCCAAACTGCTACCTAAGCTACTTTCAACTGAGGATTTTGGGACCTTCTGCTTTCCTTTGCTTTGCATATATGTTGAGATTACAAAAAAGTTTGCAATCTCACAAGAGACTGGTCATTTGATTTTTGGTGAAAAAATGCAAATAAAAATTTACTTAAATCTAAAGTCTATGGACATGATTTTGAGGGATCATGCTTTCAGTGATGGTGGTCTGCTTAAAAGAAAAGGCTAGAAACTCCTTCCATCCTAAGGATACTTAAAAGCAGTTAAATATGTTTCTTGGAGAAGTTTTGTTTCTGCAAAAGTTTTGTTTCAAAAGAATGGGGCTGGAGTAGTTAAAGAGAAATAACTCTTGGACAGAATACATCCCTATTTCATCTCTGTATTCCATGGGCAACTTCTAATTCCATTAAAAAAGCTCAATGAGACTTTTTATCTGGCTTGCTTCTTCCTTGTACTGTTAGACCCATCTCCCCAGTCAGCCAGACTGCCCACTAGCTGCTTTTGTCATATATGAATTTGCATGGCCCCAATAACAAGGGATCATAATAAATTGTTCTGAGTCTAGCAGCCCAGTGGACCTGACGGCTTATAGGCAAGAGGGCTAAATTTACAAATGCTCAGGAGATCCCCTGTAGCTGCTGTAAAGACGGTGAAAGGTATTAGCCATCAATTATTAGAATTAATTTCAAATATTACTGTGTTTTCCATTGGCAATCAAGTGAGATTTGCCAAAGGAACGTCAAGTGGACCTAGCGCTACTTTTACTTTTTAAAAAACTCTCCTGTAATGTATGCTTAACAAACCAAAATTAAGAGGGATCGTGTAATGATAAAACCTGCCCTACTATGGTTTGATCAGGCAAGGTAGATAAAGTTTCCTACAAAGCTAAACTTAAAAAAAAATCAGCTCTCCTTTCATTGCTGCCCAATGCATGAGAGATAGTTTAAAACAGGGGTCCCCAACCCCCGGTCTGTGGACCGGTACCGGGCCATGGCATGCCTGCAACCGGTCCGCATAAACAAGCAAAGCCCCATCCGGGGGATACAGGCACCACACAAAACCACGCACTCTCCAGTCTGTGAAAAAACTTCTCTCCACAGAACCGGCCCCTGGTGCCCAAAAGGTTGGGGACCTCTGGTTTAAGAGGTATACTCTCAATCGGCTTACACGGATCGCAGCCCATTGGAATCCATCTCCAAGGTCAGCCCCACAGAAATGAACACAAGCTGCACGGTGGTACTTTTGTCTTTTTGCAGTTCACATCCATTCCCATGGAGATGGAGCACAATCCTTAGATTCCTATCTTTTACTCTGCTATTTCAGCTTGATTCCTAGCAAGGCGTCCTCTATTCTTTCCACATTATACTGAACACCAAGCAGACAACTTAAACACACACACACACACACACTCCATTCTCTTTTGAGTGTCTCCTATCTAGACAAACATAGATGCCAAAAGAGAAGATGGAGGCCACTGCCTCTTCACTCACCTCTCTGCCTGCCTTGGATGCTGCGCAAAGCCAAGATGTTCTGCTCATCAGAAAGGAACTGCTTCATTTTATGGAATGGCTCCTTGCCTCTCACGGTCAGCTTGTTCCATGGTTTAGGTCGAGCCAGAATCTCACTCACAGATCCTTGAGAAAGTCCCAAGACGTAGTGTCCAAAGATCCGCTGTCCGATATTGTGCTTGATCAATTGCTCTTTGACCTGACGTGCAATTTCAGCTGTGTCTATCTCCTCACCTTCTGAGGTGCTGCCGGTGCTTTCTGATTGGTTGGGTGACGGGGCCATGCCATTGACGTCTGGGCTTTGTTGCAAGGGGCTTTGGGAAGATATGGAGTTTGTGCTGTAGGGACCTACTGAAAAAATCATGCTTGTGCTTCCCGCTTCCTGCATGGCCTTGGTGTAGAAGGACTGCATAAGTTGGCGCTGGAGGAGAGAGTTTAGTGCAAATTTTCCTGTAGAAGCCAGGGGTAAGCTGGAGCTTGCCAAGGATGAGCTGAAAAAGTCTTGACTTAAACCCGTTGGTGAGAACTGGTGTGTACCATTAGTATTGGAAGCCTGCTCCCCTGCATTGCGGGGCAACTGAGGAGGAGGGGAGGCCGGCAAGGTTGCAGGACGCTGACTCTCAGGCTGGTCTTTCCCTTTTCTCCTGGCTGACCCTACAAGGAAGGTCAAACATAATGCATTATGGGGGATCAAAAAGAAGGGGGGAAACCAAGACCAAAATGCAGAGCTTGCCCCACAAAAGGGAAAAATAGTGCAGGTTGCGTTTTGTTTTGTTCTTGAAATAAGGGCCAATGAAGAAAGTGGTTTGGGTTTTTGTTTTTGTTTTGTTTGTTTGTTTCTTTTAATTTTAATAAGCCAAACAAGGCCCCCAAGACAAACAACATGCATTTCATGTTTGCACCTTTCTTGTATGTTGCAGCCTGGAGAATTCCCCCTTCCAAATATTAGCAGTAGAACAATGACATGAAGTGCAGTTACATAATTCTTTTGTTTTGGTTTAAAATTCATTGACGCACACACAAACATTACTTTGGTTCCTTGCACATTTGAGTTGTCCCAATACCCCCCCTCCTCCCCCCACATAAGAACAGACCTTGTTTGAGCCCAAATGCAGCAAACATTTATCAAGGCTAGATGAAACACACGCAAGACATAGAAACCACTGCTCAAAGGAAGCCACAGAAGAACACAGAAACTACACACAAGGCAGCAATCACCCAACTGCCCATTGACACATTAGGCACCAGCTCTAGAAACCTTAATTGAAAAAAAAAACTCCAGGAAATTCTATCTATTTGGAGACCCCAGTTGTATTGTTCATTTATGGCATGCAAGGCATCCCTTCCAAACAAAACACATAAGCAGCCAAATGAAGCCAAAATTCACCGCTAATGGAAATAAAGGAGGTCAGGGATTCGAGTGAATGAATCAGCTATGAAAACAAGACAGGGTCTCCTTGAAACGCCAATCTATGTTTTGGGAGAAGTGTGTGTGGGAAATAATGTCACGGTGAGACTAAACAATTGAAAGGGAAGGCAGGCTCCAATGCTGCTCATCACAACACATGAGAACATTTCTCCTTCCTCACCTTTACCATTTTTCTAAGGGCTCCGAGTCTTAGTCTATTATCCATAAGTATAAGCGGGGACTCCAACATAAGACAAGATCCTTGCTCACCATTCATCTTTCTGTCATTGCTCTGGCCTTGGTTTCACATCCCCTTCCCTTTCCACATCCTCATCTCCTGAGAGCAAGCACAACCTAAATAATAATTACCTATTTTTCTCCCATCCACTTACCGCTCAGGTCACTGTTCGTGATCCGCAGCGTGGCATTTTCTGACTGTAGCAGGCGGTTTTTCTCCAGCAGTAAGACCTCCAGTGGTTTTGATGCAGCATCCTATGGAGATGTAGAGAGAGCAAAGAGAAAACATGGGAACTGGTTCAGGTTGTTGTCCCGGGACGATAGGGTGGGAATTCAAAAGAGGGCAGATTCTAGCCTATGGCACTTCACTGCTTTGCTTAGTGGCTGTAGAGACTGTTTAAATACCTCACTAAATCATTTTTTACACCTGCTTGTCTTTAGACACAGCAATATCAGGGGTTATCTTCCTTGCAACATTATGTTTCAGGTTGTATGAAAGAGATAACTGAAAGTAGTAACCAAAGCTGTTCCTTTCTCCTTCCTTCCTTCCTCTCAATCATCAAAAACACTAAGTGTGCACTAAAGATGCTGGAATCCAATTTGTAACCTACGATTCAATGAAAGGAATACACAGCAAGGAACGTTGGGGACACTTCACTTTTGCACAAGATTTAATTTAGTTCACATGTGCATTTAGGATTTAAACTTAGAGTTCTAGTTGCTGCTTTTAGAACAACATACTAGTAACGAGAATGAAGTCATTGTGGAAAATCTGACACCTTGAAGTGTGTTGAGATGAATTTGTGGAATTTTCAATGTAGTGAGATAATTCTGGCTGTTGTAATCCGAGCAGAATGAGATGCCACGCCAGGAAAACTGTTGTACTGTTCAGATCAGGGAGATGGTTCAAATTGCCAATCCCTATTTCTCTCTGAAACTGATATTTAAGAGAAACTGGAGTCAACCCCCTCCACAGTGTTTATATTGTAAATGGTTTGGCTTTGTTAATTATTATTCATGTAATTATCAGCTCAATGCTCATACAACAGTGGAGATAATTGTGTTAGTGGACGAAGTAGAAAAGTACAGCTCATTTGTCATCTGCATTAATATCTTAAGACTCCCGAAAGTTCATCTTGATCACAACTTTTCAAACAGTTATCTATTTGGGTAATTTTAATCATTCTAATCATCCTCATACATCTTGCATGGTTTGCAAGTCACAATAAACTAGGTTTAGATAGGCAGGTGCCTGTTGAATCCTTCCACAAATAGCGTGTGATTATGATCAAATCCTTACCAGTTGGTGTACTACTGTCCTACTCATGGGAGGAGCCAGTCAGCCCAAGTTTCATAAGTTAAAGTACATGGGACAATTGAATTATTATTGTGTCTGATCATCTTATAAACCCATGGTCATTGAAGGAGCTTGTGGTTTAGGATTAGACCACAAGTTCTAGACCACAAGTTCCCCCTTCAATTCTTGTATTTATTTCTGTATTATTTTCCTCTGTAATCTTTATTTATTAAATTTATTAGCTGCCCATCTCATTTCAAAGCAATGCTGGGCACTTTAAACATACCAATAGCCAACACCAGGAAAAAAAAAAAACCCAGCAGCCACACTGTGAATACCAGCTAACAGAGAATGTAAGATTTTTCCGTAAAAGAAGAAGAACAACAGCTGTGATCACTCACAATTCCTACAAGCTCTTGCTACATTTGAATAGCAAGTTCTCAATCCAAGTGAACATTCAAAAAAAATTATCCAGCTTTGCTCTACCAGAAAATTGAATGAATTACCTGGATGCTTGAGCCGTCAGATGGCGCAAACTCCATGGACTTCAGGATGCTGCAAAGTGGAAAAAGAGAAGTTATTTTCCGCTCCGTCCTTTCTTAACAGCTTTACTAAAGGGCATTAACACTGTAATTTTCGGCTCTCCAGGAACACCCTAAGTGATAACTTTAACAACTTTTCTTTGGAATCATATAATCTGATAATGAATATAGAATAACTACTAATGCTAGTTATCAGAGAAAAGCATCCTCTCAAATGTCCCCTAAATCACTGCACAGTGAGATTCCGCCAGGCTCATTTGCAACATAAATTTAAAGGTTAATAAGGATATAACATTTTAAACTGTCAGAAGCAATATAAATTTATATGTATGTTGCTTGAAGGGAAAGAGGGAACACAGTCATAATAAAATGGCAAAATACCAACACAAACAAGGAAATCACAACCACCATCATCATAAATGAATGTTAAATGTGAAGTATATGTAAAATATACTAGCTCGCTTATCAAGAAATCTACAGTACACACAAATTATTTCCATAGCCCAACACATTGCAGGCTTTTCAAAGGAGATTTTTTTTCATTTAAATAACCAGTTGCTCCAAGGTGACAGGACAAAATAATTGCTTGATATTTCTTATGAAACCTAGAAGAGTCATTAAACATTAAAATCATTTCCAGAAACATTAAAATCATTTCGGGAATAGCAACTGTATTATTCTTGATGCAGCAAAACCAAGTGGCACCATAAAGACTCACACACTTACATGCAAAAGCGTTTGTGAACAATCTTGTGACACAGGAATATATATGCCTTTGTGTGCATTGTATGAATATATACAGAAACAAGTGGCTGGGGTTGTGGGATTTCATCTTCACTCACAGCTACAATATAGCCTATATGGATCCAGCCATTCCCATTTTAGTCACTTTGGATTTGCTTAATCTACAAAGAGAAAATTCTTTTGTAGCAAGATACAAAAGTGAATGTGAATGTATCGTTTTTCTGGGTTAAAAAAATACAAAAAGACTTTAAGATTTTAACAATTCAAGATTTTTGGGCAAAAAAACCATCAGATGATTGAAGAAAGTTTAAAATGGACAAAGCATACAGTAACATTTTATTTTCATTATTTTTTATTTTTGATGAAGGTACTTTTATATAAACTTGAATTAAACTAGACAAATGGACCAGACCTTTGTGGGAATGCTTTCTTTTCACGTCTAAATAATGCAAGAAATTGGTGGATGTTACCAAACAAAAGGTAAGGTAATATGATCCAGACTCTGATATTTTGTTGCTATGGAGATGTGGAATGTGATGTGGTTGAAGCTGTGGAATGTGTCATCAGAGATGAAAGCGTTAAAAGACATAGTAAGAGAAAAGAGGAAAAAAAGAGAGAAGGTTTGTTTCTTTCCTCTGCCAGAGTTACTTCTATCTTTAGACTATAATATCAAATTGGCAACAATGAGAAAAGCTGCAAGGAATGGAAGGAAGGAGAGGTTTGGTAGAGCAACCTGCAGAGAAGAGAATGACACCAAATTTGTTTCAGATAATATGTAGTAAGTTGGATAAACTTTGGATAATACATTGAAGCACTTCAAAAAAGAATGTATGAAAAATTTGCAAAGATGAGAAAAGAGGTTAAAGAAAAAGTTAGAAAAATGGAAAGTTTTGCAAAACAAATGTTTGGAAAAATAAAACATATTAATGGGAAAATGGAAATTTTAAAAAGCAAGATGATGTTATGTATAGAGAGTTAGAAAGAGAATTGAATAATGTGGCCCTATTGAAATCGAGAGGAGGAATTCTACTTGAGATTTAGAGCAATTCCAGAAAACTCAGATGAAGATATTATATAAAGGATTATTAAAGCTTTAGAAAACTTTTTGGATTGAGAAGAGGAGGATACTGAGACAGAGATTGATAAAGTTTATAGAATAAATTCTAGATTTGCCAGAACAAGAAATGTGTCAAAGAAACTTTTGGTGCACTTTGTTAAGAAGAAAGCAAGTGATCACATTTTGCAGCAGCATTTTAATACAAGATTGAAAATGGGTAATGCAGATGTTTCTTTCGAAGAAAGAAATTGCTATTAGCATTTTATTGAACAGAAAGTGGGGTTTTTTTGACTGAAAGATTAAATACACACAAAAAAAATCTCACTTAGATAGGACAACCTATCTACTATTTTCTTTCGAAAAGCAGAGATTTTGTCTGAATTCTATTCAGAAGGTGAGAGAGCTTTTAGAAAGATTTAAAGATGATTTGGAAGATATTCAAATGGAGGTGTCAGAAGGGACACAAAAACCACAACAGATACAACTAGAGGATTTATTTTTGGGATTGATGGACAAACAACTAGAAAAAAGTCATGGAATTTTGTTTTTACATATGACAAGTACAGCAAAATTATTATATTCACAAAAGTGAAAAGACGTATCCACAAGGGAGGAACGGTTGGTGAAGATGCTGGAATTTGCAGAGATGGCTAAATTAAGGAACAAAATATTTGAAAAAAGAAAAAAAACACTATGTACATTCACTGCTGACTGGAAGTTTATGAACTTTTTGCATTAAACAAAAAAACTTACGATCTACATATTGAATTAGGGAAAAAAGATATTATACTGTAAAGCAGGGGTGTCCAATCTTGGCAATTTTAAGACCTGTGGACCTCAACTCCCAGAATTCCCCAGCCAGTTGGCTGGGGAATTTTGGGAGTTGAAGTCCACAGGTCTTAGAATTGCCAAGGCTGGACACCCCTACTGTAAAGAAAATTGGAAGCAACTACTTTCTCTTTTTTATTTTTGCACTCTTGACTTTTTCTTTGTCCCCCTTCTTTCTCTTTGTATTAATTGTTCTTAAGTTTTTTTTCTGTTTAAAATTCTTAATAAAAATTATATATTAAAATATACACAAAGATTAAATGGGTGGAACTGCATGCAGTATGGTCAGCGGAAAACACGAAGTAGATGGCATAGACAGTGATAATTACATTCTTGACAATGGACATTCACAAAACAGTTATTAGGTGTGACACATTATAGCACCAGTGAGCCATTTAACACATGCAGTGTGGTGCAAAATGGTCTCCATGTAATCCTTGAAAAATAGTGCTAAATCTTCAAATGAATAAATTTCAACTCAGTTGTTTCATATAAAATCAGTCTTTGGCATTTTTTTTCTCAAGGACAACCATCTTGAGATATTAGCCCAGAGAGTTTAAGTGTTCCCTTCTTTGTATTTGAACATGGCTCATTTTTGACATCAAAAACGAATCCATTTATTTTTTTTAGCGTAGCCTGACTACTCTTGTCGTACATACAGTGCAGAGGGCTTCTGCTGACAAATGGCCATTATTTCATGCTGGAATATAAGCCAGTATATGAAAAGGGTACTGCGAGTGGACAATATGAAAGAATAGATAGGGGAACAGAGATGGTATGAGTACCTTAGGGGTAAAATGGTAGGATTTTATATTTATTTATAATAATTAAAATCAGTAAACCTGGGTCTCCTTAAACTATTTTTAGAGGCCTGCTAGGAAAGATTCATTCTTCATTTCACACTGCTTACTTCAAAAAGAAATATTTCTGCTTTCCTCTGTCTGTGGTAGAATCCCTACAATTTTCAGAGTATCTGCGCTTCCCTTTTCTACTTGGCAGATCAACTCGAATGGATCTTTCTATCCATCTTGCCTATGGGAAGTTTAAGCAAGTCCACAAGGTGGCTTACAAAACTGGTAAGTTCAAGTGGGACCTATAACAAAAAAAATTACAGCAGGGAGTTGCCCTCTTTAAGGTTCTAGCCAGGCTACAGGTTTGCTTTCCTTCCAGGTTTCCCCAGTCTGCTCTGGCTCCCCTCCACCATCTTTTTAAATTTCACTCGTTTGTCAGCATTTTATGATAACTGGGCCTATCCAATCCTTATTCAATTACTTGGGAGAGTTACTTTCTCCTTTTAGAGTTTCCCCTTTTTGGAGTCTGTCTGTAAACTTTGGGTCTCCACAAATCTAGACCAGGTTTGGTAGTATTTTATTATTATTTATTACACTTATATGCCATCCATTGGCCAAAGGTGACTCTAGGTGGTTCACAATCATTTAATAAAAATGCCATATGAAACATTAAAACAACAGAGATCTTAAATTTAAAATTCAGTTAAATTTTGGTTGTTTAACTGGTATCTGGAGACAATGTTCTCTCACAAATGAAGGCGAATATATGTGTCCCAGGATAATGTTGCAGGGTCCAATCTGGGTCAGTCATTGGGATCAGAGGTTTTGTCTTCCGAGCTTTTGGACTTGTGCTGGAGCCCCATCCTCAGGGAACTTCTCTTTAGGCCAGAGGTCCCCAACCTTTTGGACACCATGGAGAGAGGTTTTTCTGCGGACTGGAGGGGGCGTGGTTTTGTGTGCTGCCTGCATCTCATGGATGGGCCTTTGCTTGTTTGTGCGGACTGGTTGCTGGCATGCTGCGGCCCAGTACTGGTCCATGGCCCGGGGGTTGGGGACCCCTGCTCTAGGCTGAAGATGGGCTTCGGCACAAGTCCAAAAGCTCGGAAGACAAAACCTCTGATCCCAGTGACCGATCCAGACTGGACCCTGCACTATGTTCTCTATTTGAATACAGGGCACCTTAAAATTAAGAACTCAAAGAAGCCCTCTTATATTTTTATAAAAACAATTATTCCATTAAGTGATTGAAGACTATAAACAATGTTCAAGACACATTTCTCAAAATTTCTTTGTATATGTGATGTGTATGTGTACCATAATGCTTAACCTCTTCAGTATCACAGATTGATAGCCCTAAATGACAAATATTTCATTTCTTTTTCTTTCTTTTTTTTTGCTTGGTGACTACAAGTTGAGTCTTAGCTCAAACCATTTCATTTATATAGAAAAAGTGCTGCAACTCAGTGGTGGATACACTTACTTTAATTCTTTCTTAACCTCATCATAGTCAGCTTGCACCTTCAACTTTTCTTCCAGTTGCTTATAGGCAATAAAGAAATGAAAAATAATTTTGATTAGTCTTATTGCACAATTTGGCCTTCCTACAAAGTTAATAAATATAGTTGTTGCTGTAGTTATTTATAGTCCGATATGAACAAATTGATTTCCTGTGGTTTATCACCCAATATCAATGACATCAGCTCTACTTCTGTATATCATTGAGACTGTGTGTCTAGATGAAATGAGGGACTGAATGAAGACTAAGAAATCCTGAACACAAGACCACTTTTTGGGTTTGTGGATAGTTCCCAAACATAGGATGTGGACAGTCTGCCTATTCTAAATGAGACTTTGCTGCCTTAGAAGAAATAAGCGAAGATTTTGTCATGTGTTCTAATTTACACTTATGGCCCAAAATGACTCTTGTGTTCTGGAGTGCCTATTTTCTTGTTTAATTAATAAACCAATGATGCCCTTTTCTGGAGAGGTACAGATTAAGAAATGTTATTTACACACTGGTAGAATCAGGCATGGATTATTGTTATGTCTATGTTTATGCTTGATCTGAAAACTGTGGATGATCTTGAATGAAGCCAGGTTGCTGAATGAGATGCCTGGTGGTGCACACATTATATCTGTGTTGAAGCAACTGCATTGGTTGCAATTAGATATCAAATAAGATTTAAAATTCAGCTTTCAACCTACAAAGCTTTAAGCAATACAGAACTTTCACTACTAGACATTTCTTGAATTCATCAATAGGGATTGAGTTTTTTTTTTTTTTTTTTTTTTACAATATTGTAACGTCTGATCTATTGATCTCTCTTCAAGCTAACTACCATCTTCTCCTCAAATCTAGGTCTTTTTTGAAATTGATGGTTGTTCCCCCCACTTTGAACATGCAGATGCCTATCATCATAGGAAGAAGAGAAATTGGAAAAACTGACTTAGTAGGGCCTTTGACAAACGTGAAACTGTGCACTCCAGCCATTTAGAGCCTGACTGCTTCCACAGCCCGCAACAGTTGTGGAAAAAGATTAGCATAAAAATTGTCTGGAAGAACCCAGTGAAACACAGAGTGGAACAAAAAGTTCAAGCTGTGAGACAATCTGGCTCTAACTATCAACTTGGTTCTTTTTCAGACAAAATAAAAGGCATGATTCTAATGCTGTGCAAGGTCTAAAAATACTCCTCCACGAGCTTGCAGATGATGCATTAACAGAAGGGGGATGGGAGAAATTCCTGTGCAGCAGTTAAGAAAAGTTTATCAAGAAGCCCATCCGATGTATTAACCTAAACAGTGGGCACAAAAATGAATGAGGAAGATCAGCTTAATAAGTCTTCCAGATTTTAGTTTGTCTCGTATTTAATCACTCAATCTGCATCAAATGTAATCTCTTCCTCCAATTGGGGGGGGGGGGGGAATCACACAGCTCCGGACCAGGATTTTATATTAATAATATCCAACCAAATACTGGAGGTAGAGTATCAGGCTGTGTTGTCTTTTCTCCAGCTAAGGAACATATATCTATGCATACAGCAACCAGACTTCACCCAATTTCAAATCAAGAAATAGGGCTTATGAAGTATGGTTTTAAAAAACAAAAACAAAAAAAACCTTCTGTTCAACCCTCTCAGAGCCTGGACAAGTCTCTGCAGTTTTCTTGGCAAGGATTTTCAGAAGTGGTTTGCCACTGCCTCCTTCCTAAGGCTGAGAGAAAGTAACTGGCCAAGGCCATTCAGTTGGCTTTGTGCCTAAGACAGGACTAGAGCTCATAATCTCTGGGTTTCTAGCCTGATGCCTTAACCTCTATACCAAACTGGCTCTCATGAAATATGTAATATGTTATCACTCAAAATCTCTGCTTCCCAAACAGCAAACTCCCCAAAGACACTGCCCTCCTGTAAACTCGCATAGACTGGTTGTTTCCTGGGCAAATGAGAGTATCTCAAGATTCTGGCCTGTGAATGGCAGTTAAATTTCCTGATGCAGAACAAATGGACTGTATCTGCCTACTTACTGACAGTCCAGGTTTGAGACCCAAGCACTGCGCAACGGGGTGAGTTCCTGTTACTTGTACCAGCTCCTGCCCATCTTCTTCTTCTTCTGCCATATCCGTTATCGGACGTTAGCGATCCTGTTTTTATCAGCAGCCGCACGAAAAAGTGCTGCTGAGTTTTGTCCAAACCAGTCCCTTAGATTTTGAAGCCATGATGTTCTTCTTCTGCCTGGACCTCGTTTGCCTTCAATCTTTCCTTGGAGGATTAAATGGAGTATGCCATATTTTTCTGGGTGTCGCATCACATGTCCGAAATATTCTAACTTTCGTTTTTTAATTGTTTTGATGATTTCCCTTGGCTTTCCCAGGCGGCTTTCCCTGCCCATCTAGCAGTTTGAAAGCACCCAAATACGAGTAGACAGATACCACTTCGGTGGCAAAGTAACAGCGTTCTGTGTGCCTCGGCATATAGTCATTCTGGCCACATGACCATGGAAGTGTCTTCAGACAACTAGGCTCCCTTGGCTAGGAAATGGAGATGAGCACTGCCTCCTAAGTCAGATATAACTGGTAAAGGGGAAATCTTTACCTTTACCTTTCTCTTGGATGCTTTTTTTCTGGCAGAACCAATCTGAATTCTTAATTAACTGGTTGAAAGGACCTATCACAGCAGTAAGAATAACGTGTACTTGTCAAAATAGCATTAGAGCCCCAAATATGCAATTTACCTTCCTCCTAGGCCCTATCTAAAGCAATGGAGGAAACCAAACTGCTTGCTTACTTTGAGAGTGCTGTTCTTGGCAGTCAGCTGCTGCTCGAGCTGGGAGATCTGGCTGGTGGAATTTTCCCGAAGTTTGGTAAGGTTGCCTTGAAGTCTCTGAACATCTTCAACCAGCTGAGCAATTTCTCGTTCTTTGGAGGCCAGTTCTACTTCCAGGCTGGATCGTGTTAACACTTCAATGGCCTGCTCCTAGGAGATAAAGGAAATTGGAGAGAGAGGAGACAGAAAAGATCACATAGTGGCAAAGCAACATGCCAAAGATTACCTGCAGCGCATTAAAAATGTTGGAAAACGAAAATGAAAAGCTAGCATGAGGTTATAGAGAATGGACAGGTCAACCTAAAATTCCCAGTATCAAATGTGCTATTTTTTCTGGGAAGTGTTAAAACATGCTAGAGAAATAAAAGGTTGACAAAATCTTGCTTAAACTGATTACATCATTGTTTCAATGCATAATCTGATTTATTCCATATGGCATTTCATGGTGTTTTTCACCCAAAATAGAGACTCCTAAATATATAACCTATCCAATGATTCCTGGTGCCATAAAACTCTCTTTAGAGCCCCTTTTCCATTCCCTAATTTCAGTGGCAATTAGGAGGTGAACTCAAGGTATGGAAAGTGGGATCTGGACTATGAGTTCTCCTTCTTAGAGTGATCTGCCAGATTTCCTCATCATCATTGTTTTCAGCTTGATTACTAACATCTTTCTCCAACAAATAATTTGTGCAGCTGAATTTACAGAACTGCCAAAGAATAAAACACATCTGAAGTCAGTCATGATTAACAAAAACATGTAGCATCAATCACCTCAATAATATTTGCATACATGTAACAAAGACTCAACTCTTGGCAAATTAAGAAACAGATTTAATAGAAAATGCATATGTTCCAGATTTCAGTGTGAGAGAAGAAATGTCTCCTTTTTGTCCTCTGCATTTTAAAATACAAATAATGTTGTATTTACAGATACAGAGTTGCTGTCTGATGGGGGCTGTTTTAGAACTTTTTAAAAGGATATTTAATTTGAATTAAAGTCAATTAACATAACTGCTTTTTAAGTCAGAGCTATTAATTGGTGTAGTTAAGTTTTACAAGTCTGATAAATAAGTCTGCTTTTTGGATTAAGTCAGAATTTATTATGCAGTCTAATTTTTATTTCCACACAATTTCTTATTTTATGCAATGGAACTTCTAACCCAGAAAATCTACTTTCAAGGCCAACAGCTAATAAAGCCTTCCCCAGCCTGGCTATTTCTAGATGCATTGGACTTGTACCTCCCTCTCTCCCTCCCAAGGATAGCAATTTGGGAGAAAGCTGGGCTTGTAAAATAATCCTGATTATCTTGTACTGCTATTGTTAGCACATTTTGTTTAACTGAATCATAGGGCTGGAAGGGATCTCTGAAGTTTGTGCTGTAACTAATATTTGCTTCAATCATACCTCAATACACAATGTTCTGTTAATTAATCACTATTATTTTGAATAATAAACATTCTTGGATGTTTTGGTAGTGACACTCTTGAGCCTTCTGGAGACTGTTTCCATAGTTCTCATGAAACTTTTAACTAAGGCAGCATTTGATCATCCCCCAGCCTCACAGAGGGTACCTAGGCATTAATTCAACTTTGGAACTGGTCGTTTATGTGAACTTTCAGGATTGGGTTGTAATTATATGTAAACTAGAAATCAACGTTTAAGACCAACTCTAATTCAGTAAATAAGCTACCCAAATAATCCAGGGCCTATAGCTTGCTTAGCACTTAACTGGAACTGAACACTTAAAACTAGAAATTGCCTTGATAATAATAACAATAACAACAATAATAGAGTTGGAAGGGACCTTTGAGGTCTTCTAGTCCAACCCCCTGCTCAGGCAGGAAACCCTATACCATTTCAGACAAATGATTGTCCAGTCTCTTCTTAAAAACTTCCAGTGTTGGAGCATTCACAGCTTCTGGAGGCAAGTTGTTCCACTGATTAATTGTTCTAACTGTCAGGAGTTAACTGATGTTTTCCCTGGTTTCTGAAGAATCACAACCCACAAGCAGAAGGTACAATGAAGCCATTATTACATAAATTTGTAAAGCCTTGCCCGAGGTTTCACTCAGGCTTACAGCATCTTGCTTGTGTAATAATGATAAATTCTATTTATTGTTATTGTTGTTAGTTGCGAAGTCGTGTCCGACCCATCGCGACCCCATGGACAATGTTCCTCCAGGCCTTCCTGTCCTCTACCATCTTCTGGAGTCCATTTAAGCTCACGCCTACTGCTTCAGTGACTCCATCCAGCCACCTCATTCTCTGCCGTCCCCTTCTTCTATTGCCCTCAATCTTTCCCAGCATTAGGCTCTTCTCCAGTGAGTCCTTCCTTCTCATATATCTATATCTAATTCTATCTAAGACTACCTATGATTTGGCCCAATGTATTCTTCCTTCAGGGGAATATCACATATAGAACGCTCTCTATAAAAACTAATCAAATTAAGTGCCTAGATCCATCTTATGTCTTGCAGTGTATGTGTGCGCGTGTGTGAACACAAACACAGGTAGTTCCTCAACTTACAACCACAATTGAGCCCGACATTTCTGTTGCTAAGCGAGACATTTTACAATATTTCTTGCCACAATTAAGTGAATCATTGCAGTTGTTTAGTTAGTAACACGGTTGTTAAGTGAATCTGTCTTCCCCATTGACTTTGCTTGTCAGGAAGGTCGCAAAAGGGGATCACATGACCCCGGGACATTGCAACGGTCATAAATACATGCCAGTTGCCAACTGTTCAAATTTTGATTTTGTGACCATAGGGATGTTGCCATGGTTTTAAGTGTGAAAAATGGTCATAGGTGCCATTATAACTTCGAACATTCACTAAATGAACTGTTGTTAAGTCAAGAACTCCCTGTACCTAGAAGTATTAGGCTATGCATAGAACAACAAGGAAAAAAACCTCCATTATCATGAGATCTGGGCACTAACCATGAGAATAATGCAGAATCTATTCTAAGGCCTACATATCATACAAATGCTCACTGCTCCTGGAGATGAAAAGATGGTTCAGCAAGGGAGAGACATCACTTTCTGTAACTTGCTAGCATGCAACTGGTACAAAATAATTAGAGGCATAGCATGAAATTCCATACATCCCCTATTCCATTTTCCATTTCCTTTTAAGCTGCCCAGGGTTGGTTTTAAAATGGGCAGCTGTATAAATGTTTTAAATAAATAAATATAATTTCAGCAATCTACTGGCAGAAGAAAGCAGGAGAAGTGGCTTTAGATCAGCAAGTCTAAAGACCTTCCAGCTTCCCCAGGAAAACTGTCGAGCTATTAATACACGTTTCCCCCGCAAACACCCTATACTCCTGAAAGGTCCAGTTCTGAGGAGGTGGACAGATAAAGTAATTCTATTTAAAAGGTAGTAGAGGAAAATGAGATTTCCGGGGTAGAAGATTCTGGCTAAATAATTTAGCTTTACACAGGAGGAAAGTTTAAGAAGTTTGATGGCAGGCATTGCAGAAAGGGGATTATTGGAAATAGGTGCTGCCTCTTACCACATCTGGTGCTTTCTGAATCTGGTTAGCCAGCTGGAGAGATTTGTTTGCAGATGAGAGTTGCTCCTTCAAGGACTCTGCTTCTCTTTGAGCTACCTCTGCCCTCTGAAAAAGAGTGGGGGGGAAGAAATCAGGAAGTGAGGATGGGGGAGAGGGAGAGAATGTACATTTGATTTAACAACTGGCAATTATTGCACGAACATTCATCAATTCATGCCCGACTGAGTATAATTGATTTTCCTAAACACTCAACCTAATAAATGATGGGGGGGGGGGGGAGAACCTCAGAATATGATGGATTTTTATTTTAAACAGTACAAGGAAGAAATAATTGAGCGATTATGACAGTAATTTAACGCTAGGAGCAAGGAATCCCCTGCTGACACAAATGCTGCGGCCCACTGAATTTCCCAGGCTGGATGAATGCGAGTGGAAATGGATTCCTTTGATTCAATTGCCTTCTGTATTCTGAGCCAAAGCAGGCAGAGTTGCCTGATTCCTTGTGGGAATAATTCTCATGAGTAAATGCCGAATTAAGTGATCCTCAGTCTGCTTTGCCTGAAACAATCACAATGGCCTTTTGTTGAGTCTTTTTCTTCCATAACCATGTCTCTCCTTTGCATACACGCACACACTGAAGCATACAAGGTAGGGAGAATGGTTACAGGCTTAATCCACATTACAGTTTTATCCTGCCTTTAAAAAAAAAACAAAAAAAAAACATGAGGCAATAACCTCTGATACGCCAGAGATTGCTGAACATGTTTCTCATCAGCCTAAACCAGAATAGTCAATTATCAAGATGATGGGAATTGTTACTTCCAATATCTAGAGAAACCCACCTTTTCCCACCCTGCTCCAAGGGACATGCTGTCCCATGCGGAATGGTCTCTCTCATCCTTACAAAAACCAGGATAAGGAAATAGAAGGAGAGGCCCTCCAATCCACAAAATCCCAAGTGTATGCATAGCGCTTACAAGCCCTGGGCTCTTCTGTGCATAAATGCAGCACACTGCAAGGATATGACATTTATGAGATCTGTTCCCATAAACAGCTTTGAGGACTGGATCAAGGCTGCCCAGTAAACTTTCTGGCTCGGAGAAGAGGTGCTGGATCAAGTTCTCCTTAGTTGAAATTGGACACAGCAACTGTTTCACATTTGTTTTTAATGGATACATGACACAAAAACAGTAGCTCCAGAAGGAAAAGCAGCGCATGAAAACATTAAATTATAAATGTACTTGTTGGAGCATCCTCTTTTGGATGCTTTAAAGCAGAAATAATTCAGCGTATATGGCGCTTACTATCCGTAGTTTATTCAAGAGAGAGAGAGGGGGGGGGAAGGGTGTTTCTTCTTCCTACAGCTCTCCAAACTAGCTAAAGTGGTCAAAATAGGAAAGGCCTTGTAGGTCTCTCCAAATCCAGTTCCAGAAAAACTGCAACCTTGGGTGCCTCCGTACTCCAGCATCTCAAATTTCAGGGCTTCCAGCGATGTCTCTCTCTCTTTCTCTCTCTCCAAATGGTCTCAAAGTTGGAAGCATGATATATTTTCAGTGGATTGATTAAAGTCATTTATTTACTGCCTTTCAGAACAATATACTGAAAAGAATTTATAATCTATATAAATATCTGCAAATATAAACCCAATTATTAATGAAAAAGCAGGCAAGAGATCTGTCACAGAAGTCTCGGTAGCATTGTTGCTGGCTTCCTCCCTCCTTCTTGAGCAGACCTGGGCATTTTACATTCCATGGGTCTCATCTGGCCCACAACAGTGGGCACTGTCATCAGGGCTGGGACACTGACAGGGTGGGTGGGGCCGTGCCTGCCCTCCACAACAGTTCCAGTTTCTCATGTGGCCCCTTGGGAACATTAACTGCCCATCCCTGCTCTTGAGGGATCTTTCCTGGGATGGGGGTAGTCGTGGTTTGGGATAGATGAAGGAGAACGTCCACCTAATTAGGCTTCTGCAGGGTCGTAGCCTGCTTTCCTCCCTGTTTTCAGAGATCATTTCCATAAGGCAGTTACTCCTGCAATCCATCATCAAGGATCTTGTCATCCACTGAGACAAGAGCATTTAACCTCCCACTGAAGCATTGGCACAGATAACCCATCCCAATAATCAGCCTCCAAAGCTGCTGCAAGGATGGGTTTTCAGCTAAGGAAGAAATGTTCTGAAGGAGAGGGTGGGGAGGCATGAGGGGGCTTCCTTTCCACTTCCAGCATAAGACTCCTCTAAATTACAAAAGGATAGTCAGAATGTAAAGGACTACACAAAGAAAATAAACTTAAAAGAACCATGTTTGTCCCAACCTCTCCAACTGAAGGAATACCAGAGTTTCCTTTCAACTTGCTTACAGTTGACCACTGTAAGTTACTCTTGATATCTGATAGAAGCTATAAGGAAGTTGCATGGAGCATTTGCATCATTTGCACAATGATAGTACAATGCCATGATGTCCCTTGTCCCCCTGTAGATGCCTGGGCTTTCAATTAACATACAAGGATGGTTGCAGAAGGAGCAACTGTTTTTTTTTCAAGATGATAATAGTGATCTAAATCATTGCCATAATCATAATTTTCCAGCAGGACACAGGTATCTATCACCCCATCTTAGGAGACAAGATCCTACCTTTCTCCTTCACTGCTGGAATGTTAACACAAGATACACCCGATTTAATGAATGAATGAATGAACCTTTATTATCAAAGTATAACATGTATACAGTGAGATTGGCTGAGCCTCCCTCCTTTAGAGGTAGAAGATAAGGATTCCTATCAAAATATGAGACTCAGCATATGTAACACTGGTTTAACAGGTATGGCCTTAATGCCATGTTTAGCCACATTCCTTCACCAATCTTACATTTTAAGTCTCATCCAAGGCTTTGACTTCCTTCATTTTTTCATTCTTTTGGTGTTTAAACACAATGATTCCATTAAAAGACAATACTTCACTGAAGAACTCAGTCTTCAAGCTTTCATTCCTATTTTGCAGAGAATTTCCTCCTAAGAAGTTTGTCTATGGAGATTCTCAGTCATCCGGGACATGCTTTTTCAAAAGGTAACTGGACTTTGTTTTTCCTTGAAGACATTTCACTTCTCATCCAAGAAGCTTTATCAGCTCAACCAATGAAGCTTCTTGGATGTGAAACATCTTCAGAGAAAAACAAAGAAAGTCCAGCTGCCTTTTGAAAAGCATGTCTGAGACAATCCCAAGGAATTTCTTTACTTGTCTCTTCAAGTAAATAGTTTTTACTAGAGAAGATATCTTTACATGGTGTATTGATGGAACAAGGAATCGAAAATAATCCTTCTCTCCCATCTGGTGCATGCAGTTTAATTTTGATTAACCTTAAAAATTGGATCAGGTCTACAACCAAGTCTATTTTCTAATTGAATTTTAAAAATACAAAGATAAAAAACTCAATAAAACTAGCTTCCTTCCTCCTTCCGTTATGTATTCAAGATGGACAGTGATTAATATTTATACGTTACTTATATGTAAGGGTGTAGGACTATACATATGTTGTATAAAGTATGTTTAAATGTGTGTTATGTATGTGTACACTTTGAGAGCAGGAAACTAAATTTCATTTTTAATGTGTGCCATTGTGCCCACAGTAAAAATGACAATAAAGGTTATCTATCTATCTATCTATCTATCTATCTATCTATCTATCTATCTATCTATCTATCTATCTATCTATCTATCTATCTATCTATCTATCTATCTATCTATCTATCTATCTATCTATCTATCTATCACAAACAAAAAACATGAAAAAGACAAGGTAAAAGTGCATTAAAATTTTTTTTTACTTCTTTTCTTCCCTCTGTTTTCCCCTACACCCAAGATAACAGAAGAAAAAAGTGGACCAATGATTGGATAATTGGGTACAAAGAATATCAATGGCCGCTCCATCTGTCATTCCCACTTAACCAAGAATTGAAACAAGGTTACCAATACTGGAGGTAAAGTCAATAGTGATAATTTATACTTCAAAAGCAAGAATGCATGGAGACAAGTGTACAGGCTGCTCTTAGGTCCTTAACTATGACTTGGTCATTTTGATATCTTCAAGGGCGATGACAGTGGGGGAAAAAAAAGCTTTCTCATCAAATCTGAAAAGAAGACATCATCCAACTTTAAATTCTTACTTGATTTGCTCTTTCAAGATCTGTCATGATCATCTCAATTTCATCCGACCTAAAAACAAATAGAAGGAAGGTCTATTAAGCTCTGAAGAACAAGTAAAAACATATCAAAGACCAAATCATCTGGACTTTTCTTTATGTCTATAACATTTGTGCAGAGAAATATTTTCTTCAAAAATCTTAAAAGTGATTGTCTTATTTCATATCAAAACATTATAAAATTAAGAATTTAAGTCAGAACTTTCATAGTTCTAAAAATAACATCTGGGTCATCAAAACAATTAGCCAGAATAACTGGCATATTATTCAATTGTTGAAGTGAAAAATAAAATAAAATAAATGCCACAATATATAATCCTGAGTTTGGGAACTGGAGGCTCACATGGGGTCAGTGGGACCAAGGAAAATAATATAGACCTGCAAGAATGCAAAATTTCATGAGATTTGGGTAAGAATACCAACAATTTCATGAAGCTTTGATACCTTCATCAATGAGATATTATTATTATTATTATTATTATTATTATTATTATTATTATTATTATTATTATTATTATTATTATTATTATTATTATTATCTCATTGATGAAGGTATCAAAGCTTCATGAAATTACAATCACTTCTACATTTAAAAAATCGTTGGAGGCTGGGGCTGAATCATCACGTAGGAGCCAAAGATTCCACCCTTACATCGTCCAACTTGTAGTATACAGAGCATATGCAATTGCTTAATAGGCTGCACTTACAGAAGAAAACTCACTATGAAATTAGAAGGGACCGTTTATGCCAGCGTTTTTCAAACTACTTCAAGATGTGTGGACGAACTCGACACTGTACTCCACATAGAAATCTAAACTAAAGCATCACCAACATATGATATTGCTTGGACATATCCAAGGAAGGGGAGTTCACTACTTTCACTGGCAATTAGTTCCACTGTCCAACTGCTCTTACTTTTTGGAAGCTTTACTAGATCAATCAGAATCTGCACCATGAACTCCTCACTCTTCCCAGAAACTGATCCCAAGAGATCATGATTAAAATCTCCCTATGGCAATCATTGGGAATTTCAACACTCATCCAGAGATGTGACCTAAGAGCTCAGTCAGGTATGCCACTAAGCACCACAACTTCATGCCAAAGGATTCACACTCTATCTTCTCCAGCAGGTCACATCAAGATAATCAGTGTCATTGTTACCCTACCTTACCATAACAGCAAAGCTACTCTAGAATCTAGTCCCCAGAGACCAGATCTCTGAAAAAAACCATATCTCTACCACCCAACAAGTTTTAATAATGCACACCAGATCCAGCCGTGAATATGAATGAGCATGTCTTATTACAAAAATTATCAATTTACCAATAGCAGATTAAGGCCAAGGTCATGAGTGAACTGGCCAGCAGGATCATGGGACAAGGCAGGTGGAGCAGAACCAAAATGTAGACACCCATGATCATCAGACCAACGTTTCTCATTATGTCACCCCTCTCATCATAACCCTCAATCCACTCCTCCTTCCCACTCCCACTTCCTGATATATGGAAGGCCAACAGTCCCTCACAGGTCACTGTTGCCCCAACTGCAATGAAACTTTGCAAACCTAGCACAATTCAGCAACAACCTGTCATAAGTCACTCCAACTATACACAGGTTTCCTTACCCATTGCCTTCTTTCCACTTCTTCACTTTCTCTAAATCCTTCTTAAAATATTAGAAAATATAGTATTCAGAATCGAATTCAGTACTTGAGGTAGGGGCCTGAGCTATGTAGAATATAATGTAATTATTATTCCATGTCTGGAAATGATACTTATAATAAAATGCAGTCTAAAACTGAATTTGCCTTTTTACTGGTTACAGTATATCATCCTGCTGATTGCTTTTCAGTTTATGATCAACTTCTTTTCCAGAAGTATGATTATCATACTAGGTATCCTCATTCTTTATACATAAGTATTTGACTTTTTTTTCCTAATTGACCCTGTCCTTGTTTTTATTAAATTTCATTCCATTTTCAGCCCATTTTCTTTATCTACTTTGACTTCTGCAAAGCTGATAAATATTGCATCCCACCATTTATCCAAGGCATTAATAAAAACTCTGAAGAATATCAGGCCAAGACTGAACCTCACAGCACTCCAACCGATAACCCCAGGCAGCTTATAGAGTCACTATAACACACTTCAAATAATAAAAGATCCAATATAACCTTCAAAGGCTAAAGAAGTTAAGTGGTAAATAAAATCAGATTAAGCAAAGCAACGAGTTGCACGAATCTGCTTGTTTTCAAAACCTGGCTTAAAAAAGTAGATAACAGAAGAATCAGATGTTCATAGAGATAGTGTAAATCTGTGCATCCCCCAAATTTAAGAGGGGGGCACAGGAAATCAGAAGCAGAACCACTTATTGTTTTATGTACAACGTTTCTGCAAGTCTTTCCTCCAAAATGGTTAACAATAGATTAAAATCAATAAAATAAATTTTTTTTAAAAAATAAGCAGGTAGAGGGAAAGCTTTGCTTTAATCTGCCCTATAAGCTACATGGATTGTGGGAGGTCTGGTACAGTTTTAATCTTATCAGTTTCTCTGCGCACAGAGAGGCTACATCCAGGACGATCCCTAGACAGATTCATGGATTCCCCCCCCCCCATTTATCCCAGTACAGTTTCTCTTCTGTAAAACACTCCCTTTGAACCTCATAAAGCACTGCAAACTTGCCAGTAGCTTTTAAAGAGATCCACATGTAACAAGCTGAACATCAATGAAGTCATTAATGTTTTAGCCATAAATAATAAAAAAAAGCAAAGAAATGAATTGGTACAACGTTCCCTCCTTAGGCAAGCTTGAACAAAATTGAGGAAAATCTTCAAAAAGTAGGTTCTTTTCATTGCAAAAGCTGAAATGTTACCTCAGGAGCTGACATTTGCCACCTGAAATCATTTATTCCACAAAATCTCTAGGAGCTATATTTATTGTCTGGTAAACTTTAATATAAGTTCTAGTTCATTTTTACAAGATTCGGTTCACTCCAGTTCTCAATCATTCTAGTTCTTAGTGATTATTAACAGACAGGACTAGCTGGTTTCCCCAGGCTTCACATCTTTAATTAAATTCCCTTTTGACAGAGAAGAGAAATATCTACATTTAGCAGGCAAACCCCACTTGTTTCAGATTAATGCACCTGTAACTGCCTTGAAATAGATCAGGGGTCTCCTATATGCAAGATTTTAAAGTTGCTACCACCTGACCAGATGAGTAAGAGGACATGAACAAAATCAGGAATCTGAATACTCCCAATTGAAGGATTTTACATTTGCAAGATTTTAAAAAATACATAGTTTCCCACTACTATCTCACAATTGAAAGAGTAATTTTTCATTATGTGTTAATTTATATCATAGCATACCCAATTATATTTTCCCAAAGGGAGTAGAGGAGTTTTTGAGTTGCACCTAAAAGACAGTAAGGCAGAGTACTTATTTTATAAATAATTCCCAGTGCATTTTCATTGATCTTTATCAAGGGTATATGTTCAGCCCTTAGACACTGCATTTCCTCCAGATGAGTCAGTATTAGACAAGCTGGATTCAGACATATTTGCTTTTCTATCAGAATGTGACTGAATGGATTTCTTTAAACTGTTGAATAAATTCCCCTGATGAAGATCAGTGAATTAGGCCAGGGAATTCTTTATTAATATCTGAGGCTTATTGTCTTCGCAGCATTTCTTCTGATCTGTAATCCACAATTATCCTCTACTGAAATATATTATGCTGCATTTTGTATCTCTGTCTGAAATATAATGTAGGGCCATTACAATTTCTCAATTTCTTGGTTAAAAGCAGAAGTTATTTTGTATGAACTTGGAAATCTTAATCTTTTCAGTTGAGCTTACTTACAGGTAAAGGTGTCTGTCATATTGCAGCCTGAATTTCTAAGTGCTCCTTATATAATGTAAGAATATTATTGAAATTGAATTGCTAGGAAACAGAGATTAAGAAGAGGGGAAAAAGCAGGGGAGGAGGGGGGTAGAAGGGGGAAATCCTAAAGGCAAATGTACAATAGGAACACTAGAATATATGAAATGCTGTGGTTGACTATGGAATAACAGATTTTCTTTTGAAGATTCTGCTTATTTGGCTTATTATAAAAGTCAACATCTGTATCAACAAAAGTGTAGCAAAAATCTTGATTTCTTTCATCTGAGTGACTGGTTTGCATATTTCAAAAGTTGTTACGGGCAATTAATATCATATATATTCAGACTGAGAGCCAGTTTGGTATAATGGTTAAAGTATCAGATTAGAAACTTGAAGACTGTGTGTTCTAGTCCTGTCTTAGGCACAAAGCTAGCTGGGTGACCTTGGCCAGTCATTTTCTCTCAGCCCTAGGAAGGAAGCAATGGCAAACCACTTCTTAAAAAACTCACCAAGAAAACTACAGGGACTCGTCCGGGCAGTCTCTGAGAATCAGAATGAAAGAAAAACAAATACTCAGACTGGGGGTGGAGTGAAGGAAAACCGTGTGTACCTGTGCCAGAGGAATGATTCTTACATTTTTGGTTTAGCAACATCTGGAAGGCCACTAATGCTTCTCATTCCTGATCTTTACCAACAGAATTAGGCCTTTCTTTCTATGAAATGTAGGCTGATGTGTCCTTGTTTTTTAGTCTTTTTAAGAATAGATGCAGCAATATGTTCCAAAAGAAATACATCTTAATCCTCCTAATTCATTCTGGGGCATTTTAAGTAAAATATTGAAAATATGCCGCGGAGTCAAAATACTGCCTTGAGGCTGAAGGTAGTACACTTCACTATATCAGCTTGAAAAATATGTTGGCTCTGAACTTGGAAGTGAAATTTAGACATTATGATGAGTAATCCAACTGACTCCCCCCCCCTCTTAAATATATATATATATATAATATGGAATTCATTGTCACAAAATAAAAGATGTCTGTTACTCTTGAGAGACTTTAAACAAGTTTATTAGTCATGATGGCTAAATAAATAACATTTTTTTTGAAAACAATTATCAAGAGTACAGTACATTAAGCCTTTTATGCTTGCTTTTGGAGTTGCTAAAGATGAAAGATTCCTATCGACAAACTTCTGGTTTGATCAAAGAGGTCTTCTTAGATCGTTTTATTTTAAAGGCATCTAATAACAATGAGTTTTATCAGTTAGTTACAGTATGTGTGATCTGAAGAAGTGACTTGCTTTTGATCAACCAGAATCAAATGCAGAATAAAGTGATCACCTACAGCGGTGAAAATGTCTCACCTTGCTTTTTAGTAAAGATAGAAAAGGTGTAAACTAGGTTACCTATCTTAAGTGCAACTGTGCCAGATACAGCACTGGTTGCTATGGATAAAAATAGTAGTAGTCAGTTCCGGCATGTTTTTGCCAGTATGGCACAAGTACCATCAAAGCCCAGTTTTGCCCCAGGCATGCTGATATTCTTCTATGCAAGCCAGCATCTCTAAACTGGAGGCTATATTTTAAACCAGCTACTGTTGCCCACAATCCACCAATTTGGAGATACGTGCTGTATACGTGCACATAGCTGTTTCTTTTTAATTTTTCACCCCGGCATACTATTTCTTAATCCTTTCCTGTGCTCTGCATAGCTTTGCTTATTGTAAGAAAAATTAGTGTGATGCATACACATGTATGTATATTGAAACATCAACTGAAACACCAGTGTCTTGAATTGTTCCTATGACATTTTCTCAGCATGCATTTGTTGCTCCTTCCAAAAAAGAAGGGACCCTGAATTCTTTCCATATAGAAGATCTGAAACCTACAGTGAATTTATCTGAAATACATTCAGTCAACAAATCTGTTAAAGGATAACATTTTGGTGAGTTGGAAAAAAATGTAATTATTTTCCTTTTTATCTGTTCTTTGTAAATGAAGCCACAAGTGCTTATAAAATTGAACTACCAACACTTTCCTTAATATGTTTTGTGAATAAAATCTACCTGTTTGATACTGGGAAGCTATACAAGTCACTTAAAAAATAAAAGCATTACACTACATCATAGACTTCCATGGGCAGTCAGAACAAAAAAGGCAAAAGAAAATTTTAAAGAGATGAACAGCTTTTTTGGGGAAATCTGGAGTGCATTTCAGTGATATAGAAACAAGCAACATGAGTCAAAGATTGGAACAGCTGATTCTGTGTTCCCACAGATTTATTTTATTTTACAGTTGCTTGCAGCATTGGTATGACCACTTAATAATAATCCTGTTATTGAAGTAAAAGTTTTATAAATTGCTATCCCACAATGCTGCTAGCATCAAACTGCTTCTACAATAATGAGGAGTTTCAAAAGTTGTTTTTTAACAAAATGTCAAAGAGACTCAAGAGACAAAGAATGTGCGTAAAATTAGCAGAGTTTTAAAATTAAGAGTTAATGTGACATCAATTGAATAGCCAAACAACCACTCATTATTTAATGTCCATTATAGTATTGGCTCAATTCATACATTAAGTAATAAGATGACCTGATTGATTTTGCTTTTGTGTGTGAATCCAGCTACTGTGGTTTGTACGCCATGATTTTATAGCTCAGCAACACCCTAGTCATTCTAACTTATTCAGCAAACCACAATTAAAACAATAATGGTCTTTTCTGGAGCACTGAATCAAGGAAATAAGTCTATAACCAGAGTACAGTTAAATTCTTGCCCAGTTTAGGAGCAACTACATTTGGCCTCATCAAAACTTAAAGGTGGGGATTTATTTGAAAAAAGTTGTAACATACACCTCAAAAATACATGAGATAAGAACCCAATATACTTAGTATCAGAGCTAGCAGTCTCCCTCAGTTCACAGATTTCATTATAGTGACAACTGTTTGAAGAGAAAGAAGTAAACATCACTTTCTGTAACAAAGAATAAATTTAGCCTTTTACTGATTTTTTCCAAGCTATATACTTTCTTTTTAAACTGTTGAATAGCAGCTCTGGAGTCTACATATGCTTTTTTTGTATTTCGAACAGATGGTACAATATTACACTGCTTAATTTGTTTGATTCTGAAAACGAACAACCTACAGTACTCGACTTTGCTCCTTTTTTTCCAATACTGCTGCCTGATGTGATATAATAACAAGTCTTTTGCTTTCAAAATAGAATTCCCAGGTTTGTATTTATCAGAAACCAAAGAACTATATTGGTGAGAAGATGAATGTGACCATTCAGAGTTCGTAGTTTTCCTCCTGGAAAATAGTAACTTCATCTAACTGTCATTTCTTTTTAATATGTATATGGAGTTATTCATTTGAATAAATGCTTTGAGGGTGTCTGACTCCAAAGGCAATGATGAAACTAAGTTCCAGTTAATGCAAAACCCCCAACAAATCTCTGTCATTTCCTGTTTTACCTGTTTAATAAAATGTTCAGCAAACATATATGCAAGAGGTATTTATGAATGTATTTAAAGTGTAATATTGTTTATTAAACGAAATAGCAAGTTTCACCTGAGCATATTCTGAAATTATAATTCTGCTTATACCACAGGCTTTAACCTTAAACAACGAAGAATGAGATATCAGGAAACAATCTAGCACAAAACAATTTCAGTGTACAGAAGAAAGTGTACTCCCAGAGGAAAGGATTAGTGGAATATTAAACATCCACTAAATTAAATTCAGACACGTAATCTTGCAAAGCATTATGAAACCAAAAATAAATTTGGAAGGTGGAATATTATGATTTTAAAAGTGATTCAGAGTTTGATTTATATTACTAATATGTGATCTATTGACATCTTTTATTGCTGAAAATACTTAGGTATTTCTGTGACTGGGTGATACAGTTCCCTGCTTATGCTTACTAGAGTCAGCCATATGGGAACATTTGAGAAAAGTCAAATTTGGTCAGTCCTCTCTTACAAATGGTAAGAGAGAAGAAACAGTGAACAGGCTTCCATAAAACCTTCTTTTCTCCACTTCTAACTTTGCTCTGAGAATTAAACATCCTTAATTAAACATCTCCTTAATTTTCATGGGGTGACCTTAAGGGACTGCCTGGTAGTCTGATTGTTTGGGAACTGAGCTTATGCCTGCAAATGGACATAGGTTTCCCAAGAGACACTGCTGTTTCCTATTGTTTTAAAAGAAATGCTTGTGATCCACAGCTATTGCCTACCGGTATTCAATATTAATATTAGAAACAGAAGGTGACTGTCATTTAATTTACATCTCCCCACTCCACCTTTGTGCTGTATGTATCCAAATGAAACCACTTCCCACTTATTTTAATTCAGCACAGAGCAAGGCAGGGAAATACTGAATTACTACCTTCAGTTTGGCCTCAGGCAGCATAGCACAGTATTAATTTTCCAAATGAAGTATAAGAAACAATAGAAGAGAGCAAAACAAATGCAAGAAATGGTCTTCCATGTGTCCTAGAAACAAACACATATCATAGTGTAATATGTGACCTTAAAAAAAAAAAATCAGAGGTTGTTCAAGGCTCATTCACCTTCGGGGGGGGGGGGGGAAGTGCAAGAATCTATTCTAAAATTGCAGCTTGGAGAATTAAGCTGTATGCTGGAGAGTTTAATATCTGCTATATTAAAATGCCAAAAAATAAAGGACTTTATGTTATTTAGCTGACTACTACATATGCAATTTGGACAGTGATTTAAAACAAAATAAGGGGAGTCAGAAATTCTGAGAAAGAACGCAGCCTTCGTAAACACCAGTTTTAAATGAGCTACACTTGAATGAGCTACTTTGTTGTCTCAAAGGACTTCTGAGACACACAGGCAGGGTTTAAGCCAAGGAACAGGGGAGATGTTATGCTAACTAGGATGATCATCCAATTAAAGGCACCATCGTCATCACCATAAAGTTGGAAGGGACCTTGGAGGTCATCTAGTCCATCCCGTTGCTCAGGCCACAATCAATGGTCTAAAATTCATCTGATTAATTTAGATAACATATACTGGATGTTTAGCAGGCATTATTTTAGAATGTGCATGAGAGAATATTAATGCTCTATCAAATCTTTCTCTCTTTTGCTCCATACCACACTTTTAACATTAAACATCTTGACTACAGAACCGGAGGGCCTGTAGCTTCTGACCACAAGAAGACCGAGATCCCGTGGTGGTGGTATCCATACCATTTTAGAAGGGTACCCGACCAGCCATCCAAGACTTATTTCTTTGTAATAGAAGATATTTGGAGTGCTTTTTGGGTGCCTGGAGTACTCTCTGGATAGAAAGGAAGGGTGTAAATAAAGAACTGATCCTCCAATAGTCTTGGGATTTCATAACTGAAAGGAAACCCTTTCCGATACTCAAGGGACAAAGGGGTACTAATGATAATGCGTATGTGTGTGTCATTACACTATCTTGAGTGAGAATCATCTGACACAAAATATTATTTTACAAATATTACAGTGTAGTTCAGGGGCCAGTTAGGAATGATGCCATTACAGGTGGGCTGCTTCCACACATGAATGCACAGACAAGCAATCCAGTACTCTCCAAATGATTTGGGCTACAACTTCCATGTTCTCTGACCACTGTCATCTGGCTGGAGACCAACCCATGGAGTGCTTCCCAATTATTAGCCTGAAAGGTGTCAACAAAGTCCCTGGGATCATATTGTTATTTCCTTTTGTCAACAGAATCCAGTTAGGATGCAACTTAGAGCACTTTCCACTTATGGAAAAACAATAGGTCAACTTGTGATGAGCAAAAACCTAAGGTAGCAGGAGGTACTGAAGGCTTGAATGCTGCTTACTCACTCATCTTCTAATTTCAACTCCCTCTCAATATATTTCAGCACTACCTTTAACCTGGTTCTCCACTGAAATAAAATTTGAAGCTGGTAAAGAACCCTGGTTCAGCAGAAAATACACTTCGTACTCTTCAGATGGCAACTTACATAGTTCTAAGAAATGGATTGCTACTGCAGGATATATGAATGTGCATTCTGCACCTGTACAATAAAAACTGATGTGGGATCTTTCCAAGCAAATCAGCCCCTTCTCTTCATTGGAATACTAACAAAAATCACTGTGATTGTTCCCACCACAGAGTTAGCATATCAGCACATAGACAATAGATCACCACAAAATAAAACTATACAGCAGCTTGTTGAATATCTAATGTCCATGCCAAAATCATGATTAAAGATAGGATGAGTACTAGAGTTTGAGAAAAGTAGGGAGATACACAATTTTGTGCAGCCTGTTCCTACTCTCCCCTCTGAAGTAATGACATCCGCTGTGTCTGCTCCAACTCCCAACAACAACTGGTCTGCCAGAGGAATGCTTGCAATTTTTATGATCAGCCACAAACCTGCTGAAATAACAGGCATAGTTCCTGTAATTAAACAGTGACCTTCTATGAAAAATTAAGAAGCTGCTAATTTAATGTTTGTTAACCCCCCCCCCAAAAAAAAAACCACCCCTTGTCATTCCTTAAGAGTCCTCCCCCAGCTTCCAACAGTCACAGTTCTGGGAACTGTGGAAGGTTGTCTCCCACCAAAAGCAGTGATTTGCTTCCTTACTAATGTTTGCAGAAACAGGAGATGTTTGTAATTTGCACGAACTTTCAGCACATTGACAGCAAACACTAAAGTTATCTTTGGTGAAAGGTGGTTGTGAAAAGTTTATAAATGCTTTAATTCGTGTCTGCTTTTTGTTGTTGTTGCAGTCTGATATTACTACCCCACTTCTGAACTGTTGAAATAGCACTGGGGAACAGGATGAGACGGTGCAGAGCTACGGCTTGTATTAAACCGTTTTTGTTGTTGCCTATCCTTTAGAAAGACGGAGGAGGAGGAGGAGGAGGAGACAGAAGCAGCAGTGTCACCACGCATCTCCCCTTTTTATTCATTTAATTCAATTTAGAGGCTGCCCAATTCCAGGATGACTCTGTGCAACCTAGATTTTAAAAAGGAAGAACAAGAGAAGGAGAACGACAATAACAATAGAAGTACCCAGAAGAAGGTATATTCTATGTAACAAAAGTGCTACATAGGCCAACCAGCACTCTGCCCCAAGATCTGGGATAACAGCAAAGTTTTGAGTAACTTTCTGAATGTCATTAGGATGGGAGCCATATAGATCTTTGGGGGGGGGGGAGTGATACCATTCCAAAAGACAGTTTGGCAGCACCTCAGAAAACCAATATATCCCTAAATCAATGTTTGACTAATTACTAATTACTCCTAATTTGGTGGACCCATTTAGCAACTAAGTCAGAGGTACAACTTTTTTTTTTTTTTTTTTAAGACAGACCAGTTGATCTGAACTGGTGGCATTTGGCTGACCAGAATAGGAGTAAAATAGACTTGACAGGCCTGGTCTGATCCACCAAAACACACCCTGCTTAGAAAGATTTGCCTCTTGACTACAAAAATTCATAGCAAATGATGCTGGATTGTGAAGACTCTAACAAGTGTCACCAAATTATACCTTTCTCACATGGTCAAAACAACAAAGGCAAGTCAGAAAGACCTGCCTGTCCTTCCCTCCTTTTCCTTTTTGTTTCAATTTACCCAAGCTACGGGGAATAAAGATTCTCTTGTGTCAATTCAATGGCAGGATTGCACCTTTTTCATGCTTCTAGAGCTGAAAGAGGCCTCTCTCACGCCCCTTCTTCAAGGCTTCTTAGGTATGTGCTTAAAGTACAAGTAAGAATATTTCTTTAGCACTTTATGAACACAGACCAAATTGTGATGGTAGAATATGATGGCTGAATGTTCTTCTAAGCTCACAATAAAGAGCCTGCTGCACCCCAGAATGTAGTGTGATTGTAGCAGCATAATACTTAGTTCTGGGTGCACCAGCACATGGGGCAGATTTTACAAGAATGTAGTTCCTCTCGGCTTTCAACTTAAGAATGAGGCTTGCTCTCCACCTACAGAAGACACAGTGCAATTTTTAAAAATGCCAAGCGCAAGAGTTTCCTCCATACTAACCTCCTTTTATGGGGCTTCCTCATAAATTGGCTGGCTGGGCCATTTCTCTTGCTGCTTGTGAAGTGTTATGAAAACAATGGCGATAGGAACAGACAATCTGGCCCCTTGTGTGTGTATACATTCTACCCACCCCTCCTTCTGCCAAAGCCACTTTGCTCAGGCTGTCTTGCTTTTGATATCTGCATTAGAACAGTCAGTGGACCGAATCAAGGGATGGAGCTGACCTGGCATGTAACAGAAGAAAACCAAGCGGACTAGAAGTTTGTGATGTACTGAGAAAAGTAAAACATTCTCCATCTCAACTCAGATACTAAACCTATTGGTTGAGTTTGCACAACAAACTAGACTAGGTTAAAAGGAGTTAAACAGTTTGTGGTTCAGTATGTTATGGAAACCCAGTCATCACCTAGGCATTATGTGTGACACAGACCACCAGCTTAAACCAGAAAATGGCGTGGATGTAACATATTAGGTGAAATCAGTAACTGTTTTGTTGATTGGATTTAGACTCACTGTATACTTTTAATATACAGCTCACAGTCAAGAATTATGGATCATATTAATGTATTTACAAACAAGCCTCCCTAGATGAGTTTCTAGCGGCTCTACGGATGCCTTAAGGACAAAATAGGCACACCATGAGAGCAACATTGCCTCGGCTCCTGGGTTATATGTTTGAAATATACAGCAACAGCCTAACTAAATCTATTCCTGTGCTACAGAGTTCCCCAATCTTTCCAGCTTTGCTGACTGGCGGGGGAAGAGAGGGGGGGATGGTTTCGTGCGAGGGGCAGACAAGTGTGCATGAGCACAGCTCCATTTGCACGAGCGGCAGGCAAGCGCATCCATCGCTCGCGCAAATAGAGCGCACGCACATGCACTTGCCCCCTGCTCAAGTGAGTGGGGATATGCGTGCACACACCCTCGCCCAGCACTTCCGCAGCCCGGTTCTCAAGGGCTCAAGGCCCGGTAGTGGGGACCCCAGCTCTAACATACTAGCATTAAAAATTAAATCTGAAATTGGGATATGTAGATGAATGAACAACGTTTTACAATGTTATATAAAGAGGTGAGTCCAATGAGCAGAAAGTGAATCCTGTCTTCGTCTGGTTGTATTTTCAATTTTCCAGCTTTATTTCTCCTCAATATAAATGAATGGCTGCTATTCACTATTTAAAAATGGTGCAAATGGCACCAAATAATTTCTAGTCTTCACTGACAATGATATCTCCTTAATCCGCTACTCTGTGTTAACACAACCTTCACACAATTCTCTTGGTGTTCTCCAGATGTGTTGGGCTAAAGGTCTCCGCAACATTTCTCAGCCATTATGGTCAGGCAAGGAAAGTTACACTGGCCTATCAGTTGATAGAGTTAAGTTGAAGATCAAATCTGGCTTAAAAGACTTCTTGCAGGACCCTTTATTTTCTTCTGAAGGGTTAAAGCTGCTCTTAAAATTAAGTCAGATTTTGATCAGCCCGGGGTTGGTAAAATGTTCTTCTCCTTCACATTCTCCCACATATGATCTGTGGCCAAAACTTCCATTAGAACATGGACTTGTTTTTCCTTCTACTTAAGCTAACAGGAGATGTGGGCATATTACGTGTAGCCCTATAGTCAGAAAAAAGCAGAAAGGTTTCGGTCAGGAAATGACACAGCAAAAAAGGATTGCCCTCCCTCCCAATAATTTGATTCAAATCAGAGCACCTTCCTGTTGCAAAAACAGAATTCCTGAGTTCAGTGATGTCAGGAAGAATTTTATGATCCAACTTGGAAACAACTGCAATTGGGGTCAGGAAACAGGGCAAAACTCCTGCCAATTCTTTTACGAAGAAAGCTGAACTTCTCAGGCCTTTCTAAGGGCTGATTGTAACCCAGTAACTGAGCTTCTGAAGGAGTTTTCCTGTCCAGACAATTTTTTTTGCCTTTTCTTAACAGCCTTTTTTTATTATTATTACTATACTATTATTTTTCTCCTTGCCCTGCTGGTCTCATGGGAAAACTTTTTGGCTGGAACGCAAGCCCTTGCTCTGATTTAAGAAGCAGCACAAATGTATTTCTGGGATATCACTTGAAAATGTGAGTGTGATTTAAAAGGGCTCAAGGCAAACACTTTAAACACCGCTCAAGAATAAATCCTTCGTGAGTGCCATTAACACCTCTGCCTGTTTTGTACCCAGTCTGACTCTCTGAAGTTAACATCTCTCACTATCACGTTTTTAAATGCACAAAACTCCTTTTACCATTATGGATGGGAACTCTATAGATGTATCTTTCCTCTCTTTGTCTTTTGTCTTATGCAGTTGTTAACATATTAGCTATGTGGCAGAAAAGGCAACACCCAGGACTATTTCTGGAGATGCCTTGCACGATTTCCAGAGATTGCTATATGCAGGTGAGTGCATATAGCAATATCTGAAGTAAAGATTTGTCCCTACAAAGGTAGAGTGCGTACAGGTATGGGTACAAAAGTAGCTGGAATTGTAAACTAATTTTTGATTTATCAACCCAAAAGAATAATAAGAAAATTGCTGATGCTATAAATGTATTAATTACAGGTAGTCCTCGATTTATGCCCACAACTGAGTCCAAAATTTCTGGGTTGAAGTCCACCCGACTTAAAGTTGCTAAGGTTGAGTAACACTGATTTAGAGGAATAATGAAATCTGGAATTTGAAACAAATTTTTACTGAAAGTAGTTTTGCAATGGGGATGCCAAAAAAAACAACCCCTTTATGCTGACTAATTCCTACCAAGATGGGAAATTTTCCATGTGCAGATATGAACCATTAGGTGCAATTCTATGTTTGTCCCACATCCCCATTGACTGGAAAGACTGATGAAGAATATATCTTTTTTTTTGTGTGAATCTAATTTGGGACTGGTGTAGATGTTTATGCATCTTTGGAAATGCTGCTCTAAAGAAATTTTGTCCCAATTAACCCCAAAAGATGTTTCATACAAACTTTCAACGGAGAAGACAAGGATGAAGATATGTTAAATGCAGCAAAGATGCACTAGAAAAGCCAAGGCTGCAATGATGATGGACATCAGGACAATTTACTAAGTCTTTAAGGTGTCTCCTGACTACCTGTTGACCTTGCTGTGACAGACTAAGGCAGCTACACCTCTAAAAATGTCTATAGTTTGTAATTCTCACTCTTCAGTAGATACACAAATAAAAGTACAGCAAAGAAAGGAAGGGCGGGGAGAACTCTAAAGGGTTGTTATTAATCCCTATGATGACATTTCTTAAAGTAATATCCCCAATGAAACATCCAGTACTGGATCTTGTTATAGGAGGAGACTAGTGTCAACTTCAGGAGAATCCACATTGTTTGAAGAGATGTGGAAACTCAGTGGAAAAGACACCATTGGTTTGATTCACTAGAAGACCCTTGTATGCATTCAGCCTTCCATCAGTCCTATACTTCTTTTTAAAAAAGTGGGGAAGGAATCTAGCAATTCAAAAGGAAGGAAATGTTCTAAAATACCAAAAGAATGTAACAGTTGATGAAGGTATCAATGCAATCAATTTTGCATTGCTGAAAAGTAAGCATTCAGTACACAAACCAATGAAAATGTTCTCCTGGCCTTTTTTGTAAGGAAATTTACTGTTCTATGTTGTGGAGGCAAGGGTTAATGTTGGCGCATGTGGACTATCCTAAGTCTGGGCTTTGTTCATCCAAGCCTTAAATCTTAAAGCTCCAGAGAGGGTTGCACAACTGCTATGCTCCAAGACCAGGTATAACGTTCCACATTAAAAATGCATGTCTTGGGCTTGCCACGGTCCTCAGCTATGGCCGAAAAGGAGCACTGGCGGGCAAGTATATGATGCCTCACCATCTCACTGGCAAATGGAGATATTTCTTAACAAACAGCAGCTGAGGAAAGGACAAGGAAACCATGAAACAAATCAAAAGGGTTCAATTCCACCCCCCTTTTGTTTCAGGAAGAAAACCTTTTCTAATCTGAAAGCTTGTTCACAGGGAGTCTCCAGCAGTTGAGACAGCTGGCTACACTCAGTGATATTACATTTGCTTCGATGGGAGGAAGGGGAGGGGGAAGAAAAGAATGTGTGTTTGTGTATGTATATGTACACACATGAGAGCACATCAACAGGAACATTATGGAACAAGTCATGTTCTTATGGCACTATTCTTTCCATTCCCATTTTCAGTTTCAGATAAGGACCAAACATTTATCCTTAATAATATTGCCATCCTGTGACTGAAGTCATCAAGTTGCATAGTAAGCAGCATCTATAGATGCAGAACGTATTTAAAAGTGGTGCTACTGAATAAAGTTTACTTGCCACTACAATTACCCCTCTATTTGTCTGTATACATGTACAGAGAAACACAAGATACCCTGAAATAAAATGTGTACACAGACGTGCAGACACTTTACAAGAGTGACCAAGCAACAGTAGAAAATGTTTGTGAAAGAGCGCACAGATCTTGAGGAAGGAAGAGTGGAGATATACTCAGTGCTGACATAATACTAGCTTATTAGTGCTGTATGCAAAATAGGGGAATTTGGGCATGATTTGTGGAGAGCTTGTGGTTTAGGTGACCAGCTCATCGTAAAATTATACATCTTCAGGTGAAACGCTGTAAAAACAAAACTAAATGCATTTCATAAAAATTGGCATTTTAAACTTTTAAAGAAAGAAACATTACCACAGGGTTTCAGAAATTGAAGCCAAGTGAACATATGTGCACAGAGGGGTGGAAAAAATGAGAAACATCTGAACAAGGAGAATCTGACAGTTAAAAGGGAAAATGTAAAATCTGCTCTCAAGCACACAACGAAATGGAATTCCCCAGAATGGGGGATAACTCTATAGATCCCTTTCTGACTGTATGATTCCCCAGTGTTCCCAGGTTCCTGGCAACATTTCTATTATAGCCAGCAAACATATATGTAAGTCATTTTAGTTCTGATAAATCATAAATCTAAACTGATGAGGTATTGAGATTTGAAACAACACCAACTCTCCCCTACAAAGTATTTTTTTTCTGATCACTATGATTTCTGACTGTCCTTGGATTAGATCTGTGAATTATTTTTTAATATTTAGTTATGGAACTCATTTAGGTGTTAACATCATTTCTACAAATAGCTTGTTGAGCCAGTTCACTCAGATAAGCTATGTAAAATAGATTTAATCTCTACAGCTCAAATTGTAGATGTGATAAGCCACAATCGTATTGGTGGATTAGCTTACAACCTACTTCCTCTTATCATATTCATAAAGTCCTCCTTCTTTGTGCTTTTCTTCAGGTGCTGCTGTAACATGGGTTTGCTATGATGTGTGAACCCTGCAACTAATTTGTCTCTGAATCAGAACTGAAAACCTAGGTTCTCCTGTTCTGAACTGCAGAAACTTGAAGCCCTTCCAGATGTTTAAACGATGGATAGGTCCTAACATTTTAGGCAAGCTAGAGGAAACAGTTATTAACCTCAATACTGTACTGGAGTACTCTAAACACAGTGTTATCTCGATACACAACTGCTTTGAAACTCATCTGACGCATTTTGATGCAAAAAATTTTGCCTCAGTACTCATGATTTGTTTGGTACTCAATGTGCAAGCTACAACTTTTCAATGTTGGCTGCTGGATGACTAATACATCATTCCTTATGGGAAAAATCTGTTTGGTACTTGTCATTTTTGGTACTCATCGTGCCTCCCGGAACTAATTAACGATGAGTACCGAGGTACCACTGTAAAAGCAATACAAGAAAGAGAATTTATTTCATACAAAATCCATGAAAAAGATTCATGGTTAAGATAAATGTTCCAAATATTGAGCTGTCTTCTCTAGAATGAGTGCAGATAGGGGTACTGAACGGTTTACGCAAATGCTGATCATCCTTAATCTGCAGGGTTTGTAACTGAATGGCAGCCATTCAGAAAAATTTGAACTGAAAATTTTAGCCATTTATTGAAAAGGTTGCTGATCCCTGATGTTTTGCTTGGAAATCAGATCATGTATCCCTGCCCTCACTGATGCATATTGTCTAATCTGACCAAGTAAAATGTTGCAAAGTCTGAGCCAAAGAATAGTTTTTCTTGATTACTTCTTTAGATGCCAAGATTAAACCTGGATTCTTCTGCCTGCAAAATTCATTGCCACTTGAGCAGCTTTGCCCCTTCTCTGCTCATTGTCTGTAAATCAAATCAGCCATATCTCTCCCTCTTCGGTCCACCCTTCCCATCAGTTTGGTGCCAACTCTCCTTCTCACTCTCGGTTCCTCTAAGCCAGTGGTTTCTCAACCTTGGCCCTTTGGCCACTTGAAGATGTGTAGACTTCAACTCCCAGAATTCCCCAATCAGCATTCTGAGAGTTGAAGTCCACACATCTCCAACTGGCCACGGTTGGGAAACATTGCTCTACACAGTCACCCTTTCTGCTAACTCTCTCTCCTGCTCAGCTTGCCTCTAATATGGAAACATGCAGCTCCACATCATCCAATTTTTTTAACTCAGAAACAGCCGCAATTTGAAAACCTTGAAATTTTCTTACACAACTATTTTGGCAAGCCCCTCCATGTTCCAACAAACATTAAACTATGCTTGCCATTTGTCTCAGGAATCCTGCATTAATAAACATGAAGAGGACCACTTTTTTTTTTACCTCCCACACTCAGTGACAGAAGAAAACAAAGACCAGCTGTAGTCATCAATGGACCCTTGTTCTGCACATAAAGCCCTAATTACATTTTATTTCAAGCCTACACATGGAAAACTTTACTGATGGTGTCTTGTCGATTTCAGCTTCTGAGAACCCAGCTGACATGCTAGAAAGCCATTTTTATTTTGGCCATTAACACCTTCATTTCAAGAGATGGAAGGAAGGGTTGCAAGATTTTGTTTGCAGGTATTTATAATAACAACAAAATAACTAAGAATTAACCATCACCATAAAGAGAAGGATATATTTTCTATTAAGTAGTTAATACTGCATATTTAGGCCATAAATCGATTTACTGAATAAGAGATAAAAAATATGTTCAACATAATTGGGAATTAAAAAGGTCAAAGGCCTAGCACAACAGTGAAAATCTTAATTGCTAGCATATATCAACAAAGATACCAAAAATATTATTACTGGTCGGTTGCACAGTCAGCCAGATGTTTAGACTGGATTGGGCATTTTTATCCAGCTATGGAGTCCTTCCCAAGGACCCGAGATAGGCAGATATTGTTGTTTGAGGGTGTTAAAAGTATTGTCATAGGATATAAGTTATTCCAAATAAAACTGCCTTTTGCAATTGACCAATGGTGATTTTATCAATGCCAATGGTGCTCCAGTTGTTTTGGGATTGCAGCCAAGGAGTCTATTACTACTGGTGCTACCTTTGCTTTCTTTTGCCACAGTCGTTCTATTTGCAGGTCTTTATATTTTGTTATCTTCTCTAGTTCTTTCTCTTCTGCTTCTCCCGGTATTGCCACATCCACTATCCAGACATTTTTTTGTCTTTCTTATTAACAATTGTTAAGGCTGGGGTATTATGTGGCAGGTGCCTGTCTGTTTCAATTCTAATGTTCCAGAGCTATTTAGCTTCTTCATTATTATTATTGTTCTTTGAAATTATCATCTACTATTTTTGTGACTTGCTACTAAGTTACATGGGACAATGAAAACTTGTCCCAGCCCTGAAAATTAAAACAGAGAGAGAGTGTAGGCTAATGCCATCATATGTGCTTAAAACAGCATTCCCCAGCCTGTTAGTGCTCCAGAACTGTTGTGATGATACCTTTCTGAATTCCCAACCAAAGTTTATGCTGGGTGAGAACTCAAGGAGCTACAATCTACAGAGCATCAGACAATGAGAAGTTGACTTAGCCTTATGCTTTTTTTACATATACATTTATATAGAAAAACACACACACACGGAACCGTTTTTGAGCCAAGAGCTGCTTGGGATCAGGGACCATAGTACTACAAGTGGGTGAATGAGCCCAGAATGTAAAAATTAAATATGGCTTAATATTGCTTATTAATTATTCACACAGAGCACATTAAAATTACTAGTCAGCAGCTTAGGGTTCTTGGAACCATATCCACGTTTTAGGGGCTGTAAATTGTGCACCCCAAATTTTCTAAAGTGCCATATAATTGCACATGGTTGAACACATCATCATCATTTTCATTTTAGAAAATTGTCTTCCCAACAGCAGAATTCAGAATTTTCATTCTTCTGTGTGCCCTAGGGTGCCCACAAAACTGAGATGCCTTATCTTGAAATGTCCCTATAAAAAAATAAATCCTCAAAATCCTGGCAGTTTTCCATCTGGATAGTAAAATAATAGTTTAAAAAAACAGCCCAGCCCCTTGCCATTGTATCTTCTCTACTTTTCTTTTCTTTTTTTGGTTTAAATTTCAAATCTCAAAATGGAGGATGGATTGACCTGAAACTGTTCTGGATACCAATTCCAAAACTGGAACTGATCCTATAAAGAACATTTTAAAAAAGTGGAGTGGAGATAAAGTTACTCTCAGCTTCTCATAAAGAAGGGATAAAGTCACTATCAGCTTCTCATTCCTGCAGCCGACAAAAGGCCAATGTACAATTTCTCATTTGCAACATTTCCAAGAATACTTTCCAAATACTTATATACTGCAAAGGATTCTTAGAGGAGTTTAACATAGGCCTGGTGTCATTGCCCTGCCTGGGCTCCATAAAAATTAGGCATTTTGCTGCTGCAGCTGTCTTGTTGGGAGGATAGCTGCTTCTTTTGTTCCTCTTGTTGAAGAACCTGTCTGCTCAATTTCTGACAAAAAAAACTGAAAGGGAACAGCATCCTTCAAACACTGACGTTTCTAATACACTCTCCCATTATGCAAGTCCACCCCGAAACACAATTTTACCTCAGATTCATTATGCACTCAAGAATTAAAACCACAATCAATTTTTCTTTTATTGAAGGCTGGCAGATGGAGAGACACAGTGGCTACAAATGGTGCAAACCTCCAGATGTGCCAGAGAATAGGCCTCATCACTCACTCTCTCATACGTGCGTAGCCAATGATTTGAGTCGTCATCCAGCACATTGGGAAAGGCTGCTCTCAACAAGCAAATCAGCAAGCAAATATAGAGCCACACTGAATTGCTTTCCTGAGGGAATTGTTAACTCAAAGATCAGGGTAAAATGAAATGGGGCCAGGAAATGGCCCAACTGGGTTAGCTGTTTTGTCTGCCACCTGTTTTACAGAAACTGTAAAGATTCTCTGAGTGGTTCCCACTTTTTCTCTACTACAGCATGACTTATGTCATCACACAGCTTCCAATTCAAGAGAGGTTGTGGGGGGAAAACATTTCAGTGGCCTTATCCATGTTTTTTCTCAGACAATCAATCAGGAGAAGGTTGTGCATAGATTACTTTTTCTCAACCCTGGCAATTTTAAAATATGTGGACTTTAACTCCCAGAATTGGAAGAACTGAGGTTTGGGGCTGGGATGAACCAAGCCTGGAATGGCTTCGATTGGGATGGGTCCTTGGCAAATGACAAGTGGAATTTGGTTAATGACAGCAATGGAGAGTGCCAGGATTGCTGTTGCTAAACAATGCAATCACATAAAATCATGCTGTATGACTACATCATTTAGTGACAGAAATTCCGGGTCTGATTACTATTGTAACTCAAGGACTATCTGTATTTATCCTTGCCCTCAGAGATAGCAGAAGGTTAACACAAGTCATATGTGCTGAAGAAGAGTTGAAAGATCTTACTTTGCTGTCATTTCCTCATCGTATTTTGTCTTCAGGTCAAATAATTCTGTCTGTGTTTTTTCCAAGGCTGAAGGATGGAAAAGAAAAAAGAAATGTTTTTTTTTTTAAAGTAACAGCAGCTACTCAATTACTATTGAGCTATGAACTGTTCTCTTTCTGAAAAATCATCTTACATTAAGCCTTCTCCCTGACAAAACAAAATCACATTGCAGAAAAACAATGCTTAAAAGCATTTTTGAATTCTTTTCTTTAGAAAATACACACAGACACACAAAGAATTCAAAGCCAACCACCATTCTTTTTCACGAATGGTGAAAGTTTCTAGAACTCTGCTTCATCTAGTGAAACTGTATGCCATTTATAGATGGGTTCTTGTGACTTGAACCCCTTATTCACAGTTATCTAGGGACCTGTTTCAACTCCGAGTGGGAAGGTAATGGGGACAGAAGCGTAGCTCTGGTAGGTGAGCATAAGGTGATAAGCTAGAGACAAGCTCTGATAGAAAGAGATGAGCAGGAGAAAAGGCATTCATTTCTTTTGTGAATGAAAAATCAGTCTACTGCATCTAGTCAGGGCAAAGTCAGAGAACTTCTCCACCTCACTCCAAGCTTCTCTGTGATCCTGAGATGAGACAGATACTGTTATATAGCATCTCTCTCCATCTGAAGCCATTAATGGCTCCAAGGACCCCAAGTGCTTACTTACCTAAGACCACAACTTTCGGCTGTCAGTCCTGACCACCATTACATTACTAAGAAATTTATATTTGCTGCTACTGAATGGACATTCACACACATTTTTGCTGATGTGGGAATAATTTCCTTATATTCTTTCCATATATAGGATGCAACACACACACACATACACAATGCTGTAACACATCCATCTTTGGCCCCCAAAGCATCCACAAATCAGCATAAAGATTTCAGTTGGGAATGCAGAAAAGCAAATGACTCCCACTCTGCAAAAAGATAGGTCAAGTTGTTTCAATGACATTTAAGGCCTAGATCTTTGAACCACTTTAGTTCCATCAAATCAGTGGTCTGCATCAGCTGCTTTAAAAGTTTGGCTGTTCATATGGAGTGGCTAGAAATGTTGATGAGCATCCCTGCTAAAGTCTACAACAGTGTCTTCTCAAGCTTGGCAACTTGAAGATGAGCAGACTTCAATTCCCAGAATTCCCCAGCCAGTATGCTGGGGAATGGTTCTTAACAGTTCTTAAGTCACACCTAAAAGATAAGCAATGTGCTGTGGATCCAAATGCTCTCATCCCCAATTCTCCTTCCTCATTTGAATTCTTTTTAGATTTTAATAGGAATGATTGTAGAATATGATTTTTAGCTCATTTTTAATGAACACTGATCGACCAGCTTCTATACCAGTTTCAAAATGTATTAAGTGTTACAGATGCTCCAGGCTGAAAAGTTGAAGCAACCGTTGCATGGATGAACTTCCAAGCCTACCCACTCCCTTATTTTTCTCCATCATTATCAGTCAGAGAAGGTGGAGACCAGCCAACCTGTTTGTAACGTCTGCAGTTTGTGTTCGGCTTCCTCCAGCTTTGAGGCTGTTGATATCTGCGTCTCTTGCAACATTCTGCAAACAGAGAATTACATTAGCACCAAGAAACTGAAAACGTGATCAATTCTTGTAGGATACATTGGTGTGTGTGTGTGTGTGTGCATGTTTAGAATAAATAATAAACACAGTTTCACACATGGAGGTACACCAAAGGAGTCCTCCTACTGGGTGAACGTGAATCCCTTAGTTAGGAGAAGATAACCTTTGGATGGAACTTATGAATTAGGAGTGCATTATGTGACACAATTTTTGGCTTTCTGATAACAAGCTATCTTCTCTTGAGTACATCTACAATGTTCTCTTGGAGCAGTGATGAGCTTTTGGGCTGAATAAATGCAGTCTAGGAAAATAGGCCATGGCCTTTCAGCCCATATAGTCATCACTGCTTCATTGATGCCATCAGGAAAGCCTACACCCGCATATTTTCTCACAGCTTCTGCAAAAGGCTCTCATGGTAAATCCCTGTGGAAAAGGTTAAGCAAAGGGACAAAAAGTCCATAGAAATGGCCCATGGGTAATAGAGGAAGGGTGCACAACTCTCCCAGAGCACCTCTTTAAAAAATTTAATTTTTAATAAGGCAGAAGGGGAAAACTGCAACATTGATGTACTTATATTAAATTGTATTTCATTAATTGTGTTCAACCAAAAGTTTAACTAAGTAAGGTTCAGTTTTTGTCCCCATTCTGCCCACTTATTTGTTCTGGTATTGGGCATTCAGCCTTCAGCATGCCAGTCAGTGCAATGAGCCCGGCATCTGAAAAAGTTGCACTGATCTATACTGGAGAGTTCTTCTCTTTTTAAAACTGGGTTGCCCTGAACAATCAAAAGTAGAGCCAGTTCAGAGTCATTGTCCGCACTTTAGCTCAAGCTTTCAAAATATTCCACCAGATTTACTGTGTAGAAATTCCACATCATTTGGCATTTATTATGAGGCCATCTCAATGTGCCACCCACCTCTCACGGGAGTTCAACATGAAGCCCTAATGGCCAAGCAATTAAGTGGGAGAGGCTGGTTGCCTGGATAGGGAAAGAGGCCATCACATAAAAGCATGTGCCGCAATGGTTCAGCCTACTTGTAGCTCAGGGTAACAGAGTTAATTTTACAAACATTTATGCCGGGATACTGAGCTACAGCCAGCTGATTTACAAATTTTAAAGCCAAAGTTCCTGGATCCTCACTCAGGACATGAAGATCAAACAGGGACGGGGACAGATTTAGAACATGTTTCCAGGAAATTATATTTCCCAACATATTCAAATTTAATTTTTAGAAATGTGCTAATTTACCAAACTTTTCAAATGCAATACAATTGTTTGCTGGTTGATTATTTACTTATGTATTAGACTTATGGGTTGCCTGATTCCATCACAACAACTCTGGCCTTTCGCTGCCCTGTTAAATTTTCTGTTTTATTCATATTTAGGCGGAGTTTCTATAAAATGCTCAGAATATTCAAAAGACGTCAAATATGCTACATATAGTAATTGTAATTGTCACATTAGCACAATAATACTAGTTGGAGACATACATACTGATTTCACACTCTATTTGAGATGCTAAAGTCAGAGGCAGACTGTAAAAAAAGGATAGGGGGAACGAGTGGAAAGGACCAGAGTGGGTGGGTGTATTTTAATCCATTGCCAGCTGCTGCCAAGCCAGCAAGCAACAGCCGCTGTTATTTGTATGCACACGTATGTTAACCTACCTTTCTTTCTCAGCAAAGTCATTTTGCAACTTTTGTTCTTTTTCAAGAGCAATGTTCTCTGCTTGATTCTTCAGGGTCTGCTCATATTCCCGAATTTTCTCTTTAAGTGCTTTTATTGTCACCTCTTTTTTTGCGGGGGGGGGGAGGGGAGAGGGAGAAAAAAAACAAGCCAACAAGAGAAAGAAAATGAGTAACAAGCCACCACACCTGGTTGTGCAGCAGAGTTCTTCCTGCCTTGCAGTACAACGGCAAGAGCAACGGCAGCAGCGGCAGCAGCATGACTTAAAACTTTAGCTCTTCAACCCTGACACAAAATCAATGGCTATGAGTCCCTTTGGAGATTTTTATTCCCTAAATGCTAAATTGAACTTTAAATGTTTGAGGTTTGAGCAGGATCAATGGACTTTGTCAGGAAGCATAGCACACGCTTTTCTAATGTGAGCGCACAGAAAAATGAAACGGCAGAGATACCGTGTAATATTATCAATGACTGTATAAATGGGACTGGATTTTCAGTCGTAAGCTGCTACCGTTGTAAGTCGAGGCACCCACATGACCAGATTCTGTTTTATGACATTTTTTGTGGTGGTGAAGTGAATCACCGTGGTCATTAAGTGAATGCCACAGTCCTGTGAACCTATTCTTCCAAATGGGTGTTATTTGTCAGAATGGGTATAAGAATGGTTGATAGGTGCCCCCCCCCCCCGGGTGCCCTTTCTTTTTTAGGGGAAAATCCACCAGACGGCAGAGCAGACTTTCTTGTTCCAGGGCATCATCCATTATATTATTCCCTTTACTCTGCCTAGCTTTTATCAGCAACTGAAGAATTCTTTACTTGGACAGGCAGTTACAAATCTACACTGTTCAAACTATTGCTTTTTTCAGCTGAACGTTGCTAATTATTATGTGTGATGGAAAGGATGTGAAATGTTAAAACACAAACACACATAAATTATTGGGAAGGGGTTACTCCCATTATCTCTGATGTTATAAAGCTGCATTCCTTGTGAAAAAAAATGAATGAAGGTAATGCTTTGAAGTAGACTCTCTATTCTTGATATCTGATCACAGATCTAAATGTTTAAAATTGTCACTCAACTTTGCAACTGAACACTCTCAAGCCTCGTAATGACCAGAATTGGACACTTTTCGGGCAACCCCAGGCCTATTGGGAGAATGTTTTTCTCCCCTACTGAGAGAATGTTTCTCTTCTCACTGCTGGTTCAGGATATGGCTTACTGCAAAGGCACATATACTGTACATATATGCTCATCAGTTCCCCTTCAGCCCCCTCCTCCAACAAAACCTGGAGCAATTTGGGGAGATGAGTGCTTACTCCACGAGATAATGGCCTTTCCATGTACAGCAGACACCTTCAACAGTTTGCCCATCCACTTAAATAAGTAACCTACATTACTTCACTATCTGCATTCTGCCCTAGGGATAAACAAACTGTAACTACAGTGAAGGTTGCAAGAGGTAGCATCACAAGATTATTCTGGAGAGAAAATGGTGCATCACTTAGCTTTTGTTGTGAACAACACATATTTTGTACTTAAGGAAGTTGCTGGAATCATAAGGTACAAATTAATGCACTGAGTTTGTCTTAATATTGGCTTCCAGAATGTTAAAAAAAAAAAAGCAGAACAAATGATCAGCTATTTTTTAAAAAAACAAAACCAATTTAATTCTGACTATGAAACAGATTTAAATTGAGGTCATACTTTGAATCTAAACTAAAGGGGGCCTAAAGCATTAGCAAGCTGGAATCTCAACTTCACCCAAAAACTAAGCCTGCCCCTACTTTCCTCCCCTCTGACAAACTCCTTTTGCTTCTTGGTCATGATCCTTGAGAATTTTGAGTTTTAGTTGTTCTTCACTAAATATTAACTTAGTTAAAACTGGTTAATCGTTAGAACATTTAAGAACAATATGCACTTGAAGTGGAGGAAAGCTTTTGGGCTTGCACATACAGTAATCTTCCCTGATGCACATCTCAGCTTACCTTGATTCTTCACTTCCGTAAATTCTTTGTTGTATTCCTCAAGGGTTTCCCTAAGTTTCTGGTTCTCTGTTTCAATATCGTGCATGCGCTGGACTTTCAATTGGAGCTGCTGCCCCAGATCTAGAGCTGAAACAGGATCTAAGGGAGAGAAATGCAAAGTTGGAATTGATTTTATTTTCCATGAAAGCAAGTGTCATGCTAACATTGGATGTTCTTGCTTTGACAGCAAGCTTACTGGTGAAGCTGCACTTGTTAAAAGCCAACAGTAAGTGCTTTGGCAAACACAAACATGAGGCCAGGTACACACACAAAGAAATGCACACAAATGAAAATATAATTATGTGCATATGTTGTCAGATCAGATTCCCTTCAGCAAAGCCAATCCTTTGAGATATAGTTGCAAATCTTCTATACTTTTTAACAAAAACAGAACAGCACAAACTCTTCCAAAACTGGTAGTAATACACTAAAAACTCAAAATGTTACACTTTCGTAACTGGCTGTGTAGTTCTGTGGAACAGAAGCATAAAAATGGTTGCCCTTCAAACCTCAACTGGCATGCCTTTAAATTCAGGGATTCTGGGAGCTGCAATTCAACAATGCCTGGAGGACCACAGATACCTCAGCCCAGTCTTATTGTGTGGTACCTGAACTTATTTTGTCTTCTTTTTGTCTTTTGGAAGTTGATAGTTGAAGTTGAAGTTGCCTGCCGTTCTTCAACATTCATACTACTCCCAAGCTTCTCTAAGAAATGTTTCAGAGTACAAACATTTAAGCTCTACAATGAGAAAACTGATTTTCAGAGCCTAACAGCTATTTCCAAAATAGCTCTACCTATTTTGGTATTTTTGTACATTTTGTATGAGATTGAGGCTCTACCTCAACTTCATACAGCCTGCTCCCTTTACATAGAAAGCATGCAGGAAAAAGAAGCAGAACATTCCAGTCCTAATTTACCTATATGTAAACTTAATGAAGCTTACTAATCAGAAATTAGAGATTTGTTTTTGGGAATCTTTTCCAATCTAGGCCGCTACCTGGAAAATGACCTATGCAACTTGTGAGTTCTCTAATGCTAATGGCAGCTGGTGATAATTTGCCATAGATCAGCTTTCCCTAAATTATACTCTAATATGTAGCCATCCCAGATGAAATAGGCAGTGATCAGAATTCTGGTAGAGGGAAACTTACTGGAAACATGAATGGTTGCGAGAAGGCATTGGGAAACAAGGTTTAATATGAGAATACAATGAGGTAGATACAAATTGGCCTCTATTATTTTCCATGCACGGACTGCTGCAAGGCACGCAGCCATCTGTACATGGTGGAGATCTGCAGTGATTACCAGATCCTCAGTAGCAGTACAGGTAGTCCTTGACTTATTGAGCCCCAAATTTCTGTTGCTAAGTAACACAGTTATTAAGTAAGTTTTGCCCCATTTTTACAACCTTCCTCACCACAGTTATTAAATGAATCACTGCAGTTGTTAAGTTAGTAGTACGGCTGTTAGTGAATCTGGCTTCCCCATTGACTTTGCTTGTCAAAACGCTGCAAAAGGTGATCACGGGACCCCAGGACACTGCAACCGTCATAAATACATGCCAGCTGCCAAGCATCTGGATTTTGATTGCATGACTATGGGGATGTTGCAACAGTCATAAGCATGAAAAGCGGTGATAAGTCGCTTTTTTCCAGTGCCACTGTAACTTCGAACAGTCATTAAACAAATGGTTGTAAGTCGAGGTACATCCAAACAAGTCTAACGTGTGAAGGAACCTAAAGAGGTTCCACGATGCACCTGCCACATAAAGCTACAGAACATTTAACAGAGAAGCTGAGTTGGTTATGAAATTGCCAATCAAAGCAGGAAAATCCTGGTATCCAAGGAGGTCTCATAAAACAGACCTGCGTACATTGCTGCAGTGGGCGCCAGCATCACTTGTGAAATGGCTATGAAGATTTAGTCTCCCACCAAGGAATTTTAAACACACTGATCTTGGTGGATCAACAACAGTACATATTAGAGAGCTCACTTAATTTGCAGCTGCCACAATCATTAATTTTACAGACCACCCTCAGTTGCTGGAAACACATAATAAGCCCATTGTACCTCTCTTAACACTGTAAATGCAAGCCTGGGCACTTTGTAACATGTCAGTCCAGTGCCAGAGTTTACAGAAGAACAGCACTGGGTTATGTTGAGGAGAGAAAGGCAGGGTGTGCTGCATTGTGTTACTTTGCTCACCAAGGGCTTCCTACATTATTGCCTCCATCATGCAAGGTCAAAAAAAACCACAAATCTGCTTATTGTTTGTCCTCACAGCACATGCATAGTTTATAACTACACTGCTTTCTCATTTGTGGCTTTTAGGCTAGGCTTGCAGTCTTCCATCTCCCCTCTTCATTATTAGCACCATTAAAATATTAATCTTACATTAGATTTAATTTTTTAAGATACAATTTAACTCAGAGAGAATTTGGAAAGCAATTAAAAAGTGGCAAATTGGGGAGGCAGAGACCCTAAATTAAGATTTTCTGTACCATATACTCTAGCAATATGGTTGGTTAAAATAGATCAGCTTGTGTCAAGCTAATGCAAGACCCAAATCAGAAACATCTGGAATAAGACAGGGAAGGGTCTCTAAAACAATGCAAATGACCAGCTGTCTGCAAGCAATATAAACCCTTCCACTCCCCACCATCCAGTCCGAGCTAAAGAAGCTTCTTGGATGAGAAGCGAAACGTCTTCAAAGAAAAAACAAGAAAGTCCAGTTGCCTCCAAAGCACCTTTGGGACAGGGAAGGATGTTTTCTAAACCAATGTTCCTATTATCCAAGTTAGAGGCATGAATGCTCTAAGAAGTACAGATAAGGAGAGTTTGGTGATATTCAGGGTAAAGACAGAATCCTGATATTAAACAACCAGAATATTGAACAAAGGTTTACTCTACTCATGTGAGCTTAGAATCAGCGCAGTTGGACAGATGGAGTCAGAGGTATGCAAACTTTGATCCTCTTTTGAGCCTTAAATCCTTCCTATGTCTGTTCAGCAGTATCCCAACGTGTAACAGCACTGAAAAAAGTGACTTACGGCAGTTTTTCACACTTATGAGCGTTGCAGCATCCCCACGGTCACATGATCAAAATTCAGCTCCTTAGCTACTGACTCATATTTATGACGGTTGTAGTGTCCTGGGTCATGTGACCTTCTGATAAGCAAAGTCAATGGGGAAGCCAGATTTACTTAAGAACCATGTTACTCAATTAACAACTGTAGTGATTCAGTTAACTGTGGCAAGAAAGGTTGTAAAATGGGGCAAAATTCAATTAACAACTATCTCGCTTAGCAGCAGGAATTTTGGGCTCAATTGTGGTTGTAAGTCGAGATCTACCTGTATTCATAGCCTTCAGCTTGCAGGCCATGCAATAAAGGCCTTCTACAATCCACACCTAAATTCCATTTACAAATATGTCCACAATGTGCTCTAATGCTGGACTGTGGGATGAAATTCAGGAATCCTTGGTCAGCTGGGCCGAACTGATTGCCTAGCTGCAACTAAATCAAATCATTTAGTAGAATGAGAAGTTCCAAGAAGTAACTGAGGAATTTGCCTTTCAGGAAACTCATCTTAACTCTATATGTTTGGGCAAGTCACAATCAAAAAAAGTGGAGGAGGCCAATCAGGACACCAATTCTAACTGTTGCTCAGTGCAGAAATCCAAATCAAAGCATCACCAACAGATGACTATCCAGTCTCTAATTAAACATAGTCAGCTAAGGGGAGCTCTCTTCATTTTCTTCAATAATTAGTTGCACTGCTGATCTGCTCTTGCTATTTTTCCATCAGAACCTCCCTTCTATTAATGTTGTGAAACTATTTGAATGTTAGTTGCCATATCATATTTGGGTCTGCTTTTAAATGGTGACAAGCAAGATAGCAATGCAATTAATTATGCCACTCTGTACTCATAATAGTCATCTGATACTTGTCAGTCTTGTTTCAGGCCTGCTTAGATTCAGGCAGACCTGTAGTGCTCTACCAGAGGACAGGATAGGGATAGCAAGCTTAATTCTGTGGGACTGTTCAGTAACTTCTGATGTAACTGGACAGCCACTTGTCAGTGATGCTTTAATTCAGATTCCTGAAGTAAGTGGTAGTTTGACCTCTTCCCACTCTACATTTCTATATCTTTCCAGAGAGGCATTCTGATCTGAGAATGATAAGCACATTATTTCTGGTGGCTCAGCTCCTTTCTAAAAGCTTGTTTCCAGAAATGTGTTGGGAGAATTCTGCTTGTGCCTCAGCCTCCATGCCAGTAGGTCCATGTTCTCAAACTCAGGGAAGCCTAACCTTAGACTATGTTATCAAGTACACTGGAGGGTTGAGAGATGATGATTTGGACAAAATTCAAGGGCCAACCCTGCAGCTTTTAAAAATATAATTTACTTCTTTGCTTAAGTAATATAAGAAAAAGAGGATTTACCTCTCATTCATGTTGTAGCTATACACTCCTGCATGAAAGCAATAATCCAATCAGGAGAAAACAATACTACAACTAGTGGGTTTTTAGAGGAATATAAGCCTGTGATCGCAAAATGAACCAGGACCCTTGAAACACCTTAACTGCTCACAAACAGGTAATGGTGCAAATTTTTAGGATTGTATTACAATTGTATTGAGCATTTTTATCAATGGACAATTGATCAATCTATGGAAGGAGGGATCAATATGATCAGGATGCCTGTTCTTGAAACATCCTCAAAATCATCACTCAAGTGGGCCAGTACATTGTCCCAACTGATTTATAAGCACATCTAACCCTGTTAGTAACCCATGCAAACTTCCCTGAATTTTGATAAGCAGTGTTTTAAAAGGTATTCCAAAATATAGATATTATCCAGAACATATGCTTATTTCTTAAGGCATACTGGAAGAACAGTTTTGAGAATGCCAAGAATTACATCTTTTCATATCATTCATTTAACTTTATGGTTGCCATTTATGTACAGTGAAGCATTTCCAAACCAAAACTGAATACCAGGAAGAAACACAGAGGCAAGAGCTTGCATTTAATTCAGTTATGAGCACAGAAATAGAGCAGATATAGGAACAAAGATGGTGTATCAAAGATGCATACACACTGTATGCAGATCCAGTATATTCATTTGAAAGGTTCGCACAGTATATAAATCAGCAAGACTTTCCTAGTCTACAATTAACCAGGAAATTTCTATCAACCACCAGCTCCCTCCCTCCTTTCCAACAACTACATTATAAAATGAATAATGACTAAACCTTTAGTCAATAAATTTTCAAATCCCTGGAAAGCATTATATCGTAAGTAAAAATGTTGGCACTCTCATAATTATTCATCAGGATATGTATATTTAATTTAGCTCTATTAAAGGTTACTGTCAAAGAAGCAAAACAGTCACAGAATAAAGTATGAGCAGAATGTTAAAACCATCTCCTTGTATTAAGCTGCAAACTTTGCTTAAGCTGAGATGAATGATTAAAATGTCAGCAGCTTTGAATATTGTTTTGGGATATGTTAAAGAGGCTATGCTGAACTAGACTTCTCCACTTTAATTTGTATAGTTTCTCTTAAAGAAAACTTAATTAAGCACAGTTATAATGACTATGGCATGATTTCATTTCCATGCAAGCCTAATGATTCTGATGCTTTAAGATTCAAAAGGGAAGAAATATTGAAAAAGAGATATGGGGGTATCTAAAATTATGCATAAAAAGGGCTTTTGATGTGCAGTTATATAAGCATTGCTATGCTAATTGAGTAAATGCAAACAACCCAAGTTAGAACAATGAGTTTTCTTACATGTATAAAACATCGGAACCTAAATGTACCAATGCTCCCAGAGAATGCTCTAAAGTTGTACGCCATTATAAAAATGGGTAAATTACAACCTTTAAAAGTTGCTCTGCAGCAATTATTACATAAAAACCAAAGGCTTCTCCTGTTGCCATTTATATATGCAAAGGGGGAGGAACTGAGAGAGAAAAGGAATATCCCCTTTTTTTCCTCAGGGATACTACACCATAGAAAAACTTGAGGGGGTGTGTGTGTTTAAACTTGTAACATAAATACTATTGTGAAGAACATGGTTCTGATATGTGCAAGAGAGACTTGCCTACCTCCAATAGTTCTTGCTTGTCCTAAACAATTGGCACAATGAGCATACTCCAGGTCCCTTTCATTAAACATTTCATCTTTTGAGATCCAGGAAGGGTGTCTTTTGCCTTCTGGAACAGCATCCCTCCAGAGATTCTTACAGCTCCTATCTCGAGGATGGTCAAGAAGTATTTGAAAAACGTGGCTATTCTCCTCAGGTTTTGAATTAGGATACATATTGAGTCCTTAAAGGGTCTTATTTGTTTATGGCATTGTCTTCTCCAAATGCATTTTTTTTGGGTTCTTATTGCTTTATTGGTTCACTACTTTTTAACCTTGTAAGCTGCCCAGAGTGTTATGCACTGGGGCAGTCTTGAAATTTAATGCACAACGTCAACAACAATAACAATAATTCTTAATTATTCCACTTCTAGTGTGATGGAGGATGTGAGAGTGAATACCAAGCTGAATTACAAATTGGAGAGATCTACATAATTTATTATATTTTACATGTTAACAAAATGTATTACTATTTTAATCATTTATGTTTTCATTATATAATGTACAGACATATTTTTATGACTGTAAGCCGTTCAGGTTACCCAATGGTAAGATGGTCTGCCAATAAATTTTATAATTTTATAAATGAATGAATGAATGAATATGCAAGTAGTAACCTAAAGTACAAGTAGTCCTGAACTTACAACTGGTTGCTTACCGAGCATTCAAAATTACGATGATACCTTACAACTTTGATTCTAAGTTCTGAGCAACCCCCATCACATTATGAAAAATCATGATACTGGCCCAAATTTAGTTTGCAGCATCCTGCAATCACATAACCACTATTTACAACATTTTTTGTCCAGAAATCAGCATTTACTTCTGGCAAAAAAAACAACCCCCCCGCCCATTGCAAAAAATGGATTCACTTAATGACTGCAGCATTCCCTTAATAACCGCCACAAAAAAGTAGTAAAATTGGATCAGTTATGTGGGTGATGGACTTATGACCATCATAACATATGGAAATTCTGCATTCTATTGTGCTGTGGGTGGCACAATGGCTAGAATGCAGTATTGCCAGCTAACTCTACCCTCTGCCAGGGGTTCGATTCTGACTAGCTAAAGATTGACTCTGCTTCTATCCTTCTGAGGTTGGTAAAATGAGGAGCTAGAACTAGATTCTTGGGGGCAATGTGCTGACTCTGTAAACCGCTTAGAGAGGGCTGTAAAGCACTATGAAGTGGTATATAAGTCTTAAGTGCTATAAATCTAAATGCTATAAGTCGAGGACTATCTGTATTTAAACACATCGTTCTTATTTGGAGCCTGGGCACAACATGAGCAAATAACTTAAGAACTCTCAAACCCAAAGTATGTCGCAAATAAGCATCTGTTAAAACTCGGGTTGAGTCATCTGACATGCAGTGCTACTGCTGTTCCCATGGAGGCGATCAAACAAAGAGCGTGGGGGGTGGGGGGGATACGACCTCTAGACAAATTGGGGAAATCCCCGATTATATAAAATTAGCATATCAGAGAAAAGCCTAGATTAAAATATTTTCTATGTGCAGAGGGATTTTCATCAATTTTCCCCAAATGTGGAAGTTCCTTTTACCACGTTAACTAACATATGCCACCCAGACAGAGCATTACCATCTCACAGAAAACAAGACCTGGAGGGACTGTCGTACATATTAAGCAGATTTTTGGGTGGGTGCCTCAAAGGTAGGGAGGGCATCCTGATCTAGTCCCAAAATTCTACCTATGCTGTTGAATGAGTTCCTTCAATTTATTTTGAACACTTTGGCACAAAATCTGGTACAGTTAATCAGGGTTCTTATGTTTAATTTCAACAAGCCAAAAGTTCCAGTAAGCACAATTAGCTCAATCACGTTGCCAAATGCTGAGCCTCCTGAAACATCTCTTCAACTTGGGCTTTAGAAGAGCAGTCCTGAAGTTCTGCGCCAAGGTGCGTAAGAGCACATCCCCTTTCTGTGCCTGGAATGGGAGGCTTTGGTATCCCAGAGGATGGATAAACGGGTACCCTCAGCCAGCATCATAAGAGAAATAACTGGAATAGAACCAATCTTAAACTACATAAAAAACCAGCAAGTTAAGTGGTTTGCTCACCTGGAGACAATGTCTTGGGATTCTATCTATACCATGCAAGGCATCCACAAAAAGAGAAGGCCAAAGAACATGAGGTAGACTCAAAAGAAGATGGAGAGACAATATCAAAGGCACACTATAACAGCATCAAATAACAATGATTGAGGCTGCCAAAAATGCAAGAACCGGAACTTTTTATCTCCCTTTTCAGAGGAGGAGGAAGAGGAGGAGGAGGAAGAAGAGGCATCTTAAAGTCCACACATCTTAAAACTGCCATGTTTGAAAACATTGCTCCAGTAAAAGCATGCAGGGATGCCCAAAACAAAACATTACTCTCCAAAAAACAGTTCCATTTCCAAATGCTGCTGGCTGAATAGATAACAAGGAGGCCAATAAGTCAGACAGGTGATATTCCCTGAACTTTCCTGCCAGGTCTTCTATTTGTTTTAATTTTTTGTTTTGTTATATGGTGCCCAGAATCATGTTGGATGAGATGGGCAGTTATATAAATTCATTAAATAAATAAAAGTGGTTTTGCAGTGTGTTTGATAATCCTCTTCCAAATAATTGATTGCTGGGTTTTACAATTGTATATGGGTTTTTTGTGCCCTACTTTTTTTTTTTTTAATTGAAATGTATCATCTTCATAAACTGCCTTGAACTCTGTAAGGAAACACGGGTCATCAACTCCCACCCCCAAATTAAAATATGAGATTTACCATTTTATGCTACTTAGCATTGGGCTGAAGCATGCCATTAATTTTAATCTAAGAACGCAATCCAGCATGCAAAAAAGTTTACAAAATTGGTAAAAGCTGGTTTGGGGGCTTCTTCTATACTCATGGCCCATGCCCAAAATTAGCCTTTCCCTGGCCTGGACTCTTTCAGCTATATTAGAGCTGCAGCTCCCAGAATGTCTATAGAGTTGGGTTCCTGGGAATTCTGGAAGCAGCCGCCCTATATCGTCTGGAGGGCACCAGGTTGGAGACGGGCATAGCAATGCTGTAAACTGTTTAAAAAGAAAACAAAGCTTAGCTCTCTCCTGCTCTTTCCCCTGGCCTGTGCTATTAGGTGAAGTGTTCAATGTGCCCCTTGTGAGTCTTGCTTCCTCAATGATGTCACACGCCCACGTGGGCTCCTTTGCACTGGGGCACTTTAGGCGAATGTAATCATATGATTACATAATTAACCCAGCTGTCTCATTAAGAAAATCAACTGAAATTCAGGCCATAATTAGTCATACAGCAATTAACATGCTGATGAGCAAAAATGATGACAATCCCTCAGGATGGGGAGGATGCTGGGACCACCCATGTCACTGCCAAAAAAGAGAGCAATCCTATTCCAGCAGTAAAAAAGAGATCTGGGTAAAAACATTTGCTCACTTAATCTAACAGGAGGAAGAAAAGCCCAGCTCAAGACTTAAATAGCAGGCATACTTCATACATTAATAAGACCCCCTCCCTCCCAGTTAGGCTGCTGTTCAAAAAGACAGTTAAAACAGGCTGGGGCAATTGGGAGACCAATTCTGAATCCAAAACTCCAGTCCACATTTTACAGCTGAGCCAACAGTATTCAAAAGCAAGAATGAGCTGCATACAATGGTGATATATTTGGGGGGAGGGGGGGGGAGAGAAACAGAGGGAGGTGGCAAAAAGTAGAACCAGTTGTTTGTGTGGGGGGGGGGAAGGAGGGAGGGCGGAAGTCAGTTCCAGAGAAGGAGAAAAGGGGATACCTAAGTACAGCACTCATTGGAACAGTAGAAATAAGCAGGTCTTGGCTGAAGGAGCTGGTTTATGGCAAGAATAAGCTGTTTCTTCTAACCGAAATGCTCTAACCCTTATATCCTCAGTTATCCTGGCCAATCTGCCCACCATTGCCTCCTCTCATTGCTAATAGCTCTGTAGGTTTTTCTGCAGAGTAGAAATCTTCCTATCATCAGTAACCCAGACCTGGTCATTCCAGGGACTGAATATGAGGACTTCTCCAGACAGAAGTGTATGCTGTATTGCCCACAGCCACCTAGATATTGGTGGATAGTCATATAACTGAGGGCCTTTCTGTCTTTCTAAATAAGTCCCTGCAGGCAGACAGGTAAGCAAGTCACAGAGAAGGGTTTAAACTTATTCACGCTTGATGCTCCCATTACTTTATGGGAAATAACAAGCTCTTCTTTTGATGTTGGAAATTGCCATCGATATACAGTTGTGCTGCCTCGTTTCTGGTTTCTGAGAACATGGCTCAGGTCTACTAACGGGAAGGAGACAGGAATCAATCACAGTGGAAAATGCTTGAGTAGAGTCAGAAAGATCTATAACTATGTAAAGAATCCCAGTGGTTCAAACAATTGTTCAGAACTATGTCCTGCTCACCCTCCTCACTGATACTTGTTTGCCTGCCCTGAGCGAGGGAGCAATTGTTAGGGGCGAGATGGAGTTGTAAACCCTGATCGCTTCCTTCTCTGTCCCTGGGAACTGATGAAATCGACGTTCAGAGAAACAGACCAAGTGCAGGAGTATCTTATCCATATTCTTCTAAAATCCAAAGGTGGGAGGAGAGGAGAGGTAGGTCCGGCCAGAGTGATGGAGTAAGCAGCCAAATTTCCGGCCAGAGTGATGGAGTAAGCAGCCAAATTTCTCTTTTCTTTTCTTTTCTTTTCTCTGTTTGCTTATAATGGTGCAGCATTCCCAAAACTGCAAGGGAAAACATACTTGATCGTCCTCATTTCAGTACAACAGCCGGGAGTACAGCAGGTGAGAGCATTCCAAGGCCTTTTCTAGAAGACCCCACCATTTTATTGCCTTGGGCTGAGACGGCAATTTTCCCCCACAGAGGTTTTTCACTGGCTGATTTGATATTTTGGCATTCCAAGCCCACCACATGCTTTATGAACTCTAGCATGTAGCCTATCTTCCTGTACAGCCAAGGGAGTGAATTGAAAAGTAAAGGACTGGAGTTTGCTCGGCAGAACCAGAAGGCTGTTTAAAATTTATTTATTTCCTGTGGATTTTCATCAAAGCAGAGCTGTTTTTTCTCGGTTTGTTTAAAAAAAAAAAAAAACTTCTCTCCCATTTGTACAGAATCCTTGAAAGTTCCAGTATCTACACAAAAATGGTGGCTCTGCAGTTGTATCAATAGGGCAAATACTGCTATGCCAACCCACAACCAACCGAGCTGTATTATTTTCCCCTACCTGCAACACATGCTAGATGCACACGGGCTCTAATACAACAAGGCTGGCAATCTCTATTTATCTTGCTAAATTCCAATTTGCCGAATGGTAACTCATTCATCTCCTGGGGTTGGACGGGGGTGCGGGGAGGGAGTGTGTGTCGAATGGTAAAACAAAAGGACTTCATTACAGGCCCCTGTAACACTGACAACAGTCAGACGGACCGTTATGAAACATGAGCAGAACCACACAGGCAATTAATATTTTATACAGCTGGTAATGGCTTCCAAAGGGCTGGCTCTAAAAATAATTCATTCTCTGCGCTTCAAATCCTTTCAGAGAGGTTGTATCTGCTTTTCCAAAACCAGGTCTTCAAGCAAAAGTGCCTCAGCACCTGCTTTCTTTCGAGAAATCTCTCTCCCACACAAGTTCTAAGAAGGGGGGTGTAAGGCTGGGGAAGGAAAAGCTGGGGAAAAAGAGTATCCTCAAGCAAGTCCTTTCAAATGCACAAATCACCAGCACTGAGAGGCATAAAGGAGGTCTTAAGTGACCTTTTATTCTGCCCTTGGGAATTCTCAACAATATCCATAACTATGGCACACATAGACACACATATATACATACACACATACACACAGAGAAAGAGACAATATGCCAGAGATAAGCAAAGAAATGCATTCCCACAGATGATGATGCAGAGCAGAAGATGCAGTTAGACCTGGGACACCAGTTTGGCCCACTGACAATTGTTCTGCTTTATTTACTTTACATAACCATCATGAGGAACCGAGAGGCAGGCATGGAAATTCGTAAATACTATCATAATAAGCTCTTATACACCCTTCCACAAATAAAAATGCATCGCAGACCAAGTAGCGTAATGGCTTCCAAACATTCAAATGCATCCTGATGTAATTGATACATTATTTCCCAGAAAATTAATGAATCCACATTGCCCGGAGGGTCTTTTGTGGAGAAGGTGCGCTTTCACTGCTTGGCAGTGCCAGATTAGAGAGAGAAGATTATCCATGATGGAGGAACTGCCAAATTCAAAGCTCTACCAGGTTCATGAAGGTGAAGAATCAGAAGATGTTCTGGGCATTCTGTGCTGGCAGGCTTGGAGATTAAATGTTACATAACCCATAACAAGTGCAATGCCAAACTGTAGGGTTGGTATAATTTTTCCCTGAATTCCATGGGAAGGTTTCAGATCCTCTATCCTTTTTTGACCTTATCCCCACCAGTCTATTGATAGTGCAGCAACAGTAAAGGTGAAGTGTTAATTGTTTTTCCGAGATGTCTTGTCTTTTTTTTCCCTATGTTCAATCAGGTTTGATTTTCAGTGACTGCAGGGTTTTTTGCAACCTTTTTCAGAGCTAGTTTCCCATCTAGGCCTGAGAGAAAGTGAGTGGTCCAAGGACACCCAGCTGACTTTGTGCCTAAGGTGGGACGAACGGTTTATAGCCTGAGGCAGTGGTGGCGAACCTATGGCATGCGTGCTGGAGGCTGTGGGCACGCACAGTCGCCCCAGCCCCACCTCCCCCCGCGGCCCCCTTCTCACCAGCAGCCCCCCCTGGAGGAGAGTTGCCCCTGAGTGCGGTTCGCACGGAGCAGCTCAGCCAAGGACATGGCAGCCCGGCAGCGGGGACAAGACTCCGCCCTCGCGTCCCGTCATGTGCAGATGATGCTGCGGGGCATGGGCAGAGGGCGTGGCTGCCACGGTGCTGCTGAGCCGCTTGGGCAATCTACTGCGATGGGCCGTGGAGGCGGTGGGTGGCCTTGTGGGGGAGCAGGGACGGAGCGGGCGAGGCGCAGAGCGGGGCAGGCAGGGGCGGTTTTGGGGCACTCAGTCTCTAAAATGTTCGCCATCACTGGCCTGAGGCTTTAACCATTATACCAAACTAGCTCTATGGCTTGTCTAGGGTGCATCAAATTTTCCAGCTACACATCTCCTTGCCTGTGAATGAAAAGGAGCATACAAACTACACTGATTCTTCCCAGGGACATCAGAATTGCAGCTCTACATTTTCTAACATTCTAGAGCAGGGGTCCCCAACCCCCGGGCCGTGGACCAGTACCGGGCCGTGGCATGCCGGCAACCGTTCCGCACAAACAAGCAAAGCCCCAGATGCAGGCAGCACACAAAACCACGCACTCTCCGGTCCATGGAAAAACCTCCCTCCACAGAACTGGTCCCTGGCGCCCAAAAGGTTGGGGACCTCTGTTCTAGAGAGAGTTTTGATTTTGTTTTGTCTCATCCCTGTATCTGCTCCTTATTACCCCTAAAACAGATCTTTCTGGAGTGGCAGCTAGTAAAGAGCACTTATTTAACAGTGGAAATTTTCTAAAACAGGAATGCTGTTATTCTTTAAATTGATAAACTCTTTGATTATAAATGCTACCTAAAACTGATAGTTTGTTGTAACGGATGTTCAGAACCATGCTTGCCCAAAACAAAAAGGGAGACCTTGAACTAAACTGAATACATCATCAATATTATCATAGGTTTACAAGCAAATTAAACCAGCTGCTCAATTTCTATATTATTTAGAAATGTGTACTATAACTGAACAGAGGCAACTGAAAATGCAGAATAACAGAATAACATAGCATGAAGGGACCCTGGAGATCTTCTAGTCCAACCCTCTGCTCAAGCAGGAAACCCTATACCATTTCAGATAAATGGTTTTCCAATCTCTTCTTAAAAACCTCCAGTGTTGGAGTACTCACAACGTCTGCAGCACAAACCAAATTATAATAGTTTCTATCTATTGTCAAATAGATATTTCTCAGGGATTTTTGTCCTCAACAGTCACCTTTTTATCCTTGCAGTGATGGCATTGTCAGAAAATAATAGCTCAAGGGGATAAGGAAGAAAAAAATTATTAGGAACAACAATAACAAAAAAAAAATCAGATTGGGGATGAATAGAAACAGCAAATCAGCTAAAAATACTTCAAAGCTGAAACTGGAGCTCTGGCCTCGTGACTTACTAAAATTTATCATACAAGTACCTAACAGGACACATGTGGCTTGTTAAGGTGTCCAAAATCTTAAAACCAGAGACCTGGGTAGCCTTATCTGGACCCCTTATTCCTTTTGTCACAATACTTGGCAACAACTTGCATTATATTAATTTGTTGCGCTACTGGTTTATTTTATGAAATCATGAAATTGATATAGAGTGACAGTTATGAAGTGCTCCCTTACCAAATCAGCAAGGTATTGGATGAATGTAACAGGAGGGGTCAAGAAATGCTTTCCAGTCCACTGGTTTATGTATTTATTTAAGTATGCCATATCAATGGCTTCTCAGAAGGGGAAAAACTTAAGGAATGTAATACAATATTCAGAAATAATCTCCCCTACCTACTACATAAAATGAATACGCTCAATCAGTCATTAGAATCCACAGAATCTGCCACAGAATCTGCCACAAGAGTGCCAATCAATTTTTACAGCAATGACAATTTGTGGGGTAAGGGGAGAGAGAAATGTTAAACTTTTAAACTGTTGAGAAATGGTGCAATATCATGTGCATGTTAGAGCCTAACATGACTAAGAAATATAGCCAATTTCCGGTTCTAAACTGATTTGCCAGTAGGTGAATGGGCTTTTTCCTCCATTTATTTTTACAGGTAGTCCTTGACTTACGACTACAATTTGGGCTGGAGCTTCCATCGCTAAGCTGCTTGGTCATTAAGTGAGTCATCATGTGACCACATCTGATTTTAGACTTTTTTTGCCACTGTTGTTAAGCGAATCTGGCTTCCCTCATTGATACTGCTTGTTGGAAGCTGGCTGGAAGATCACAAATGGCAGTCAAATAATCCCAGGGCACTGAAACTGTCATAAATACATGTGGCCATGGAATATCTCAACAAGCCTTAAAGGTGAGTTGGTTGCCAAGCACCTGAAATGTGTTCACGTGACGTACTTGTGTGTGCTCCCCCCCATCCAAACTGGGTTATAAGTAGCTTTTGGGAAGGGTGTCCATCATAACTTTAAGCAACCAGTCATTAAATGATTACCTGTAATTAATATCAATTATGAAGTATTCTCCTTAAAAAGTCACTTCTTTCCATTTCAGCATACCTAGTGTCTGAAAGCATATTTTGGCAGCCAGCCAGTGTACCTATATTCTAGCATTGTCAGATATATGCAAAGCTCAGGCTTTATATTAGGAAGTCCTTGGTTCAAACCTCAAACATCTCTAAACTAGATTGGGAAAAGACTTAGTATTTTGCTTTGCTTTACTAATTTACTCTAAGAGATCAAAGAAAGAATCTATTAATTAAAATTACTGGGATATAGAAACTGAAAAAGTTTGAGTTAGTTTAAGACAGCTTTTTATTATCCTAATTTTTTTAGACGTATAGGTCTATAAAACCCAATACACATAAGCCAGATTTTAAGTAGGATGATTAGAGCATAGTCTGAGCCTGTTCATATCTGTTGTGCATATATGCCCTAGTCAAATATTTCCCCCTCTATGAAGGCAGGATAGTACACTGGATAAGTACAGGCTACCCCATCCCACCAATTAGAAGGGTTGGATCCAGATAAATCATGTCTGGCCATCTGCATTTTCAAACATTCTGCATTCAAATTAAATTCTAGCAGCAAAAGGCCCAGTAGAATACTCCAAATAGGGTTTCAATGCTTGCGTTATAGATTCCTTTTATCTCGATATGGATACAAGGAGAATTTACAAGTAGCAGCTATGCTGAGCGGTCTAAGAACATTCCATACATGAATTATAAGCAGAGAAAGAGAGAAGAGCCTGGAATGTAGAATGCTAGGAATAAAGGCCAAACACCCACAGGAAAACATCTTGCTTTATAATTATAATAAGCCACATCAGGGAAGCAAGGCTCATTATTTCAAGATACATTTCCTGATCATGTCAATCGTTAAGATTTAAGAACAAACTGGAAGGAGGCATATGAAAAGTGCGCATTGTTAAATAAACTTTCCAGTGTGTTTTATATCTTCAAAGGCTATGTAGCCATCCATGCTCACAGCAGATCCTAGAAAAATCTGACCTTGAAAGAACTGAACACGAACAGAAGATCTGGCAGAGTTAAAGAATCAGTTAATAACTCAGCTAGCTAGCATCTCCTGCTTCTCTTTCTCTTTTTCTCTCTTGCATCACAGAGTGTTTCAGGCCAGGCAACAGCTGAGTAGAAATACCTCTTAATCCTGCAGCCAAACACCAGGCAAAGGTGAAAATGTCCAATGGAACCTAAGCCTATAAACATACTTGCTTTTTAGAACAGGACAGTAAGTCAGTGTACCTGGAACATCAATTAATCTCTTGTAGACATTCAGGAATGCCGCTTCTGCTTCTTTGCTTCTTTTGCCTAATGCATCAATCTGGGGAAAAAGAAAAAAAGAGGAGAATAAGTCTTGGATCAGTTCCCACATCATACATAAATACAGTATATGTGACTGAATATATGACTGCATGAACATTAATGATGCCAATGTTCATTTCAGATTAAAGTGAGGAATTGAGAACTTCACAATAAGTTCAGTTCTTTCCAGTTGGAAGACCTTTCATCGACTTGGTGCAAGCACCCCATTTTAGGATACCAATAAATCTTTCATTGCTGGAGCTGACTCCTGTCATTAAGAGGAGAAAGAAACAAGGGGCAATGATGGGATCAACCAGAAAGAATTGCTGTAGATAAGTTTCTGAAATGCCCAAGCCAAGGCATTTTATTGAGGTTAGAATACTGGAAAGACCTAAAATACCTTGGATTCCCAGTTCAACAACCATTAACGTATGACATTCATGGCTGAATGTATTTTATATTTCTAAGTATAAATGCAATTAACACCCATTCTTCCCCATTCACATCCATTTTCATCTGTAACAAGGTAATGTATTGTCCTCCAATTGTTTTGGATTCTAACTCCTACAGGGCCCCAGTCAGCAGGTTCTCTCAATAATTTAAGTAGCCCAACAACTCTGATGAGCTACTAGCATCAGACACCTGCCTCCTCCAGCTATCCTTTAGTAACAGTTTCAGTTAGTCATCCAGGAACAGCTGTAACAGCAGGGATTATTTCTACCTCCACAAGGAAACCTAGAATTACTGGCCATAGTGAACCTAGATTTGATGAGGTCACCCCAAACAACTGCTAGGAATTCCTGCACCAGATAGCCTTCGGGTTTTGGAATGCTACTGTGAAAAATCTACAGATCAGAAGTTTCTAACATTGAATTCCTGAGAAAACGTCTGGGGTGCATATATTTGTATTTCAGTATGGTTTACATCCCTGTAAGACCCCTTTTCTAAAAGATAGTGTAAAGTTAAGTCAAAAAGCTTCATACACACCAACGGTGGAGAGTATCATTATAGACCTCAAATGCTTTAGAAAGAGCTGCTGGGTTGTTGGTTTTTTTTTTTCCTTCTTAGGAAAAGAAAAAGAAGAGCTTTGCTGAACTTCCAATGCCTATCCAGCTTTCTATCACCATAAGGCTAAAACAAACGCCTCTTGGTGAATTCACTTTTGTATTTCTAGCACCAGACACTGAGAGTCCCAAAGGGCTTTTCCAAAAGGCAACTGGACTTTCTTGGGTTTTTTTCTTGAGAAATGTTTCACTTCTCATCCAAGAAGTTTCTTTGGCTCAGAACTGAAGAAGCTTCTTAGATGAGAAGTGATACGTTTTCAAGGGAAAAAAATCAAGGAAGTCCAGTTGCCTTTTGGAAAAGTATCTTTGGGACAACCATGACTTGGATGATTGAGTATCTCCATAGACATTCAGACATTGAGAGGCATGCTGCCTCTAATTGTTGCCATCACATTGAACAGTTATTGGGAACTTTTATCTCCATACATTTGTCCAATCTCCTTTTATACCCACCTAAATTGGTTGCTAACACAATATTTTGTGGCAATGATTTCCATAACTTATAGTTTGATGCAGGATGCCTAAACTGCGAACAACTGTTGCTGGGCATTCTACGAAGGACAAAGACAACATCAACATTTAGACTTGAGAACTCGGAAAAGGCTATTTAGACTATTGGATCCAGCCTCCAATGTAATGCACAAATCTAAATTAAAGCATCTTTGACCAAGAGGACATCTAGCCTTCATTTCAGCAGATCAGCTTCATTAGGTAATTGATTCCATTGTTGAACTGGTCTCAATGTTAGAAGCTTTTACTTACTTACTTACTTTATTTATTAAATGTGTTTGCCGTGCATCTCGCCACAAGGCATTCAACATTCAACTGGAACCTGCTTTCCTCAATTCCTAGTTCAATTCCATTAATTTGTGAAACTACTCTGAAAAATGCTACAAAACTTGAAATCATCATTTCACCCACCTTTTTCAAGCACCACCACTGATACACCAAGCATAAAAGAAGCAACAAGAAGTGTTATTAATGCTGAACACCAAAACAGCTTATACTTTGGAATCAGGTTTGTCTCTCACTCCAGCCATTAACACGTAAGCCTGAGAAGTAATAATAACCTAGCAGCTCCATGATAAACAATCCATGCTGTAACGCATTATATACCACTTACTTACTGGACAGTTACAATATCAGCTGTGCTACAATCAATAAATACACCTTTTTGCTTTTAACGCCAACAGCGAAACCTACATCTCAGACTATTAGGCCACGATGTGTCCTTTATTTATATCAGGATTTTAAAAAAAAAAAAGCAAAAAAAAAAAAGCAGAGCACCTTTCTACTGATTCAGCTTTTCTGAATGAATTAGAAATGAAACCCAAAGACTGGCACTACTTTTCCAGCATTTTTAGGTTTTTAAAGGCTAGACGAAACCTGACAATTGGGCAACACAACAGGAAATGCTGTTGTCTTTCTTGCAAGACTGATGTCAGCGTCACATGGGTAAACCAGACCGAAATGACAACTAGATGAGCTAATTCTACTTTACTGTAAAGCGACATTGACAGTATCTTGCAGGTCTGAAAATAGAATCCTTGTCCTCCCTTTATAGCCTGAGAAACTAGGGAGGGTCCCTACTGAGCCTCTTGCCCCACTCACTATCCATTGCCCAGCTGTCACCTATGCTGTCTCTTAGCTGACTGTTCCCCTGCCAATGTCTCCTAACCACTCTCCCAAAGCCTTTCTCATGTACAATTACACCATTGAGACTCATTTCCTAAGTCAAAATGGTCATCTAAAAACTGATGTTCCTCCTCAATCTTCAGATTTTGCAATGGTTTTATAAAATGCTGTAATACTGTAAATAAGCATATTCTCAAAAAATGTTTTATAGAACAAATAATTGTTATAATTAATAGAACACTCTTTGGTCTTGGGAGTAATTTATAATGACAAAATTACAAGCCTTGGCGTAACCCTGTCAGATTTCAGAATCAAGGAGAGAAGCAACCTAGAACTAAGGAGAAACGTCCTGACAGTTAGAACAATTAACCAGTGGAACAACCTGCCTCCAGAAGTTGTGAATGCTCCAACACTGGAAGTTTTTAAGAAGAAACTGGACAGCCATTTGTCCGAAATGGTATAGGGTTACCTGCCTGAGCAGGGGGTTGGACTTGATGACCTCCAAGGTCCCTTCCAACTTTATTATTATTATTATTATTATTATTATTATTATTATTATTATTATTATTATTATTATTATTATTATTATTATTATTATTATTATTATTATTAATTAAATGGAACCTCCTAAATCATTGAAACTTTGGGATTTGGTCATAACCCAGTAACTTTCACTACAGGTAGTCCTCGACTTACCACCACAATAGAGGCCAAAAGTAATGTTGCTAAGTGAGACATTTATTAAGTGAATTTTGCCTCATTTTATTATCTTTCCTGCTACAGATGTTAAGTGAATCACTGCAGATGTTAAGTTAGTGCCGTGGTTGTTAAATGAATCTGGCTTCTCCAATGACGTTGCTTGTCAGAAGGTCACAAAAGGTGATCACACGACCCAGGGACACTGTAACCATCATAAATATGAGTCAGTTGGCCAAGCATCTGAATTTTGATCATGTGACCGTGCGGATGCTGCAATGGTCGTAAGTGTGAAAAAGGTCACAAAACTCATTTTTTTCAGTGTCATTGTAACTTTGAACGGTCACTAAATGAACTGTTGTAAGTTGAGTACTACCTGTATTTGGTGCAGTTTGTAATCACTGAGCTCAGCAGGTGCTTCTCAGAACTGCCCCTTCTGCTCTAACATTTATGAGTTATTATTTATTAAAATTCAGAATGTTCCCGATTGCCACTCTATATTTAATCCACAGCAAATGCAGCTTTGTGGCTTGAAGAGGTTAAATTCTGGAGTGCTTGGCTGCTTTCCAGACCCTTTACACAAAATCGGGCTAATGCAACAGCACAAGAAGCGCCCAGACTGGCCATGATTAATAGACTGCCAAAGACAGTGCTTTCCACAAAACACACACTTCTCATTCCCTTGCTTCCATAGATCATGGACTTATCCTCAAAATATCTGACTGAAATTGAATTTGGCTTCTCTCTCAACCGTTCATTTCCTATGTTATGCAAAGTTATATCCTTTTTCTGCCTGAGCTGAACCAAACCAGCTGCAGCCCTTCAGAAGGAAAATGTGGTTCCAATTACGAAAGCTGGCCTAGATACTGAACCACAGTTCTGATGCTGCTCTAATTGAGCCATCATGGAGCAAATGTAAAGTAACAGAATTGGATTAATTAGGTTTGCAAAGTTCAATACAAGAAATCTTGGTAATGGGAGGATGGAGAATAGGTACTTAATATAATGAAGGAAGTGCTACACAACAGAACAAGATTTAAGTTATCTTAGTCCTGCAGCATCTTATAGCCAGTAACCTTTCTGGTTACAGAGGTATATGTGTTAAAAAAGAACAATACAACGCAAAAGCCAGTTTGATCTAGTGACTAAGGCATCAGGCTAGAAACCGAGAGATCATCAATTCTATTCCTGTAGCATGAGAACTGACTGAGTGGCTTTGGGCCAGCCACGCTCTCTTAGCCCAGCTCACTTCACAGGGCTGTTGTGGGGAAAACAGGAAGAGGAAGAAGTATTAGATATGTTCACTGCCTTGAGTTATTTATAAAAATAGTAATGGTGGGATTGAAACAAATCTTTAAAAAAAGATCTTACATTTACTATGCAATCCAATCTGGTCGCATATAAGCAAACTTGTATATAATAATCCAGAAATTGAAGTAAGCTGGGAATTCCAAGGCATTTAAAACACAATTTTAGATTTCTTTTAGAACTTTACTGCTTCTTTGTTATTGGTATGGTAGTCCTTAATGGTACTATTATGTTGATTATTAATCTTGCTTATGCTGCTTCCTATGTTACTGTTAATACTGTTCTCTTTTTTATTAATAGATTTATTAAGTTCTACACCATTCAGGGAACTGCAGTTAGTAGATTATATGAAAGTATCCAAAACCATTAAAATAAGGGACCGTATTCATTAATGCTTAGTGCTGTAATGAAGCTATACTTTAGGATTTCAGAAACTATGGAGTAGATTTAGGGAGAAAAAGTTAGGTGAAGCAACCATTCTCCTATCTCCTGTTGAAACAGATAGAGGAGGACCAATATTTGTAAGAACAAATAAATTTATTTTATGATCTAGCTTTCATTGATGAAGATTGTAGTTTTTTGTATCCCCCCTCATCACCATATGAAACCCAGACTGAGAAAGCTATATGCATCCTCTCTCCTGCACAAATACAGTGTTAATCACTCAATTCAACACCCCTCCTGCTAAATTACTGGGTTTCACCCATCAATGTTGCAATAAGCTTCCTTATTCAAAGTAGTAGAAGAGTTTAGTCTGACAACCCCTTGCCTTGTGCCAAATGCAAACTGAAGAATGGTAGGCACTGCTAGTCACATTTTTTTTCCAGAGTCTCTGCCCTCTGGCCAGCTCCAAATTAGCAACTTCTCTGTTGCTCTTGGACAGCCCTACTATGCCACATGAAAAGAATACTGATGACCTCAGGAAATCCCTACCCAGTTTTAAAAATAGCTGCTTCGTGACATCACAAAGACAAGTTCAGACACTCCATTTCCTAATATTCACTTTTCCTTAACAATAGTCAGTCTGGCCCAGTTTTTGTTTTTTTTTTAAGCCATGACCAACTTTGGTTTTCTCAGTGTATTTTCAAAACCATATCCCAGCACTGTTTATAGAGGATTTAATTCCTTTTGAACTATGGGAGTCCACAGCAGTATTTCTAGACCCAATTTAAATAACTGTTTTTAATAGTTACAGCTCTAGAAGGCATTGCATTTATCTGAAAGTATGCCTTTTCCTAGCTGATCCTACATAAACCACAAATCCTCTTCAGAAACATTGCCTCAACATCCAGATGTATAAACTAAGAGGATGCTGTAGACACTCTGGGACAAATTCTCAGTGTCTGAAGGGCTATGGGCAAAACCTCCATCTATTGCCCTTCTGGACGGCTGTAAGCAGCAACCCAGTGATTGCTGAAAAAGGGAGCAGGGGGCAAACATTTATGGCCTGTTGTTGCTTTTTCTGTTCTGGGATTCTAAAGATAAAAATGGAAGTGGGAGATCTCCAGGAAAAACAAGACTATTCATTCCTACTATTGAAATCCCTCAACTGCACCGGCAAAAAAAGGAACTTAAAGGTTTTGTGTGAGGTGGTGTCAGCTAAGCCGCAAAATGACGAAGAACAATCCAGCCAGAGTTCAGTTCTTTATATCTGTTTCCACACAATAGACAGAATCTTGCCAGACTAAACGCTTACTACTTTCACCCTAACAGATATACCTTGGGAGACTCTAGTGAGTGGCTATTCTTACTCTCTTCCTACCGGTATTGTCTCCTATCCAGCTCCAGACTGTGCTGCCTCCTGTCTCACCTCCCTTCCTGGAATGTGCTTCCTCTTTTGGGGGAAACTGCAGCTCTACTGTGGTCCATCTTAGATGGGGCAGATGTTGGACCATTTTTCAAGATTATGGGGAATTAAGGATAGGAATGAGAGAACTGGTTGCCTCCCATTTGCAACTTTAATTGGCAAAAGGGGAGGGCAGATATATGCACAAAAGCCAGTCATAAAGCTGCCAGAACTGAATGGCACAATCTCGGGGTACACGCAGATCTTGGGACTTTGGACCTCCCGTCATAGTAGTGCTGAAAGTAAACCTTTTTGCAGTTGAGGGCCTCATTTTTCTTTTTTCTATCTATCCATCTTCTATCTCAAAAGTCATAGGAGACATAGCCACTGACATTGTGATGTAACTGGAAGCTAGGCTGAATTTTTTTCCAGGCTTCTGCAGTAGGTGATTTCAACTAAGAATATTAGCAATATATTAATTTTGAAATTTGTTTGGACTTAATGTTACACACTCAACTGTTGAAAAACAATTGCTCCCCCTCCCCCCGTGGAATCTTGGCAGCACTGTTTGAAGTGTTGGGAGGGAAGGGTATGTGTGAGAAAAAATTACCATTTTGGTAATAATGCCAGTTGTGGAAAAACTTTTCAGAGAGGCTAATCTAAAGTATTTTTAAGACAGTTCCACAGCTTTTAGCATTTAGGTCTTTGAAATAATAATCTCAGCCTCTCAATAATATATTAATTAGGTTTTAGTTTACTGTGTTCCTTTTTATTCTTGGTACACACAGTTCTACTTCTAACAAATTTAATTTTATTCTGATCCATCCCTCCACTTTGAAGAGGCATTCCTTTCCGAAATTAGCAAGTGGCTTCAAAGATCAAGCTTTCTCACAATGATCTCACTGTCATCTCCAGATGACAATACATTCGCCCACCTTTCCTTCTGTCTCCTACACACAATGTTTGGGAAACTAACAATAACTTCCTATTCAAGCAGGTATTGAACACATGTACCTCCCCCCCAACAGCTGAAGCAGAACGAACGAATGAATGAGTATGTATATACATGCATTTCTAGTTAATCTAAGATTATTTAAAACAGAAAATTATTATCTTCCTTTCAAGTAAATTCCAGTAGCTCTCGGAGAACGTTAATTTTGCTATGATAAGCTGTTCTTTCAAGGTTGTGTATTCGTAATACTTCTTGTATTCTGTATGCTTTTAATTTTCTTTAGTATATCTGGAGGTCTCATGTTTGGGTTACAGCCTGACTCCAGGCCAAAACTGTGTGGCTCACAATATATGTGCACAAACACAATATATACTTATACAAAGAAAGAAAGAGGTCACCTATTCAGAAACTGAAGTAGTCAGAACTATAGAGTTTAGTCTAATTTTGTATTGAATCAAGGTCAGTTGTTATGGAAGCAAATATACCATTTCAAAAAAAAAAAAAGCTTATTCAAGAGTACAGATTAGTTAGTGTTATCCCGATATCTCAAGAGCAGGGAAATCTTCTCAATCCCTCACTAAAGAAACCTTGGATAATTGCTATCTCTCACTGCACCATAACATTAGGATGCAAACTTAAGTGTGTATTCAACACCTGTCTGCAGATTTAAGGAACAGATCAGTGCTGCTTACATAGGGGGCACATGATGCTCAGATCTTTTTGCTTCTTCCCTACCCCTCTGAACAGCAAACCTTAACTGCAGAGGGGGAACCTAAGGCTCCAGATCTTTTTATGGCAATTCTTTCATCCCACCTCATCCCATTTCAGCCCCAACTGCTAAATAACAATAGCATGATGTTCTACTACTTTTAAGGCAGGAAAACATGAAAGGCTTTTGCACTGCTTATTCCACTAAGGAATGCTCATACTCTCATGTGTGGGAACAGGGACAGCTAAGCTCCTTCTTGCAGCAGTTAACATTTGCTACTAAGGAAGCTCACCCCAAACTGGCCTCTTTAAAATAGCAGATCGATCTATCTATCTATCTATCTATCTATCTATCTATCTATCTATCTATCTATCTATCTATCTATCTATCTATCTATCTATCTATCTATCTATCTATCTATCATCTATCTATCTATCTATCTAATCTATCTATCTATCTATCTATCTATCTATCTATCTATCATCTATCATCTATCTATCATCTATCTATCTATCTATCTATCTATCTATCTATCTATCTATCTATGTATCTATCTATCTATCTATCTATCTATCTATCTATCTATCTATCTATCTATCTATCTATCTATCATCTCTGTCTATCTCTATCTATCTATCTCTTCTAGCTATCTCTATCTCTATCTATCTATCTATCTATCTATCTATCTATCATCTACCTACCCACCCACCCACCCACCCATCTATCTGAAGCCAAATTCTGAATTCTCCTCCCTCATCCCACAGTATCTAAGCATACCTCACTCCCTCATTTAACAGTCATTAATCACATTCTCCAATTAGTTTGAAGTGTGAACTTTCCCTCCCGTTCCATAACCCGCCATATTTATCTCCTCAAATTACAACTACCCTTGAAAATACTGTACTGAGATACTGTTATGGCTAACTAGATCTCAAGCACATTCTTCCACTCCCCCCTCCTCCACCATCTAATTGTATCTCTAATGTAATACACAGGTTAAATAGTAAATGTCTGCATCTTCATATATTGTCAAGCAAAAACATTCGATGTTAGCAGCATTGACTCTACCTACCTACCTACCTACCTACCTACCTACCTACCTACCTACCTATAATCTAAAAGTATTTTTCCTAAACTCACTGGATAAGATTTAATATTTTAATATTGTATTCCACTTTGTGAGCTGTAACACTGAAAGGTGATCTATATATAGAAAGAAGTGAATAATGAATTAATGAATTAATTACATTGGCCTGGATCCAAAGAAACATGATGGAATCAATTGGTTCATTCCAATGACCCAGAGCCAATTACCCAGAGAAGGTGATAGCCTCTCCTTCACTGGATGCATTCAACCAGATAGCCATCTGTTAAGGATGCTTTAATTTGGATTCCTGAACTGAGCGGGAGGTTGGACTCAGTGGCCTAAATTGTTCCTTCCAACCCTGTGATTCTATAAAAAGGAATAATATTTTCTTTGTACAATGAGCTCCAGCAGTCCCTTGTGCAAATGAGACAGCAGTTCTATAAGAAAAAGAGCAAATGACATTGTAGTGAATGAACTCTTGTGGGTCACAGAAGAAATGTTCTAGATCAGGGGTGTCAAACTGCCAGCCCGCGGGCTGGATGCATCACGTGGAAGCCGCGCCCATCCCAGCTCCGGCAAGGGGGAAAAAGTCGTGATACGTCACGACGTGTCATGTGATGCGGCAAGTTTGACACCCCTGTTCTAGATCCAAGAGTCGCTTTTATCAAATTTATCACCTGCCCCTCTTCTGTATGTTAAAACTCTTTCCTTACACAAGGGATAAGAGAAAATCTACTGCTAGTAGTTGTGGATAGAAATGAAGCTTATTTGATTTTTTTTAATTGCCATCTGAACAGAGAAGTATACTGCTGCAGGGGTAGGATGAGGGAAAATGCACTCCCTACCCAAGCAACATTTTATATCTTATTCCAAATTTTGAAGTGCCAGAAGTGGACAAAGCAACCTGGGCCAAGGAATGAGCCAATCCACAAAGAAGAGGGGGTCAATCTATTCTTCAAATCACCTTGAAGGCAGACCAAGAAGCAATGGATGGAAACTAATCAAGAAGAAAGCCAACCTAGAAATAAGGAGAGATTTCCTGACAGTTAGAACAATTTATCAGGTGAATGACTTTCTTCCAGAAGTTGTGAGTGCTCCATCACTGGAGGCGTTTAAGAAGAGATTGGACCACCATTTGTCTGAAATAGTATAGGGTCTCCTGCTTGAGCAGGGAGTTGGACTAGAAGACCTCCAAGGTCCCTTCCAAGTCTGTTTTCTGTTATTCTGAATGTGGGTGGGCACTAGAGATGAAGCAGGGGTGTCATATTTAAAGTTCAGACACCTCCAAGACTTCTACTATTTTGATATTTCCTGTTTCAGCTATGAAATGTCCAGCCAACATCTTTTGAAAGCCTTCCTCAACTTCAAAAGTCATGTGCCAAACAACTTGGAAACAATAATTCCTTGGTGGTAGAACATGCAGCCTCAGATAGTATCTGCCCAATTAATTCAATTCTGATAGGGTTGACACAATCAGGGTTCCACTGATTGCCACCTATCAATACCCCGGAAGCACACCATCTTTGTAGCAGCGCCTGGCCTCCCCTCAAGAGTCAAACAGGTCCCATTCTGCTGGTGTTTTGTAAGGGCCTTAAAGACCTAACTCTTTATCCAGGTTTTTGGAGAGGACAACTGATATTCTTTCATTCCCTCTCTTCCTTTCTGAGTTTACCTTGTTTGCTAACCTTGTTCTTCTCTCCTGTATTATTTGTGTGTTTCCTATTGTTCTTTGTTTTTAAATGTTTTAACAACTGTAAGCTGCCCAGATATGCTGGGAATGGGGCAACATATAAATTGAATAAATTATGGTCCACCGCACAGTCAGCCAGATGTTTAGAATAAATTTGGCATTTTTATCCACCTATTGAGTCCTTACAAGGACCTGAGATAAGCAGATATTGCTTGATGGTGTTAAATGTATTGTTGCAGTATTATTATACCAACTAATTGCATCTAGAGCAAGCAAAACATTTTTGGACGTGACATTTTAACATAAGTAATGGGCAAAAAAGGAACAAGAGCCTAGAGGCACCATGGAGCTTCCTTGCAGGGAATAAAGCCTAACAATCTACTCAAGGAGTAGCCCAGCACGCCTAGGGAATCTTGCAGCCACATTATAGTTAACACGCAGGGCTACGTTATGGCAGCTAACTAAATACATCTGGATAGCCTTGTAGAAAGAACAGGCTTAATGAATGCCAGCTGAATAAGAGCATGCTAGCTACAGCCTCTCCTATGAAGTTGTGTGTTTGAGAGTAACTCAATAGTAGCTGAAACTGGTTATTCTCATGCTCTAGCAGAGAGTATTCAGATTCATGGATTCTTTGCTGCCTGAATTCTAACCTTTGTTCTCTTATCTTTGCCTCCTGGAAGCTTGCCCAGAAGTAGAATGCTTTGACTTCTGACTTCTGGACCAATTTACTAACTAATTTTCTCTATGTCCCCTTGCCCATGACTAACCCTTTTTGGAATTTGACCTTGGATTATATGTGGACTTGGTAGCAGGCAGCTTTCTGTGCACTTCTGCTTGGATTAAAGCATGCAATTTGCAAGATCAATCCTAAACCTACTTGAGGGATCCGAACCAGCTACATGCTGGGTGGATGTGCAAAATATATCAATCTGGGAACAGAATGTTCTGTTTCCCTCTGTTTCTGGTACAAGCCATGGGGGGTGGGGTGGGGGGAGCCGACCACTGAAATAGGACATTCTAGAGGGAAACCAAGTTCTGTTCACAGAGCCACACATTTTGCACACTTCAAATACTTAGCCATACTAGATCACAAAATCTCAATTATTCTAGGCCAAAGTCATATTCAAAATTTTCTAAATGGTGCCCTATGTATTGATACATTGCTCTAAAGCAGGGGTGTCAAACTGGTGGCCTGTCGGCCGGATGTATCACGTACAGGCCACGCCCACCCCGGCACCGCAAAGGCAAAAAACGTCGTGATACATCACGATCGTCACATGATGCGATCGAGTTTGACACCCCTGCTCTAAAGGATCATGGGATAGTCAAAACTTTTAGGGATCACCCTGTTTTCTGACTGTGAGACTCCTCTGAGTTTTCTTTCTCTCAGCTTTCACATACCGTATATTGTTTTTGGTCCCCAATGGCAATGGTGATGATATCTTGCAAAATTCCAGAGTGGCAACTAAATTTTGAGCTGCAAAATGTCATAGTTATCATATAATAATATCATCACTCTTTGCAGCCTGGCAGGAATGCCATGGAGTAACAAATGGTGTAGATGACAAAAAAAAGTTGTCACATTTTTGGGAGTGCCATTTGAATTGACTCAAAGAAAAACTAATGACTAGTCAAAATTACACTAATAACAGTAAAAGGAATGACTGATGGCAATCCCAGGCCCCAAAGAATCTTTCAGGCAACCTACTAGTCTTAAAAGAAATGAGAAAAAAGAGCTTACCTCTCCCTGGAAACTCTTCAACAGTGGAGCTGCCTGTTTGCGTAAGTCCTGGAAGATAAAAAGCAAACACATAGATCAAGAAGTGGGTCATTAAAGAAAGATGGCTAAAAATGCAACTGTTTGAATAAACTGAAGGATTTACATCAGCTATTCCTATCTCCTTTTTTTTTTTTTTTTACCAATTCTATCATATTAGCTGAAGGCTGATTACATTTTTAATCAAAACATTGCTATGAGCAAGGAATGTGGCAAAAATCCATTTTAACTGGCTCATGAATCTCGCCTGATATACAATTATGCTTGTCCCAGAGGAGGGGAATTAGTTAACAAAAGCCTCTAGTAATATTGAATAATCAGTGAACTCCTTCAGTCTAACAACTCAACTGAAACAGAGCAGTGAATGACTAATGGAATGTAAAACATGTGAAGCCACATGGAAAGGGATCAAGCTAGACCCCAGTTTGAAGCATAGCCTCCTTTTGATGTGCAAGGAATTGGACATTATTTATTTAATGCGCATGTAAATCTCAATATAACACAAACAGATGGTTTTAACAGTTTACTTGCTTTTTTCCAGTATATTTATCTTCAAAAACCAATTTTTGAGCAAGTTTAATACTCCTGTGCGAAAAATTGGTATCACTGTATTTATTTAATTATTGGAAGAGAAATGATAATTTGCCTTTCAAAAGACGTTTTTTCAAAATAGGAAATAAAAAATAAAGCCATCCAAAGGAATGGCAAGCAACGGGGAGATTAAAGATGACAGCTTATAAAGGGAAATAAAATGATGTGATAATTATAAAACCTGATCATGGGTAGACTGATCCTTTAAAGCAGGGGTGTCCAACCTTGGCAACTTTAAGACCTTTGAACTTCATGCTGGTTAGGGAATTCTGGGAGTTGAAGTCCACAAGTCTTAGAGTTGCCAAACTTGGACATCCCTGATTTAAAGATTCTTAAAATCTAAGAATTAGCAAGGCAGCAAGTTCTATAATCTGGGGACTCTCACCAAAATCACTGGTCAATGATGAAACCATCAGTGGGTTCTCTGACTTGCATTTTAAAGAAATATTACTTCTTTTTGCTAAATGTTCCAAATATGAATGGCAATTGAATAGCAATTAATTAAATTGGCAGTTTTGGAAAACCAGTGCAAACCCATACCTTGGACTCTGTAGGAAATTAATGATTACACATTACTGCTTTGTAATATATACATATGTGTATGTATGTACATATATATAAGTATTTGCTTCCCAGAGAAGGGTGAATGGAAAGAATTTCACTCCTGCTATTGTTCATCTCACCACCAATCTGCTGGCAACCATATATCCACATTGGTTCCCAGCAAGATTCATGGTACAATTATCTCTACGCTAAATATTTGAACAAGTGCTAGTTAACACAAATGACTGGAATCATTCAAGAGTATCATAAATTAGATTGGTAGCATCATTCTTCAAAATATGTATTAGTGTTTATCAGAAGGAAACAAATAAAAAATCAAGGTTGATAGAACGGGAAGCTTGCTGGTAAGTGAATAATAAAACAAGTAATAAGAGGAATATACTTGTTCATAAACAGATACCCTTCTGTGCAAAAAAACAAGACAAAAAACTTCCTATCCTAAATTACAGTGACAAGTTTTAAGGACAAACTAAATGTAATACATTTTAACATGCATTGATTTTAAAAGCCGTTGCTCCCACAGCACTAAAAGCAGGACTGAAATGGGGGTGAAAGACTTCAAAATCTAGATCTTTTAATAATAACCCCAATATATAACAATCCCAATAATATTTTAATAATCCCAAATAATAATAGACAGTAAAATAATAATGACAGTAAAACGAGGAAGGCTTACAGAGTCTAAAGGAACTGCAAGAACAAAACAGACTCTCTGTATCAAACAAGCATAAAACCTTCTTTGTTCATTATTTTTATTACATAGCACAATTCAAAATGTGAGAATATGTAGTTTTCCTATAACTATTTCTAGAATTTTACAACACCTTTAAAAATAAATTTTTATCACTCTGTATGTTTAATTTTCCCCAACTGAAAATATTTAAAGATATGCAAAACATTTTTGTTTGAATCATGATTAAAACCATGGCCGTAATTCATTACTTGTATGAATTATTGTATCATCTCAAACCTGTAATGTTTCAGAACAAAACAGGAATCATTTTTCCCTATTTTAAATCAATAATCTCTTTTTATAGTCAGATTGCCGATCTATTTAATTATGGTAGTATCACGTATTCTCCGATCCTTGCTGGCTGCAAGAGATACGAAGCACCAGTTTGGGACTTTGGCTGGAATATCATTATCTGAGTCTTTTCTTTGGCTCATATACGTACCATGAGTAAGACAAAGTAGAATGGTGCTTAAAAGTTTATAAGCCTTTTTTGAATGTTCAATATTTCTGCATAAATATGACCTAAATCACTGTCCCACTAAAGCAAGCAGGCACCTATGTCTGGCAGTAGCAATAAAGGAAAGTGTGGGAGATGGATGATGACTTTAGTGGCAATGGCATTTTATTGTCTGTAGGAGAAAGCAAAGGTAAACCATTCCAGTGTTCTACTAAGCAAACCACACGGATCAGACAAGAAAAGGAGACATCTAAAACAGGTGCTTAAGTTTTCAAGCATACCTGCTTTAGCACAAATTTAAAGCCTTTAAACAAGTTTGCATTCATTTCTTTCTCAGTATCCTTTTCCTCTTTCACTCTCTTTTCTTAGAAAATATTTTAAAGATATTTATTCCCCAAAGAGTCATGGCTTTCTTTTCGCACATTGCAATTTTTCATCACAAGGAAAGCAAGAGTGACAATATCTGATGAGAGAGGGGCTTGCTTTTTGAGGCTAAGAGGCTGTCACATTAATAAACATCAGAGAGAATCTATCATTTTGAAGGAGGAGCCATAGAAAACCCCAGGTTCGATTTCTTTCCAGCTAAAGAATTGGATAAAAAATTGAATAGTTTTCCCTGTCAGTTGTGTCCATCTCTAAGGCAGGATGCTCATTTCTGTTTCTGGGCCAAGTAAGCCGTGTTGCCCAAAGACAATTTCCATAGCCATGGGGCCAGCATGACTATACGCTATGGCGCACGGAATGCTGTTGCCTTCCCACAAAAGTGGTACCTATTTATCTACTTGCATTTGCATGCTTTCAAGCTGCTAAGTGAGCAGGAGCTGGGGCAAGTAATGGGAGTTCATCCCATCATACAGTGCTCAGGTCTCAAACCCAGGCTGTCACCTCTCCAGCCGACAAGCTCAGTGTCTTTAACCACTGAGCCACTGCACCCCAAAAAGAACTGGACATTAGTAATAAAGTTTGATTAGTGAAAAATCACTAATCTTAGTGATAAATTTTTTGTCAGCCCTAGGAAGAAGCAATGGCAAATAATTTCTGAAAAATCTTGCCAAAAACCTGCAGGGACTTGTCTGAGAATTGAACACAACTGAACGGAAGAAAAAAGAAGTTTGATAGGGACAAAATTTAACTAGCATTAAGATATCTTAGCACTTACAGCCACACCATTCTTTTCTGACCATAAGAAATCAACAGCAGAGGTCTGAAATAATATTTTAAAAATTCTCCATATTGTTGCCAAAAAGCCCTACATCGATTTGTCCCTGCAGTCACCAGGATTTGAGTTCCAAAAATATACCGAATAACAAACAATGTATGAATTGTTGTATAGATTTGGTAAAAGCAGATAGTTTGTAAGGATGGATAGATTCAGCTGCATTTCCTTTATTTTTCTTATCTAATAAATAATGACTGATTTCTTTGGCTTACTACTTCTCACTGTTTTTCAGGATTTTTGTATAACACTGCTTATCCCAAAAGGGCATGGTATGAGAAGAAGGTATGTATGCTATTAAATGCAACAGATTCTTCTTAGTGGTTTTCAGTCCAGGTTTGAAGGGCAAACAGTAACCATATATCATACAGACATTTAAAATTAGCCCGAGCATATTGTCATTAGTACCATACTGTCTATTTGAATGAAGTCTTTGAACAACTTATCTTTTAAAATGAGCCAATAACCCAGTTCCTTACTGCTGATTCTATGAACAACTATTCATGATTAAAATGGGCAAGCACCTTTCCACTGTGTTTTTATTACCAGCCATAGATCATTCCCTTTTACCATACAATTGGCATTTTCCAACCATCATTGTCCCTGTCAACAGATTCATTCTGCTTTGTGACTGAACTGTTCTGGTACACATACCCATACCTTTTGTTTTCTAGATTTCTCCAGTTATTGACAGGCCTGATTTGACAAAACCATACTCTGGAGATCATAGGAGATGGTGCATGGACAGTACCAAGGGAGAAGGCAAGCAACAAAAGAGCCAGTGATTCAACTGTGGTGACCAAGAGAATTAGAGATCAAATTTTCAGGCAGCAAGCAGGAAAAAAAATATGGACAGTCTTCACAACAAATATAAATTGTTTAGATTCAGCACACTATGGGGCTATTTATAACACCTTATGTTCAGGCAAGGGCTGCAACTATTTGAGATTTGTACAACAGTGTTTTTTGTGCCAGGATTAAAGAAGGAATAGAGCACCAGAATCTGACTTCAGAGACCCATTTCACTGTGTCCCCACATGATGCCTTAAAGCAGAGATAAATAACCTGTTCTTCTGTTGATATCTTGCAATTCCTATAAGGTCTGGTTAATAGGACTCATGTCTGGAACTTATGGCACTTATAGTCCAAAACATCTGGCAAGTATCTTATACTTGCCCATAACCTAAAGACTTCTAACCTTGCAAGGGAAATGATTTCCTGTCTCCCTTTCCTGGAACTGGCACATAATAGAGCTTCCGAGGACCCAACTTTTCCTTTCAAAGGAAAACAAGTCTGATGGATGTAGTAATAAAAGATGGACTGCTCTCATGAGAAAGTGCACATTCTAGTGATATGGCCACCTGTACACCTATTCTAAGTGACCAAGCAGCTAGGCTGGTGCATGAAAAAGATGACTTTCTGGGGTGTGTTTAACATCCCCCCCCCCAGCTCCTGCTTCTTCATTCAGATCAATTCATCTGCAAATGCTGCTAATCCTTCAAGCCCCTGGCTACAACCGTGTTATCTCTAGGGCTTTGTGGGCTGAACATACTGATTTGCTTCTTAATTATAATCTGTCTTTGCTGCTTCAAGTGTTTGGGAATATATTTTACTTTAATTTAAGGTTCAAAGTAGCATTAGGAGAATAATTTATTTATTCTTGTGGAGGTGCGCCAAGAATAAATAAAAATGAAATCCAGAGAGCTGTGAGAAAGAAGAAATGTTTATTCCTAAAAGCAAACAATTTGCCTTTAGGGGCAGCTGCTGAGAAATGGGGTACAGCAGCAGACTTTTATAAGGAGAGCTTGTCCAGGGTATGGAAGTGTCTGCCTGCTGGTTCTAGGATGACACTTGAAGGGGTGTCTGTGTGTGTGTATGTCTGTGTCTGTATTCTTGTTAACATGCACTTCCGCTGGGAGACCTAACTTAATGAACTCTATTTGTATTTGCAGACCTTATCCTTTGATATGTGGATTAGGTCTAGGTAACTTATTTGGGAGTTTGAGTAAAGGACTCCCCCCCCTCCCGTTTGCTATTTTTACTTGATTAATTTAGTTTCAGCTTGACCGTCAATTATCTAGAGGAGACGCTTATTCTCAGACCATTGTGGATTCTGTTAATGCTTTAAGGGAAAATGGAAACAGTATAAAGAACATATATTTGAATATAAAACTTCTCACAGCAGGAAAAGAGAAAATAGAACTGCTTCAAAACAGAGTGGATAGAGGTCTAGCAATACCTACCTCCTTCCCCCAAAGAAAGCCAAATACTTCCCTCTTTCTATAGGCAGCAACTGAGTATAATCCTAGCAACAGCCAGAAGGTACTTAACGGTAAATGTTCATTAATATTAAAACATGTGCTAAAAGATACTGTTTTGCTGCTTGTAAATGGAGTAGCCTTCAATGAAGAATGCACCTTGGGAGAATTATTCAGACTTCCTAAGTGTCTATTTGCATATTTACAGGTCAGGAAGAAAAGAAACAGGCAGGGCTTCCCTGCAAGGCAGAAGCAACCATTCTGCCATTCATTCGTATCATTTAGTAAATGTCCAAACCTCTGATAATCAATGCATTTACTCTGAGGCTTTTTAATTCCATGATGGAGAGCAGCTCACCCTAGAAATCCACAATGATGTTACCATACAATACCCTATTTTTCAATTAAGGTTAGGAGAAATGTTCCTAGATATTCCTTCTGATAAGTGAAAAAAAATAATGACCTTGATTTTACAGCAGCAGGAAAAAAAACACATACTGGAGCATTAAGAATGACTTCGGCTCAGAGATCTTGTGAAAATTCCATTAACTTTAATTATTTATCAGAAGAAAGGTTGGATGACTGTTTGTGACCTATTTTTTCCTATCCTGTTGGCTAACCCAATAAGCAAGGCAAAGAATGGCGTTTACAGAGGAGGAGGATTTACTGTGGCTGGGCAAATCTGGTAGGAACAAATCAAACAATCATGTGTCAGGATGCTACATGTTCCCTCTGAAAGGCATCAGAAATTCCATCCTCATCCTCACAGTTGAACACCAAAATGCCATGATTGCATTTGCTCAGAGACAATGTGGCGATCTCCTCTTTTGCTCCTGATCTACAAACTTTTAGACCTAGTTAAAAGTCAAAATGGTTCAATTATATCTAGGTTCTCGTGAAATATCAGGGTAAGATGTAGGTAAAAAAAAAGCTGGAGAAATCAAGAAGCATGCAATGACAGTAGACCAGGCCTTCCATTCATCTGTGGTCTGGGATGAAGAAACAGAGGGAAATGTGTCTGTGTTGCTTAAGCACTACCACTGTTCCTCATTCCTACTTTCTTCCATTTAATGGGAAAACGGTAGGGGGACATTGCAGAATACATTGCCAAGAACGCTATCAAATACACTGTGTCCAAGGATATCGCAGGATATTGATGGAACCAAAGTGTATTTTCTGTTTTGCTTTACAGACCCAGGAACTTGTGGGGAGAGAAGAAGCAAAGTTTCACATTGCTGCTCCATTTGCTGGAAAGAACTTTAAACAAGGGTTCCAAAGAGTCTGAGAGGCAGCAAAAAGATCCAGAAACAGAAGGTAAATAAACAAGGTTATTCAACAGGCCTTCTTAAAAGATATGATGATAACAGAGAATACAGGCTGTATTCTCTATAGCAGTGATGGCAAACCTTTTAGAGACTGAGTGCCCAAACTGCAACCCAAAACCCACTTATTTATCGCCGGGTGCCAGGTGGGCATGGCTGTGGTGGTCATGGCAGATTGGGTGGGTGTGGCCAAGGTGGGCGTGATCACTTCGATGTTGCTCGTGGGGAGGGACGCCTGTGGGGGCCGGGCAGGATTGGGGGAGATCCAGGGGGTCTCTGGCAGGTGGGGCGGTGGGCAGGAGGCTCGTCCTGCGGGGTGAGGCGAGGCAAGGCGAGGCAGGGCAGGGGTGCCATTGTCACAGCGCAAGGTGAGGCAGGGACTGGGACGGCTGCTGCCTGACACCATCGGCCCCTGCACACAGAGGCCAGCGAGCGCATGGGTGCTGGGATGCATCCGGCCATGTGGGACCTCGGCGAGTTAGCGGGCGGCTGGTTGAAGAGGGACAGTTGCCATCTCCGGGGCATGGCGCGCGTGCCCACAGAGAGGGCTCTGAGTGCCGCCTCTGGCACGCGTGCCATAGGTTCGCCACCACTGCTCTATAGGCTGCCAAAAAAGAAGATCCTGGTTTGTGGTAAACAACTTGAACTTCTAAGTTCTCATTCAGTACCTGAAAACCTTAGAAATACAACCCAGAATCCCCCACAAATTAATTTTTTTAATTCATTCAATTTATAGAAGGAAGAAAATGTTAATTATCAGGGAAGTAACCTTATTACACTGCAATTAAATTTTAACTCAACTGAGTTTACCTTTTGTCTCTTCCTACTAGCACCTCTGCTGTGGTCCTTCCTTCCTTTTGAAGTGTGGCCCCAATGGTTTCTTGAAGACCAGGCTTTAAGCCTGAAAATGTTATTGTACCCTGAACTAGAGACTGAAAGAAATCTGATAGGCTTCTATGTTGAACAAAATGCCACAAGAAACTTCGGATGGGTGCAGGCAACAGACAACATTAAAGATCCTACAGGAGAAAATAATTTCTGCAATGCTAATTTTGCAGGTTTGGGGTTTGCTTGCTGTTTGTTTTAAACAAGGTATGGCCATGGATAGTTTTATAGGAAAGAGTGCAAATTAATCACAATTGCCAAGATTTCTCCCTTAAGAAAGTGAGACCTAGTAACTTCTTTTGAAATATATAAACTCTTTCCATATCCTTTTGCATATATTCTTATGGCAGACCTTTTATTTAAAAAATGTTTGGTGGTGTGTAAATATTAATAGACTGCCTTCACAATTGTTTACAGAACAGACTGCACATGGAAAATGCTGTTGCATTCAGTCACATCAGAATCAATTCTCTTCGTATAACTACAAGTCAATTCTTTTCAAACCGCACATTTTTCCGAACACGCTAATATTGTTATGAAACAGCAAGTTAACACTTTCAAGAAACAACAGAAAGGGAAACATTTTTTTCTGTTCAATCATTTACTGAAAATGTCAGGGGAGAGCTTGCTTTTAAGAGAGACTACTCAAACCTGATCAATAAACACATTTTTTTTTTCAATTGAGTAAGAGACAAAATTCTCCCTGTGTTCCATCTTCATACCGCTGTCCTTCCTTCATGCCTATTTTTTAACAAAGAGAGGGGCAAATTAGAACTTGCACAAAGCAAGACCCCTTTTCTACTTAATGAAAAGCAGCCTTGGGAAGTTAATTTTGAATGGAAGACAATGAAAGAAGAAAGACCATCACACTTAATCCTTTTTGACTATTCATCCCAAAATCCATTCCCCCACTCAAGCATTTTACTGTATATGCAGCCAACTCCTTATTTTGAAACCAATAGGGAGTGATCCCCAACTCCCTATTTTGAAACCAAGTTAACAATCTGTGTATCAAATAATAATAGAATTCCTAAACAAGCAAATGGAAGTATTACTAAATATACAAAATATATTTGAGTATATGAGTACCACAGAAATATGCAAAAGCTCACTTGCAAGGAAACTATAGGGAAAAGATACATAGTGGATGGTACTTTGATCTTCTTACACTCAGATGGTTTTCTGGAAACTTCTTACACCCAAATGGGGGCTATATTCTAAGAATGTCAATGATAATGATGATGATGATGGTGATGATGATAATAATAATAAGAGGAGGAGGAGGAGGAGGAGGAGGAGGAGGAGGAGGAGGAAGAAGAAGAAGAAGAAGTAGTAGTAGTAGTAGTAGTAGTTCTCGTGGGATATGATGATTGATCATTCTGTCCTCCATCATTGTGGCCCATGTACTTAAAAGCATTTGTAGCTCACTAATTTCTTAGCCAATGCTTTTGCATGGACAACGTAAGGTATTCAAGACTGAGATTACATACATAATAGGATAAGCAAAACTTGCAATGACAAATTTAATTCTGATAGGATATATCTCCCACCCCACCCAAGTACAATACCTTCTAAATCCAGAGCAAAGAAATCTATCCACAAATTTTAGTTTAAAAATCCCTGCTCTGGAGAGTTAGGCTTATTCACATTGCTAGCACTTTTGAATATACATTTTATGCTTTCTTGTAGAAATACTATGTAGGGACCAGCTTAGGGTCTTCCTCTGTGTCATGTATGAACAAGCCTTGAGAAAAGATTGTGCTTAGAACAGCCTCTCCTCCCTCTAGCATTCTAACACAGCAACCTGAGGGAAGGGAGAGCTTCAGAGAGATAAAATGTAGAGAAGGAATCTAGAACTCAAGCTGTGTGATTTCCCAGTTATAATTCATAAGGGTTTCAAAAGATATTGTAGGAAAATACCAAAAAAGGAAATACTTTTGCAAGTCTTGTGCTTACTTTCCTCCTGTCACTGGAGCATGCATATTGAACCATCAATCACACAATTTTCCAGTGCAAAATAAAACAAGTTGTGTTTGCCTACACAAAGAGGATGCATAAAAACGTAATCCTTACCAACTTAAAAATAGAAAAAACTGTGTATTCCTGCAATGTGCATGTACATGTCTACACACAAATGCTGAAAACAAATTTATTGTCGCCGAAGCACATTCTGTTCCCAAGGGTCATCAATGCCAGTTATGAATAAGTGTTGATACAATGTACAGTTTTTGGTTACAATGAAAATACTCAAAGCCCTTAGTGGCTTGCATGGTTTTCAGATTTCAATGAACTATTTTTACAAGCATATTTTTTTTTTAAAAAAAAATCCCTCCCTTTTGCTTGGCTCCACAGCAATTCAGAAACTGAGCACAGTCAAACAAACACTCTGTCTTGGCCACAATTCCTGGCTCAAGCAGATGAATCAGCAAAGTCCATAAATGTCTAGCCAACTTGGACAGACATTCTGAAGACAGCCATATAGGGAAAGCAGAGATAACAGTACCTGCAGTCTTGAATATATGCTAATGATGTCTCTTAATTAGTGAAGCTGCTGGCCAGTCTTGCCAAGTGTCGATATTTTTATGAAGAAAGTTATGTGGAACATGGATATAATGTTACTGTTACTGCATTGACAGTTACCTGGAGGGAGTTCATCACAAAGATGACTTTACCTATTTACTATCCTTACAACCCAAAAGGTTGCCTTTACTATGCAAGCCACTGATTCATTTTCAAGCATAACATCAAAGGTGTTGATATTACCTTTGAAAACCACAAGATCGTTAGTAAAATGTGGTCCCATAAAAACTTAGGGAAGTTTTATTTTGTCAGCTGTGCACTAGACGTTACCATCTAAATAAAAAAAAGCATTATAAGCCAGTAGGATCAGCTTTTATTCTTTTCCTATTGAGATATTTTTAGGAGCCCTTTGCTGTACAGGTGAAGTGTACACTGTACACTGCAAAGCTATGGAAGAACCTTAATTACTAGCCCTACTAACCAACAATCCCATAATGCAACACAAAATTGGACAGCTACCTACACAATTGCATTCAGGGATTAATGGAATATCTAATGTTATGTGGCAATGGTGTGATCAGAGGCTAACTGACAATATCTGACAAGCCAATTGATCACCTTGACAAAGCTAGTTTCTGTTTTATTCCTTTTACACTTAAATTAAAATCTATGTCTTCTTTGCATTGAATTTATCAAAATTAAATTGATCAAAAATGTAAAATACATTATCAATTTCAGTGAACAAGGTATAAAAAGTTTGTTGTAAGGAATTGTAGCCCTTTTTGTTCGTGGACTGCAGTGAAAAATGACTGTCTACTCCCATTATTTAGAATTCAGAGATTTGGGGGAAAGGCAATGCTTATGGGATATATAAGCAATACTTTGCCAAGGCAGTGCTGATGGGCAAGAAGCAGAAACAGGGAGATGAAAAGAGAAACCGTGCAAGATACAGGTACTGGATAGTTGTATCCTTTCCATAATATTAATCCTTTTTTGCAGCGTCCAATTGTACTAAACTGGTCTTTTTCAAGTACGCAATTATACATACTAAAGTTTTCCACTCTGATGAAGCATCACCTCCTGCCCACAAGAGCCAGGAGGAACTGGAGTCAATTTAACAGTTGGATGGAGCCATCAAGGCAGACAATACAGCTTAAGATATAGCTCTAACCGTAACAGCAGCCAAATCTCAAACATTTTCATCCCTTGCCTCAAGAAGCTTGCGTGTAGAACAGATAAATGGAAAACATGATTCAGAGTTCCTGTATAAACAAATGCCAGGTAACAATCTGAAGGGATATAGTACAAATTTAGTCACAGCCATTACGTTTGCAAAACTTATTATGCTGAATACGTTTAAATTTAATTGTAGTTCTAGGACAATATGTGTGCTTAGAAAAAAAAAAAGGTAGAGTGAATTGCTTTAAAATTCCAATTCATACTTTTCATGCATATTAATATATTGTGTAGAAGAAATCAATATTTGAACTTACAGTAACCAAAGAAGACCATGACCATATCTTTAACATGAATCTTTGAACTGAACAATTCTGAAATGTCATAATGGAAATGACACAAGTAATAAAAACATAACTATTTGACAAATTTGACAAATAAAGAAGTTCGTTCGTTCGTTCGTTCGTTCGTTCGTTCGTTCGTTCGTTCGTTCGTTCGTTCATTCATTCATTCATTCATTCATTCATTCTAGCCATTGTCTATCCACTGCAGGATAAAGGCCTCTTCTGCATGTTTCCAACCAATATGGTCCTGAGCTTTCTTTTGCCAGTTGGGCCTGCAATACTTGCTGATATCATTGATCAATCTTGTTTTAGGTCTCTTTCGTGGACACTTCTTTTTAAGAGACTAATAATAAATAAGAAAGGAAAACCATATATATATATATTCTCCAATAATATGATTTACTGTTTTCAAAAATGTTTGGCAAACCAGAGTCAAAAGTGAAGATGTTGCTCCTAGGAAAGTTTAGACTCTCCTACCAGCAGTTAGGCAAAAACGTTTCCCCAAAGACAATGAGTTGGTATTTCTTTCAACACATAGCAAAAGGAAAAGGCAGACTACTAATGTTTAGAACATTATTTGCTAGGCTACTTTACACTGATGCAGATCTCCTCCAGCCTCTAGGTTAAGTTGACAAGAAAAGCAAGTTTCTAAATTAATGTTACAGACTAATCAAGAGATTCAATGGTGCCATTCAGACACGTATCTTATCAGTCATAAATCAGGTTGGACCCAATTTTATAATTTTTATGACATTAAGGAATCACACAGCCATTAAGCAAATACATGGTTGTTAGGCAAATCACAAAGTTGTTAAGTGAACCTAACATCCCCAATGGACAGTTTTTGTCAGAAATCAGCCAAAAAGATAGCAAATTATGATCATATCATCATAGGATGCTGCTGCAATGACTTATGATAGAAATTCTGGCTGCAATTCTATTGTATGTTTACCTGTATTGTATGTTTATGGATTTTTACTTCAACCAATATTATCTCTATGGATTGGATAAGCTTATATATATTGTACCAATTAATTGAGGCTGACAATAATATTTTGTTTTTTTCCATAATAAGTACAGTACAGCATAGAGAGCTCTAAAAATGCATCCCCAAATATACAATCAAACAGTTGGAGGAACAAATCTCACAATCTTGGTAGATGCTGCAGCTACTTAAGAATTTACAGCCGGTTCTACTTGTTCCACCCTCTCTGTTTTCCAAAGCATTTTTTATTTACTTACTTATTCATTTACTTATTGAATAGATTTATATAGCTGCCCATTTATCCGAGTAATTTTTTGCCTCTGAGACAAAAGTGCTGCAAAGCCCGAATGACTAATACCAGCCAATGAAACAGTGAGGAATATGGCCATGTCACAGCTCAATATGGAATACAAAAGAACATGTTTGCTATATAATTGGCCACGCTTCAGTCAGTAATACAACAATGGAACAAAAAAAAACCCTGCATAATTTGCATTTTGATTTGGCAAGTTATAAAAGCAATTAATAAATAGTTTAAATAAAAGGAATAACATTTTAATGTGGCTTGGACAAAGACTACACTAAACTTTCTGTGGTATGTACAGCAATTTACCAGTTGTTTGGTAAAATGCTTTGCTATTATTTGACATATTGAATACTCAAGTTTGAATATTTGAGTATTCAGGAGATGGAAATATTTCTCAAACTGAAAGATACTCAGACAGGACATCATTATCTTACAGGTACTGTGGAAGAACTGGAAATGAAAAGAAGAAAAATTATTCTGCTTCTTTGTATATTTAATGGAAATAGAATTTGTAACACAGGCTTCACTAAGAGACCTTAAAATAACATAGGACCAGGCTTGCAAGTCACATGGTATTTCCCTTCTCCTAAAATATTCAGTGTTCCTCAAAGGAAAAAAATGACAGATACTTATCTGCACCTAATGCATCTGGAACATTAAAAAACTTTTACAGGACTTCTAGATCAAATATTAATTTTTAAAAAGTTCTATGAATTAGCAATGCCTATTTCCATGTCATTGATTCTGAAATATGCCAATGCCTCTCACCAAGTTGGCAGAACTGCAAATATAAAGTTACGTTATAGCTGTGGGAGCCCACAAAGAAGCCACCGTGCCCAATACAGTCAGGAAAACAGAGGGGTTCCTATGGATCCTAAAAAGTAGTTTTCCCCCATCCTTTTGGCATCTTCAGCAGGCTGGGAGACACTGAAGCCAAGTAGCAACCTCATAGTTGAAGATTAGCAGAGACCCCTGGGTCAATTTTCCTTGCTAAATCTGGGAGCAGTGCTCTGCACACCACAAAGACACTCACGTGCTAATAAAGCAGATCGAGATTTGCTTTATTTCAATATTCCAAATAAACAATTTCCACAAAAGCTCTTAATATTTCCAATATCCTACTGCTTATTCTGAAAATATTTGTTCTTAATACCAAGCCAGTTCTGTTTAGACACAGATAGGAGCTCATTTAAAAGGAAACAAAACCACATTATCTTACTCAGCCTACTTGAGATGAGGCCAACCAGGCCATGGACATTTTCATATAGACACAACTAAGAAAAATCTAAAACAGTTTTGCCTCAGATACGCTTGTTTTCCAAAGCAATTGCAGTAACCAGCTCTCTTGCTCCAGAAGAATACATCATAAACTGTCACCCAGATTTTGAACACCATTTGTCACCCAATGACAATGCAGAAGAGGTCTCCTTTTTCATGCATGTTTGTCTGGTGGCTGCACCAAGTCTTGTTTCGGGATATCGCATGCATAAATCAAACAAGAGAAACCTTCTTTATTATGATCTCTACTCACTCAGTGTTTTGGGATTGTAAGTAATCTTCTGTAACAAGGAGTCAATAAAGTTCACAAGTACTTTGGCAAGGACAAGTCAAGCTGACAAAAGCAGTGTTGCAACAATGTGCAGGCAGGAGGCTGTAAATGGCAATATCTCAGCATAAGAGCACATTTAAAAAAGAAAATTCTCTTTGGCAAATTCAAGTTCTATGAATTTCCTGGACCAATAAAAACTGTATCTGGCTGCATGATTGTCCCAGCTAAGTCCTCCTTGTACTATTATTCTAAACCTTGTTCTTAGGTGTGTCCCCCCCCCAAGTCACATAACCACATTTTGGTTGCTCAGCAACCAGTCCACATTTACATCAGCTTGCGGCATTTAACAGTCATGTGACTGTGATTTAGGTTTTTTCTAGAAACTGACATTTACTTCCGGTTTCTGAAAGAAAAAAAAATCTCCCAAAGCAAACAATGGGTTTACTTACTGACCACAGCATTTGCTTAACAATCACCACGTTTACTTAATGACTGTACAAAAAAGATGAGGCAATTGGATGTGATGTGATGACCCACTTTACGACTGTCAAGACTTATGACCGAAATTGCAGGCTCAATATGGTTGTAAGCTGAGGACTCCCTGTAAGGGAATACTGCAAAAAAAGGTTGCTAGTGCTGCAGTTGCCCTTGCGGAGCACAGACTGGATGGAAGTTTAGCTGTTATAACCAGCTTGTAGCACAGTGTATCGTGGACACTATCCGTTTGCCAAAATCCAGGGAAAAAGCACAAACTCTTTAGGTGAGCCTTGGAAGTCCAGAAGTAAATGTTGGTCCTGCTGAGCTAGTAATACACTGTCCAGGAAAAAGTGAGGGCACAACGTTCATGTTCAGGACCAATCAATATTTCTAATATTGTTGAGTAGTTGGGAAATAGTAAGCAAGTTGGTATTTTGATTAAAATGGAAAGAAGGGAATACCCTGGAACAAGAACTACTTTGTCCCTAGGAAAAATTAACCAATTGATTTTTTGTAAAACTAACAGTTCTCCAACTCAATTACCTGATGTCATGGCAACAGAAAAGTTATATTCCATGAGAGGAGCTGTGGTCTCAAAAGAACTTCAATATTAAAATAGACAACAATAAGGGGGGAAAGTTCCAGGCCGGAATGGGTAAGCCAGCATGTTAGAGATGTAGTAGGCCTTTTATAAAATTCTTCATTTCACCGATATGTTAGATAAAAAGTACTGTTGACAAAGGAAAAAGAAAGATGTATGGAAAAATCTACTTTTAACGAAGAGCCAGACTGTTTCAGATGAAAGGGAAAACATGACGGAGATGGCATTATATGGGAGTAAACTGTGTTCTCCATATGAAGTCCTCAAGATATTTCTGTTAAGATACATAGAAGGAACTGTAGAGAATGAGAGACATGACCTCAAGGGAAATTGTCAAAAACCATTATATAAGCAAAAAGGGCTAAAACATTCCTTAAGTGCTGGGAAACAAAACAGTATTTCAAATAGGCTTGGCTAGGCTCCTTCAGGATTCACTGAGATTTATGAGAAAGGTAAGGTAAAGCACAATCAAGCTTGCAAGAGTATGTCATTACAGCCTATTTCAACAATCTGTTTCATGTTCTTGTTTACCTCAAAGGACCATTTTATAAACAACCTCTAGGTGGCTATAACACTGAAGTCAGAAAACTGTTACTACCAAGAAGCAGAAGGGGAAAAAGCACAGGGTTTAATACCTTAATCTTTATAAAAACTGGTCTTCCTCATTACTGCATCTGAAATAAACTTTACTATTCTATCCATACCTCACATGAAAGCTTCAGAGAAGACACTAGAACAGTGGTGGCGAACCTATGGCACGGGTGCCAGAGGCGGCACTCAGAGCCCTCTCTGTGGGCACGTGCGCCATCGCCCCAGTCCTAGGCCTTCAGCTGGGTTTTATAAAACCTTTTCGCTTTAGGCTTCCGCCGCCGTGTGCAAAAAAAAAAAACAACAGTCAATTTCAACTTCTTGTGGGGAAAAAAAGATCTTGCAAAGTTGGAATTGATTGATTGAACTTTTCCCACCCAGTCTGCCGTTACCACAGCAGCCACGCCCACCCAATGGGCCACGCCCACCCAATGGGCCACACCCACCCGGCACTCGACGATGCATAAGTGGGTTTCGGGTTGCAGTTTGGGCACTCAGTCTCTAAAAGGTTCGCCATCACTGCACTAGAACATTGATTGCAGTGATCTGTTTTAAGGCCTGAAGCTTCTGTCTTCTTCCAGAGGGGTTGTGAAATCAAATACATTAGACTGCAAGGTAGAGAGAGAATCAAGATCTGGATGGAGGACATCTCTGTTGGAGGGACAGATAAACAGCTTGGAAGATAGAAGCGTTTCCAATAGGACGAACTGTAATTGCCAAGACCTCCAAGGTGTGATAAGAATGCAGATAAGATGTAGGCTTCTCCAGAAGTCTGCTCATCAGAGGATCATCTCCTCATTTCCCAACATTGTGTCAACTATTGATTTAGATGGTGCCACCACTGCAGTTCTAATCATTTTCTTTATCTGAAAGGAAGGCAAAAGTCTCTCCCCCCAAATACTGAACTTTCATATGGGAGCATCATTCAAGGTTTAATTGAACTTTCGTAAGGAAGCATCATTTAAGGTTTACTAAGTATGTGAACATTCTTTTTTTGTTCTCCATGTTTCTCAGGCACATCTTCTCAGGCAAATGCAATATTTAGCCTCAAATTTAATTGTTCATTATTCTTTCACTCTGATCTTCAATATCATTAAATCCCTGTGTTTTAGTTTTCACTGATGATCCTGAACTCTATATGAACTCGCTACTTCCAATCTGGGACACAAGCTCCATCACATACTATAACGTTAACTATAATTAGGAGAAATTTGAGACATATTATGAGAGTTTTGGAAAAATGAATCTATAGTCCCCACTGCATATTAGGTACCATTCCCACAGAGGGAAAAGTCAACGGTCCTTCACAGTACTGGACAAGTGGGGTAGAATGCCCAGTACTTTTATTTATCCATCAGGATTAGGTTCTCTAAATTTGCCTTTAACAAAGTGGAAATTGTAAAGAAATTCAGTCTGGCAATGGTTTTTCAAGAATGTAGACTTAAATAAATTTCTTCATAGACCCCAATCTATCTTTTATTAGAGAAGAAATGAAGGAATTTCTCCACTTCAATTGTTCAGGTGACCATTCTTATCCTTTCTTCATCAATAGAAATACCAATAGCAATTAGACTTATATACTGTCCTATACAGTAGTCTTTGGGAAGTTTACAATTTCAGCATATTGCTCCCAACAATCTGGGTCCTCATTTTACCGGTCTTGGAAGGATGGAAGTCAGAGTCAATCTTGAGCCCCATCCAGATCGAACTCCAGGCTATGGGCAGAATTTGCATTCTAACCACTATGCCACCAGGGCTCCTAGTATATTTATTTTATAATATTTATTTCTTAATGTAGATTTTTACATTTTTTGTATTTCTTGTTTTTATATCTGAGATTTTTATCTGATTGTTGTGCGCTGCTCAGAGTAGATTTTGATGAGATGGATGACTATACAAATCTGACTAACAAATAAATGATAAATAAATAAATATAACAGCTGTGTGTGACTAATGAGTTGCAGCACTTCCCAACTTACTATTGTTAATGAACAATTGTACTGTAAACAGCCACTTGCCTATTTACTTGCAATGAGCACAACATTATAGATGAACAAATAGCAAAGCTATTCTACTAAAATGAAAAGGAATTTCTCCTTCCCCCACATCTGAGATCATCAAGTTTCACAATTATGAAATGAAACATGGACAGAGGTTAATGCAATTTGCCTTGACTTCATCCTCACTTACCAAGAAAGTCCTTTTAAAAATCTTATTTCAATTTTTCTAGAGAAAGCTGTGCTCTTTTTATGTGGAATGAGAAAGTGCTATAGAACAGTATAAATGCAAATTTACTTTTACAAAACAAAAACAATATCTGCGAAGCAAATACGAACTGTATATTTTCTATCCTATAGGTACTAACGTTCAACACAGTCTGTATTTTCGTGAGAAAAAAATACTGCTGCTTGTGTTTCCTTTTGTTAACAATTTTGCAAAATGGCCACAAAAGATTACAGGCCACGTGACAATTGATGAGGCTGTTTTCACAATTCCAAATAAAATGGGAATTTGTTCCACAGATGAGGGCAAATGGATGTCCTCTTCCAGTATCCTATAAATACCAGGAAATGCTTTGAACATACCAGGGAGGGGAAGGAAGCCAAATGAAACTAGACAGCTGCTAGCAAACTTCCTACACACAAAACCTTTGACCTCTGGGCTTGTTGGGTTCTTTTATCAGATGACAAACAATCAACAGTGAAACTGGCTCCTTTTGTACAGCAACGCACAGGCTAAAAGCAGCAGGACTATACTGGTTCCTTACCAAAGGCTGCTAGGAAGTGGAAAACAAGAAAAATTTAGGAGACACTGAAAAAGTTAATTTAAGAAAAGCACAAAAGTGGAAGAGTATTTGACAACTAAGAAATAATGAGATTTAAAGAAGAAGAATGTTAGCCAATGAAAAAAGCCACAACGTGGCTCAAGGGCAGCTCATTTAGTTACTATGTCCACTGATTAGATAGCTGCACTTCATTCAATGCAACAGGACTTTATGTCTGTTATGCTGTTGTTTATACCAGGCATGATCAACCCGCATGGCCCTCGACAGCTAGTAATGTGGCCCCACAAGATCGTAAACTTTTAATATTATTGTGTGATTTTTAGCACTATTTATATGTTGTTGTTCACTCGCTAAGATGTGTCCCACTGCGACCCCATGGACCACAACACATCAGGTCCCCCTGTCCTCCACTGTCTCCCAGACTCTGCCCAAACTCATGCCCATCCTCTGCCATCCCCTTCTCCTTTTGCCTTCAATCTTTCCCAACATCAAAGTCTTTTCCAATGAGTCCTCTCTTCTCATTCGGTAGCCAAAGTATTTGAGCTTCAGCTTCTGTATCTGTCCTTTCAAAGAAGAGTCAGGGTTTGATTTCCATCAGGACTGACTGATTTGATCACCTTGTAGAGTCTTCTCCAACACCCCAATTCAAAAGCATCAGTTCTTCAGCGTTCAGCCTTCCTTATGATCCAACTCTCACAGCCATACATTACTACTGGGAAAACCATAGCTTTGAGCGTATGAACATTTGTCGGCAAGATGATGTCTCTGCTTTTTAATATGCTGTCTAGGTTTGCCACAGCTTTCCTCCCAAGGAGCAAGCGTCTTTTCATTTCATGGCTGCATTTGCTGTCTGCAGTGATCTTGCAGTCCAAGAAAATAAAATCTGTCACTGCTTCCGTTTCTTCCTCTTCTATTTGCCAGGAGGATATTTATATACATTAACTATATTATATATTTTATACGTGGCCCAAGATAACTCCTCTTCACTCAGTGTGGCTCAGGAAAGCCAAAAGGCTGGACACCCATGGTTTAAACCAGAGGTCCCCAGCCTTTTTGGCTCCACGGATCAGCAGCAGTACTGGCACTAGTGATGGAGGGAGGGGATGGTTTTGCCCATGCAACCTAATACTGCACATGCACAAATAAAGCTTTATGCACTTGCCTGCCGTTTGCCCGGCCCAGTTCCCAACGGGCCGCAGACCGGTACCAGTCCGCAGCCCAGGGGCTGGGGACCCCTGGTTTAAACGAAGTGTATACAGTCTGTTTCCCTCTGTGAAAATAACTGTCCTCTGTTTCCCTCTGTCTGTTTCCCTATAACGTTTGTTTTCCTCTGTGAAAACAACAATTGCAGGGTCACACATCATTCTGAAACACTGCATTTTTTAAACATAGTTTGCAAAAACACAAGCAAGTAAAGATATCAGTAAAATACTGACCATTAAAATTATTTCTGGGAGATTCTACAAGGATCAGAACAGAAATGATTAAAAGTCACTACATAAAACTAAAATGTAAATTACTGGAAGTTTTTAAATGCCTATATTTAGATGGCTGCTATATATAAATTTTGAGAAACTGTGAAAAAAAATCTGAATGTTGTTGAAGCTTTGAAAATTCAACTGGTAGAAAAGACTTCTCTTCTAATAAGACAAGTAATAAAACTCTTAGAACTAAGAAGATTCTGGACTTCTTTTAATCCCCTGGTTCTCTTTTTCCCCCTCCTCCTCCATCATCACCAAATGACAACCTTCAAAAACTGACTGACATTTGAAGACAAGAAACAACCCAGACGGACTCATAACAGAACTGATATTTGGAGGCTTTGGACTTTTCACATTATTGTTTTGGGAAAATATGTCTTTGGCACTCTGGAAGTCTACTCTGAAGAATCAATTTCCTGTTCTCATCAAGGCAACCAGATAAACGCACAGCAGGCAAAGACCAATGTGCCATTTTATGCAAAAGCAACAGGCAGAATTCATTATTTGGGACACAGAGTTAAGAAACTGAAAAATCCAATTCAGCAAGAGACTATTTTCAACTGACACCTCAGGGAGAAGAGCTATTGACCAGTTGAAAACTGCTTCCGTAGCACTGCAAGAATGACCGTGCTACACACCACTTCTCAAAGGACAAAACATTTCACAATTGAATCCTTCTGATCTAATCCAAGCACACACAAAATGGTTTTCATTTAAATCAATCTAAAGTACTCATAAACTCATTATCATGGTATCAAAATAGCTGCATAATTAAGTTCACTTTCTGCTTGAGATCTTTTTTTTTTCTATTTATGCTGCCAGGGACTAAACCTGGGATCTTGTTTAAACAAAAAACGTGTTCTGCCCTGAGAAATTATCCTTCCCCAAAAATGACCATAAACAGAAAAGAAACACAAAATGTGCAATAAAATATAATATATAAAAATGGACCAATATTAAACAGGAACATTATTTTACATTTTGCCTCAGTACTTTGTGGTCTGAGCTATTCATCACTAAACGGGTCGGAGAAAATGGGAGAGTAATAGGCTAGTGCAGGGGTAGGCAACCTTGGCTCTTTTATGACTCGTGGACTTCAACTCCCAGAATTCTGGCTCAGGAATTCTGGGAGTTGAAGTCCACGAGTCATAAAAGAGCCAAGGTTGCCTACCCCTGGGCTAGTGCCATTCGGAGCGCCAGCCAAAAGGCTGCTTACAAGTCAGCTGCATTAGTGACTCGCAATTTGGATATTTTGATCTCTTAAACATTCCGATTGGGAAGTCCTTTTAAAAAAAAAAAAAGTTCCAGCTGCTGGTCCATCAGCTCAGATTTTTGGCAAAACAAAATCAAAGTGGGCCACACAATACAAAGCAGTACAAAATATGCTCAATAAATTTATGGAACTTGCTGAAGAAGGTCTGAAAAGAAAACCGAAGCTAGAGAACAACCTAAATTGTCACTTCCATTTGCTCAGTTTCTTCAGCACTTTACTTTTTCCATTCTGAATGTGGCTTATCAGATGAAAAAGGTGCGAACAATGTTAATTATAGAGTAAATTCTACATACAGGAAAATATGGGATAAAATATTATGCACATCTGCTGCAGGAATGTGGACTTCTATTGCTTTGACTTTCCACTTTAGCTTAAGCTCTGGCGTACGTGATAGTCTCCCATTCAAGAACTTACTCAGACCCAAACCCACTGGGAATCCAGAGAAGACTGTGAAGAAACAAGGCCTTTAATTTCCTGATTGCTGTCAGAACATGGAGAGATTCTCAACCACAATTGGTACTGGAACATCGGTCATTAAATGATGTAGTTGTTAACGAGTTGCATCCAATTTTATGTCCTTTTTTGCTGAGGTTATTAACCAAATTATGAGATAGTTAAGTGAACCTGACTACCCCCATTGACTTTGTTTGTCAGAGGTCCCCTGGGAAGGTTGCAAATGGCAATCACATGACCCTGGGATACCTCAACCATTATAACTACATGCCTCTTACCAAGTGCCCAAATTTTGATTACGTGACCGTGAGCATGCTGTGACAGTTGTAAATGCGAGGACTTTTTTCACTCACCACTGTCGTATCTTTGAACAGTTGTTAAATGAATCAGCGTAAGTTGAGGAGTCCCTGTATTTCTGTTGCTGCTGGATTCACTGTATGGTACCTGACTTTGAAATTCCATTTAAAAAAAAAAAACTTCCTTTCAGAAATTAAGTTGGCTCCTTTTAAATACTTTAAATACTATTTCAAAATTACAGCAATGCAGAGGGAGGGGCTTTATTTGAGGTGCCAATGTCATGAGGTTCACTGATAGCCATTCTTTTTAGACCTTATCTTAGAATTGTTGCATTTAATTGTTGAGTACTTTATAAATTACACTGATTAATAGCTTTTCTTACAAAAAACCTTCCTCCTCATGACTTTCTATTTTCAATCTACAAGCACTTTTATTCTTTATTAACTCAAACAGCATTCCAAAGAAAATAAATCCTGTTAACTGTTAGACAAAAATGAAAACAATCAAGTTTTAAGAAGTTTTTTTTTTTAAAGAAATCCAGAATATTTTGACCAAACAATTCTAAAATAGGATGTCTGCAGGGGTACTCTGTTTCTCTTTCCAAATGAACCCGCTTTGGTATAAACCTTTCTGTAAAGCCTCACAAAATGTGTGATTATAAATAGATATGCATTTTAAACAGCTATTCCAATACATTCACTCAGTGTACACTGTAAGCCTGGTTTTATGTTGACATCTTCAGATATCAACATTATATCTCCATGTTTATATGAAACAGTGATCAAACTCATTAATATATAAACGCAGCCAAAAAGGCAGAATCTGAATCAAAAAAATGAGCCAAATAAATAATCACCATAGAGATTTTTTTTAATGGCAGCTTTTATGCTTTCATTTCAAAAGGTTTTACTGGGGTAGATTTAGGCATGTACTTAATCACTTCACAGCACTGTTTTCCTTCTCTATGTGCTACATTCTGCACATCAGTGTGATATTATTATTTATTTTATTTATCCTTTATTTATAACGGCCACTGGCAACAACATTAAAAGTCTGCAAACAACAAACTTTAGAACCATCTTGGCATGGGAGATTAGTAGCCTTGAAATGTGACCCTCAAGAATAAATTTAACCAGTGCAGAGTCATTACAGACAATCAAATCAAATGCCAGGTCCCTTGTCATTTGAAGGTGTCCAATCAACAGCCAATAAATACGCTTAGTGGTTGTTTTTACTCTCTTTGCCCCAAAATGCTGGAGTGGTTTGCGTGTGTGTGTTAAAAGGACCTTTCCTTCATTCTTCTCATACTTTCATTTGGCCCTTCGCATCTCCAGAAGATTACTGATTTTATTTTAAACTGTATTAGATCAACGGATCAAGACAAATCTATGCTTTATCACCAATAAAGCAAAGGCACTTTTGAATCAAGGTCAACTCTTGCTGGTCTTACAGGGACACATCCACACACATTCATTGACACAATACAGAAGGGAATTTCCATTGTTTTTTCCAATGAATTTTCCTACCCAGACTACTCTGCTAGTGGACTTCCCAAGTGATCTCCCATTCAAGTACTAAGCAGACCTGACCCTGATTAGATTTGTACATCAGCCAGGGCTGATGAGATGAGAAATAGCGAAAGCCTCCAAAGAAGCTTTTATTCTTCAGAAATAAGGGATTATACTAGCTTGATGGCAACTGTAGTCTGACATACCTGGAAAGCACCAAACAGAGCACGTTTTCTTAAAGCAGATAAAGTACATCAGAAGACAAGAAGGGAAAGGTGCCACAGTAAATGGTCTAGTTGGGAAGTTCATGTAGAACTTTTTAATAACTATAAAAATGGGAATACATTTGATGTTACAATAAAAAAAACAATTGTGTAACTTTAGGTTGTGGAGAAAATTCTTAAGATGTGTCCTAAGCATTAAGTACCTGTGTAGTAAATGTTTAGAAACCAGACATAGTCTAGCTGAGCTTCCTCTATGAATCCTAGTCTTTCTCCATAAAAAGTTCCTGATCCCTTAACTCTATGTGACAAAAAAAGCCAATGTGTCAAGTGCAATAATTCCTTCCCCTAAAAGCCTGTCAAAATAATGCCTCAATTATGAGGACCAAAATCTTAGGGATATAAGATCTGGATTCCTCCCTCCCTCCTTGCAAAACCCAATCTCTTGATGAAAGACTTGGGATTTTCCTTATAACTCACATAAACGCACACAGAATACAGAATTATGAACAATTAATCCTAATTTTTTGAGACATTTCTTATTACACACAACTATACCCACTACTCTTAAATGGATACAGCAATTAAGAAGCAGAGGGCTGCAAGCACAATCTAAAATGAGGTGGTGAAAAGATGGGTCTGCATTTGATTGGGAGGTAAGGGTAAGCCTATCCTGAAGGACTCCTAGCCAGCCATATGTTGCAAGCAGAATTCATGGTTCATGTTTCAACAAAACATTTTTCAGCTTAATGCAGTAGCAGCCCTTGCCCCACCTAAAATTAAAATGAAAAGGGGGGGGGGAGATGTTCTGTATTGATTTATTTTCTGATTATCCAGCCTCTCTTCCCTCTTCCAAAGCTAAGACATTTCCTTTATTTTTTCTGTGGTTTGATTCAAGACTGTTTTGTGTGGAAGGCAAAAGAGTCTGAAAGCCAGCTCTATATACACAGCAATTTGTTACTGTGAAAAACCATCTGTTTCTTGGTATTACAATCCTCAGAGGGCAAATTATAGCCAGCGTTCAACATAAAACATCAATTTAAACCATCAACTATTCATAATTTCAATTCTTTATTGGAAACCAAGGACATAAATGTCAGGGAATAAAGCAATATTTCTTTTATTAACTGTTCCATTCATCTGGCTATTAAATAAAACCAGGACTCTAATAAATAGCATTACCCTCTGCACTGACAGCCACCTCAACCAGCTCCACAGTTTCTCAAATTCCATCCTCCCTCCACAACCCATTATCTCACTAAAAACATGCAATTCTCTTTACAAAAGGTACTGCGGGGAAAAAATGTTTCAGCAATAGGCATTTCAAGTATTTATGATATTTCCATCATACTTCAACTATTCAACATTTTAACCAAACTTCAGATCAAGCTAATGGATTAAAAAAAAATATCCCATCTACTAGCCAACACCACCTGAGCCAAAAATTCAAACATTTATGTAATCTGGAAGAACAGAGATCTTGTGTTACTCAGTAGTGCTAAATGGGATGGTCTCTGCAAATTGATGAATTTACCAGCTCAACCTCTGCCTTACCTGGCAACTTGATATTTTTCATCTTACTGCTTGTGGGAAAAGAGCAACATGGAAGGCTTTGTAGCACCCTTAAAATTTTACACATGCTACTAAGGCCGACATGATTTCGGCTGCAGTACAATAGTTCTTATGAAGTAGAAAGAAAGAAGGTGGTTCTGGAAAACTAATACATCTTACCCATGACTGGACAGCAGAATCTTGCAATGGATTCTTCCTGTAAAATCATTATCTGAATTCCTATCTTTAACTAGACAACTAACTGGGTCAACATTTTAGAGATATCTCCTTATGTAAACAGAGAAAGACTGAGGGTGGGCAAAAAGCAGTGGGAGTGACTTCCAACTTTCTGTTGGCTTCCCCATCGAGTTTTCTTGTAGGAAGCTAGCAGGGAGCATCAGAAACCAACCTCCCTCCCTCCCTCAAAGGGAGAAAAGTGGTTTTCTCTAGCAAGACAAAGTAGTTGTGGATTTTGAGCCTTTCAAGATCCATATATGGAGATTTTCTAGATCTCCGATTCTAGTTGGGGCTGCACTCTCCCACTCAGAGGTTGTGTATAATTTGGGAGTATCCTGGATTTATGACCCTTGCTCGATGAGTGTGTAGTAGCCATGGTCAGGAGGATATTTATACAACTCTATCTTGCATACCAATTTTTATGACCATTTCTGGATCCAGAGGCTCTGTTCAGTCATTTCTGCTTTGGTCTTCTAGTTGTAGTTGCTGCTGTATATGGGGCAGTCCTTGAAGATCATCCAGAAGCTGCAACCTGTCTAGAATGCAGTGGCACAGATAGTAATGGATATGCCTCCAAACACCTATGTAACAGCATTATTGTATGAAATGCATTAGCACCAGCTAGGATTCTAAGTGCAACCCGAAGTTCTGGCTATTATCTATAAAACCCTATATTGCAAAGGCCCATCTACCTTTAACTGTTTCTGCATGTCTCACTGGATCATACAGAGTTGGTAGGCTCCAGGTACCCTCTCTGTGGGAGGATTATCTAATAGGACTTAGGATATGTACCCTTTTCCCTTTGAGATTCAGGTAACCCAGATCCTATCAGTCTTTTGCAGAACCATGAAGAAGTGACTCTCCCATGCATTGGGCCAGCATGCTGTGTCCATTCTTGTCTCTGTGTGTGATTATGCTTTTCTCGTGCTGTTTTTCTTAGTTCATTGTTTAGAGTTGTACTGAAGTATACCACTCAAGAGTCACAGATTATGAACTGGCTGGCCTTATTGGAATCCATAAGAAAATATGAGTCATAAGCAAAATTCACAAAAAGGACTCATAAGTCTGTATGTCCTATTTAGAAATTAAACACAGCTTCCCCAATCTGGTGGCTTCCGAGAATCCTAACTACAAGTTATATAATTTGTAGTCCAACATGATCAGAGAATATTGGATAAACAAAGACTGTATTACCTTATAGTTTGACCATACATCTTAATGCACTGATTTAATCAGTATTCTGCTGCAATCTGCCAGATAACCATATCTTCCCAAGAAACATATATTTCCCATTTATTTGGCTGCCTGTCATTCATACTGCACTTCCTTTAAATTTACCAGCATGGGGTTTTTAAGATCATCACAATGAAACATCTCCCTCCCCCAAACCAATTTTCATCACATCGCTTTAATCACAGAAACAGAACTAAATTTAAGAAAACTGCAGAGCAGAAGAGAGAAATTAATCTCCCCCTGTGGAGATTAAGAAACCATAACTTTTAATATGTGGGGGGGGGGGGCGATTATATTGTATCTCCTCCTCCATCCAACATGGGTTGGCGCACAAATTCCAAGCAGCTTTTCGCATTTCAATTAATGCATCAGTAATCATTGTTTTGATTATGAATGCACTTCCTTCCGCCCATAACAGTGCTTTTAAAGACCTCATGCTGGAACATTTCAAAGGAAGAAAAATCTTCTTAAGAAGAGATAATGGATAGAATATATGCAGCAGGGGAAATAATGTGTATATCATGGGTTTCAGCCACAGCCATGTAGCTGAACATTTTAAAAAAATATATATATAAAAATTCCCATGTAATAATTGCAATTATATGTAATTTGCCTGAGCCAAATTCAACTCCTATAAAGCATAAATCTGAACCAGGGTCCAAAGTAACAGCCTGGAAAAAAATAAAGGACTTCAAGGAAAAAATAAAAAACAGGGGAAACACAAGAATGTAATTGTCTTCCAAACAGAAATAATATTCAAAACATGCAAAAGTTAACATGATTTTTTGTGCCCATGTATCCTAGTACCTTGGGGATCTTAATGCTTTGGAGTGCTAGTAAGATTCAATCACCTGCTGTAATTACGAATTTGTTTTTATTTATTTACTGAATTTATATATATCATATTCCACATGTGTTCATAATGCAAATAAAAATCCGAACAATTGTAAAAATACAAAAACAATCACCTTTAAATTGCTAAACCTGTTCACAAATTAGTGCAATCAAAACAGCATTAGCAATTGTTAAATAATGAACAAGAGTATTTCTTTACTAGGTTTCGTGCATCCATAAAATCTATTTCAATTCACCTCAAGGAATTACATCACAGAGGTAAGAATATTACAAGGTGAAAACAAACTTGTTTCCTAGCATTTCTGATACATAATCAATCTGAAAAGTAAATTACTTTTCAGAGCATAGATATTCTGAGCAGGAACAAAATCTTTAGAAGAATGATGGTATAGAACCACTGTTGACAGTAATACAGATACTCTTATCTTTTTACTTTTCTGGGCAAATTGGTTTTGTAAGGGGGGGAAAATTGAAATTGTGTAACTATTATATCACCCTAAAATCTCTGAAAGATTATCAGTCATAAAAGAAGTAGAGAATTATAAATTTCTCTTTTGTGCTTTTCCTTTCCTTTTGGCCTTGAATTTTTACCTACAAATTTTCAAATGGGAAAGATATCTAAAGCTACCTTTAATTTGGCCACACTTCTCTTCTTCCTAAATATATGGTCATTAGGAGTCGAAAAATGATTTCATGGCACATAATCAGTCCATCAATCTCTTCTTCCACCTTCCCTTCCACTGTAGTCTCATGGAATTTTTGACACCTCCTCTTATCTCTATCAAGAACAATCAAGAGTATAAATTTAGAGGCAGAGTAACCCAAATTTGGTACTTAAAAGAAATAATGCACATCAAGGTCTCGGCTTACAATTGGGCTGCTCAGCCTTGTTATAAAACTAGAACTCAAGGAGCTCCAACAGGTAATCTAGTCACTGTTTTTAAGCTGCTTTACAAAACGTCCTTGAATTGCAGTTATTCTAACAAGATCAATTTTCCCCAAAAGATAATTGTCAATGGTTATCTTTCCCTATAAAGTAGAGAAGATGGGTGTAATCTCACTTTGCAAGGTCCAAAAAGACATGCATTATACATGTTCTGCTCTGCATAAAGAAAAAGTACACCTTAAAACATCCTAAAATATATGAAAGGACCAGGAATGATTTGTGTTATAATGCAATATATTTAGAAAATGCCTAGTTGTGAAAAGATAGCCCAGAACCTGCCTAAGCAGCTTTTCCATAGGCATAGGTTCTGTGGCAAGCATGTCTGTATGGAAGAAATATGTTTTAAATCATCATTCAGTTGTCTCTATCATTATCTCCCCCCCCCCTTGCATATTTAAATCTTAAGTTTTCAAAATCACATATAACCCCTACAAATGCTAGCCTGCCCTTTTCCGCCCAGCTGATTCCATTGTCCAAATTGTCATATCCTTTTTCTGGTATAGTCCTAGAGCTTGGCAGGTACCTCTGAAGCAACTTGAAAAATTCTGATACCATCATGCCAAATAAACACAAAATAAGTGAAAGAACATCTTACTGAGAGCCAAAAAGGGAAATTTTAATCTGTGTTCTGTGGGAAAACTAGGATTCCTCTGCGACTGGCTATCTATGGCTTCAAAATCGTTTTAATACTGCCAATCTTGTTTTTTATCACAATTCTATTATCTGTGCCTTTTGCTGGAGGCACAAAGGAAAGGAATAAAGAAGTGTTTCTGTTGGCCAATTGCAATCTAGACATTTAAAGGCAACATGATAGTTATCTCATCAAGGAATCGGCCCAAACATCTCCACTGAAGAAAAGTACAGCAGGTGTGTTAATGCAAAATCATTTTGGGGGGGGGGGAGCTTCAGTTTAGTATCACTTAAATAGCTTCAAAGAAGTCTGTGAAACAGCAGGTTTGGAAGGTTCTGCTTGTCAATCATCGAAACTTAAAATAAATGTAATTTTGTCTCCTGTATTCCAAGCTTCCAAATTGACCTGGAATTTTAATAACGTTCATGATGTTCAGAAGGTGCCATAACTGTGCTCATAGTAAGATGACTGAGAATAGAGACAACTTTTCAGATTTAAAGGTTGGGATTATTTCTGAAAAAACAACAACAAGGAAACTGAAAGCTCAGTCACAGAAGAGGAGAGGAAAAGAAAGAAAAAGAGAAATGGAGGGAAAAGATGATTCATTTAACAAGAAAAAAAAAAGAGACATATAGATATATCTTCCAGCACCAAAGAAAGAGGAATGGCGCCCAATAATTTAAAAAAAAATCTGAACCATGTACGTAGATGCAGGCTTCATTACAATTTAGTTGTGGATCAACTACTGGATGGTAATTTCAGAAAAGCAGAATTGCTGTGTTTATTGTTTTGTTTTGTCATTTTGCACTTCCTCCCTCTTTGCAAGAACTCTCAAAATCTCATCCCTACCCCTCCACCCTAGTTTCAATCTCCTCAAAAGAATTATGAATTTCAGATCAAAATATGGCAAGAGTAAGCAAACATTATTGTTCTGATTCTTCAATGGTATCTTTAACACAAAGTAATTATAATCAACCACTATTGACATTCTGAAAATTTCAAACAGTATACTAACCACTTTTTCAGATCAAAAGAAACTGGCTTTGTTGCTTTTTATTGCTGAAACTGCCATTATTGTGCAAGAATACAGTGTTTCATACAGGCTGACTAAGCTATGAAAATGGGCTTTTTTGGTGTGAGTGGAATTTACTCTCATAGGAAGAGCATCTTGAGTCATGTTTTAATTATCATTAAAAATTATCATTTTTTACGACTCAATACCTCTATTACCAGCTTTTAAATTTATTTTAAGGAGTACGTTTGTTTTATTACTTAAACTATAGCATTTTAGTCTAATCTCTAAAGTGGATCTTGTAAGTTTTAAAAGCCAGTTTACAGTATATCGTTTTGCTGTTGCACTCCCCAGATACTTAACTGGCCTTGACACCTCAGCGACAAAAACCTTAATCTTCTTTACCATTCCTGGAAAAGACAACTATAACTTAATACTGCCAAGCCAATCTAAATATTATAGTTGCCCAGCAATATGCTTTGAACTAGATGGAAATTATGGATCATTCTTGTTTTTTAATTTGGTTGCAACTGTCTCAAAACCCAGCACTGTTGTTGGAATGATTTGAAGTAGAGAATGTGCCTCCAATCTTGTGTAAATGAAAACATGGGATATGAGCAAAAGCAGGTGCTGAAAAAAAATCAGTTAATTATTGCTAGCTACAATAGCACTGGTATACAGTAACGTCAGTCTAAGGGAAAGCTTACATTTTCTTACAGAAGGAGCAATAAGCTATACATTAAATTGGGCAGTCCATAATATACCTTAGAGTGGACATTCTCAAGATGAAGAAGGAATATTGAGTATCGTTTCTTTTACAAGCGCTCTCACCCAAGCACAAACATCAACAAGAGAAACAGAGCATGTAATAACTCTGGCCTTCATGTGCATATTACCAAATCATAAATAAATGATACAAAAATTTTGTATGCTATAATTTACCAAAAAAAAAACCTTAAAATCCAAACAAAACACAGCACTTAGAAAAATGGAGGATTCCTTAAGGCTTAATGGGCTCCTAGCATCAGACAATTATGCTAAACTTTGAAGTTGGGCTGCAATAATAAATTTAAACAAATACTTTTACTTCTTGGCTCTAGGTATTTCTTTTGCAGATTGTGCTATGCATCTCATGAGGGTAAAGGGCAATTTGTCTGCTTATTTTAGAAATGCCTTGCTGATTTTTCCGTCCTTGAAATGTAGCCTGACCTCAAATGCTGTGGATTTAAAAACCACTGTTACACTTTGGGAGATCCAAAAACAAAATTTCTTTAATTCCATTAGAATGCATTTGAATTCATGTGTATGGAGCAATTAATCATTTGGAAGCAAATTCAAATGGATGTCATCACGGTTTACACAAATGTTTATCACATTAGAGAGACCTCGCTGACAAGTTAAAAATTCACAATCACCAAGTTTAGGTGATATTGACCCAAGAGTTTTAATCAGTTCTCAAGTGTAGAAATCTTCTACTAAATATGTAACACATTCCTAGGTTAGACTCTGCACCAAAATTGGAAAGCAGCCAACACAATGTCTCCTTTTTAAGGGGGGGGGGAGATTGGGAACAATTTCAGGAAGTTAAAGGCTGGGATCTAGACCAGAAAAAGTGATGGTAAGCACTATTAAATATCAAATTTAAGAGTTTGTTTGATTTCAGGCAACAGGTCAAGGGCATAAACAAACAAACAAACGACAACCTGTTTGATTTTATTAATATTACTGTGAACTGCCTGGAGACATTGAGAGTCAGGTGGCATACAAATTTAATTTATTACTAGACAACCTGTGATCCATTGGGTCATTCTTTCAGAGATTATTTCCTTACCAGATTCCTCAATAGCTTCAACGATAACAGAACTTCTAATGGATTGCCTGGGATACATTGTATCTGACTTGAAAACAGCCCATGTTTCTACATTGTGTTTTTATTATTTGTAAGCCGCCTAGTTGTGAGCGAGTAGACGGCTATATAAATTATCTAAAACAAACAAACAAACGAATTAATGGCATCTTTCAGAATCTCCCTTCAGTAACAGCTGTTGGGAGGGCGTTGAATGTGGCCATGGATAAGGTCTTTCTAAATTCTGGAATTGTTATGTGACTAAACTATCTGTCTGTCTGTCTGGCAAAGATGTGTAGAGTGACTCAGGAAAATGTTTCTAGGCAGAACTGGTAAATCTGCTTGTAGCTCTAAATCAATGGCCTATTATCTGAGATCAGCTAGTATGCATCCATAGCCTATCAGGGTGGTGGCTGGCCATGAAAAGCTATAAAGTTGCAATTTGCAATGTATTGCCTGGCGCCAGGAAGACTGAAAGCTATTGGTCATAATTAAAGAAGCCAAGCTCACTGGAGGAAAAAAAGAGTATTATTTTGTTTATGTTGTAGTCCCGCCAATTCTTGCTTGCAGGTATTTCTTGCAGATATTCCAAGGCACCATTGTTGCTACTTTATCATGTTGATGTTTGTAATCAGTCTGTGCGAGCTTTAGAGAATTATGATTAGTATATTATATTAATAGAATGTAACTTATTAGTTTACTTTTATTATTACTACTATTACTATTTCCAGCAGCCATGGAGTAAGAGAGTAGGCCCTTTTACGGATGTGTAACTAATTAAAGAACAGGAAGCCATAAGGAGAAATAATGGGTGGGAATCCTTGGAATCTTGCCAAGAAAAGTATAGGGACCAGTCCAGGCAATCTCCAAGAGTCAACACTGACTCAAAGGCACCAAACACACACGCGCACACACACAGACACAGAGAGAGAGAGAGAGAGAGAGAGAAAGAGAGAGAGACAGACAGACAGACAGACAGACAGACACCATAAGAAATGAGGGTTTCTCAGATATTACTGCAATCACTTATTTAACTTGTTCCTAAATAATCAAGAGTTAAGTATGAGCTTCAAGATGGTAAAGTTTGCCAATGATAGTTAGAACAAAAATACTGTGACCTCTAAAAACCTTTCTAAAATACGACAAATGAGCAATAAAATCTTAATGCAAGTAAACATAAATAGTATAAAATGGCATTTTAAAGAAAGTATCTTGCAGCCTTGTTCAATGAAAAGTTTAATCCAAAACACAACAGCTGTGGAGGCAAAAAAAAATAAAAATCCTATGCTAAGAATCATTAGAAAAAGACTGAAATAAAACTGCCAGTGCCTTTATGCAAATCTATGGTAAGACCACACTTGGAGTACAATTCTGATCATTGCATTTCAAAAAGTTAATTACAGAGCTGGAGAAGGGACAGAAAAGGGCAAACCAAATGATCAAGGAGTTGTGCAAGGAAGGTGATTTTTAGCTTTACAAAGGCAACTAATAGCAGAAAAGCTACAAATATATAAATTATGCATGAGACAAAAATGATAGGGAGTTTTTCCTTTTAAAGATAAATTTGGAACTATTATACTAAGACCTAAAAGGACAGATAAAAGCCAGCCCCTTTCTCTGCACATTGCACAGTTAAAGAACCCTTCTGGGGTCTTTGGGAATTCTGGAGATTTTGAAAAAGTGTTGGAAGCTGTGTCGGTGTCTATGAATGCCTATTTATGTTATGGTTACTGGGCAGAGAATAGTTAATCAAGCCCCCACTTTTCAGAAAGGAAAATTCAACACCTTTACCTCCCATTCCAAGTCAACGGCAGTGGGACCTATCCTGGAATACCTCCTCTAGTGGTTCACTTCATTTTCCTCATGTGTCTGGATTCTACAGAGTCCAGATGTATTCAGTGGAACAAAGCAAGCAAGCAGCTGGGGGTCAATTCTATAGGCTGTGGAATTTCTGGCCATCCAATTTATTATTTTATTTTTGAAATAAATATAATACAATTATAAACATGAAAACAATACTTTGCAGACACAGCAGACTTCAAGAATTCTATGGTGTTGGTTTCGCCCATTCTGTTTCTACAACCAATGAATGACCAATGACCAATGAATATTAGAGAAATTCCTGGAGAAGTATAAGTGTGTGATATTTATAGAAATAATGATTATATTTAATCCTGTATTAACTAACTATCCTTAAAACACATAACATTACTTGATCCATCAGCTGTCACAAATCTATTTAGAAACCTGGGCTAGTAGAAGCAGAGAGATCTGTGTGCAGGAAGTGCAAACAAGTTAAAAACTTTGTATGCATTTTTCATGGAAAGATTGATGCATATACTATATGTAATATACTATGATACAAGGGACCATTGGGAAATCCAGACTGTAATCTAAACTGGTGTGTTTAAAAAAAATTGAGAAGGCAGTTGTTAAATCACTTATATATTAAGTGCAAAGAAAATTATACGAAGGTGTCTACATAAACATCAGACTAAAACTTCTGATTCTCTTTCAGTGATCTTTTTCAGATTCTTTCCTGAAATCCTACCAAAATGGATAAATGCTTGATAAAATCCATCACTTGAGGCTTTGTTGATGGTTATTTTATGATGCTTGTCTGTAATGTGTTTTTATTTTATATTATGGATATCTTTAATTTTATCTATTTTATTGTACACCTTTATTGTACAACTTTATTGTATAAAGTTATATATATGTGATGTGCAGCTAAGATAGATAGATAGATAGATAGATAGATAGATAGATAGATAGATAGATAGATAGATAGATAGATAGATAGATAGATAGATAGATAGATAGATAGATAGATAGATAGATAGATAGATAGATAGAGAGGCAGGCAGGCAGGCAGGCAGGCAGGCAGGCAGGCAGGCAGGCAGAGACAGAACCCCATGGCCAAACTGTGCCCTAAAAAAAGTAATCTGTATAGACCTTGCAAATAGTTCTACACCCAAACCCCAAAGTAAACCCAACAAACCAGGTACTTGTCTAATATTACCATAAATCTAGGATAAATATTAATTGCATAAATAATTTTAAACCTGCTTTTCAGTTAGGAAAAAGGCTCCCAGAAAACCTTGTAGAAATCGGAAATAAGACAACAAAACTAACAATCAGAATTGTGATTTGTGCTATAAAAATTTACAGTTAAATAATAACTCTTTTCAAGTTAAACCCAGGACAGATGACGATTAATGAATTATATCAATGCCCAGATACCTGATTTCTGAAAATTTCTGAAACTTGAAATAAAGTAATAATGTTTTATAGATGCCTTTTAAAAATAGGATAACTATATGTTCCAGTTACTATGATTAGGACAATTACAAACTATCCCTAAGTACACCGTATTATTAAAATTTTATTGGTATGGGAGAGGGATTAACCATTAGTGAACTCCTATAATTATATATTGTTAGTAATAGCAATAAAGACTACTGCTTGGGGTTCAAGAGATTCTGATTACATCTACCAGTCAAGTAAACAAAGATAGAAACAGGATGCTTTCTTTACATATACAAAACATCCTATGCTCAAACCTGAGGAATCCCAGTTAAAGTAATCAGATAGCAACAGCAAGGGCAATATCTTCCCCTGAGGAACAGATCAGCCTTTTCCAAATATAGATGGATTGCTGGTACGGGACTACAACTCCCATCATCACAATTAGCAGTGTAAGTGCATAAATAAAACTGGAACTTCAAAGTCAGGAAAAGAAACACTGAGCTAGCCAGACTAATAATCACTTGCTATATAATCTTAGTCCATGTATTTAACATTCCAAATTGATGAATCCACAATAATTCAAAATAAATGTATCATGATGTGGTTTGGTGTAGTAATGAAAGTGAGGGTTAGGGTTAACCTGTAAACCAGGAGACTGTGAGTTCTAGTCTAGGCATGAAAAACCAGCTGGGTGACTTTGGGCCAGTCGCTTTCTTTCAGCCGAACCTACCTCACAAGGTTTTTATTTTGGGGAAAATAGGAGGAGAAAGGAGTATTAAGTATGTTCACCGCTTTGAGTTACCTATACAGTAATAAAGATGGGATAAAAATATAATAATAAATAATCTCATGGGGGGGAGTTCCACATGAACAAAATCTAAATTCCCTATGCATGTAATTCATGCTATTTTACGATGCAAGGAGGAGGAAGTAGTTGTTATGGATATGGAGCCTAGCTAAAAAAAGATGGATTCCAAGGCAAATCTGCAAAACTGGTATGTAGGGAAGAAAAACTTGTTGTACCATTGGCAGATCAAGGAACTAGCATTAAATTGTTTAGTTAATCAGCCCTACAAAGTATCAAGGCTATAGTTACACTAAAAATGACACACGTGTCACCTTTAAAAAAAAAAATCTAATTTGCTTGTGATGAAATGCCAATGATGACAATTTTCATTCCCACTTTTAATCAGTAGAAACAGGAGCCTCCCCAAAAGCCAAACAGAAACAACACAGGGAATGAGAAGGACACACAGAGAGAAAAGTACAATCCATGAGCATAAAAAGGGTGTGTGAGTGGGAGGGGTAATGAAATCATATAATATAGTGTTTTTAGTATTGGATTAGGGACTCCCTACTTGAAATCCATTCTCAGCATGGAACCTACGAAGCAATTCTGAGCCAGTCAATCTCTCCACGCACAATGCTGGGTGGTTGTGGAGAAGTGTGGATGACGTAGTGTTAGATAGTGTTTTGCTTTCTTGGAGGGGATGCAGATAATAATAATAATGAGTAATAATAATGGCAGCATTGGATTCTGCCTCTTTTTCATACAAAGGTATTGCTCGACTTGCAAATTTGTTTAGTGACTGTTTGAAGATACAATGGAACTGGAAAAAATGACTTACGACCAGTTCTCACATTTACGACTGCCGAAGCATCCCCACGGTTATGTAATCCAAATTCAGGCACTTGGCAACCAGCTTGTATTCATGATGGTTGCAGTGTCCTGGGGTCCTGTGATCACCATTTGCGACCTTCCCAGCCAGCTTCCAACAAGCAAAGTCAATAGGGGAAGTGGTATTCACTTAAGGACTGTGTGATTCACTTAACAACTATAGTGATTCATTTAACAATCATGGCAGAAAAGGTCGTAAAGTGAGTTGGGTGTGACTCACTTAACAACCACCTTGCTTAGCAATGGAAATTTTGGTCCCAATTATGGTTATAAGGACTACCTGAATTTCATTTTACAAGGAAAAATTTGGTTGACTTACATGGTCCTATATCTTAATTGACTGCTTGATTCAGGGGCCAGCACACCCTTGCTAGTAGCCCAGCTTGACTCATTATTTAACAGAATTGGAAGGGACCTTAGAAGTCTTCTAGTCCAACTCCCTGCTGAAGCAACATTACCCTCATCATTATCATCAACAGCAGCTGTGCTTCAGTGCATCATCCCAGATGATATTTCAATGCAAATAAAACAGAACTGACCAAATTCTGTGCAAAAAAATTCTGACACCTAAGTGGGTTAAAGTTACTTTAAAGAGCAACAGGGACTAAAGAAGGAAACTGAATCTTTTATTTCCTTGTTAAGTAGGAGAAGGCTCAACTTTTTATCATTTCTATCACCCCATCATGTTTTAGTCATCTTACCCAGTGACTAGGACTACACTGGGAGATAATGGATGAATTAAAAAAAAAGGGGGGGGGGAGAATCAGCAGTATTGAAGTATATAACCAGATTGGCTGTTCTTAACCTGAGTGTTCTATTGGTAAACATTATATGAAGAATTCCAGTTTCATCTGTCTCTTTGACCCTGCATAGTACAGCATCTTCTATTTCCATCTGCCTCTCCTTACAACAAAAATAATTAAAAACTGTTTCTTACTCCTTCTGTTAAACTTTGTTTTGCAATTTTGCTCCAATAAATTCAATCTTTTAATTTAAAAAATTAACCACAACTGTTCAGTTTAATTACTATATGATATACTGTAATGAAGTATATAAGCTGCAAATTCCCATAATACAGGCAGCAGTCACTTGTGACCACAACTGAGCCCAAATTTCTGTTGCTAAGCTTTGCCCCATTTTATGACCTTTCTTGCCACGGTTGTTAAGTGAATCACTGCAGCTGTTAAGTTAATAACATGGTTGTAAAGTGAATCTGGCTTCCCCATTGACTTTGCTGGTGGGAAGGTGACAAAAGGTGATCACATGACCCTGGGACACTGCAACCATTATACATATGAGCCAGTTACCAAGCATCTGAATTTTGATCACATGACCATGGGGATGCTGCAAGACTCATGTGAAAAATGGTCATTAAGTCACTTTTTTCAGTGCCATTGTAACTTTGAATGGTCAATAAATGAAAGGTTGTATGGCGAGGACTATCTGTACTTACGTAGAAGGAAATGCAGCTTTGCCTTCTCAGCAATTGCTCCCTGGAGGATGTTTGAGCACTTCTTTTGTGTAGGATCATACATTACGCTTTCTTTGTTAGCTGAGGTATCACACTATGTTATTAGAAACCACAATTCTATCAATGGATAACATTTTGGAAACAGTGTTTATAACCTTCTGTAATACTCACTTCCAATGCAAGTAGCATTCCATGGACATATAAGAGTATGAATATTACTCCATTGTACAGGATTTTATTATGTCACTAATTGGAACAGCCTTTCTGTTCTTTATATATATTATCTATATAAAGCTTCTTTTTTTGTAGAAGTTTTTATTATTTTTTTTCCCATACATACATAAATAATTTTTCAACCAACATGCTGTCTGAGTTTACATTCGCAGCGGCTAATACATATTTAATTCCTAATCTTTTATTCTTTCCTCTAGCCATCGATAAAATAAGTCCCAAATTTGATAATATTCTGTTTCTTCTTTTTCTTTCAGTCTCATAGTCAATCTGTCCATCTCTGCGCATTCTAGTATTTTTTTTATTATTTCTTCATCTGATGGTATTCCTTCATTTTTCCAATATTGCGCAAATATAATTCTTGCCGCCGTTGTAACATGTAAAATCAAATAAAAGCTTTGTCTATTAGTCTTTTCTGGTATTATACCTAATAAGAAAAGTTCAGGTTTAAAGTCTACATGTTCTCCCAACATCTTTTCTAGCCAAGTATGTATCTTTTTCCAATAATTCTTTACTTTATCACAAGTCCACCAAACATGATAATACGTGTTTGACTTATGTTTACATTTCCAACATCTATCTGACATATTTTTAAACATTTTTGCTAATCTTGCTGGTGGCAAGTGCCACATTTTCTTAATTAATTTCTCATCCGAAGTTAACAATGTCTTATCACACACCGTTTGTTCTTTATAAAATCCATACAGTTTAACATCTTTATCATATCTAGTTTGCATTTGTAAATGTGCCCACCATGATAGGTTGATGCCCTGATTTTCCATTTCTTGTTTAGATTTCAAATTCCCTTCAGAGTTTAGAATATCTCTATATGTCCAGATTTTTTTAAAGTTCACCAAATTTGGGTGTACAAATACTTCCATAGTTGACAACCACCCTGGAATTTTCAAGTATATTTTACTTTTTATTTTTCCCCATGTTGTTAATAATGCATTTCTTATATAATGATTTTGGAAATATTTATGAACTTTATTTTTCCCATACCATAAAAAGGCGTGCCACCCCAATTGTAAATCATGCCCCTCCAGATATAACAACCTTTTATTTCTAAGAGTTATCCATTCTTTTACCCATGTTAGTACGGATGCTTGATAATATAAAATCCACTCCGGTAAACCAAATCCTCCATTTTCCTTGGCATCTTGTAATATTTTCATCTTAATTCTAGCTTTCTTTCCTTGCCAAATGAATGTCAAAATTAATGAATTTAAGTCTTCAAAAAAAAATTCTCAAGTTTTATAGGTATTGTTTGAAATAAAAATAAGATTTTCGGTAGTACATTCATTTTTACTGTGGCAATTCTTCCTAGTATTGACAATTGCACGTTTTTCCATTTTTCCAAGTCCAGTTTTATTTGATTCAATAATTTTATGTAATTATCTCCTTTTATCGTTGAACATCTTGCTGTTAAATGTATTCCCAAATATTTAACCTTTTTAACTATCTGTAATTCTGTTTTTTCCGACATTTGTTTTTTTTGTTTATCTGTAAGGTTTTGAGCTATTACTTTAGTTTTTTCTCTGTTTATTTTCAATCCTGCCATTTCTCCATATTGTTCTATCTTTCCTAGTAATTTAGGAATCATCTCCAAAGGTTCTTCTAAAATAAACACCAAATCATCAGCAAATGCTTGTAATTTATATGTTTCGCCTTTTATTTCTAGTCCTTTAATTTCTGTATCTTGTCTAATATTTCTATTTAACACTTCCAGAGTGAAAATAAATAACAATGGAGATAATGGACATCCTTGCCTTGTGCCTTTTCTTATTTCAAAGTTCTCAGTATAATCTCCATTCACGATCACTTTCGCTGTTTGTTTATTGTATATTGTTTTTATCATATTTATAAAGTTCTGTCCAAATTCCATTATTTGTAGTTGCTGAATCATAAATTGCCAGGAAACATTATCAAATGCCTTTTGGGCATCTAGAAATATTAGTGCCAGTTGTTTCCCTGGATGTAGTTCATAATATTCTAACACGTCCATTATCACTCTTAAATTGTTTTTAATTTGTCTCTTTGATAGAAAGCCGTTTTGGTCTGAATGTATAAATTCAATTAAGTATCTTTTCAGTCTCTCTGCCATTATTGAAGTAAAAATTTTATAATCCACATTCAGTAACGATATCGGTCTGTAATTTTTTATCTGTGTCAAATCTGAATCTTCTTTTGGTATTAAAGTAATATTTGCTTCTATCCATGTGTTTGGGAGCTTAGCCTCCAACAAAAGTTCATTGCAAATGTCTTTCAACGGTTCACTTAGTATATCTTGTAGGGTTTTATATAACTCCGACAGTAATCCATCTGGCCCCGGTGTTTTCTCAATTTTTTGCCTTCTTATGGCCTCTGTTATTTCCATCATTGTCAATTTTTTCCTCTAACATAGTCTTATAAGTTTCTGGAATTTTTGGAAGGTTATTTTCTTCTAGATATTGGATCATTCTCTCTCTTGGACTTTCTTCTATATCATGCAGTTTCTTGTAATATCCTTTAATTATCTTTTTTATTTCTTCATTTTTAAACTGTAGACAACCTTTTTCATCTGCTAAATTATGTATCATTTTCTTCTCCTTCTGTTTTTTAAGTTTATAAGCTAACCATCTTCCTGGTTTATTTGCATTTTCAAAAAAAATTGTTTTGCTCTTTTTATTTGCTGTGCCAATTTTTCTGAATCCAATAGATTTAGTTTATGTTTTATTATTTCCATTTCTCTTTTCAAAGTCTTTTTCTGCGGGTTCATTTGCAGTTTTGATTCTAGTTTTCCAAATTTTTCTTTTAGTAGTACATATTGCTGTCTTTTCTGTTTGTTTTTCTTTGCCATGTATGTTATAGCTATACCTCTAAAATATGCTTTGGCTGTATCCCATACATTTTGTAATGCTGTATCTTCTTTTTTGTTTTCTTTAAAGAAAAACTCCATTTCTTTTTTTGCTAGTTAGGGCTTCTTTTTGGAACTCTGCACCTGTTTGGGGATTTCTTGGCCACGAAGACTGCACAATATAGGAGCTGAAGTTGAATGAATACAAAATGCTCCACTCTGGAGAGAATTTAACTAGCAAGGGCATAGTACAATACTATTTAACAAGCAACGGCAACTTTGCAAAGAGAAAAAAAATGCAGACAATTCTGGCAAAATGAAAAGATTTTTAGTAACTCTGGCATTACAGCAATGGTAGTTTTTCAGAGCCAGCAACCCTGAACTTTAACAACAAAGCTAGAGGATAGCAAATGTTCACAAATGAATTAGCTTTGAAGGCATCAGATGGCACCATCTGCAGACTTAGCAATTACAAATGAAGGCTGAGGTGCACAAAACAGAAATGAAGAAAATTTAAAGTGATGCTGTTAAGCTCCTGCTCAAACAGCAAGGAAAAGTTAATCTAGATCAGTCTGGCAATATATTAAAGACAACAACACTAACCATCTTGACAGCTAGATTCCCTGTTTAATCTTCCAGAACATGAAGAATAATTATCTGAGCACATTTCGAAACCTTTCAAAAGAACAGGGTGTCCATTTTAAAAGCAGATGGGGCGTTGTCTTACTGAACGCCTTTTCTCAGCATGAGGATGGAGAATCCACCAATGGGTTTAGACTGTCTTCCTGCCCAATTAGACTAAGTCTGACGAATTTGCCATGCCTCCTGCTGGGCTTGATGCCTCCCAGACACGACAAAGGCGAAGCTGTTGACGCTAGTCCGATGTGTTGGCTTTCCTGCCCCTGACACAGGACCTGACAGATCCAAAAAGGGGCGGGTGTGGATTCTCCATCGTCATGCTGAGAAAAGGCGTTCAGGTAAGACAACGCCCCTTCTCCAGCATGAGGATGGAGAATCCACCAATGGGACATACCAAAGCTGACCTGTCCCTATGGGAGGGAATCAGTCAGGACCTGTGTCCCACTTGATGATGCCACCTGCTGGAGTACTCTCCGGCCAAATGATGCCTCTGCAGAGGCGAATTTGTCCAGCCTGTAATGTCTCACAAACGGGGAAGGCAAGGACCAGGTCGCCGCCCTGCAAATATCCCCAATGGGTGCCTGCGTTGCCCACGCTGCCGATGTAGCGGCGCTGCGGGTAGAGTGAGCAGTGATACGGCCTGGGATGGGCCGGGACTGAGATTGGTACGCTCTGGCAATGCAAGCCCTGATCCACCTGCCTATGGTAGACGACGAGACCTTCTGCCCCATAGAAGAAGGCTGGAAGGAGACGAAGAGCGCTTCCGATTTGCGAAAGGCTGAAGTCCGTTTGAGATAGTGGCGCAACGCCCTTTGAACGTCCAATGTGTGCCATTGGCGTTTTAATCGTGAGAAGGCCGGGGACAGAAATTTGGAAGGACCACCTCCTGTGACCTGTGGAACAAGGAGTTCACTTTGGGTATGAAGGCCGGGTCCAGTCGGAGGACCACTCTATCATTGTGAGAAACGCAGAGGTTCTCTCTGACTGAGAGAGCAGCTAGTTCCGAGGTACGTCTAGCGGACATGACGGCGATGAGAAAGGCCACCTTCATGGTTAAGAACTGCAGTGAACAGGACTTGAAGGGCTCAAATGGTGACAAAGTGAGGGCCTGCAAGACCCGTGGTAGGTCCCAAGAGGGATAACGATGAACCACGGGTGGTTTGGTATTAGTCGCGCCCTTGATAAAGGACCGCACCATTGGGTGCTGAGCCAACGGAGTCGAATTATCACATGTGAGTACCGTGGATAGAGCCGCCACCTGCCTGCGGATGGTATTGGGCGACAAGCCTTTGTTGAGCCCCTCCAGTAAATACTCAAGGATTCTCGGGACCGTAACAGCCGAGAGGTCAAGGTGGTTCCTTGAGCACCAGCGACAAAAGCTCCTCCATGAGGAGTCGTAGATCCTATTAGTTGAGGGGCGTCTGGAGGCCTGGATCAGGGAGATTACGCCCGCAGAATAGGACTCTCGGGTTAGAAGCCGCCGTTCAAATGCCAGACGGCTAATTGGAGGTGCTGGGGGTCCAGGTGTTGTAGAGCCCCCTGGCTGAGTGTAACTTGCTCTGGGGGAGTTCTCCACTGTGGGGAGACAGAAAGACCCATGAGGTCGGCAAACCACGGCCGTCTCGGCCAATGTGGAGCAACCACTATCACCTCTGCCCGTTCCTGCAGTATCTTCCGGATCAGAGCTGGGAGTAAGGGAAGAGGGGGAAAGGCATAGAGCAGGCCTTTGGGCCATGGGCTGCGAAGTGCGTCCGTCCGCTCTGCGAGACGGAAACCTGGAGAAGAACCTCGGGAGCTGGGCATTCGCCGGGGAGGCGAACAAGTCCAAAACCGGAAGTCCGAACCTCTCCGAGCTTTCCCTGAATAGATCGGGGTGCAGGCGCCACTCGGAGTGGTCCAATGTCGACCGGCTCAGGGAGTCTGTTGGTTTGCCTCTCCCGAGATGTGCTCTGCTTTTAGGGAGGAGAGGTTGGCCTCTGCCCAAGTACACAGCAACCGGGCCTCGGTCATCAGGGACTTGGAGCGGGTGCACCCCTGCCGGTTCACATGGGCCTTCGCTGCCACATTGTCTGTGAGCACTAGGATATGTTGTCCCGCCACATTGTCGCTGAAGTAGCGCAACGCCAGATGTATGGCCCTGAGCTCTAGCCAATTTATATTGTGTTTGAGGTCCGTATGTGACCATCGGCCCTGGGCTAACTGTGAGTTTAGGTGAGCCCCCCAGCCAAACAGGCTGGCATCCGTCGTTAGGGTGAGTCTGTCTGGCTCCTTGAATAAGGAGCCTTTGACTACAGCTGGTGATGTCCACCACCAAAGGGACTGTAGGGTTCGGGACGTAACCCTGACCCTCTGGTTGGAGGCACTGGTGCCCTGTCTCTGTTACGGGAGTAAGAACCATTGGAGGGCTCTGATATGTAGCCTGGACCATGGCACTATCCCCATACAAGAGACCATCTTTCCTAACAGTTGGGAAAGTAAGGCCAGTGTGACTGCGCGCTCCCCACGCACCCGTCTGACCAGGGTCCGAATGCTGTCCCGACGTTCCGATGACAGATAGACCTTGCAGAGGTTGGTGTCTATGATCGCACCTAGGTGGAGGATGCGGGTTGAAGGCTCTGTTTGGCTTTTCAGGAAATTGACCGAAAAGCCGTGGTCCTGAAGGGTCCGGACGGTTAAGTCCAGTTCTGACCGAGCCTTTTGCAGGGAGATGGACTGAATAAGGATGTCGTCCAGGTAACATTGGACCCGTACAGGGATCAGTCTTAAGTGGGCAGCCAGTGCCGCCAGTATCTTGGTGAATACTCTCGGGGCGGACGACAGTCCGAATGGTATAGCCCTGTATTGGTAATCATGGGACTCGTAACAAAATCTGAGGAACCTCCGATGGTCGGGAAGGATGGGAATATGGAGGTACGCTTCCGTGAGGTCGATGGATGTGAGGAAATCGTGCCTTCTGATGCTGGCCAGAATGGACTGAAGCGTCTGCATCTTGAATCTCTTGTAGACAAGATGAGAGTTTAGTCCCTTCAAATCGAAAATTGCTCTCTACCCTCCCGAGGTCTTTGGGACCACGAAGAGGATGGAATAGAAGCCCCGATGTATTTGGCCAGCCGGGACCGGTTCGATGGCCGATTTCCAATAAGTGACGAATGGCCTCGCTCATGAGGTCTGTTTTGACCGGATTTCTGGGGGTAGGACAAGAGACAAACCGTTCTGGTGGACGGGACAAAAATTTGAGGGTGAGGCCGCACCTGATGGTGTTGAGAACCCAGGTGTCTGTGGTGGTGGCCTCCCATTCTCGTATGAAGAAGGTGAGTTTGCCGCCTATGGGGAGGTCCTTCCTTGAGTCATCTGTTTTTTCTGAAAGGACAGCCTCCCGCCCCGAAAGGGCCGCCTGGCCTGAAATTGCTGCCGAGGCCTGGGAGCTGAACGTTCCGACTGGCGGTCAGGCCTGGGGAAAAAGGGACGAGGAGGCTGAGCCACTGTGTTCCTGATGACGAGCAGAAGGACGGTCTCCGAGAGTACGGGGTGGACCGTCTGTCCGGCCATATGGTGGACCGTCTGTCCGGCTTTCTGTTAAGGTGGGCAAACACCATACGCTTGTCCCTATTTTCCACTAGATACGGGTTGAGTGCCTCTCCAAATAGGTGCCCGTCACTATAGTGGGCGGTTGCCAGGCGCCACTTTGACTTTAGGTCCGCTCGCCATTGTTTGAGCCATAGTAGCCTGCGGGCTGAGACATTAGCGGCTATGGCCCGGGATGAAAATCTGGCGGCGTGTAGTGATTCGTCCGCCATGTATTCTGATGTGGCCACTAACTTACCCAGATTCTGGTGAGCACGAACCTGGTCCGGGGGAATCATGGCCTGGAGCTCTCTAAGCCAGATGATTGACGTCCTGGCAAAGAAGGAGGTGGATGTGGACGGTTTCACCGACCATGCCGAAGCTTGGTGAGACCTGCGCAAGGAAAACTCTGATTTTTTGTCCTCTGCTCTTAAGGCCTCAGCCACATCACCTGACACGGTGGAAGAGGAAAAGATTGGTGTTAAGGACTCATCCACTGTTGGAACCTCCAGGAGCTCTGACAAGGCCGGGGCGACATTAAACAATTTTTTATCCACTCCCCCCGGTGAGGGGAGGGTGCCCGGGGTCCCCCATTGCTTTCGGATAGTGTCCAGGAACAGAGGGAGACAAGGGATATGCCTCTCCGTAAAGGTTGGTTCGGAGAAGAGTGGCTTGGGTCCTGGCTGGTGGAGGCAACTGGTTGTGGTTCCTGCTTGGGGCAAATATTAGCAGAGGTAGTTGCCTTTGACAGGAGTGATTTGAACAACCCTGGGTCAAAGAGGCCTACGAAGGGAGAGGGGTCCGGCGCCGACTCCTCATCCTCTGACAATTGGAAGCCCGCTGACCCGTACTCCTCAGAACCTGAGTCTCCTGCTTGAGAGGAGTGCTCGGAGTACAGATTCCGGATATTCCGGGATTTCCGCCCGTAATTGAGGTGGAATCGCGGGCACCACAAATTCAGGCCTGGGGCTCTGGTAAAATGATGAGGCCATGCCCTGGGCGAATGCTTGGGCGAGTAACGCCTGGAGCTGTTCGGGTCCCACCCCCTGAGGCTCGGAAGGATGAAGTCCAGCCACTGTGGGCGTGAATGTGGCCTCAGGAACCGACTGAACCCTGGTCGGGGAAGCCACTAGGTGGGGACTTGGCCCATGAGCAGCGGGCATAACTGCACCCTGCCCTGTTGGGCATTCCGGGGACCAGGCCCGTTGAGCTAGTGAGCCGGTTGGGAGAATTTGGGGATTAAAGAGCGAGCCCTCTTGGGTAGCCGGGGAAACGGGTATCGTGCCCCTAGCATTTAGCTGTTGAGCCTTGGAGAACTGCTTTTCTAGAGCTAAGTGTCTCCTGCCGGCCTCCTTCTCAGCGGCCTTAGAGCCCTTCTTTCCAGAGATGGCCTTGGCCCTGGCCTTAAGCTTTCCTGCCGCCTCCAACTTGGAGGACTTGTGCTTCCCGGGAACGGGAGTGCCAGGGGCACCTTGCGCAGTCTGAGAGGCTGCGTTGTCAGCCATTGCCGAAGGTAGCTTGTGGCTTTGGCTGTGTCTCAGGAGCGGGAGCAAAGCACCAGGCCTGATAGTGCTACAATACACTGAAGACCAGCGATAGCTCCGGGGCTTGTGACTCACTTTACGCCCCTTAAGGCTCCGAGTGGCTGACAATGCCCGATGACGCACTGTGGTGTGTTGTTTGGGCGTACGGTGGCGGCAAGACCCAATGGGTGAGCGCCTGCACACGCTTGTTCCTTTCAGTGGCAGTAGAACCGCAATCGGTAAGTGCCGGCACACACTTTTACCGATCAGTGGTGGCGATCACCTCAGTGATATGTGCCTGCACACAGAGCCTAGGTGGTGGCGGCGGGGCCAAAAGGCGTGCCAGCTCACGTTAAGAGAGCCTAGGTGGTGGCGGCGGGGCCAAAAGGCATGCCAGCTCACGCTAATATGTGTTCGCCTCACCGAGGCTTGGCCTGTATGCCCCGTGGATAGTTTGGCGTCTAGCCAGAATCTGGGGTCTGCAGGGCCAAAAGGCAGCTTTATCAGGGCCGCAAAATGGCTGCCGCTTGGAATGGGCCAGCCGAGCTCGCTGGGCCTGAGGGGCCGGGAGAGCCGGTTTGGGACTAGAGGCCTCGAGATTTTGTCCAATAGCCTCTGCAATCGGCCTCCTGGCCGCCCTGATATTGAGTGTTTCAGGCTCAAGGTTGCTCGGGCCGTCCCTGTCAGGCCTCTCGGTCCACAAAATGGCGACCGCGATTTGCGCGCCAAAAAAACCGGGCCTTGGAAAGATGTGAGGCTGTCAAGTAACTGGCCGAAGTTCGGCTGCCGGGAGCGTTGGGGCCGATAGTAAAGCTGTAATATAGCTGTGGAAGGGCTGGCTGTCTCTTACAGTAGCCGCGCCGAAAAACGTCCCGTTAGCAGGCCCGAAGGCCGACGCTCAGCTGTGCCGCGGCAGAGGAGAGAGGTGCCTACGCTCAGCTGTGCTGCGGCAGTGATCGCAGCGGTTTTAGCAGCGAGAGTGTTTTGGGGCTGCAGAAGGACTGGCCGTTCATTTGGTGGCCGCGTTGAGGAGCGGGCCCGTGAGCAGGCCTGAAGGCCGACACTCAGCTGTGCCGCGGCAGAGGGGACAGTGCTGACACTCAGCTGCGGCAGCGATTTACAGTCCTTTCAGCAAAGGGGGATTTTGAGGATTAATGTCAGCGCTGAAAGGAGAATCCGCTAAGGGGAATAGAAATTGTACAACCTGTTTAGATGTCTGAGAGCCAACACGATGCGTCCTGTTGGGCTGAAGACTAAGTCGTGTCTGGGAGGCATCAAGCCCAGCAGGAGGCGTGGCAAATTCGTCAGACTTAGTCTAATTGGGCAGGAAGACAGTCTAAACCCATTGGTGGATTCATTTCAAAACCTTTCAAAAGAACAGGGTGTCCATTTTAAAAGCAGATTAAGGAATCTTAAAGGTCTGTGCGGAAACGGGTTCACAAGCAAATCACCAAGGGTAGGAATCTTAAAAGTCCCATAATGAACAATCACAAGTTCAAAATAAGTAAAACTAATACCGATCATGCAGCGGTGTTAAACTGCCGGCCCATGGGCCGGACGCATCACGTGGAAGCTGCACCCACCCCATTGCCGGCAATGGCAACACAATCCCGAGACGTCGCGCGACATCACATGACGTCGTGAGTTTGATATGTCTGTGCTGACCAGGTATAAAAAACAGCATTCAAATAACTTTTGCATTGAACAATAACCAATGGCAATCCCCGTGTTTCCCTAAAATTTGGTTCGGGTATATACAAGAACAGAACAAGAACCAGACAGCTGATGCCCATGCTTTTTATAAGCTTCTAGCTGCTCACTGTCTGGATTTTTATATAATTTCCTCACTACTCATAACAGAACCATTTTAAAAATGTGGAAGATGAGGGGAGGGAGAGGCAGACAGGCTAAAATGACCATTATCTTGTATGCAGGGAATCTGAGAGGATGATATCAGGGAAATTATCATATAGTCCAGCTTGCTTCAATCTTGGCATCTTCCAACTGTGTGCTTTTCAATTCCCAGAATTTCAGCTTGGTCACTGAACAAGCTAAAGCATTCTGGGATATGAAGTGGCACATCTGAAGGGCACCAAGGATGACGATGACTGATAATATTCCAAGCTATGACCCAGTTTGTTCAAGAACTCACTAGATAATCTTCCTCAGTGTCCTCCAGATGTTTGAATTACAACTGATCATACTAGTTGGGGACTGTAGTTTCAATAAAACTGGAAGATACAGTATTAGAGTAGACTGTCTTAGCTAAGACAATATCTATTCCCATATGCAAAAGGAAGATGTCAATACTGGTCTATCTTATACTACTATTGCCATTTTAAGGATAATAATATATCCTTAAAATGGCAATAGTAGAATATAACAGAATATTCAGATATGATTGTTTCAAATATAAGATTTAAATGTGAGAAAATCAGCAACCATTTTAGAGGCTTAATTTATCACTGGCTCATTTTCATTTTTCAAAAAAATCTTCTCCAAGTCTGCTGCCATGCCTGTTTGTCACAGATACATAAATATATTTTTAGCTCCAGAGCCTGCAAATAGGGGGTGGTAGGTGGAGAGCACAATGGGAGGAGGATGAGAATATAAAGAATGATTGAAAGCCATGCATCTTGATGCATATTTTACTGAAGCCAGTATAGAAAAAAAAAAGTTTCACCGTAGAATATTTATGAAAGGAAGGGAGAGTGCAGTATCTATCATTCACTTGAACCAAATGAAATTTTCATCAGTAAATATAGATTATTACAGAGGAGAATCAAGTCCTTCCTAGGAGTAGAAAGAAATCTCAAACATAATTTCTAGAATGTAGTTGATTTTCATACATTGCAAAATACAGTAATATGTTTACTTAATACAGTGTTCTTGTTTTTGTTAGCAATCTATGATCACTTTTTGAAATAAGAATATTTGCCTTTACATTTGTTTAAAATATCCTAGCATCCAGCCCATATTCGTACCACCACCATCCCCAAACATGGAACTATCCTTTATACCTGAGTCTATAACATCGTGGCCAAACTGCACCTACTTCTCATTTGCCAGTGCATGCGGCAATTCTCTGTAAACAACACCACGGATCCTTTCAACATGAATGTTAAGATTCTTGCCTTTACCAAGGCTATCCATAGCTTTGCCACCATGCTCTCTTATTTCTAACAATGTTCTGGCCCTTGGCACTAGGCATTCATTCTTTAAGCACTGGCAACCTCAGACATATCAAAGTCTCTTTGCATCTTTAAATTCTGCCATTCGGGTTTCTTGTTCCTCCCACTTAAATCTGGAGCTTTCTTAAATAAATAAACGTGATGGGCAGTTGCAGACCAGGGCTTAGTTTGGAAGCATGCCAGCTGTCCAGAAAAAGGACGAAAAGTAAGCAGGAATATCATACTGAGGGAGGGAGTTTAGAAAATATGCAGGGGCCATTCTAGTAAATTGGTGTCGTGGTTGGATCCCTCATAGCATTCACTTTATGAATGAGCAAGCTCCCCGCCAGCACTCACTGTGGGAGAACTGAGCACCCACAGTATACTATGCTCTCAACGTTTCAAATATGCTCACTTGGATCCTTTTTTTTGTTTCTTCTTTTGATTTTTCTTTTTCTTTTTGGTGATAGTTCCACCCCTGTCGATATGGAGACTTCAAACTCCTGAGGGCAGACAGTGACCTGTGTTTTCCTCCTCAGATTACTCTGTGAAGGGTCATAGATAGTGTCAATTCTATATGAATATAATAATACCACTGAACTAAGTCTAAATACCCTTTCAGTTACTGCGACACAGCACAAGCAGTAATAAGAGAGAACAGCATGTGTGTCAATCTCAAAATTAGAGATGAAAAAGAACAGCATAACCTTGGGGTCTCTAGTGCTTCTCTCTGAATCACTACAATTACCAACCATTTTCAGAAAATTCTCATCAACCAATTTCATGTAGCCAAAATAATGGGAGCAAATATCACAAATAGAATAGGGCACAAATGGTAATTTTACTTACGGGATGTTGGGGCTTGCCATTTCCAATTAGCAGGAACTGTGAAGTGGGCATTACTGGCAATGTGAATATAGTAATTGGGGTTGATTTCATGGCGCCTGGCCAAATCTGGCTGACTAGCGCCTTGGCGAGTTAATTATAGCTCTCATCACAGAGCGGGGATACTTTGCTGTGAAGCTGAACATAATTGAACAGCAAGACTATAACAAAACAACCTTGATGTGTCATGGTGGCAAGTAGGGTGTGTGTGTGTGTGTGTGTGTGTATACAAAAGTTGCAAAAGGAAGAGCACTCTTGACAAAGTCTGCCAGTTTCCATTGCTACATAGATTAGCAAGTACCTCCTCCCCAAATGACATTTGAAATAATCAAGAAGCTATTAAACTCAGAATTTAATACTTATAACCAAGATGCTTGGACAAAAGTTAACATTTGTGATGAATAATGCTCAATGTGTTGACCTTAAGTCTCAAGATTTACTGTACTGTTCCAGTTCACTACATGGTACAGTCCAATTCTACTCTTCTTTTTACTTAGTGGAAGATTTACTTGGAAGTAAGACTCATTAATATACACAGCATGCATAACGGATTTGTTGATTACAACTTTCTGCTAATGTTTTTCTTCTAAGAGAAAAGGCGCACAGATGTGGTCAAATATGTAACTTTGGAAATATTTAAATACCATGAGGACAGAATAAAAGCATGACACAATATCTGACATACAATAATGTACAAATTACACAGATTGCCTAAAATATTTATAGCCATGATTTTTGGTGTAAACTTTCAATACCTCATCACACTTTAACAGCTATATTTATTAAGTATATAAATGTTTCCATGGGCACAATATATGTATATCATATGTGTACATTTATTAAAGTTTACAAGAATTACATGAACTTAAAACTAAAGAAATACACAGAGCTAGCTTTTGTAGATTAATTTGTTTTGTAATTAAAAATGTTGTTAATTAAAAATTAAAATTTTGTAAAAGAAAGTTTCTTTATCTGGAATATTTTTACTGTTTTTAAATTGTCCTAATACATAGAATTTTATTCCACTGGTGTTGGTACTCTCACACACATTCCACACGTGGTACAGGATAATTATCTGTAAGCCATGCACTTTTCTTATTGTTCATTCTCCTTGCTCCTAGCTAGAGGCTATCAGAAGCTCTGGGTAGGGACAGTGGGCACCAAAGAGTTAAGCCCAAATTGCACTGGGGAACGCCCCCTATTTTTTTTTTTAATTCATTTAGCTTGCCGGGGGGAACATTTTTACTCCAAAAGCTATTGTGCATAACATGGGATGATTGTCATACTTACAAAGATTGTGTGTGTGTGTGTGTGTGTGTGTACACGTGCACATTATGTAGGGAAAGGAAGAAGGGAGAGAAAGAGAGAATAGTTATACATGAAAGGTGAGGGTATTCAGATGAAAGAGGCAGTTTTTAATTCTGGGAATGTGACAGTGTCAGTCTTGAGGCATCAATCTTTTCTAAAATTTGTCTTGATCATTACACAGATTTTTAGGATCGACTATCAACAATGGAGCTGGCAGTCCAGAAATATGCTGCAGATTACAATTTGATAAAGAAGTCACAAGGCCCTGGAAAGGGTATTTAGATACTCTGATGTATCTATGCCTACAAGATCAGAATTGTTCAGAGGAAAGGTTTTCCTGTGATACTCTGTGAAAATGAACTTTGAAGTAGCAGGACAGGGAAAAAAATTGAATTGATGCTTTTGAGGTTTAGTGTTGGACTACACTCTTGGGAATTTCATGGATAAACACGTAAACAAAGAATGGGTCACAGAATCAATCAACAAACAGTTCTCATTAAACATACAAATAAGCAGGTTGAAATTATCATATTTTTGACAATTATGCAAAGACCCAGTTCCCTTTAGAAGTCCATACTGCTGAGAAAGGTGGAAGGAAAGGAAAGAAGATGACAACCAGCAGCAACATGGATAGACTCAATTGCAGTAGAGATGGGTGCAACAGCACTGGAAAAACTGAAGGGGCAGACTGGGGATAGATCATGCTGGAGAAGGCTTATTTATGTGGTCACTAGGAGTTAAAGTTGACTTGATGGCACATAAAAATAAAATACACTAGATACAGATAGAGATAGATGCTCTCTCTCTCTCTCTCTCTCTCTCTCTCTCTCTCTCTCTCACACACACACACACACACACACACACACACACACCAACTGTTACCATTTACAATCAACTCCAAAAGTTAGCGTCCAAATGGTAAGATTTGCATTCATTGTACCCCGAAGTTTAATGTGAATGATTTTCAAAAACTAGAATATTTCAAAACCCTGAACTCACAGAGACACAAAGTCTCAGTGTTATCACTTAATAATGAGTCAACAGATTTAGCATTTAGCGTCTTTGAAGTTTTAATTCACTAAATTGTTAAGCTATATTCCCTGGAATAAAAATAAAATGACTAATTCAGAGATATTCAGGGTAGCCATCTATTTCCTCTGAATTAGTTATATTAAGTACATTCTACTCAAATACTGGATTATCAAAAATTATAGTTTGAAAACTTGCATCTGCAACTATCTAAAAAATAATCTGTGTATGCTGATGCTAACAGCCTTGCTGCCACATTCTGTGCCAGCTACAGCGTTTCAGTTGCCAAGAGAAAAAACTAAATGGAAGGCTAGAATTGAGAGGACACACCATCCCTTTCCAGGAATAGTCACAACTGCCAGACAAAGCACAGCTGGAAAATGCACTCTGAATCGCTAAGACTCAATACAGAAATTAATCCCAGATTTCATGAAGCCTGTTCCCTTGTTCCTTTAGGGGAAATGCAACTCCATCCAGAATAAAAAACCTAATTCTGAATTTCTATGCTGTCAGTCCACAGTACCTCCAATCTACTGGCCCTCATCAAGCCCATTAAAGCCCTGGTCCAAAATCCTCACAGAACTCTGATGACAGAGAAAAATAAAGCTCCTTATCATCAGCATACAGAGGTAACCAACTCTAAACTTTCTAATGTCATTTCACAGCAGCTTTATATACAGATATTAAAAAACAAGGGTGGCAGAAAGGATTCCTGCAGCTACGGGAATGAATAGAAATCCCCAGAGCTCAAGTTTGCAATTGACCATGGAAATACAGTAGGATTATAACCATAGAGCCCTAGGTAACATGACACTGTGGTCAATGCTATCAAAAGCCACCAAGAGATCGAGGAGGACCAGCAGAGTTGTGGTCTCTCAGTCATTCCCTCAGAGCAGATAATCTGTCAGAATGACTAAGAAAGTTTCAGTGCCTAACTAACTCTGAAATCTGACTGGGATATGTCCAGACAATCCATCCCCTCAAAGAATACATAAAGCTGATCAGCCTTCATCCTCTCCAGTACAAGAAGTTGATATTTGCAGTTCAGCAATAGTTTCCAAGTATCTCCAGGTCCAGTAGGTCATCTTTAGAAGGACCATGTATCATCACTTTACATCAGACAAGAATCCCCCTGCCCTGAATGAGATCTTGTCCATCCCTGAACCACCCCATTAGTGCCCTTCTGCTAGGTCATAATAGCATAGACAGGCAACAATCAAGATACATGCCACAGGCATTCATCAAATAATGCATAACTCATTCTAGTAGTGTTAACACCCAGTAAACAGATTGATATAGACCTTATTTTACAGTACTTTTTGTTTACTGCAGAATTCAAGATCAAATATCCAATCCCCAAATACACATTAATTCTAAAACTATCAGCTTAGAATAGAATTGTTTAACATTGCTAGTTAAGAGGTGATCTTTCAAGTATGTGTCCTTATATTTGCAGCACTGCGTACTTTCTTTTAATAGCACTGATAAATTCAGAGTGCTCTAGGCACCTCTATCCTGTTTACAGTAGGGTGGGAAATTTTAGATGTTTATTATATTCAAAAAGGGATTTGCTTGAGGGCTGCAATGTTCTAGTGTGTACTGCAGACTGTCAAATAGGTCAAATTTTCACATACCTGATATAGTTACTAATTCATCATATTTTAGCCTCCCCTTGATGACTTCCCCTTACACCCTGCTGTCAACAAACTGGGTAGGAAGGGTTTTTTTTGTTTGTTCAATATTGCAGGCAAAATGTTCCAAGACTTTCAAAACTAGCTTACTGAGTCAAAATATTACTTAATCATATAAGCAAATGGTCCAGTTACACTCTACATTCATGGCATGTAGTGTCTCTTTAAAAGCTGTTCAATTTTTTCCCTTAAAGATAAAAATGCTGTGAATAATTGGATTTTCTAAATTGGAAATACAGGTTGCTTAGTACTCTAATTTATTAGTTTACATTAATAATTTTCTACATTCAAATTAAGTTACCAGAACTAACAGATTAGTAAGAAACAGAACTATAAAAGAAATAAAAAGTAAAATGAAAAGATCAAACAAGTCAATTCAATCATACAATAAAATCAAAGATATTCTGAAGCTCAGTAATTAACATTAGCAGTAATTAAAAACCTGGGAAAACAAAAATGTTTTTGCATGCTGTCTAAATAAAAAACTAATTGAGATTGACAACCTGGGAAGGAGCCATTCCTGAAAAGATTTTTATCTACTACATTTAAGTAGGATTAAAGATGCATGGAAGATCAATTAATATGTCTACATTAAATCCAATAATTTTACTATAGCCATAAGGCCAGACAAGAGGGACATAAAACATACAAAAATGTCAATTTACATGTAGTAAGTATAACTATAGGATATACTGTATAAAAAGAAATAAGAATGAAAGGTAAAATATAAAAGTACAAAAATAAAAAACACTATAGTGACAGGATAAAGTAACATAAAATGAAATTAAGTAGATGAAAATCAAAATCTTTTAAGTACAAGTAATGTGAATAGCACATGCTGAGGCACAAAACTGAGGAACCTGGGAAGATATTCTTATCAGATAAGAGGAGCAAAAAATAGAAGTTGTGCTCTCTCTCTCTTCAGAAATGTCTTGAGGATGGGATAGATGTGACTCATCCTGGAGTTCCTATAAAAGGAACAAAGGATCAAATGGCTCAAAGACTCTATTGAACTATACCCACATGTGCACAGGCACTTAGAATCTAAAGAGGACTGCTAAAGACAATGTATCAAGCTTAACTAATGTAAAAGCCCTACAAAATTTCAATATTGGTAATAGATAACAAATTATAGGGTTAGGGTTAGATTAAACTGAAAGCCCATGTCGCCATATTCTTGTTTGAGTGTATTTATAATGAGCAGAAGCTTTGCAGTGAAAAATCCAGCAACTGGACTTTGTCAATAGTTTTCTTAAGCCACCTTCATTTAAAGCAGTGCCTTATAAAGAAGAAGATTAATTTTACCCAAAAATCTGTTGACTAAAAACCAAGCTTTAGCTTCCAAAGAAACCAAACCGTTTCCAAACATAAAAAGGCATTCTTAATACATTTTGGAGCTGCATGAATGGGTCTAACAAAGAGTATTGAACTAAAATAAGAGAGCAGATTTGAGTACCATAGTGAAGATAAGGAATAGCGTTGGCCAAGAAAACCGCACAGGTTACCGGGATACGAACTCTCTTTGATTAAAAAAACATTGACAACTGCTATAAAGCTACAGTCTGTTTAGCAGTCGCCTTGTTTATTTATCAAATTTATATAGCCACCCATCTCACAAGAAATGTGCACTGGGCCGCGTACAACAATCAACAAAAACAATGCACAAATAAAGAGACAAATATAAAAAGCAACATTAAAACAATCACCTTGAAGTGCGAGATGGGCAACATATAAATTTAATAAAATAATAAAACTGAGATGAATTAAAATTAAAATATATACAAATCTCAAGCAAAGAGAGAATGAGTGCATCTAACCTCAAAAGCAGAACCATCTAAACAAGTTTCCTGGGGCCTCCAGGCCTGATAACAGAACGTGGACTTCAGAGAAGCTGAAGCTTCCAAATATTCTTCAAGGTCATGAGTGACTGTGAGCAGAGTCTCCTGATCTGAGAAGGGGCGTTGTCTTACCTGAACGCCTTTTCTCAGCAGGACGATGGAGAATCCACCAATGGGTTAGGACTATCTTCCTGCCCAATAAGAGACTAAGTTTGCCAGAGTTAACACGCCTCCTGCTGGGCTGATATCCCAGACACGACGAAGGCGAAGCTGCTGACAATGGACCGCTGTGTTGGCTCTCTGTGCCCCTAACACAGGATGGTCCTAAGGGGATGGGCGTGGATTCTCCATCGTCCTGCTGAGAAAAGGCGTTCAGGTAAGACAACGCCCCTTCTCCAGCAGGACGATGGAGAATCCACCAATGGGACATACCAAAGCCGAGCTGTCCCTATGGGAGGGAATCAGTCAGGGCCTGTGTCCCACGTGATGATGCCACTTGCCGGAGTACCCTCCGGCCAAATGATGCCTCCGCGGAGGCGAATTTGTCCAGCCTGTAATGCCGCACAAAGGGGGAAGGCGAGGACCAGGTCGCCGCCCTGCAAATATCCCCGATGGGCGCCTGCGTAGCCCACGCTGCTGAAGTAGCGGCACTGCGGGTAGAGTGAGCAGTGATACGGCCTGGCAGTGGCAGGGACCGTGCCTGGTAGGCTCGTGCGATGCAGGATCTGATCCACCTGCCAACAGTGGACGAGGAGACAGTCTTCCCCATCGAAGAAGGCTGGAAGGAGATAAAAAGGGCTTCCGATTTGCGGAAGGCAGAAGTCCTCTTAATATAGTGGCGTAACGCCCTACGAACGTCCAAGGTGTGCCACTGGCGTTCTAAGTTGTGAGCAGGCTGGGGACAAAGTTCGGTAGGACCACCTCTTGTGCCCTATGGAACAACGAGTTCACCTTTGGTACAAAGGCCAGGTCCAGTCGAAGGACTACCCTATCGCTGTGAAAGACGCATAGGTCCTCCCGGACTGAGGGAGCAGCCAGCTCCGAGATGCGTCTAGCGGATGTGATCGCCACAAGAAAGGCCACCTTCATGGACAAGAACTGGTCAAAGGAATGGAATCCTAGCACATGAGTACTGTGGAGAGAGCCGCCAGTTGCCTGCGGATGGTACGGGGCGACAAGCCCTTGTTAAATCCCTCCAGCAAGTACTCAAGGATGTGCGAGATAGTGACAGCCGAGATGTCCAGGCGATTCCTGGAACACCAGGCACAAAAACTCTTCCACGAGGAGTCATAAATTCCGTGCTTCGGACATCAAAGTCCTGGAGCGAGTGCCACCCTGCCGGTTCACGTGGGCCTTTGCAGCCACGTTGTCTGTGAGCACTAGGACGTGTTGACCCACCACCTCATCGCTGAAGTGAAGCAGTGTCAGATGAATGGCCCTGAGCTCCAGCCAATTTATGTTGTGACTGAGGTCCATGGGTGACCATCGTCCCTGTGCTAAGTGACAACCCAGGTGCGCACCCCATGCGAACAGACTTGCATCTGTCGTTAAGGTGAGTCTGTTTGGTTCCCGGAATAGGGAGCCTCTGTCTACAGCAGGGGAGAGCCACCATCGAAGGGAATCCAGAACTCGGGGTGTGACCCCGCCCCTCGGTACGGAGTAGCTCGCCTATCTGGCCTCCTAGTAAGGTGGGCCAACACCTTACGTTTATCCCCATTCTCAATAAGGTAAGGCTCTAGCGCCTCCCCAAAGAGGCGTCCGTCCCTGCAGGGAGCAGAAGCCAGGTGCCACTTTGACTTCAAATCCGCTTGCCATTGTTTTAGCCATAGAAGCCTGCGGGCTGCAGTATTAGCGGCCATGGAGCGCGCTGAAAATCTGGCGGCATGGAGGGAAGTATCCGCCATGTATTCTGCCGATGCCACCAACTTACCCAGATTCTGATGGGCACGAACCTGATCCGGGGGAAGTAACGCTTGGAGTTCCCTGAGCCAGAGAATTGACGTTCTGGCAAAGAAGGAAGTAGAGGTGGACGCCCGCACGGCCCATGCCGATGCCAGGTGAGACCTGCAGAGAGAGAGCTCGGACTTCCTGTCCTCTGCCCTCAAGGCCGCAGACGTGTCACCTGACACAGTGGTGGAGGAAAAAAGAGATGTGAGAATCCACCAATAATTAACTATACGACCTGTCCAGAGCCAACACAAACGTCCTAGCTGGGCTGAAGACTAAGTCGTGTCTGGGATATCAGCCCAGCAGGAGGCGTGTTAACTCTGGCAAACTTAGTCTCTTATTGGGCAGGAAGATAGTCCTAACCCATTGGTGGATTCTCCATCGTCCTGCTGGAGAATAGGTGCAACTGGAACACAACCCAAAACTGTGCAAAGTCCTTCCTGGGCACAAACTGCCACCAGCTCCTTCGAGCAGGAGTCATGAGTTTAAGAGGACTCCCAAATTGTGGACTGGGTCTGTCTGGGGCAGGGCAAACCCATCCAGCACCAAAAATGGCATAGTCCTAGAATCAGTAGTCCCCACAATTGAAAGCCACTCATCAGTCTTTCCAGGGTTCAGCAGAAGCCTGTTGTATCCCATCAGGTCTTCAGCATCTCCAGACATCAGGATAAGATAATCATGGCATCACTTAGTTTGCCTTGTGTTGAGATATATAACTGGATATCATTGCACAAGATGTGACAAGTCTTATTCAGCGCATCTACATTAGCCCAGCCAGAAAGATGTGCGCTCTAAGACAGACAGATGTGGAACAGTATCCCAAGATTTATAAGTACCACCTATAACATGTCTAAACTGAACCTGGATATACTTTAATCCACTCTAAGAATCACTCTGCATACTATAACAAAACAATGTCTTTCCATTTTGCACTGACTGCATTTATCCTCTATTTAAAATATTAATAGACCGATTTTGAAGAAAGCTTTGCCATCATGTTGGTAATAATAAAATATCTGTAGAAGTCAAAATGTTTAATAAACAAAGTGTTTTCAAGCTTGTTAAATTTAAGATGTGCGGATTTTGACTCCCAGAATTCCCTAGCCAGCAATGCCAAGTTTAAAAACTCTAACATGATAATTACCCTAATTTCCTATAAACTTGGAGGTCAAGGAAATAGTTTGGCTTCAGTGTATAGTAAGTTGCATGTGTCCTATTCATGATCACTTTTAAAAACAGAGGCACCATTAAACTTAGTACAAAATATGTATCTAGGGAGATTAACTGAATGAGAAGAATAGTTTATTAGGTAACTATTTGTAGTTAACAATGTATTTGCCTAGATGTCTATTTCCCTATCCCAAGCAAGAATGATTTTGCTACTGACAATATTCAGGCTTCTTCTTATCCCCAGGCCAAACAGAAGGTTCCTGGAGTGTTGTAAAACTACCTCAGCATATTCACAGGAAGCAAAAGCATCCTTCCATTCAGTTAAGTATATGCCATCTATTTTAAGCAGTCTAAATGGGTGTTTACAACAGGAAGCACATCCATTCTTCTAATTGGTTTCAGAATCAACTAAAGCTTTACTTTCTTTCCCCCTTTTATTTTTAAAAGCATGATTATTTCTTCACAGGAATACTAAATATTCCAAACGCTGCAGAGGTGAGGTGGGGGACCTAGACCACACAAACATCAGAGAGCCCCTTCTGTATTGGCTAACCTGAGTGAGTGAGTGAGTGAGTGTGTGTGTGTGTGTGTGTGTGTGTGTGTGAGAGAGAGAGAGAGAGAGAGAGAGAGAGAGAGAACACATGCATATTTTTTTCCTCTGCAATATATATGTAAGACAAAGATTGTCATACGTTTCAAACTTCATAGTCAAAATACAGCTTATTCTTTGTAATTCTCAAAAGAGATATGTTTTAGGATGTGTATTCTTATTCAAACAGAATAATAAATACAGGTTTGCACTTACTGGTGCTTGTTGTTCGCTCTCTTTTTTGCCCCAAATTTCTGTTCATAGAGCTAGTATGGTATAATGGATGGGTGGATGGAGGATGTAGTGATCTAAGTTTAAAACTCTTTTCCACTACATAATTCATTTCAGAAGACCACACTTTAGCGGTGAAACACATCTAATTAACTTAGTCTCCATTATATTCCTTGACTTACAACCATTCACTTAGTGAAATTGAAATTACAATGGCACTGGAAAAAGTGACTTAGGACCGTGTTTTACTTATCACCACTGCAGCATACCTGTGGTCATGTGATCAAAATTCAGATGCTTGGCAACTGGTTCATATGTGTGATGGTTGCAGTGTCCCGAGGTCATGTGATCATCTTGTGTGACCATCTTAAAAGCAAAGTCAGTGGGAAAGCCAGATTCACTTAACAACCACATTACTAACTTAACAACTGCAGCCATTCACTTAACAACTGTGGCAAGAAAGGTCATATAATGGAGCAAAACTCACTTAACAACTGTTTCGCTTAGCAACAGAAATTTTGGGCTCAACTGTGGTAATAAGTCAAGAACTACCTGTAGTTTTTTTTTTTAGTTTTTTTTACAAAAAAGCCTTTCTCAATTCTTGTGATTATTCCTCTTCATGGCCCATATTTCAATACCCTAAAGAAAAAAAATAAATGACAGTACTAGCCTCCCTGCTTGGCCTTTATTATAGAATGCACATTTATACTCTTCCACCCAAACTTTGTTCCTGGGAAGAATCAGCAAAAACTATTAGTCGTGATACTAACTCATTTTCTAAAAAAGTAAAGAATCTACCTACCCAATATCTATTCCCAAATCATATGGTTAATTTGGAGATGTCTTTGTCTGAAATGGTATAGTGTTTTCTGCCTGAGCAGGGGGTTAGACTAGAAGACCTCTAAGGTCCCTTCCAACTCTGTTATTCTGTTCTTTTTTTAAAAAAAATCATTCAGTATATCGGAGGATAATACTTTGGCATCTGCTAAGCTCATGCAAACTATTTTAAATTTATACAATTGCTTCTGATGAAGACACAAATTTGCTCCAGGCCCTGACTAGAAAATTGGATGATTTCTTCTCATCATGGAGGCTACATAGCCTATGCTAGAAGTACACAGAAAAATCAGCTGCATGTTTTAGGTAGGGAGACCAGATGTTCAGGCCCAACAATAAATTCAGTTTTAACCATGACTGTGTAAATTCTTCACTGCTATAAAATATAGGTCTTGCTTTAAATGTCTTCAGGTTTAACAAAATACCAAAGCTATGATGCTACCTAATTTAAGTTATTTATTGTTTAAAATGGTCTATGCGCAAGCATTTCTGCAAAAGAAAACAGAAATCAAATGATTTTTTGTGATTCGTAAAAATACATACACGTTTTTCCACACCTAATTATGGTCAAGAACAAAAGCACAGTATTTTTTAAAAAGCCCCTTAATCCCTGAAATGATACTTGCCAACTAAAACACCTATTATGAATTTATTAAAGGCCTATGCAAACATAAATTATGGAACCAGACATTTTAAAAAGAGGAAAAGTGATTTATTGTCACTCTGGAGACATAGAAGGATAGCAGTGCAGTTTTATTTTTCCATATATTCAACACTAAAGATGTGTTAATTCAAAAAAGAATTCCACATTAAAATATTTTGTTTCTCTACTTCTCCCATACATTTTAATTTGATTGTAAATTGTTCTCAAGGGGCAGATGTCATATAATATAGAACTAGGGTCATTTGGGGTAGAGTCTCTGAGTAGTCTCTGCCTAGATGGTGGTTTTCTGCTTGCTTTAAATGCTTTGGGGTTTTTTAATGCCCCACCAAATTCTCTTTTATTTCTCTAGCAGTGTCATTGTTCTTCTTGATACTACTAAGAACTCATTATTGTATGCCGTCTTAGTCAAATTGCTATTTTAGGACATAGTAAAATGTCTGAGGGTTTCAAACTCAGATTTTATGTTTCTGCCATGCAAATGAATTCATCAGATCCCTTTTATCTGCAAATACATATATTAATTCATAGTTCCCTATAACATCAGGCATGGAGAATCTCCAACCCATGAAAAATTCAAGGCTCTGCTTCTCCTATCTGGCCCAGCAACAAGAGACAAGAAAAGGGCTTACTTTTCAGCTATATAGCTAGTCCTCAACTTACAACCACAATTAAGACCAGAACTTCCACCACTAAGTGAAGAGGGAAATAAGTAAGTTGTATGAGATTTTACAACCTTTTCTGATGTGGTCATTAAACAAATCATATGGTTGTTTAGTAAATATGGCTTCCCCCATTGACTCTCAGTTGTAAGTGCCATAATTCTGAATGATTGTTAAACGAATGGTTTTAAATCAAGGACCACCTGTGTACCTATAATGTCATCCTTTTCTCTTGGAATGCCAAGCGAAAAAATTACCCATCCCCCCTGCTAATCTGCATGGGTCAAAACTGATGTGAATGGGAAAGATGTATCCAAAAATAGGGATCTGTATGAAAATGGCTGGTGGTGCATACATTGCTTTGTTCATACTCCTGGAGAAAATGTCTTCTTCTAGATGGAGATGATTAGAAGTTACATATCACATGCTGTACTTAGAGGCTGTTCATCTCCTTCAAGTGTGAAATGGTCACTGACCCAAAGATTAGAAAATCACTTTACCTTGATGTTCATTCCTCCCTCCCCCAATCTCTTAGCAAGAAGAGTGCAAAATAATGTTTCTGCATTCAAACAGTCTTAGGGTCCCATGAAATTAAATGTGTGAGTATGGGCTCTTGTAATTTCTGTAATGAAAAATTAAAGCATGAATAAAATCTGATATGAATAAGCACTTTCTAACTAAAGTTAATTGAATAATGGCCAGAACTAGAAGGTAGTCCTAGGAGATATGAAACACACTTATAAAGTGTATTTGTTAAAAAGTATGGTAACTGTAGTCTAATAATACATCTGGACAGTACCAAGTTAGGGATAGACTACCCTATGTAATTCATATATAAATTTTAAGAAATATTTATTTTTTATTTTCACATTTGTGAGTCACCCATCTCCCTTAAAGAGGGCCTCTGGATGGTGTATAATAAAATATCAGAATATAAAAATAGTATAATTCTTTTCTCTCTTAAAAAGTATGATAAGAATTCCAAATCCAAAGTCATTTCCAACTCTATGACATTGAGCAAAAGCAAATATATACTGCATTCAAGATCCAATCTGGGTCAGTCACCAGGACCTGAGGTTTAGTTTTCCTAGCTCGGAAGATGAAACTTCTGGTTCTGGTGACCGACCCAGATTAGATCTTGCAACATTATCCTGGAACACGTATATTTGCCTTCATACTACATTCAGTTCAATATTTCAACTGAATATTTTTACATGTATTTTTAAACCCAATATTCTAGTTTGGGGGGGGGGGGGAACTGTATGAAACAAGGCAAAAAGCTCACATATTAAAAAGTGCTTTAAATAAATTATTGCTATGGCACACACAAAAAGAACTTACACACAAAACTAAATTTAAGCCATTATATAAATTTACTAGGAGTGTCGTAGGTAGTTCTAAGCTTATGAGAATGAGATCATGAGCTTTCTGAGGAAGGAAAAAAAACCATAAATAATTTCTCCATGGTTCAAAATTTCCATCCTTAGGAGATAATTGGGCGTTAACAGTTGGGCCATCAGAATTCTATAAACATTAAAAAGTTGGTCTGCTTAAGAACTCTTTTTTTTTTTTTTTGTCTTTTATCAACTCACAGGTTTTTCTTTTTCCAGATTATTTAGAAGCTGTCTATGGTCAAAGTGCACGTACTGCCTGATTATTCTCTATGATTTACCTTAGATTATAGTTGGATTTGACAATCAACATCAAGGAAAGAGATGATTGATAGATTATTAAAAGACTGCCCTCTACTTTTGAGTTTTATCCATGAAACATATTTCAAGGCCAGAAAGAAAAGCAGCGATGAAACCAACAAAACTTTCAAGGCTACCTATAGAACTATTTTCTAGTATTGCCAGAAAAGGGAACCAAATTTACATCAACCCACCTGTCAGCTAGGCATGGTAGAAATGATATTAACCACTATAGCAATGAATAGTTTATTTGGGCTTCTGAAGCACTTTTAGAGCAAACAATATGGCAAACAGATCCCAGCCCCAATTATATAATGTTCTACACTTCAATGTTTTGGTCAAAAAGATATAGAGCAGGGCTATGCTGGCTCAGGAATTCTGGGAGTTGAAGTCCACGAGTCATAAAAGAGCCAAGGTTGCCTTCCCCTGGTATAGAGTATGCAGTAGCAAGTATGGCCTCTCTGGTCTGTAACTGCAGACCAACTGCTTAGTGGAAACTCAGTAAGCAAGCCTCCTTTTATATTGTCAGTAATTCTGGGGCATTTCAGCTAAGCTAAGTAAGTGTGGAGAAAGACAGTCAAATTACCCATCCCTAGAAGAGGCAGATTAAGAGACATAATAAGAACAGCCACTCACACAGATCATAGTGACAGCTTTCCCCGGAGGTAGGTCTTTGAACTCTCAGGGGAACTGTTTATTATTTAAAACCTCTCAAAAAGCCAAGTCTAAAAATTGTCAGGCTGAAAGATTTTCATACCTGAATTCTGCATCCAGATAAAACCTTAAACAGCGATTGCTGTGAGTGTTCTATTTAACTGGTTAACATTTTCATTACTTATTTTTTAGTTATAATGTAAATCTGCTTTGAACACAAAGTACTATATATACTGAGAAAAATTCAACTCGGTTTCCACCTCCCAAAAAATAAAAAGAAAAGAAAAAGTTTTAGCTTCTTATTTACCCTCCAAATTCTCATTTCTGATGTTTTCAATGGCAGACAGAACAAAGTGCCTTATTGTTATTTACAAAAGCAGTTCTTCTAATAGTATCTCTATGGCCAATTTCAGCTCTTCAGGATGCTTGCGTCACTCTAAATTATCAGAATCAACTACATTTTCAAAATTAATAAAGAATGCTTAGATGCAGATCTACAGGAACTGCACAGCTGGGAAAGCAAAATGCCTTATTTTAATTAAAGCTACACACACAAACACTTTTTTAGATTTCTGGCAGCTTAATCCTGTGTAAAGGCCAGAACACTCAGTAATTAACTATTATATTAAAGCTACTAACTGCAGACAATTCAAATGCAGGCTATCATCATTATGTAACATGGCCTACTGTACAGGCTTAGCAAAGCCTTGTTTAGAAATACCATCTTTTGTCAGTTATACTGAAAGATTAACAAGGCAACTCATAAAATTTCCCTTAAAAGTTGGCAATTTATTTATAGTGGATCAAAGATTTGCCAAAGAATCTATTGCAGCAAGGCTCTAAAGAACAGTGGCATTTCCCTAACAAGGATGTAAATGAGAATCTGGGGAAAGGTAATCTAAATTCTATGTCAGGTTTCGTGAAAACCAAGTGAATAAGTATTTTGCTAGTGCCAAAGCCATTAGTTGGCTTTTAATTTGAGTCAGATTTAGACACAGAGAACTGAACATTTCCTGCCTATCCAGACTTCCCTTTTCCTCAAACATGTGACTCATCATGCTAATATAAGTAGTAAGTTGTAGAATACATGTTTGTGTTAACTGGGGGTTGCCGAACTGTATTAAAGGGGGACAAAACACATAGATCTTTAAATAATGCGATCCATTTGCTTTCTTAGTGAGGAACCCAAAAGAAAGTGGATTTGAGCAACAATGTCTTCTTTTCTAGGATAATTCTGGTATTCCATAGTTGTTAATTACTATTTAAGAGGGATTGATTAGTCTAGGAAACACTGGGGACATGTTATTATACTCAAGTTTGCTCATATTCTGGGACATGTTACTATACCCGTTATTCATATTATAAAACTTGAAGCGAAACAAGGACTCTAGTCAGTTGAGGCAATTCTAACATAAAATTTACAATTGATTATTTTAAATGCTCCCAATATCTACTCTTCACATACTGTACATCAGCTGAAAACATATTTAACAAATCTGGGATGCAAGTTTCAGTACTGCCTTTGACAAGGTCTATTAAAGCAACCAAAGCACACTTATGGTAGCAATAATTACTTCACTTCAGGGTTAAATTATTAAGGGAGGTGTCCTCTGGCTTCTGCAACTGACATCACAGCTACATTGGTCCTTGAACAGAATAGAGTAACAGATGTTTTGCAAAATAAGGGGAGGGGAAGAGAGACCTGGAGGACAAGGATAAGCAGAAGAAAATTTAAAGACACAGAAACCATTCTTTTATCCTAAACAGTAGCAATGTCTGGATCAGCTTTTCGTATCATACGTGTAATGCTTATATCAGTGATGGCGAACCTTTTAGAGACCGAGTGCCCAAACTGCAACCCAAAACCCACTTATTTATCGCCGGGTGCCAGGTGGGCGTGGCCCACTGGGTGGGCGTGGCTGTGGTGGTCATGGCAGACTAGGTGAGTGTGGTCAAGGTAGGCGTGATCACCTCGATGTTGCCCGTGGGGACACCTGTGGGGGCCAGGCAGGGTTGGGGGAGATCCAGGGGGTCTCTGGCAGGTGGGGCGGTAGGCAGGAGGTTCATCCTGCAGGATGAGGCGAGGCAAGGCGGGATACGGCGGGGGTGCCATTGTCACAGGGCAAGGCGAGGCAGGGGCCAGGGCGGCCGCTGCCTGACACCATCGGCCCCCGCACACAGAGGCCAGCGAGCGCATGGGTGCTGGGATGCATCCGGCCACGTGGGACCTCGGCGAGTTAGCGGGTGGCTGGTTGAAGAGGGATGGTTGCCATCTCTGGGGCATGGCAGGCGTGCCTACAGAGAGGGCTCTGAGTGCCGCCTCTGGCACCCGTGCCATAGGTTCACCACCACTGGCTTATATGGTCAAAGTAAGGCCAAAACATCTGAGTAAATCATCACTGTAGAACTGTGCCATATTTCTCTAGCAAGAACTTAGCTTCAAGAAACGTTGGCTCTCTTGCTGGAGCGGTTGTCCCAATTACAAACCCAGAGGTGGCTAGAATTGCTGCTTCTCTTCCCAAAGGCACGTTAAACTCCTTATACAGCTGGTAGGATTACAAGCCAGAAGATATGACAGGAATTTACTAGGAGGACTACTAAGAGAATTTGCCTAATGACTCCTCTATTTTGCTTATCTCTTAAGCAGTTTAACAACCTAGTCTACAAACACATTTCAGGCCTGTAAATGCTGCTGACAGTTGAGTAAGGTAGAGGCTCTGCTCTAGGGTTCTTCTAAATACTAATTTACTTGCATTAGATTTTAAGATGGTTCTTTGGCATATTGGTCAGCAACAGGCAGAAAGCTGGGAGCCAAGGGACACTTAATTTCTAACCTATGGCAAAATCCCTACAAAGGAATGAAAATAATTCTAAAGACCTCCAACGCTAGATGCCTGCTGCATAGAGACCCTCAAGGAAGCTGAAGACAGACACATTTTCACTGCTACCCATAGAAAAATATGTCCCAACCCCTAACAGGGATGTGCAAGACTAACCTGATGACTTGATTAAATTAAAAAAATTAACTATAACATTGTACATTTTATAAAATACTATTAAGAATTTGTATTTGGTGGCAGCTACAAAAAAGTAGAATCTAAATGATCTCTTTTACTTCTCTTGGGCATTTAGTAACTTTTCTGTTTAGAAGTTCAGAGAGGCTTACTAACAATCTTTTAAAATAGCAATGACTATTTTTTTTTAAAAAAAATACTTTAATCTCTTTGCTCTAAAGCTGGAGATATTGCCAGAGTACAACTAATTTTATTAAACATTTGGCATATTTGCAGGCATCGAAAAACAAAAATATGTCATCAATGGCCATGTTCACTAGGATAACCCATAGGTATCTCACTTTCTAACAGAACCGGGATAAATAAAAACCACTTCTCATTTTTTTTCTTTCCATATAACTGGGGATAGTTTCTTCTTGGGGAGGAGAGGGACTATTGTTATATCATTCCATTAAAAATGTGTTATAATTCTAGATTGACTTTGCCAGGACAGAAGTCAAAAAGAAAAGCTGCTCCCTAAAACCTCTGGGGGGGAGCTGCTGCCAGTCTCAGCAGGCAATACCATTCTGTCATCTTCAGCCCTACTTGGTAGTATAATTTATTAAGAGTGCTGCAGCCACCCTCATCATTACGCTCTGTGTAATATAAATAATTAAAACAATTAAACAGTCGTCAATACTTTGCTCTGGTACTACCTCTATTTTTATAGAACTTTCCAATATTTTACTTCTTTTCTTTTTGCATTTTTTTAGAACGTTAAAGATTGGGTGTGTTTTTAACATGGTTTCCTAAAGGAGGAGGATACAAAGCTGTTAAATATAGGAAAGTCCTCCCCAAATACAGTTCGTTCAATGGATGGACTAAATATTAAGAGAAATTATTAAAAGTTCTTTGCGGGACCGGCAGTTTTTGTGATAGTGAGAGGCCAGACTTTGCAAATATTTCAGGTGAGCTAGCTAATCTTTTCTTTGGTTATGTCAATAAAAATTCTTACTGATGCCTGTAATCACCTGAGAGAGCACAAGGTGGCCCTGTCGGTTCTTGCTCTTGGAGTGATGGCCTTAATCTTTGCAAGGCATGCAGTAACTACATTTTCAAGCAAACAGTAGTCGTTTTAAATCATTCCCATTTCTTTATTTAAATTTTTAGTTCCTAAATGAATCCACCACATCACCAACACAGATGGAAGCATTTTCAGAGTGTGTGTGTGTGTGTGTGTGTGTACGTACGCATATACATTCAAATTATATAATCTTTCTTAGCTGCCCAAGGTCACATTAGTCAGATGGATAGCCATATCAATCTAATTAAATAAACAAATAAATGACAAAACCTATGAAGCAAAAAATGTGAATTCCAGAAGTTGACAAGATTTTTTTGGAAGATGAGCAAATGAAAAGCACAAGATTTACAATGAGCTGGACTCTAGATAACTTGAAAAGGGAGGCGGGGTTGGGAAATAGAGGTTTTTTTTTTGTTTTAGGCCTTCTGAATCATAATACCATCAGCCCAGCCCAAGAACCATAGGAAGATGGTTGTGAAGCCATGACATATTAAGCATTAAAAACTCAACTGAAACTCTCCAAAAGGAAGCTTGTGTGGATGTCCTGTATTTGTGTGGGAGTGTTACTGAAGAAGAGATCTAAATACCTCAATCATTTCTACAGACTTATGTCAACAGGCATAGTTCTCACAACAGGCAAAGAAAGCAAAGAATGATATACTGGAATTTCTAAAAGATCCCTCCTTCAAATTGTAAGAACGGAATTTGAATGCCAGTATAATTTTTTAAATATTATTTAAACAAGTATATGTTATTTTTCTTCCGTTCTTCTTACCAATGCCAGATTCCTGACATAATGCTCGGTAATTTGCCTGTAAAACATCCCCTGGCTCTTGCCAGGCTCCGTTTTAATTGTGAGATGGCCAAAGTCAAGCATATGAAGATGGGGAGCCTACGTACACATATGTATTTGCATACTAAATAAATAAAATGCCACAACAATCTATCCATCAACAAAATGCCAGCATCAACAATCACTTTCATTCTCAAAAAATGCTTCTGATCCACAAAGATCCACAAAAAATTAAAAATAATAGGGTGCTGCCCCTAGAAGCATATCTAACAAACATCTGTCTCATACAACCAAGAATTAAGGGGGAGGAACCCTTACTGATGGCAAGCTATGCACTTGAGCAAAGCCCATCATTTTGAAGCATTCCAGGTTCGAGAATCTGTGTCAAACCCCAGAATACACATCTGCAATCAAACATTTTGCCAGATAAACAATCTTTTAGCACGTGAAGATGCCTTACATCAAATCAAAAGGGGCGTTGTCTTACCTGAACGCCTTTTCTCAGCATGACGATGGAGAACATCTAGACTATAGCAAGCAAATCCAAATAACAGTAACTCTCCAAAGAATCAAGTCAGTCACTGAAAAAAGTGGCTCTTGAACAGTCTTTGCACTTACAAATATGACAGCATTCCCACAGTCAAGTGTTCCAAAGTTGGGCACTTGGCACCCGGCATGTATTTTAAGATGGCTACAGTGTCACGTGATTGCGATTTGTGACCTTCCCTACTGTCTTCTGATAGGCAAAATCAATGGGGGAATCCGGATTTGGTTAACAACCATGTGATTCACTTAACAACTGCAGTGATTCACTTAACAACAATAGCAAAAAAAATTGTAAAATCATGTATGACTCACTTAACAATCGCCTTGCTTAGCAACAGAAATTCTGGTCCCAACTGTGGTTGTAAGTTGAGAACTACCTATAAACTGTTTCCAGTCTCATTACTTTAAACCAGGGGTGTCAACTGCCGGCCCATGGGCCGGATGCGTCATGACAAAACCGCGCCCACCCCATTGCCAGCAATGGGGAAAAAACTCCGATACATCACGCGATGTCACGTGATGTCGCGAGTTTGACATGTCTGCTTTAGACTCCCTTAAATGAAAAGAGGGGGAAAGAAGCGAGAATCTTATGCTACCAAATTACACTATTGATCTCACACCTTAAAAGTGCTTATGTGGGTTCGTATGAGTGAATGAAACAGAGAGAGAGAGCTCACACAGAGGAACATATATTCACTAGCCCAGGGGTAGGCAACCTTGGCTCTTTTATGACTCGTGGACTTCAACTCCCAGAATTCCTGAGCCAGACATAATACAATGCTATCTTATTTCATGCTATTAATAGCAGTAGCAATCACACTTAGACTTATGTACCGCTTCACAGTGCTTTGCAGCCCTCTCTAAGCAGTTTATAGAGCCAGAATATTGCCCCCAACAATCTGGGTCCTCATTTTACCGACCTCAGAAGGATGGAAGGCTGAGTCAACCTTGAGCCAGTCAGGATCGAACTCCTGGAGTGAGCAGTGAGTTAGCCAGCAATACTGCATTCTAGCCATTGCGCCACCATGGCTCTTCTCATTAAGAAGATGAAAGAAAGTTAACTTTCCCATGGTGCTTTTCCTGGTACAGTTCTTACAGGTCACAGCTCCTTAACAATATTCACTAACTGATATCTTGTGTTGGGCACAGGATCTGAGAAGTAGCTAATTATTCTAGACATCCACTGCATTAAATGCTCTCTTTTTAACAGCAGCAAATGAACTGAATGTCAAATGGATATACTGTAAGTACTCTGAAAATGGAGAAATCATCCAGAGAAACAGAAATAAGATTTCCAGAATTGGAATTATTTTTCTGACATCATAAACTAAATAGGATATTATCTATGATAAATGGAATGGATGGAAACCAATATATGAGGAAGCGCAGTGTGGGAGGCTCATTTAGTATGTTAAATGGATCTATGTTTAAATAAGGAACACTAAAAAGTATGCCTACTTAGCTTTATATAATGTATTAAATAAAGATCCTGACAGCTTTCCAATAGCCAAAACCACTTAAATTAACATTTAAGAAAAAATAATTATACAGCACATTTAAATATGGTATAAATGCTTCTTTCAAAACATAATGTTTCTGGGATTCTTCCACAAAATGTTGAGATATTTCCATGCAGCAGCATAATCTCTTTTACATTTTAGAAGTCTTAATTGAAAAATTATGACATTGAAAATTATTGACATATTCATTTCAGCATGCCCAGAGTTTTCTTACATATACATATATTTAATAGTTACAGTAATCTGAAGTAATTCATTAACATTATGAAACTGCCAAATTTACAGGGTATTCTATTTTATTGTGCTCCTAATTAGTTTGATGAAATGATAGTTCTGTTTAAAAATTCTGCACAATAAATCATGCTATGCAATCTTTTTGGGAAATCCTAGCGCATCCAGGGTACAAAGCCAGATATTTAAAGATTCTCATATAGAAAGTAAAAGAGAGAGAGAAAATGAGAGATTTCATTTGCCAGAAGAAGTCCGAGAAATAACCTGGAAGAACAGGCCATTGCAGCTAATTTAAACAGATTAAAATAGTCAATTTCATGCTATAGAAAAGAGCTCAAAATCTGTGTTGTATTGCAACTTACTTCTGGAGTGTTTTTCTTGAATTCACGGCTTTGTTCAATAAGTTTCTTTCTTGATTGTTCACTTTCATCTTGTCGGTTAGCCAACACTGTCGCCGTTGCATCAAGTTCTCGCTATCACAAAAAAGAAAGACAAAGCATACATTTAACTGTGAGCAAAAAGCAATTAATGAAAGTATTTTATATTCCCCTTTAAAGTCATTATTTCTTTTAAATATCTCGTTACCAATCCCTCACCAAAAGTTACAACTAGCCTCTGTAAAGTTCCTTTTTTGTTGTTTTAAAGAAAGGAAATTTAGATGCTGAGAATGAGAAATTACATCTGCTGCAAGCATTTCCCTGCAGTGTAGTGGAACGACTTTATTTAGTCTTTTAACTATCATGAATGATTGTTAAACACAAAGGTATTATGTTCCTTGATTTTTCAGGGTTTTCAAGAATTTGAAATAAGATTCAATTAGTGTTTCCTTCCCAATTCACTCTTACCATAAAGCCTTTTTTCCTAATCTACACAATTTATTCTTAGAACTTGTAACATCTCTGTGACTACATTAATTTTATTTTTTACTGAATGAATGATAATATCTATTGCAGTGGTGGCGAACCTATGGCACGGGTGCCAGAGGCGGCACTCAGAACCCTCTCTGTGGGCACGCGTGCCATGCCCTGGAGATGGCAACCGTCCCTCTTCAAGCAGCCGCCCGCTAACTCGCCGAGGTCCCATGTGGCCAGATGCATCCCAGCACAGCTGGTTTCCCTCCCCCCCGTCCTGTCTCTCCTGGCCTCACATGCTCTCCTTTTCCCAGGCACGACCCACTGCATCGCCTCCTCAGCTGTCGGCCGGCCGTTGAGCTCAAGAGGCGGCTTTTCTGAACTGCTGGCAGCGGGCTGCGGAGCCCGAGTGTGCCGGTCAAGGGGCCGGCAGGCTGTAGCTGCTGACGGACACCGTCGGCCCCCGTGTACTTGCTGGCCTCTGTGTGCAGGGGCCGATGGTGTCCGGCAGCAGCCGTCCTGGCCCCTGCCTCGCCTTGTCCCGTGGCAATGGTACCTCCACCCTGCCTCGCCTCCCCTCACCCCGCAGGACGAGCCTCCTGCCCACTGCCCCACCCACCAGACACCCCCTGGATCTCCCCCAACCCTGCCCGGCCTCCACAGGAGTCCCTGCCCACGAGCAACATCAAGGTGACCACACCCACCTTGGCCACACCCACCCATTCTGCCATGCCCACCACAGCCATGCCCACCCAGTGGGCCATGCCCACCTGGCACCCGGCGATAAATAAGTGGGTTTTGGGTTGCAGTTTGGGCACTCGGTCTCTAAAAGGTTCGCCATTACTGATCTATTGGTACTGTCTGGCAGCCCCACTATGAAAAAAGGTTAGATCAGAAATGAAGTTACAGAGCTCAACTGCATGGCAATTAGCCTATCAGAGCTGATTGGGGATGGGGGGGGAGAAAAGCAAGCTGTGCACCACTGAGCCAGAGAATGGCACTTTCCATTTCACATCTCATCTACATTTTCCTGACTATCGCACTTTAGGCTCTGGGGTAAGCAACTTAAAGCGGAGTATCTACAATAACCATCACGCTTTTGCTACATTTGGCTGATTTTATTTTGCTCCTGACCTAGCCAACTCTTACTTCGATAAAACAAACTAAGGAGCATGTTCTTAGACAGCCTTTTCCATAGTTCAAGGAACATTCATTCCTCATCACAGACTACATTGTACTCCTATATTTCTATTAGCACTTATATTTCTTTAAACTTGCAATTCTTTTTCTATACAAGGAAGTCCTCGACTTACAACAGTTCATTTAGTGAGCATTCAAAGTTACAACAGCACTGAAAAAAGTGACTTATGACCGTTTTTCACACTTGCGACCATTGCAGCATCCCCATGGTCACGTGATCAAAATTTGGATGCTTGGCAACTAACCCATATTTATGATGTCCCAGGGTCGTGTGATCCCCTTTTGTGACCTTTTGACAAGCAAAGTCATGGGAAAGTCAGATTCACTTAACTGTGTTACTAACTTAACAAGTACAATAATTTACTTAACTGTGGCAAGGCAAGTCGTAAAATGGGGCAAAATTCACTTAATAAATATCTCACTTAGCAATAAAAATTTTGAGCTCAATTGTGGTCGTAAGTCAAGGACTACCTGTACTTTCCCTAGAGCACAAGATATAACTATACCAAATCTGGGTTCCTACTTTCATACACACCCACAATTACCTAGAATAGATGACACCATTGCATTCCTCATTCCCCTTTCATTCACACAATTATGTCTATATTTTATTTTTCTGCATACATCATCAACAACTCCATTCAGATGAGGTCATCTTCATTCAGATCTATTACATCTTTTCCCTTCATCCAGTTTTATGTTAAGTTTCAGAGACACACATCCATTTTTCTTTCATTTCTTTCATTTCATCCACTAACTCAAACTCTTTATCAGAGTTACATCTCTTCCATTACATTACAATTTTCCATATGTCATTGTTATCTCCAGATGGAGATAATAAACATTTTTATTGCTATCTCCAGATGGCCCAAAGCTCCATTGCCAACCATGATTTTGGTCAAGTGAAGTTTTCACATAATGCTTTTTAAGGAGACATGAAAGGTGTGCACTGGCTTAACTGCCTTAGTCGTCATACCCATGCCACATTCGGCATCCCTGCTAACTGTGAGGAGTCAATTGTGGCACACTTTGGCTTCTAACTGCCACAACCAAAATTCATGGTTTTCCCCACATGCATGATGCTTCCACTTTTCCTCTGCATATTCCCACCAAGCACTCTTTGTACTACCCCAAAAATATTAAGTATATTTCTTGCCCACCAAAAGACTGCCTGCCATTGTCTTTGGCTTTAAAACGTTTGCCACCTTTGTAACTCTAGATGTGTTCTGATAAAGAGATAGCAACATCTTCCTGGCACTATATATTATAATATGCAGCATCCCTTCTGACCAAGCATTATTTACCTTCCACATGTTCTGTATGTCAATATCCATATATGCCAAACCAGAAATTAGATGTTATGACTTTTCAATGTTCAATGTTGAACAAAGGCATAAAACTATACATAGTTAATGAAATAATCTTTTAATAATTATCATAATTAAATGTTATGATTTGAGCATCAAGCTAGAGAAGCCTATTTTATATCTGAATTATGGGTTCTCACTCGCCAGTCCAGATTAAAAAAAAACGCAAGAACAAAACTTCTCAAGAGAAATCTGTGTATCCTTCAGTGGTTATATTAATGAATCTGCCATTTTGTCCCAAGTATGCTTGGTTTATGCACCAAAAAAGCAGACCTGAAAACACATTTGTGAGAATGTCATCATCATGTCTTCCACATGTACTCAAATGAATGATGCTACCTTTTATACAGAACAGGTATTGGCATTCCAGTTCTGCTTCTATTTCTGCATCGCTATACACTGCTTTTCTCATATCGCTGTTCGCTCTATTTAAGTACTAAATTGAAGTATGTGCACTGCATCTCCATGAAGTCAATAGAAGTTGTGTTATGTACCTTGGGGGAGGATTTGCCCGTAGATTTTTCTTTACCTGTGATCGATTTCCTTTCAATGTGAATAAATCTGACGTTCATGAGAAGTGAGAAAAACAGCTCACTACTGAGAGAGAATGCAAGCAAGCTGCTGGGGCCATTTGCTCCAACAAGACACTTCTGATCTTTCCATTCCAAAAAGAAATTAACAAAATTAAAAGCTCTCAAATGAACCAAACTAAAGAGACAAAGAGATTTCAGATGAAATTATACAATGGTTAAGGTCCCAAACCTGGCAGAATTTCCTTTGCTCCAGGGTTTCATATGTAAGTCACACATCATACAATATTTATAAGGATACAAAAAAAAGAGCAAATACTGAAGAGACTAGATTTCATGCATGCTCTTCCCACAACATTCCTCCTTCCCACTACTTCACTATTTGCAACATTAATTACAATCAAAGCTGAAAAGGTTCCTTGCCTACCCAAGTTCCTTAACCAAATTCTTACTACAAATCCATAATAAACAAAGAATCAAGTACATTTTAACAATAGTTAATAGAAGTGAAAAGGCACATGATAGGAATAGAGAGTACACTAACAATGAATCTCTTGATTAAAATCGAGATCAATTCTTTCTGGTTTGGATGTGTGCATTCCTAACCCTTGTAGAACACCCTACATCACATTGGGGAGTGAAATAAGTAGTCTTACAGAGAATTAACTGAAACAATTAGATCCTTGGAGATTTTATTTTTTAGTACACACAGAGCTGTAGATTGCTTTCAAACAAGTACATTAGTGCAATGTTTCTGTTCTTCTGCAGCTTCTCACAAATCCAGGGGAGAAGTAAGTGGTCAGAGGCTATGTCTTCTGGTTCAATTAAAGATGGATGTTACAACTGAATGAATATTGGGCGGATCTGAAGACATCCAAACTCAAGAAGACACTCACAGGACATAGAAAACTATGCTATTTTATAGTTGCATGCAATTAATTTGATCTGTAATTTGATGAACTTTAGGTAACAGTCTATTGACGTGTAACACACAGTTGCAATCTTAACCCTAATTACAGTAAGTTGATTCAAAACTTCCCTGTTACTATGAAAATTTTTACTTTTACCAGTTAACCTTTGGTTAAGTAGCACAAAGGTTACGAGGAATCTAACAAAACCCTGCAGGTTGTATAAAATGGTGGCACGGGAATACAGGTTTACTGCTTCAAGATGATAGTAACAGAAATCTTAAAACATTTTTTTCTGAAATCTTTCATTTAAATTCATTCTACATTGTTAGCTTATAATCCTATTTCTACATACAGTACTTCATGAATAAGCCCTATGAAGTAGGGCAGAAATAGGCAATCTGATTGCCTCTTGATAGCCTAGATTACCATAAAATACTCATAAAATTCTACAGTTCTGCTGAATATACAAAGGAAAGAAATCGGGTCAGCTGATTCCAATACAATGCATTCAGAAAGTATTCAGACCCTCTTCACTTTTGTCAATTTTGTTACATTGCAGCTTGATTCCACAGTTGTTGAAATTCCATTTTTTTCTCATTAATCTACATTCAATACCCCATATTGACAAAGCGAAAACAGAATTTTGGAAATATCTGTAAATTTATTAAAAAGAAAAAACAAAACATTGGCATAAGTATTCAGACCCTTCACTCAGTACTTTGTTGAAGCGCCTTTGGCGGCAATTACAGCCTTGAGTCTTTTTTTGAGTATGATGCAACAAGCTTTGCACACCTGGATTGGGGGATTTTCTGCCATTCTTCCTTGCAAATCCTCTCAAGCTGAATGAGGTTGGATGGCGACTGTCAGTAGACAGCTATTTTCAGTTTCCTCCAGAGATGTTCAATAGGGTTCAAGTCAGGGCTCTGGCTGGGCCACTCTTAGGATATTCACAGAGTTGTCCCTAAGCCACTCCTGTGTTGTCTTGGCTGTGTGCTTAGGATCGTTGTCATGTTGGAAAGTGAACCTTCAGCCCAGTCTGAGGTCCTGATTGCTGTGCAAGAGGTTTCCACTATCCCTGTATTTGCTCCATTCAGCTTTCCCTCAATCCTGACCAATCTCCCAGTCCCTGATGCTCAAAAACACCTCCACAGCATGTTGCTGCCACCACGCTTCACTGTTGGGATGATGAGCGGTGCTTGGTTTCCTCCAGACAGAACATTTAGAATTGAGGCCAAACAGTTCAATCTTGGTTTCATCAGACCAGAGAACCTTGTTCCTCACAGTCTGAGAGTCCTTCAGGTGCTTTTTTGCAAACTCCAAGTCGGCTTTCATGTGTTTTGCACTGAGGAGAGGCTTCCATGTAGCCACTCTGCCATAAAGCCCAGATCGGTGGAGGGCTGCAGTGATGGTTGTCCTTCTGGAACTCTGTCCCATCTCCACACAGGATCTCGGGAGTTCACTCAGTGACATTGGGTTCTTGGTCACCTCTCTTACTAAGGCCCTTCTCCCCCAATTGCTCAGTTGGCCAGGTGACCAGCTCTTGGAAGAGTTCTGGTTGTGCCAAACTTCTTCCATTTGAGAATTATGGAGGCCACTGTGCTCTTAGGAACCTTCAGTGCAGCAGAAATTTTATTGTAGACTTCCCGAGATCTGAGCCTTGCAATGATCCTGACTCTTGAGCTCTGCAGGCAATTTCTTTGCCCTCATGTTTTTTGCTCTGCTACAGTATGCATTGTCAGCTATGAGGCCTTCTATATATAGAGAGATGTGTGCCTTTCCAAATCATGTCCAATCAATTTAATTGATTGACTCCAATCAAGGTGTAGAAACATGTCAGCAACGGTCAAGAAAAATGGGGGGCATCGGAGCTAAATTTCAAGTGTTGTTGCAAAGGATCTGAATACTTATGCCAATGTGATATCAGTTTTTTTCTTTTTAATAAATTTACAGACATTTCTAAAATTCTGTTTTCACTTTGTCATTATGGGGTATTGAGTGTAGATTAATGAGGGAAAAAGTGAATTTCAACAACTGTAGAATCAGGCTGCAGCATAACAAATTTGACAAAAATGAAGGGGGTCTGAATACTTTCTGAATGACTGTAGTTGAAATAGAAAACTAAAGGAAAAAGAACAAAATGCTTAACAGTTGGGAAAACAAATCTTGAAATTTATCCCAGAATCAAGCAGCCAAAAAGAAAATGTGCATGTGTGTCTGTGTCTGTACATACTTATCAGAAACCAATATGGCTGGTACCTAGGCCTAAGGCCTTCAACAACACATCATCAAGCAATCTGTTAGAAAGCACAAGACCAAAATATACAGCTCCCACCAATCACACTTTAAAATATGGAGAAAACCAACTGAAAAGCACTAAAACTGATTTTTAAAAAATCAAGAGAGGAACTATACTTAAGACGCCTATGCAGCTCAAGTATAGCTGGAACCAAATTGGATTAATTATTGGTGGTTTAACCATTAGACTTCCATTGCTCTCAAAGGTTCTGGGGTGGAACTAATAATGAAGGAACCCAGTAGAAACGAACGCATGTGCAATTCTTCCTTTCATGCAGATCTCTAGTTCAATTTGAGCTGCAGTTTTTTCTCTTTTCCTTTCTCTTGCCAGATGGAGATGTTTGCCTGCAATCTTATGCATATATGGTTGACAGAATGGAACAACTTGCCACAATCAACTTGTCACAGGACAATTCAATTTAATTATTTCAAATAATTAAAAAAATATTTATTTTCTGTCATTCACATTTCATTTTGTCCCTCTTTTTTCATTCCTTTCCTTAATGTTTCTATTCCACCCTTTCTTCAATATTAGTGTTAACTCTTGCCCAAAACAAGTTGTCCCATGGCGAGTTGGCCGTGGCAAATTGTCATAGACCTTATGGTTGGACAGTGGATTTTGATTTTTTTCTTCCTAATTAGCATGGCTTCTTTAGGTTTACTTAAAAAAAAAACCCAAATGGATAAACTCAACTTCAAATCTGTTAAATCAAAAAAGATGAAAATTTCATTTCCAGTGTAGAGTTTTTACAATAGATTCATACTACCCACCCTGTTGCCAAACAGCCTCCTAACCAAGATGATCTCAAGTCTGATTGTGCAGATTTCAAGATTCGTTCTGAAACTGTTCTACCAGGGCCCACCAGTTCAATGAAAGTGATGGGTCCATCTCAAATTGCATTGGGCAAACACACAAAGGTCAGGACACACCTTCAATTCAGTTCTGTTTTAGGATGTGAGGATTTGAATGGGAGAGGAGGCACTGTTGCTCCACTGTCTACTAAGATTAGTAACAAGTGAAACATATGGAGGATATTTGAAGTCTGTTTAATTCTTCAGTGTTCTGGAAGAATTTCCAGAAGTCAGAACTAGAGAACCTGCTATGGGGTACATGTTCGTCTAGGAAATAAAAAAACCAATCAGGAACAATGATAAGATCAAATCCAAGTGCCTGTCCAACACACTGAAGCCTATGGCTCTCCTTGGTTTTCTCAGAAGCTCTAAAGTTCAAGTGTTGTAGGGCACCAATCAGACATATTACTGCTCACAGTGATGCCCTGGTATTGAAGTGAAGGCCACCAGATTATTTATATTCCCTGCTGCATTTTCAACAGAGCTCTCTGGAGCAGTGAAGGGCCTATTGCGATCAGTTCTTTTTTTAAACTAAGATGTATCCCACTTGTTAGGAAGCTACTAACTCAGGTTTAGTTCAACTTTTTATATATAAAACTCTAAACAAGGGGTCCCCAACCCCCAGTCTGTGGACTGGCACTGGCACCAGGCCACGGCATGCCAGAAACCGGGCCGTGCAAACAAGCAAAGCAGGATGCAGGCAGCACGTGAAACTACATCCTCTCCGGTCTGCCGAAAAACCTCTCTCCGTGGAACTGGTCCCTGGTGCCCAATAGGTTGGGGGCCACTGCTCTAAACAGCTTTGGGAATGATATACTGAAAGACAGCCTTCGCTGTTACAGCCCTGGTTATCAGAGGTGGCCCTGCCATGTTTGCCGAGAACCACAAAGTGTCATCCTGCGATTACTCATAGGAAGATCTTCCCTCTGATGACTGCTGCATTTTGGAATGCTCTCCTCCCTGAAATTTATGAGGCACCTCCATTAGAATTTTTAGGCACCTGTTGAAAACCTCTTTGTTTACCCCAGGCCTTCCCTGTATGAAACCAGATGAATAGTTTCTGTTTTGTTCTTACTTACTTCCCCTTCCCAGGGGTGATTCCACTGTTTTATATTATTTGAATGTATTGTTTTTATTATGGTACATTACGTTCTTTCAGTCTCAATTGTAATGGGACCAGTATAAAAATATTGGGGACAAAATAAATCATTATTTAGATGAAATATATAATAAGTATAGAAATGTTCAACAGAGAAAAGGCTACTTAAGCACAATTTCTGCAGGGCTAGAGGATTCACTACAGTTAAGCTGATGCAAAAGTGTTTCCCAGAGGATTGCATACACCGGGGCACTCGGGAGACACAAGACAGCTGTTCTTCGATTATTCTAGTACTGGCTTAGATTCAAATATCCAAAAAAAATAATCACCATCTCCTGCACTGTAATCTTCCTCAGAAGACTCTCTTTAAGTCCTTCCCTAACCTCCCCTGCATACACACTTCAGAAATCAAGAAGGCAATAATGGAAGACAGAGGAATTCTGTTACGTTTCCATGTACACCCTTTTTCATGGTGTTCACCTGGCATCAAATTCAGTACCTATTCAGCACCAGGATAATAACTATCCTCTGGGCTTCTAGTGTTTTGCTTTTGGGATTGTGATACATTTGTGTGTCTTTAATGAAATAGTATCTGCATCCACATTGCAGAAGGAAGTGGTCCCACACAGAATTCCACTGAGTCATATCACCTTCTACAATTCTCCATTGCATCTCATTTCAACCTCCCATCTTATTTTGTCCTATTTTTCCATATACAGGTAAGTCCCCTACTAAGTATCCATTACTGTCATAGAATGCTTTCCCACATCATGCTGATCTTGGAAGCTTTTCTGGGTTTGCATAATACATTAAATCATAAATTAACCAAATGGTATAGGTTTGCATAATATTCTAAGGTGGCACAAAACTAACCAAGCTTAGCATATTATGCAAATGTATTTGCAATAGTTTTTATTGACCTGGTTAAGCTTGTTGTGCAATCGCAGCCAGAGAATGACTTTATTCTTGATATATTTCATGTACTACCACCAAAACCCTAGCAGCACAGTCTTCTGAGGGTTCTAAGGGTTCTAGCCTTTCATCTAATTGCTTGTCGCTAGAATCACCTTCCCAAATTATTGGGAAGTGAAAGTCTAACCTCCTGACATGGACATAGACTACCCTTGCAAGTTATCTTTGATATACTACAGACTAGTAACTTAAGATATATCTCTGCCAAACCAAAAGTGCCTCCTCTGCTAAAGAACCATAGCACTGCCTGGAAACCACACTGCAGCAACCTTGCTGAAGCTAAATACACTTACATATACTTAGCACTTTGAGAAATTACTGGCAAGTTTGTTTGACTTCTATAGGAATAGACCTAGGTAGAACCTAAGTCATCCTGCCAAGAACATAAGAATTGTCTTGCTGGATTGGACCTCTGACCCATTAGGCCAGCAGTTTGTCCTCATAGTGGCCAACCAACTGCCCAAGGAAGATCACTAGTCTCCCAGCAGATGGCTTTTAGGAGCAGTCACATTGCCATTAAGAGGAATAACCGTCGATTCCCATGGGAAAGTAAAGGGAAGATCCATCTAGATTACTGCAATGTGCTCTACATAGGGTTGCTCTTGAAGACCACCCAGAAACTTAAAACTGATCCAGAAGGCAATCGCACACACAGTAATAATGGTGGCCCCTAGGTTTGCCTGTGTAACAACTCTGTTGCACAAGTTGTAGTGGCTTCCAGTTTTTGAATTGCAATTCAAGGTGCTAGTCATCACTTTTAAAGCCCTATACAGCACAGGCTAGCTATGGGACTGCCTTTCCCTAACGACATCTACCTGTCCTTTCAGGTCAAGTAGGGTGGGCACACTCCTAGTCCCTTCCCCTAAATATTGCCGTCTGATAGGAAGAGATAGGAAGCATGCCCTTTCCATGGTAGCCTCTGCCCTATGGAACACTCCTCCCCCTGAAGTTCGGGGGGGGGGGTGTTCTACTCTTTTAGCCTTAGTGACTGCTTGAAATTACAGTGGCTTTGAAAACTTGGCTTTTCCCCCAAGAGCTAGGAGAAAACTAGATAATTGCACGTTAGAAGTTTGGTGCAGTGCCAGGTTTTTGTTGTTTTAATGTTTTAATCAGCTTAGTGTTATAGTTTTAATATCATTTTATATGTCTTTTAATCTTTGATTGGGAGCCGCCCAGAGTTGGTTGAAAGATGTGCAGCTATATAAATGTTTTAAATAAGTAAATAAAATCAGCACATTTAAAATGTAAGCAAAAAATAACCTGGAATGTTGGACTTAATGACTGCTTGAGGTTTTACTGCTCATTTTAGAAGCTACTGGATAAATTTGTTTATGTATGCTCTCTAGCCTTTAAAAAAAGGTCCCTTTTCCTCTACCTTCATCTGTGCAAACACACACACACATGCAGATTTATAATTATGGGTAAACAGATGACATGCAGTAACCGGACTCTGCAGACCAGAAGAATTTCTTATTTTATGTCCATAGAGATGTACAGAAGTTCTCCATAAACACAGCCAGTAAGCAGGTTTTCAAATGCTGGCTGGATGTATCAGCTGCATAAAACTCCCAGGCCATTCAGAAGCCTCCAATCCAAGCAAGCAAGGCGCAGATTCAGAGCCCTGCCCTGAGAGCAATAAACAATAGTTCTGCAAAGATGTGTGTTCCCAATCGCTCCCCAGAGCATGCAGCTGTCTCAATCAATGCTGATTGTCTGTTAATTAGTTCAGTGTTACAAGCTGATGGAACAGATGACTTCATCCCCCCCTCCCAGGCAGAATAATTTCTTTTACCAGATGCAGCCACCTACCATATGCGGAGCGCTGGGCTGCGGCAGGAGCAGTAAGGGCAAAGTGAATCACTTCACAAAGGGCTCCTTTTCATCTCATTCTCTTGGGGCTCTGTGAGGTCATGTTCTCATGAAAATGCCGCAACTCCCAAGGGCTACTTGGCCATGAAAGGGTCACACGTGCTTCTTCTCTAGCTTGTGTGAAAGGTTGTGCGAACAGTTCTGCATGCCCACAGTTAAATGGCATCTTTATTTTCAAGAATTTGCTGGGTTGTTTTATTTATTTTTTTTTTAAAAAAAAACACATGTTGTTTAATTCCAAACAGTAAAAATACATCTTGAAATATATCAATTTTTATTTTTATTTAAAAAAAACTACCGTTCAATCTTATACCCCGAAAAGTTCAACTAGAACTGAACTGGAATGTTCAGAAGGCAAACATTCAAAGAAGTCCACTGTATATAACTTACAGTTCTGGGAAGGCTATCTGACTAGAAGGAACCTTGGTCAGCCTTAGGACTCGTGCAGAGATGCAACAGGCAGCTTCTTTGCATGAACTGCTTTGGACTAGTTATTTGAGTACTACAGATCTACATCCAGCTAAGTATTAAGCCTTGGGATGAAACAGCATAGACTACTTACTTTCCTTGAGCAGCTCAGTTCACACAACATGGTAAAACTTCAAAACACAATTGCTACGTTAACATAATTCATGTGCCCAAAAAAATGAATCATATTATGATTTAACAGCCTGATCTTGGCAACACACTAAGACAACGGCCAAGTTCCCACATACTGAGCCATAAGCCACAATAGGAGGTACTCTAATCTAATGAGAATCAACTATGTGATTATGTGATATTTCCCCTCCCAAATCCTAACTGCTCCTCATAGCAAGCATATTACATGCCTGAATATTACAAAGATGTTAGATAATAAAAGGATGCCTTTCTGACATCCTTTTAGTGATATTTACATGCCACTTGTAAATGAGAGCATTAGATCAGTAAAACGTATGTAATAATACTAGACAACCTATAATTCATTGGATCATTCTTTCAATTGTGTCATTGTTTCAGAGAGGTATACTTACCTAAACAGATGAACAGAATGACCACAGGCAAGCACAAAAGCAGTGGGGCAGGAATGATTTCTGACCTCCTGCCAGCTTCCCCATTGACTTTGTGGCAAGCTAGCAGGGAGAAAGTCAATGGGGAAGCCAACTGGAAAGATTGCAAGTTGCTTGGGTAAAGCTTCCGCATCCAGTGTATCCTCCTCCAGTCCCTCTGTGCTTCTGCCACACCGGCCACTTGCACACCCTGACGTACCCTCCTCAACTCACACTGCACCATTCCTGACTCTCAACACACCTCACGGGTACACCCTCACATCCTAGTGCAGCGGTCCCCAACTTTGCGGCTTGGCAGCCCAGCAGGGAGAGGGGAACTAAGCTGTGCAAGTGGTTCCGAATAGGCCACAGCCTGGTAGTGGGCCACAGCCCAGGAGTCGTGAACCCCTGCCCTAGTGCACCTTCCCTGATCCATGCTGTGTCTCTTGTGCACACCTTTGTTCCCATCCCCACCTGGTAGCAGCGACTTGGCTATCTGCTGGCCTTGGACTTACAACTTCCTGCCAGCTTCTCCATTGACTTTGCTTGTGGGAAGCTGGCAGGGTATGTTGGCAATCACTATCAAGTTCAGACTTCCTGCCAGCTTCCCCTTGACTTGTGAAAAACTGTCCGGGAGCATTGAAAATGACAATCACACAACCACAGCTGACCACGGCAGCACAGCAGTGCTGAAGCAGCCACAACTCGAAAGACATGAATAGCAGTATATAAATTATGAGGTGGTTCAAGGCCATCTTATTACAATAAAAAATATGAGTTACTTTTAAAGAAAAGATACAGATTTAATAATAATAATAATAATAATAATAATAATAATAATAATAATAATAATAATAATAATAATAATAATAATAATAATAATAATAATAATAATAATAATAATAATAATAATAATAAAGTTGGAAGGGACCTTGAAGGTCATCTAGTCCAACCCCCTGCTCAGGCAGGAAACCCTATACCATTTCAGACAAATGGCTGTCCAGTCTCTTCTTAAAAACTTCCAGTGTTGGAGCATTCACCGCTTCTGGAGGCAGGTTGTTCCACTGGTTAATTGTTCTAACTGTCAGGAAGTTTCTCCTTAGTTCTAGGTTGCTTTTCTCCTTGATTAGTTTCCATCCCTTGCTTCTTGTCCTGCCTTCAGGCACTTTGGAAAATAGCTTCACTCCCTCTTCTTTGTGGCAGCCCCTGAGATATTGGATTATAGCTCCCTCAAAAAAAGGTATTCCAGAGACAGCAGTCCAAGAACCATATATTCATACAATTCACTATGGGAACACTATTTGTATAAACTGGTTTTGTTTTGCATAATGAGTCTGCTAAAATGGCTCAACTTCTATATTTTAAAAAATTATGCTTTAAAATTAGACTGATGGAAAAATAGAAATATGAAGAGAAATATTGGCTGTGGAGGCAAAGAGAAAAGAACAAGGTGATAACCAGAAAATTTAAACACTAGTAGATATATCAGGTTTTACTGCCAAAGTGACAAGGCTCAAATTTAATTATGGGGAAGGAAACTAACTTGTCCACCACAATCAGAATCTTTTAAAAAGAGAGCCAGAATAAGCAAGTGTACCGAAGGAAACAGGGAAAAAAACGGATGTATGATATTGCATTCAAGTACTAAAACTGATTCTTTCAATATCACCCACCCACACCGTTTATCTTTTCCCCGTTCATAGGGAAAATGAAACATCTGCCATTGATTTTGAAGCTGTCAAGATATATATAATAAAAACATCCACTATTTTGGCCCTTCTGAAGATAGTATTCACAGTTTCTGAAGACAGTATTCACAAGAAAGGTGTGAAAAATTCCCACTCTAACATGATGTTTACATTGCCAAAAAAAGGAGCAAAAATATTAAAGCATTCACAACAAATCAAAGCCATACATTTTATAGCATCACATCAACATATGCTCTGCACCTGGTCTGTGTAATACCATTCTGGAGTTTCAATGCAAGAGAGAGAAAATTAAGCTTGTTGAAGATCACATTTGCCCTACTCTTTCAAACCATCTACAGTGAACTCTGCCAAGAACTCCTTTGTACTATGTCCAGGATGGAGGAAGAATAAAACAATTGAAAATGATTTTTGTTTTTATGTCCCTCCATTTAATATGCCAAAATTTTCTTCTGGATCTCCCAAATAGAAGTCACGGTAAAGTTTTCAAAAATCAGTAGTAAAACTGATATTGTTATGTTGTCAAACATTATACTAAAACTGTAAAATGCAGGGAAGGGAGAGAGCAAGAATAGCTTCAACAAAATTAGTATCAAAGCAAAATGACTTTTGAAGACATTACTTTATTTCTACCTAAAAAATAAAACTGGGACACAAACCTGAAGTTTTATGTTGCTATATATTCCACTTACATTGCATACAAGCATAGATTAGGCAAAAATATTTGAGAAGGAAAGGAGAAATTAAGCCATTATTTTAAATGAAAAATTTCCATCTATTCTTTCACACAGGAGGAAATACCTCTAAGAAGCTGCTTGGACCCCAAAGTGTTTGTTATATATGTGACCGATTTTTAAAAAAATATGAAGATGCTGCCTGATCAAGCGGCTGTGTGTGTGTGCTTTTCCATTATTCAAATTTCTTAAATAAAGAACTGAAGATAATGCAGCTTGACTAACTAGATCACTTGCCTACTTTATTTATGTGCTCAGAACATCGATACCAGTATCACCTATTAGATAAAGGCTTCTGGAGTCCCCCCCCCCCCAATCCTTAGTAACAACCCTGCTCTGGGTCAGGTGACTGAGAGGGAGGGGGCTTAGAATAGAGAAGGCTCAGCATTCAAACTCTCTCCCCAACTGCCTCTCCCATAGGGGTGGATTGGGGTAATGTCTTCTGAAATACTTTTCTCTACAGTCACCAGCCAAATCTGGGGCATTTTTGAACTTAACCTTCTGTTGCTGGTTTCACTCTCCCTCCCACAAATCTGGTCCTGTTCTGTCCAGTTTTGAGATATGCTATACTGAAAGACAAACATGCATATATGTTTACATAATTTCTTTCCAGTATTAGGTGGGGTTGGGCAGAATAATCAGCTAGGGAACGTATGCACATATTGGATTCTGGAACTCTTTCCAAACCATTAGTTAGTTCAGGGGTAGGCAACCTTGGCTCTTTTATGACTCGTGGACTTCAACTCCCAGAATTCCTGAGCCAGCATGGCTGGCTCAGGAATTCTGGGAGTTGAAGTCCACGAGTCATAAAAGAGCCAAGGTTGCCTACCCCTGAGTTAATTGTATTCTGGGTCATGTAACTGGGAGGAAAGAGCCTCTACAATGGATGAGGATGCAACATCCTGCAACACTACCATACTGCTTCTCTCATAGGGATGCATTAGGGACATATTTAGGCATTTTTTTTCGTCCACAGTCCCTGATCTGATCTATTTTCAAACACAATGTTTCTTTTGGTGGCTTCTCCCAAATACCAAATTTTGCCCCATTCCGTTCAGGCCATGCCTTCTATCAGCTGGGCAGGCTTGTCAGCACTGCAAAAAAACGCAAATATAGGTGAAATAATTTATGTGTGCTCCTGGGCCCTATAACTGATCAAGGCTTCTTAGATGTGGTGGGTCAGGGAGAAGACCTGGGCCCCCTGGGCAACGGTGGAGTGGGGAGAAGGTCCAGGCCTCCCGGACCATGGAGGTTTTCCACATGCTGATGGGCCTTATAGCCAGCTGAGGCCTCCCTGGTCTGGGGAGTTGGGGAACAGACCGAAGTCCTCCAGCCTGCAGCATATTTTCATACACCAGTGGGCCCTTGTAGCACAACCAGAACTGGGAGAGCCGGTATTGCAGTCATTGAATGAAGCAATCATGTGACATCTCACTCAACTGCTTTACTCACCAACCAAAGATTCCAGTCTGAACTGTAAATTGAGGACTATCTTTAATTGTAGCAACATGAAAAAAATGCCCATCTAGCAATTTGAAAGCATGCAAATGTGAGCAGATACATAGGTACCATTTCAGTAGGAAGGTAACAGCATTCCATGCGCCTTGGCATATATAGTAATAAGAAATGGAGAAGAGAACTGTCCCCTAAAGTCTGAAACAACTTTAAAAAAAATATCTCAGCACATCTTATTCTTTATTACTCAGAAAGTGTAATAAAGAATAAAAAAAGTATTTTCCATGTAAGTTTGGTGGATATGGAAGTAACACCCTCAATGATGTACTAGGATCTATTTGCAAAGAAGAAACTCAGGAAAAGACATCTGGACTTAGGAAAAGATATAGTGATGGAAGGAAGTGCCAAGATGCACACTGAAACACTTTTCCCCCCTTTGAATCCAGCTGGTTGCAATGCCTCAATTAAAAGGGTTCTCATAATTTAATCAACTATAGATGCACTGCATTAGGTAGGAATATTCCTCACTAGTAACTGTACTCTTAACTACCAGATAGATGCACTAATATCTTTGGCTTTCATTTAAGACCTTTTGTAAGGCTTCCATAGTTTCTATCTCCTAAAGCACAGAATGAGCACAATATAAATTTAAAAATTACTATAGTTTGCTAAAGGTCATATACAAACAAGCTTGCCATATTGAAATATAACTAAGACACATGCCTTAAAATCAGGTTTTGCAAGCAGTGACAACCTTGACCATTTCCAGATGTAATTAAACCTTCCCCCAATTTATAACATCAATTTAGAACATAATGTATCTACTCTAGACACCAAAACCACAGGAAGCATAGTCAATCTCCACATACCTGCTTGAAATCTCATATTGAGGAATATCTTCTTAAGGAAAAACCAAGAGTATTAAGATATAATACAGTAGAGGGCAAAATGTTCTGGTCCTAGCAGGGGCATATCTTAATATTTTTACAAATAGATGCAATGTAACCTATCTTTAAACTGTGCACTGCGATCCCATTTCTCAACTATAATCACATCATTCATCATAACTAGTGGCATTACAGTACACTAGGAAATAATTGGCTTTACATAGAGTATGGACAAGCCATAAAATTCTCTGGAGAAGATGAATGGATAAAAACTGCCCTCTGTAAACTTAACATTAGCTTTGTCTTGAACATAATGATCTCAGGAGTTGCTTATATCAAGAGACATCATCTTTACTAAATTTGCTAGAAAGAAGCCACACCATTCCCCACTTTTTTCATCCATACAAGTACCAAGGTTAGCCTGCCAAGAGACTTTGACATTCAAGTCAGGAAGTTCTGGACAGTACAAATCCAAGGTAACACTGCTCTGCCATTTATTTACAGCATTTCTGCAAAACACTGCAAGCTTCTAACTTGAATATACAACTCGCACAGCACCAAAACCTCTGAATATCCATAGGAAGAATTTCACTTTTACTGGCAATAAACATTAATTCTAAAGGACTGGAACATAAAATATATTTTAATGCCACATAAATCATTTTTCCCTAGACAAAGTAAACTGTCTGACAGTTTTAAAGACTGTGATACAAATTTTATGGCAAATTATCTGCATAGAAATAATCTTTCCAAGATGCGGTTTTAGTATCCATGTCTCATTTTCATAATGCTACCAATCTTTCCAATTGTCAGCTGCAAGCCACTCCAAACACATTAGTGGTCTGGTTATGCTTTTCTTGAGTTGGGAATTGGCTGGTTAATTTTGATCCACTTCAGAAGATTGGCTATGGACTTGACCCTAAAATTTTGCCAGTACAGAGATAAAAGAGAGTAAATGTCGTCTTATTTTTAAAAGCTGGTTTTATTTTTGCCATAAGCTTTATCATCAATATCAACAATACACTTATTTTTATGACACCTTCTTTTGTCATGTTTCCCCCCCCCCCCAACTCTGTAGTCCCTTAATTCAGGGCAGCTGGGTGGAGCTGATGTTTACTGGCCAAATGCCCTTCCTGATGCCTATGTGGAGTTTGCAGCAAATATTTTTTCCTTGTGCCCCAAGAGAGAGAAACATCTGCTGCTGTGTAGGATTAAACTCTCATTCTTCCGAGTTTTAATCTAATATTTGTGGCGAAATTCAAGTGAAAGTGTATATTAGTCCTTAGTTAGCAACAGTAACTGAGACCAGGAACTCCATCACTAAGTGACACAATCATAAAAGTTGTCAATGCCAACTTACAATGGAAGTTCCAGTTGCAATTGTTAGGCAAATTAGCGCAAGCAATGTATCATAGTGCAAAAACAATGTGAATCAAGGTGCCTCAAATGTGCTAACTTAAAGAATGCATTCAAAATCCAGGACAATTACTCTTGCGGAATTGAAATTTCAAGGATCCTCATATTAATTGTATTCATAAAGTTGTGGCCATTGGATGTCACCACAGTTAGACACGGTCACATTATGATTTCCAATATTCCCTGCCAGCAAAGTCAATTAGGAAGTCAACAGGAAATTGGAAGCTGTTCACATTCTCGCTGCTTTTTTGCTTGCCCATCGTCATTCTGTTCCTTTGTTTAGGTAAGGAAATATCTCAGAAAGGATGAGCCAACAGGTCTTGGGTTGTCTATTGTAGATCTAAAACTACTTTACTAGAGCAGAATCTTGCAAGTCTAAATATGCTTCTTGCCTTTCTCACATTACTTTCATGTGAAAAAGGGGAGAGACTTTTCTGAGATAATTTCTCCAAATTTTGTTTCTTAGAACAGACTTAAACCCTGCTTGTTTGAGTGTTGCCTTGGAAGCAGCTCTTCATCCTGTCCTTCAAGGCCATTGCATGTGCCCTCTACAGGAATAACCATTCCTAGTGATACAGTTTGGATGTTAACACTACTTAAATAATAAGTTGGAATATACTATATTCCAAAAGTACTCCATACCCTAGGCTCACATATGCTATTCAACTAGTATTCATACATAAGTGTCCAAATGAGGCAAAGTAATTTGTAATGGGCAGTGCTATGACCACTCTCAAAAACAAATTACTACTGATCTTAGCACTAGTAAGCATGGCTAAAGTGATGAATGTTGAAAGTTGCAGCCCAATTATGTCTGGAAGGCCACTGTGCTTCTCTTGATATATATCAACCAGCACTATCCACAAAACAAATATCTCAAACACCAAAACATCAATTAAATCTTCATTCACACAAAAACCATAATTAATCTCATCCAGATAAATTGAAGAATTACAGTTTGGCATTAACTAAGAGCAGAAACATCAGCCTCCCCTCCTACAAAAAAAATGGAAAGAGAGAATGGATTGCATGAATCCAAGTGCATTATTACATATACTCAACATTATTATAGTTAAGTAATAGAAAGTTATACAAGTTACCCCTTGTCTTCACTGTGAGAAGACAACCAAATATATGAATATATTTATATAATGTGTGTCAACAGCTCATTGAAATACGTATTTCAAAACTAGACATTTGATTACTGCAAATAACCTGTAATCTTTAGGCAAAATATCTCCAAATCATATTGGAATCTCAAGCTCTGTCCTCAGGAACTACTACTATGAGCATTAATTATTCAAACATTAAGGGTATACATTATCATGGTGCCAAGAAATGTTTTAATGAGAATAAGAGGGAGTTAAGTGCTACTTAAATCTGATTAAAACTTATATAGATATATGTATTTGCTGTGATGAAAAAAATTGCAGCCAAGAAGCATTGATTGCTCTGAAGCATGCTCACACTTTCAAAATACTGTACTGTACTATAAAAGTTTATCTATTTTATAGAAATTGTCATATCATTCTTCAAACCAGCAGCAAAGCCAGGGAATTCAGGGAGACATAAGGACAAATATCTACCTATCTGTCAACAAAGTGGCATGAAGGTTTTAGCATAAACTTATAGAAGTAACTCTTCTATAAATTGTTGATGTGTACTGGTTGAGAACTCATTATGGCATTAGACTTCATGAAAATGCTGACTAAAATTATGGGTCCATTTCACAATGGATGGATTTACCACCAATCCTGCTGCATACTTTGCTGTTACCTTCAATCACTGAGAATGAATCAAATACATACTTAAAATTATTCCATAGAATCAATCACATAAATTACTCAATTTCTAAAGTAAAATCAGTGGCAAATGGATGGCACAAAAAGGTAGAGCAACAATGTATCAATTTACAAAAAATGGGACCAGAATGTAGGATTAGCCAGTTGTTTGTCCATGGTGGCAGAAGAGATAGAATCTTATAACGAGAACAGATGGCTGCTACCTCAATTAATGAATAGTTGCTACCCTAGGTGGTACTACAGATAATTATTTACTCTGATTAATTACTCTCAATTTATAAGCTTATAGAACTTCAGCATCTGAAGTTTTTACCCCTTGGCATCAGAGGCCCATCAAATTAAAAATGCACTGCTTTGCACGCTTGTCTTAATTTCAAAAGAAATCTGTCTTGGTATCTCTTTTGTTTAGAATTGATAATGAGAATATCAAAGTGGTACATAGCTTCTGCCTTTTAAGATCAACCATCAACAGTAAAGGAACAAGCAGACAAGAATATGTTACAGACTTAGTACTTGGTAGAGTAGCAATGGAAAAGCTATTTGGGTGCCGTGAAGTGTGTTTGTACCCACAAAGATCAGAATACTAAGCAATGGTATTCTCTGTGACACTTGGTGGAAGCAAAAGTTGAAGAAACGGGATAGGAGTGTATTGGCACTTTTGAACTTAGGTGTTGCGGAGAAAATTCTTGAGAATATCATGGACAGTCAAGAGGACAAACAAATGGATAATCAAAGAAATCAAACTAGAGTTCCCAATTGAGAGACAAATGACCAGGCTCGAATTATCCTACTTCGGACACATCATGTGAAGACCTAGTTTTCTAGAAAAGGCTCTAATGCTAGGAATAATGGAAGGAAAGAGAAGAGACTGGCCAGCAGCAAGATGGATGGAGTCAGTTACAGTGGCAATTGGTACACCATTGGAAGACATGAACGACAAAGTCAGGGATAAGATTGTCATGGAAAAAAATCTATATAGTTGCTAAGAGTTGACACTGACTTAATGGCACATAATCAATCTCTTTCCTACTCTGCCCTAGCAATGCCTTTCAACCCTCCAGATTAACCATTCCTCTAGATATCTCTAGCTGACTTCTGAGTTTATTTCTAAGAACTGTAATTAGAAAAATAAAGTCAGCCTTGCAGGTCTGTCTCATCTCTATGGTTTTCTTCTTTTATTGCAGATAAGCAGTTAGTCCATGGAATCAGACATAATAGAAATCATGAGTGCTAGCTATGGTGTTATGCTAGTAATAATAAAAAATGTAAGCAAAACTTTCAATTAATATTCTAAAATGATCACTTGAAATTTCCTCAGGTCCTGTTAATACTAGCTAATAATAATAGTACCAGGGTAGATTATGTTTATTTTTCAAAATAAAAACTATTTTAAATGGAGTCATCAATAAAATATTAGTCTAAAATACATTCAATTAAATCGTACCATGAACATAAAAAAATTACATTCATAGTCCCATAAAGTGATTGAAAGACTAGTCTAAGTATCAAATGCAGTAAAATCAGCACATGTAAAGACAGAGACAACTGAACTGAAGAGTACAGTACAGAGATAATAGAACAAAAAGAGCTAAATCCTCCTATAGAAATTTTAAGATTGATAATGTGATGACTTCTTTTCCTGGAGTTTAATATTTTTTTAAAAAAATGGTAAGGGCTTTGCTTAAATGAGAAAAAATAAATATTAATACAAGATTTAAGGTTTAACTATATAAAAATACCATTTTATCATGTGCGTGATTTAGCTCTTACTGTTCCTAATGTACTGCTCTATCTGCAACTCAGTGTAGTTAACAGATCACAATGAACTACTTTCTAAAAATCAAGTTAAGAATTATATAGTGTACCATCCTCAAGGATAAAAATTGCTATTTTGTCTCATACATTTTTATCTTTTAGATTTCCATCATTGTTTTAGAAATATATGAAATGGTAAAGTTCTCTTAAAAATAATTTAAACCAGGTATCTCTCTTGATGATTTAAATCAGTAACTCGAATCTCTATAATTTAAATCAATCCACCCAGGTTGGTGTAAATCAGAATCTACATTGAGGGGTGAGGAATGCACATTCCAAAATGTTCTTTCCTTGCTAGTTTCAGTTCACAGAAAACTATTAGTCTCCACCCTTTATTTACTTCCAAATTTGGATGCAATTTTATATGCAATTTGTCCACACTTTTTTTCAAGACCATACTTTTTCCTGTTTTAATGGGAAACAAGTAATTTTTTTGGATCAAAGGCTTCTGAAAAGGGCTGCTTCTTAAAATTTTTCATTTGGTACACACCATTGTCAAGAATAAGAACAGTTTATGAAACCTTAACAGAAAGATAATAATCTTGTACTGTGTGTTCAATGACAGCACAGATTTTGGCTCCCTAATTAGCTGGCAAAATAATGCTAACCCTTTTCCCCCATCAGGTTTCTCTTTTATTCTTTTTTCCCCCAGAATTCATTGAAAGAAGTTCTGATTTTTCTAGGTGCATTAACACTTTGACCCTACTGCAAAATAAGACACGCTCACAAAACTATTTTTTCACTAAACTATTTTTTCACTCGAAAGTCTTCACGTTTAACTTGACTTTGTATGTGGCAGAACTTTTATTTTGTTTACTAAGGAACAACCTATTTGGTATGTCCTCTCCTATGCAAACGATTAATGAACTAAAGGGTTTTTAGTGACAATAATCCATTCTTTACATGGCTGCACTTGTTCCTTTACCATCTACAGAGATTCCTGAAAAACCAAAAAAGGCATTGCTAAACTTTTAAGTTTTTGTTTTTTCACAGGAACATGCATATTAACAAGCCGGCAGTGCTAATGAAAACAATCCACCGGAAACTAGAATTTTCAAACAATGGAGAAGTAAAGGGAAAAGAAAAAAAAAATGGGGAAGCCAAGGATTTGCTTTTGATGCTGGAAAGGTTCCAGTAAAAACTGGTTTGTACATGGGAACATGGTGTCAGACTAAAAAAGAATCAGCTTGTCTGACTTGTGGTTTATTTGACAGCATTCATCTTCTCTTGGCCCGATACAGAGCAATTAGTGCTCGTCAGTTGAATCATGTGTTAAGATCATCCAGGCATTTTTTAATTAGGGTTAGCTAAACAGACAGCAAACGAAAACTTGGGCAACTTAACTTTATACTTCCTTTTCCATGAGAGCTCTCTATATCTTTGGCCCCCCTCTGTTGTTCCTGTATTGTTCTTTCTACAAGCAGATACATGTACCTTCGCAGCATGTTCCTCTTTCCAATTTTAGACTGTTTCAAGTTCTTTCAATTCTCCCTACTTTATTATGTCAATCCACTGAGAGGCAGAGAACTCTTTCAAACATTCCCAAGCAGAATCTTGCTAAAAGTAATGTCCCCAAAGTTGGAAGGTACTGTTATTTCAAATGACACCCTGAGAATGATGTCAAAATCTAACCAATTTTGGTCAGATTGTTCTTTCACACTGAGACATACAAAAAGAAATACTGTACTTCTTCAACCCATGCATACTCAAACTGTAGAACTCACATGTTCAAGATGTCAAGGGGCTATTTTATCTATATGGCTCTTCTAAGCAGTTAACAAATTTGTGGATATGGCTCAGATAATTAACAAGCAATACTAATGAGAATACAAGCTCCATGTGCAGAGGCAGTCTATCTCTTGACACCTGTTGCTGATCAGCAAATGAACAACAATCAGAAAATATTTCTTTGGTTCTGTCTTGAATCCATCTGGGTAGCCCCTCTATAAAGCACTGGACTGACAGAACTTCAGCTCAACCTATCCAAGTAGTCTTTATTCATAATAATTTCCAGCAGGAAGTATTTCAAGCACCTTCTATTGTGAAAATATTCAGTATCTGACAGAAAACTAATGAGGAATGCAGAATGCTTGGACCTTAGTCAGAATTCCTAGATTATCCAGATTTAAAGTCTACACTAGATAAGAGAAATGGAATACATTCCTAAAAGGTTGGTTATTAGTTGAAATGTTTTCCTTAGCTAATACAATGTATTTTTTCCTTTTCCAAATTTCCCTTCCAAATCTCTGCATCCACAGAATGATAAAACAAACAGGCCGGTGTCATATAAGATAATTTCCTTTTTAGGAACAAGGAGAAGAAAACACTCTCTCTTAAATTAAAAATCAGGAAGCATTCCTGCAAAGACTAGTACAGGTACATAGCAAATCCTGAAACATTCAAAGTATTTCAAAACCCCAGAAATTTTTTTTGTCTTATGAATGCTATTTGAACATAGATTCTTAGCAGTGAATAGAAGGGGCGTTGTCTTACCTGAACGCCTTTTCTCAGCATGAAGATGGAGAATCCACGAATGGGTTAACTCTGTCTTCCTGCCCAATTAGACCAAGTCAGTCAAACTTGCCATGCCCGTCCTGGACTAGGACACTACCCAGTCTCGACGAAGGCGAAGCTAGTGACGACAGTCCAACGTGTTGGCTCCCAGACCCCTGACACTGGACCTGACGGACCCTAAGGGGTGGGTGTGGATTCTCCATCTTCATGCTGAGAAAAGGCGTTCAGGTAAGACAATGCCCCTTCTCCAGCATGAGAGATGGAGAATCCACGAATGGGACATACCAAAGCCACACTGTCCCTATGGGAGGGAATCAGTTTGGGCCTGTGTCCCGCCCTTTGGCACCACTTGCTGTAGCACTCTCCGGCCAAAGGAGGCATCTACAGAGGCAAACATGTCCAGTTTATAATGCCTCACAAAAGGGAAAGGCGAAGACAATGTTGCCACCCTACAAATGTCCTCGATGGACGCCTATGTTGCCCATGCTGCTGAAGTCGCAGCACTGCGAGTGGAATGAGCAGTAACATGACTTGGAACTGATAGGGAATGCGATTGATGCGCCTCAGCAATGCAAGCCCTGATCCACCTGCCTATGGTAGAGGCAAACACCTTCTGTCCCATAGAAGAAGGTTGAAAGGAAACAAAGAGGGCTTCCGACTTGCGAAAGGCCGCCATCCGCTTGATGTAATAGCGCAATGCTCTGCGGACGTCCAGTGCGTGCCATTGCTGCTCCAAGTCATGAGATGGATTAGGGCAAAAATCTGGCAGTACGATTTCCTGCGTCCTATGAAACAAGGTGTTGACCTTGGGAATGAAGGCCGGATCCAAGCGAAGGACCACCCTGTCCTGATGAAAGACGCACAGGTCATCTCTGATAGAGAGAGCTGCCAGTTCAGAAATTCATCTAGCCGACGTAACGGCTATCAGGAAGGCTACCTTGAGAGACAAGGACTGCAGAGTACAGGTTCTGATGGGTTCAAATGGCCTCGTGGTGAGGGCTTGTAAGACCCGCAGCAACTCCAAAGAGGGATATCTATGAACCACGGGCGGTTTGTGTTGGTGGCCCCTTTAATAAAGGAGCGTACCATGGGATGCTGAGCCAATGGCTTCGAATTGTCACAGGTAAGCAGCGTAGATAGAGCCGCCACCTGTCTACGAATAGTATTGGGCGCCAAGCCCTTGTTCCAACAAATAGTCCAAGATTCTTGGAATAGTCACATCCGAGAGAGCCAGGTGGTTCTTTGCACACCAGTGGCAGAAATTCCTCCATGTGGAGTCATAAATGCGATTCGCCGCCGGCCTTCGGGAGGCCTGAATCATGGAAATGACGCCTGACGAGTAGGATTCCTGTATCAGGATCCGGCGTTCAAGTGCCAGGCGGTTAACTGGAGCCACTGGGGATCTGGGTGTATCAGAGCTCCCTGGCTGAGTGCAATGCGACCTGGAGGAATCCTCCATGGAGGAGACTTGGAAAAACTCACGAGGTCGGCAAACCACGGCCGTCTTGGCCAGTGTGGAGCAATCAATATCACCTCTGCCCGTTACTGCAGTATCTTTCGGATGACTGCCGGGATCAGAGGGAGAGGGGGAAATGCGTACAGCAGGCCCCCTGGCCACGGACTGCGGAGGGCATCCACTCTCTCCGCCCCCGGAGAGGGAAACCGGGAGAAAAATCGCGGGAGCTGGGAGTTTGCCGGAGAAGCGAACAAGTCCAGAACCGGTTGCCCGAACCTCTCCGATATCTCTATGAAGAGATCTGGGTGCAGGCGCCACTCAAAATGATCCACTGTCGACCTGCTTAAGAAGTCCACCTGGCGATTTGCCTCTCCTGAGATGTGCTCGGCTCTGAGGGAGGAGAGGTTGGTCTCTGCCCAGGATCCCAGCAACTGATCCTCGGCCATAAGGGACCTGGAACGGGTACCCCCTTGCCGGTTGACATGGGTTTTCACCGCCACGTTGTCCGTGAGGACCAGCACGTGTTGCCTCACAATCTTGTTGCGGAAGTGGCGGAGAGCCAGATGTATGGCTCTGAGCTTCAACCAATTGATGTTGTGCTTTAGGTCTAACCGGGACCACTGGCCCTGAGCCAACTGTGACTGAAGGTGCGCTCCCCGGCCAAACAGACTGGCGTCTGTAGTCAGGGTGAGCCGAATGGGTTCTTTGAACAATGACCCTCTGGCTACCGCTGGGGAGATCCACCACTGAAGGGATTTTAGGGTCTGAGGTGGAACCCTTACCCTTTGGTTGGACGAGCTGGTGCCCAGTCTCTGAAATGGGAGCAAGAACCATTGAAGGTTTCTGGAGTGTAGTCTGGCCCAAGGCACTATTGCTATGCATGATATCATCTTTCCCAACAGCTGGGAGAGCGTAGCCAGTGTCACTACACGCTCCCTGCGGACCTTGAGGACCAGGGCTCGGATGCTGTCTTGACGTTCCCGAGACAGATAGACCTGGCAACGGTCTGTGTCTATCACCGCGCCCAGGTGGAGGAGGCGGGTTGAGGGAACCGTCTGGCTCTTTTGAAACTTCACCGAGAACCCGTGGTCTTGAAGGGTCTTGATCGACAAGGCCAGGTCCGACTGGGCGGCCGGAATGGAAGGCGACTGGATAAGAATGTCGTCCAGATAGCACTGAATGCGTACCGGCACCAGCCTCAAATGTGCGGCGAGCACCGCCAGGACTTTTGTAAAGACTCTTGGAGCCGACAAAAGGCCGAACGGCAGGGCTCTGTATAGGTAATGGTGGTTCATGTAACAGAACCTGAGAAACTGCCGATGAGCGGGAAGGATGGGGATATGGAGGTATGCTTCCGTGAGGTCTATGGACGTCACGCAGTCTCCCTTTCTGACGCTGGCCAGGATAGACTGGAGCGTTTGCATTTTGAATTTTTTGTATGCAATATGGGAGTTCAGACCTTTCAGGTCGAGTATCGCCCTCCATCCTCCCGAGGCCTTGGGAACCACAAAGAGGATGGAATAGAATCCTCTTCCCAGTTGACCTGCCGGAACTGGTTCTATGGCTCTTATGTCCAGGAGGTGCTGAATGGCCTCGTGCATGAGGTTCTTCTTGACCGGATTTTTTAACTGCGGGCAAGAAATGAAGCACCCTGGTGGGTTGGACAGAAATTCCAGGGACAGACCGTACCTGATGGTGTTGAGAACCCAGGAATCTGTGGTGGTGGCTTCCCACCGGTGGACAAAAAGAGCCAGTCTGCCACCTATGGGGGGAGCCTTCCAGGAGTCACTTAGACCTTCTGAAGGGGAGACCCCCCCTGCCCCGAAAGGGCCGATTGCTCTGGTACTGTTACCTGGATCTGTCTCTGGTGCCCGATCTCTCAGATGGGCGATCCTGTCTGGCGGCGAAGGGACGGGAGGGCTGCGCAGGACCTGAGCCTGCCCCTGACCGAAAGGACTGTCGGCGGGCATACGGAGTGGAACGTCTGTCCGCCCGCCTGCTAAGGTGAGCTAACACCTGATCCCAGCGCTGTCTAGATGGCAGCAGAGAAGAGAAAAATCCACGAATGGGAGAAATCTAAATATACAACCTGCTGCTAATAATCTGGGAGCCAAATTTGTCACGTCCGTCTGGGCTGCAGACCAAGTCGAGACTGGGGAGTGTCCTAGTCCAGGACGGGCATGGCAAGTTTGACTGACTTGGTCTAATTGGGCAGGAAGACAGAGTTAACCCATTCATGGATTCTCCATCTCTCATGCTGGAGAAGAAACAATGTTTTCCTGTCATCTTAAATTTTCCATCATAATCCAGGTTAGTAAGGATAAAACCAGGAAATATTGGTTTTGTACTGTTGAATCCAGGCAATGATTCAGTGACTGATTCATTAAAGAAGACTGAAATGGAAGCTTTTTCGGCAACCAACTCTGACATAGAAGGTTCACTAATTATTCACCCTGATGGTAGCAAGCCGAAGATGAATTCAGTAAAACTGCACACCACTAAAATGTCAGTGAACTGTTCTTTTAGACTATGTTCAGATGAATGCAAACAACAAAAGCAAAATACAGAGAGAAGGACTTGTAAATGAACTTCTGACATATACAAATTATCAGAGTTCAGTAAATCGGTTGTTTCCAATATTACAAGCATGCCTCTTCTTCAGGAACAAGAAAAGACTGATCTTTCAGGAAAGGTCAGCAAAAGTGATTTTGGGGCAATCTGAATTAGAAGCATTTCTATGTCAGGTGCCCTTTGGCTAGAGTTTCCCAATCCAACATACCTGCTTCCACCAGCTTTTCTGCTTAGCAGTTATGGCAGCCTTATTCACTGTCAAGAAAATGTATACATATATACATCACAGTCACCGCCACTTAGCTTTGCCAAAAAGACCAGTAAAAATTATAGAACCTAAGTGTACAATCAGATTTTAATGTCCTACGTTTGCAGTGGCCCTTTAAAAAGACCTTTACATTCTCCTTCCATTTCTTAAAGATGAGAAGGCAATGAATAACCATCTTTTTAAATTAATTATGATATTAACTATGGTTACTGATATATTGTCAGACCAGAGAACTTTGCTGAGTAGCTTAGGCCAACTACTGACTGTTTAGTTCATATTTAGAAGTACCTAGCAGACACATGTCACACTATAAATACGCATGCTTTCGTATGCTTAGAAATTAGACTTGCCATCCGTATGTGGAATTCTGTCAAGCTTCCCAAATTTTAAAAGGATGTTCCAGGTCAAATAAACCATGAATACTGGAGAGAGATGTCCTGGATATATACTTGGGAGTTTGAACATTAATTTAATTAACCTTAGAAAGTGAGAAATGACAACATACACTTTTTTCTACATCTCTCACAAGACATGTTCTCTCAATTTGACCATCTCCATTTGGATGTCAAAGCAAGAACATCCGATGTTCAAAGTTCTTTTGAAGAGTTTCATCTGTTGGAACCATGACATTGGAAGGGGCGTTGTCTTACCTGAACGCCTTTTCTCAGTATGACGATGGAGAATCCACCAATGGGTTATGCTCGTCTTCTGCCCGTGTAGACTAGTCAGCCAAGTTGTCACGCCCCCTCTTCCTGGGTCCTCTTCCCAGTCTCGACTAGCCTTTCGCCCAAGCTAGACACACTTTCCGATCATCCAGATCAGGTCGTATTGAATATTTTTGTACTTTCTTATTGTTTTCTGACTTTAGAGTAAGCAGATCAAGGGGAGGCAGAATACAGGTTTTCCTTTCCCCTTTAAACAGATTCCCCTGTCTACACGGAGGAACAAATTTTTGGCAAGCATCAATATACTCAGGAACCCCCGGAGCCGGAGGTTACCGCAGAACCAGACAGGTCCACTCAAAGCAAGGGACATGAGATCAAGAACACCCGAACAACAGGGTGGAACAGGGCACAGTGCTTCAGATGAACGCTTGCAATCCCTGATATTACAGGCCGTCACACAGGCCATGGCTTCTTCCAGGCACCATAGATCCAGATCTGGGTCCGTCGTGTCAAGGGCACGTTCCTCCTTCTCACAAGAAGCAGCCTCAGTAGACCAGGATTCAGTCTCCCCTTCCCGCTCCTCCAGAAGCAGGAGGTCTCCTGCGGAGGAATGCGAACTAACGGATCAGGGACTGTCAGAAGATGATGACATATCCCCAGATCCTCCTCCATTTATGGGTCTATTCAACCCATCCCTGTTTAAATCTCTCCTCCACAAGGCCAGCAGCATGGCAAAGATCGAGAGGACCCCTTCAGGAGGGTCCCTCTACAAGCCAGGACATGACTAACAGGGTGTTTTCACGACCCACATACACGCAACAATCCATTCCCTGTCCCCCTCTCTTTCTTGAGTCAATCCAGAATAATGTGGGGGCACCAGGGTCCTTCATTCCCATGGGAGGGACTGACAAAAAGCTGTTCAACGTTGATCAGGCACTGTCAAAAGTGGTAGAGATTCCGACAGTAGACGCACCTCTAACAACCATGATTTCTCCATCCACAGTTTCCAGGGATGCGGCGGAGGCCCTCAAGTCTGAGGACAAGAAAGCGGAACTCACCTTTTGCAGGGCTCACCAGGCTTCAGCGTATGCAGTCAAGGCAGCCATTTCCACTTCCTTCTTCGCCAGAACATCGTTGATCTGGCTACGTCAAATGCAGGCAAGAATCACACCAGAGGAGGAAAGAACCCTCCATGATTTCAAAAGGTTAGTGGCGGCAGCAGAATACATGGCAGATTCCTCATTACACGCAGCAAACTTTTCGGCCAGGGCAATAGCGTCCACCACCGCAGGTCGCAGGTTACTGTGGCTTAAACACTGGCGAGCAGACATTAAGGCAAAGTGGAGATTGGCTCCCTCATAAGCATCTTTGTTCACTGACACAACAATGTTGAACACTGGCCTACAGACCTAGAACATAACAATATGTTGAGGAAGCTATAAAGACAGACAAAGTTCATTTGTAATATAAAAGAAAACTCTACAACAATAAAGTTCACCTGCCCTGCAGGAGGAAGAGGAAAAAGGAGATACTGCCAACTTGCTCCTATCCTTCAAATCACGTTTCAGTTGACCTTGAGAGATTTCCTGCAGGAGGCAAGATGGGACTACTGAAATCTTTCCCCATGTCTATACATTTTCTCCTCTCAATAAACAGAGATTTCTTTGAAGTAATTAGTAGAAAGAAGCATTGTTGGGGAACATCTGAAACCTTTAAGAGTCCTGGGGGAAAAAAATTCAGCCTTCTGATGCTTCAAGATGAAAAGGAATAAAACCTGAACTATTTTTTTCTTAACCCTAACTTTAACCAAAATCAAAAAAGATTCAACATTCAAAACTACATACTTCATGCAGAGGAAAACCTGTGCACAAAGACTGCTTTTGAATAGCCTTTCATATAGCAATTTAGTGTTTTTTTTTCTTCTAAAAATGTCATAGCTATTTAATATATTATTATGCTGGTTATAGGAATTCGAGACTGTTCTCTTATTCTGGTTACAGGAATTCAAAGCAGTTTCCTTAAACAATTAAATTGTTCAACTTAGAATAATAAAATGCAAATAGGAAACATGTAGTTGAAAATACCATGCTAAAATCACACAAGGTGAAATACAATAAAAATAAATGTGTATCTAAGGATGGGGAACACAAGATAAAAATCTATCCTAATGCAGTAGACATTACAGGACAATGAACATCAGTGTACTCGCTGGGATCTACACAGCTACTTTATAACTAGCCTGATTTTTGATCCACTTGATCCAACCTTGCTCACAAAACGCATTTTCCAAAAATCCACAATGGAGATTTTTAGCTAAAGATTTCAGTGAACTTCTGTGTCAGCTTTACAAGGGAGACCAGGGCAGGAAATCAACCCTCCAAGAATGCTAAAACCACTTTGATTGAGAGTGGCTATAATAACAGAAACTTGCCAGACTGATTGTATTGTACCTCCTCCTCTTATACTCCTATGAATATGAAGTCTCTGTCTGAGCCTCTTCTGTATATTTTCTGTCTGTTGTGGACTTAAGGCCTGTTTCACCCCTCCTTTTCCTTTGGTAACACATCTAGCATACCGCCATCAAGGTAATTTTGCTTACTCTCTACTACCATGCTTGGAATATCTATAGGTAATGTAGTTTTTACATGGAATGCATAGTGTCAAACCTGTGCTGATGCATTTGCTCAGAAGATCAAGCCATCCATTGCTGTTAACCAGATGATCTAAATAAAGCCCCTGCATTGAATATATTTTTTGATACAATTTATAGAGCAGGCTTTGTGAAGAAAATCATATTGTAGATATGAACTATTTTTCAAAACAGTGCAGAAAATGAAGCTGATCCAAAACAGATTACTAATTTGTCCATGCTACACCTGTACTTCATCAAATTACAAACTGCCACTGCTTTGGAGTTCAATATAAGATCCTGGCATTAATTCTTATAGCCAGGTTACTTCAAATACTGTATTACCTTCCCCCATATGTGCCTATACAAGATCTTCAGAGATCTCTGCTTAGAGTTCTTCTGCCAAATGAAATAAGGCATTTAAATTTAATGAAATTATCAGGAAGGGGACTTTTTGACAATAATATCTAATTATAGAACAATCTTCTTCAGAAAAATTTGCCAGACAACATCCCTGTAGTCTTTTTAACAGTAGATGAAAACCTTTCTGTTCATATGGGTTTTTCAAAAAATTTGCACAAGCTTCTCACTTTTAAAACCCATGTGCTTAATCTGGAGATATTGTGAATTTATTTTGTGACTGTATTTTATATTATGTCTGACTGTGTGATCTTACATCCCATTTTGCAATTAAACATATTACAAAGTGCAAAAGCATTCTGAATTGAGAAGCATCCAAATGTAACTGAATACATAAAGCATAATGTGCAGTAACGCCAACCTTTCCCAATTAACACAAAAATGGGATATCACACTTCTATAGAACAATCTGAGGCCCGCAATTTTCTGGAAAGGCCCTTAATTCAAAACATTGCACTTTCTATTGGATGGCTCTGTGACAAGGTATGGACCAAACAAGCAGCTGCTAAGAATAGCTTAGAATCAACAAAAAACTTTGTTTGACTCAGTTCTGTTATTACTGGTTAGGTGTAATGGTTGTAAAGCTAAAGTTTTCAACTTTTGACATTGTATTTTAACCTTTCACTGAAGTGTATGAAAAGAGGCCACAAAAGAATACACACCCCCTGTATGTATAACTTGCAAAGTGAGTTGTCTAAGTCAGAGGTCTCCAACCTTTCCAGGCTTGCAGCCGAGAGGGAAGGAGAGCAGCTTCAAAATGGGTGTGCGCGCACACACAAACGCAAACAGGGCCATGAGCACTGGCATGGCACTAGCGGCCCCTTTTGCGCATGTGGCATGCGCTGGCACCGGGCGCATGCGTGAAGGGCCGTGCACCCCCTGCGGTGGATAGTGGGCCCATTCACGCATGCGCGAATGGGTCATGCAACCTGCCTGGCGCTAGTGGCACCATTTGCGCCCGCATGCATGTGCAAACAGGGACACAGGCGCTAGTGCGAGTGGGGGGGGAATGCACACCCACATGTGCGTGCACCAGCCAGCCCATAGGTTGGGAACCCCTGGTCTAAGTGCTTTCTTCAGATTGGAAGGAGACACCTCATATCATAATTCTGATTGACTGGAGGGGTGCCTCATTAAGAGCACCAATTCAGACAGAGCCACAGCAGATGCCTCTTCCCAGCTATGAATCTACATGGTTTTTTAATATGGTTTGTTTCTTGAAAATTCTCTTTATAGCACCCAACTGGGGAATTACAAGTTAGGCAGAAGAGGCTTCACTTGCAAACTTAAGAAGTTTTGAGCTCCCTCAATGAGCAACAGCCACTGAACCCATCACTTCTTTTTAACCTCTACATAACCACAACCAACAGAGGCACATAGATCTTGCAATCATAATTCTTAGTTCAAACAGGACTCTCACATAAAGCGAGTTCACTTAAAGTAAGACACTGTGGAAAAAAGGAGAGTTGCAGAATATGGTGCCAAATTTTTGTAACTTAAATGTATTGACAAATGTGCTTTTTTTTTTGAGATTCATTCTTAAATTACTTAAACGTATTTACTTGCTTGTCTTGTTTTCTATATACAGTGAAAACATTTTCTCCATCTTTTCTACTGCTGAATTTCTAATTAGCATGGCACATAAACAGGTAGAATGTGTCACAGCATTATAAGTTACTATTAGCAATTTTCATTAAGTTCCACAGAGTAGATTCACCCAGATTAAAAGCTTCAGCACAATTTTGTTTCTAGTATTAAAGAGGTGCTTTCCCTTTTTCTTTAAGGTAAGGGTATTCTACAAGATTTTGATTGCCATGTTGACCCCATAGTACGTTTTGCAGGTATGGAAGTAACTGGGAGACAGGAGGGGCAATTAGAATAAATGAATGACATGACAATAAATCCTTGAATGAGGGCAGAAAAAGAGTTTGGCGGGAAAATGTTCAAGCAGTTTTGGCAGGAAGAAGTCCTAGATGTTTCCAGACCTTCGGGGCAAATTGACTATGCTGGCACAAATAGCGTAATATTTTTTTTCACATAAAGTGAATACTTGGATGAAAATAATTGGTAGCATAAGGCAAAGTAAACCTGTATATGGAAAACTCCAAAAAAACAAACCCAAAACAGCTTTGAAATAAATCCATCAATTATGCCGCAAGAGCTCCTAAAACAGGAAGTACAAAGTTGAAATAAATACAGATGGGTTTCCACAATGGAAGGACTGGAGGGCTTATTAATTTTCTACAACTTAATTGAAATTATGGACAAATCACTCTATTACTGAAATAAATTTGGATATCATTTGCCAAGAATCAGAAGAAACTGATATGAACATTTCCATGTGATAGTTAAATTGTATACATGAGTACTAAGTGTCCCCCAATATATATACAGACATATATGTATGATTAAATGCACACATATAATATAATGTATATGTGCATATGAATCATCTCTTTTTCCCAACAATCACCATTCACCAACATCTCTTTTTCCTGTACCAGGAACAGCAGCAAGCAAGTTAAATAGACCATTTAGTATGCAAATTATGAAGCAAGCAGAATCTTAAGCAGCAAGTCAAAAAAGCCCAAGGAAAGATCTAAAGGAGGGTCAAGAAAAGATGAGCAAACTGCAAGTTGCATGTCTAAACCAAATGCTGAATCTGAAATGAATATGTTGCAACTAACAAAACAAGTATACCCTTTACGCATTTTCACATGAAAGAACCTCAGATAGAAATGCTGGGAAAAGCCAATGAAAAGCTGCTGCCAATCAGAATAGACAAACCACAGATCTGATTCAATGCATGACTGTTTCATATGTGGGACTGAGGAGTTAACAGGAGATCACAACTAACAAGTGACTAAGTAAGTTAATGAAGTATGAAGGAAGTCGGGAAAACACTTTCAGGAACAAACTTGCAAGGAAAGACCTTGATTTCAAATGATTTGAGAAGATTTATTTTTTAAAAAAGTCTGGCCCAAACAGCAGATTATATGGGGTGAAGAACCCCACCAAGCAATATTACTCTTTTTTCTTCCATTCTTAATGTAGAGAACTATCCTACATATACAACACAAATCTCAATTTCAAGACAAGTGTTCATTCTAATCTACAAAAGTAGGTAAGACATTGTCAGAAAGAATTGGCCAGGCTATTAGAAGACCTCTTCTAACTTTCTTCTGACCCTTTCCATAAAGCAAAAACAATACAAAATCTACTGCAAATAACACCATCAAAATGTTTAAGGGAAAAATCTTTGCAAATCTGATAGTGGCGGGAATATAAATATTTTTTAACAATTGTACTTTTAATTGGCTGGTAATTCACAAGGATAATTTCCCAATTTTTTGTCTTTAATCCCACTTTTCACTTTTCCAGGTAAGAAAAAAAAAGTTGGCAAGGAGAGACGTAGAGACTTTCCTATTTAAAGGCTTCACATTTACAGGCATCTTATCCTTTACATTTTAGGAAGCACCTCAGCTAATCAATCAGAAATGCCATTCATTGTCAGATATTACCCCACTTCAAATGGGACTTTACTAAACATATTATCTGACCACAGAACAAGAAATGTCATGTCACAGACTACAGCCATTTGCAGAACTTAGAATTTGAAAGTGTGTGCTTACTCCAAACAGCATGATAGATCTTGCAAAGTGGCTACCAGAGAAGGGTCCAACAACTTTAGTGTGACAATATAGGCATCTCATCTGTGTATTTAGCACATCTACAGTACATGCCTCCATGTTTTATACTTGTATTTACAAGACTGCAGCTGGCTTTAATGGGCTGATTGCAGACAACTAACTTGTATATTTCATTTTGTCATTATTAACAGTAAAAAAAAAAAACCTGCACATTTTCCAAAGCTATAAATAATTTCTACAATTTGAATGCATCCTCCACCCTAACCCTAAGGCTGACATGTAAGTACATCAGCAGAGCTAAATAGAATGAACAGTAACAAAAGAACACATCTTAATGCAACAAAAGCAACAGGGCCGAAAAAGGAAATTTAGCCCTTTTTTCCTTTATTTAATGATAAATTCATTAATAGAAAAAAATGCTTTCTTCTTCCAGCAAAGTTTTTCTAATTTATACCTTGGTCACAAGAATTAAAATTGTAGACCAAATACAATTCTGCAACATATGAATGTGAAGGATTATTTACCTAGATTTCTTTATATATTTTAGACCTCAAACGTTTAGTGTATCTTTTTGACTACTTAATTTAAAACTGTTGGTCAGGAACAACAGAACAAAAGTACCTCAGATTAAGCGGGCAGACGGATTTGTTTCAAAACATTCTTATGCGAATGTATTCAATTTTCATCAACTAAGTAACTGGTTAAAATATGTATGACTGCATACATTTTTAAATTTTAAATGAAATTTTTAGATTTATATCCCACCTTTATTTGTACAACTCATACTATATGCGTAATGTTCCCTCCTATTTTTTTCCCACAGCAACAACTCTGTGAGGAAGATCAATCTGAGACTGGCCAGCTTCCATGCCCAAAGGAGAACTCACAATCTCCTGCTTAAGCACCTTACCTTTACACTAAATTGGCTCCCAATTAGGAAAGAACTCTGCTTATTTTGCAATATTCTCCATCTATATGATGGAAATGGGGCAACAAGCCACATCAGATACAACAAAGCTGTTCTCTGAGAATCCAACCCTTCTTCATCTGACATCAGAAAAATTGTAAGAACCTTCTACACCTTTTTTTTTAAGGTTAAAGCCCTCATTCTTCTAAATTGTGTTCTAGTGTAACATTACTATCATGCAACACAATATACCAAAACTCTATACATGGTCTCAGAAGTTGATCACTTTTTAATTATTAAGCGTAGAAGGGGGAAATAAAATAATTCACTGAAATGGTTACAATATCACAGAATAAATTATAGCGGATGCCTGGCTCATGATGTCACTGTCCATTTATGGACTAAACTGGGCATTATGAAGACACCTAACCAAAGAGAAAAATGGCTTCAGTTTTCCCTATTCTACCACTTACGGTAAAAGCCTTGCCTTTCTTTCTTTGTAGCTTTGATTTGCTTAATGTTCTCAAAAGCTATAGGAGGAACACTGTACTCACAAATATGTAATATTTTGAGTTCTCTGCTCTCAATGTTTTAAAAACTACATGGAGTTGGAGGGCAAAAAACACTGAAAAGTAATATCACTTTATTTGCTCGTTTTCTTGTCTCTTTTCCACTAGTACAAGCTTGACCATACCAGCACCCTTGTTTCCCTGGTTCAAAATACTGACCATTTCTATCCACTGGGGGCATACTGGACATGGATGAGGGTTGACTGAGAATACCAGTTTGGGAAAGACTGCCCCAAAAATGTGAGAGCCATAACTTCATTTGATTTAAACATATACAGACAGAAAAAGCACTTGACGTATGATTATAACCTAAGTATATTAACTGTATAAAAATTGCCTTCAGGGCAACAGCCATACAGTAGCACACCTGTGGTTTGGAGATGAAAGAGAAATGAGATTAATGAATGCATCAAAATAACACTAAGAACCAACCCTGCCAACTATATTACTGGACCTCTAAATAACTTTCAGTTTATATCAGGAAGCAGAATATACAAGTTTTTATTACAGATTTTCTTGGATTTCCAGTAGCTATGCAAAAATATTCAATATGCAGCAGCATTTAAAATGTGATTTACAAAATCCACTGGGGTACTAACTATTCCCTCTGCTCCTGCCATTAATTGCATTGTACTGTGAAACCCGTTTCATTTTATTAAATCCATGAAGTGACCCTGGATATAAACTAATGAAACATTTACTCGTATTTTTAAAAAAAGCTGTGCAATCACAAACATGCTCTGAAGCATGCATAGATTTTATAGAATGAACTGATTTTTTAAAAAACTAGTTTATAATATAATTTAATCAGCAAGAAAACAGGCAAAATTTACCCCATCAATTTAAATGTCTATCCATTTACTGGATAAATACTTCTTAAATAAAGTGCTCAAGAACTGGATACACTTAACAGTATAACCTTTATACTACCTCAAATTATGTAGTATTTTTCAGAAAATGCACACATATGAGAAACACCAAGTTCCATAAAACAGTACTAGATTCTTTCGGCTTTCCTAAAATTTTGCATATCTTTGATTATGGCTTTGTACTTGGTTAGGGTTTTTTGTGTGGTGCCTTTGTTTTTTTTTAACATGAATTTCTCCTTTCAGATCCAGCCAAACTTTTCTATAAGGCCAGTATGGACTTTGATTTGGCCATTCCAGAACAATAGACCTTCATCCATTTTCTTGTAGATTTGCTTGCATGTTTGTGATCACTTGTCTTGCACTTCATTGAATATTCACCTGATACAAGGCAGAATTTATACATGATAGCAAGTTGCCCATTAGCAAGTTGCCCACAAATACACAACAAAGTATTTTCAAGTATAACACTACCACCTTTATGTTTTACAACTTAATTATGGAGTACAGTGTTTTCTTTCCACTAGATATGACACCTACAGAGTCCCAAACAGTCCACTTGTGATTTACACCTGTCTGAAAGGCCATAAAGGTACATTCTGACAACCTAGAAAGAAGCATCAAGGTTCTTTGTGAGGCATGACTTTTTCCATGCATTCAATGTTTCCCTAAATTTTTTCTGATGTTGGAGATATGACAAGACAAAATTGGCCAACAGTGTTGTGATTCCTCGCCAGCCAGTGGATCCGGCAGCTGAGTCTGAGGACTCAGATGAGGAGGAGGGGCCTGGAGTGACATTGGAGTCAGAGGAAGGCTCTGAGGAGCACCAAGACTCACAGTCAGATGAGGCCGGCCCCTCTACTCACACTCGGGCAGAGACACAGCTGTTTTGGGAGCCTGAGTTGATGCGCAGAGAAGGGGCGTTGTCTTACCTGAACGCCTTTTCTCAGCAGGACGATGGAGAATCCACCAATGGGTTTAGACTATCTTCCTGCCCAATAAGACTAAGTCTGTCAGAGTTGATACGCCTCCTGCTGGGCTGATGCTTCCCAGACACGACAAAGGCGAAGTTGCTGACGACAGTGTAATGTGTTGACTCTCTTGTGCCCCTGACACAGGGCCTGGTAGGCCTAGAGGGGGACAGGCGTGGATTCTCCATCGTCATGCTGAGAAAAGGCGTTCAGGTAAGACAACGCCCCTTCTCCAGCATGAGATGGAGAATCCACCAATGGGACATACCAAAGCAGTCCTGTCCCTATGGGAGGGAATCGGCCAGGACCTGTGTCCCACTGGATGATGCCACCTGCTGGAGCACTCTCCGGCCAAATGATGCCTCTGCAGAGGCGAATTTGTCCAGCCTGTAATGTCTCACAAACGGGGTAGGCGAGGACCAGGTCACCGCCCTGCAAATGTCCCCAATGGGTGCTTGCGTTGCCCACGCTGCCGATGTAGAGGCACTGCGGGTAGAGTGAGCAGTGATGCGACCTGGCAGCGACAGAGACTGGGACTGATACGCTCTGGTAATGCAAGCCCTGATCCATCTGCCTATCGTAGAGGAGGAGACCTTCCCTCCCATGGAAGAAGGCTGGAATGAGACAAAGAGCGCTTCCGATTTGCGGAAGGCTGAAGTCCTTTTGATATAGTGGCTCAGCGCCCTTCTAACGTCCAATGTGTGCCACTGACGTTCTAGGCCGTGAGACGGCCTGGTAGGACCACCTCCTGTGACCTATGAAACAAGGAGTTCACCTTTGGAATAAAGGTCGGATCTAGTCGAACGACCACTCTATCGCTGTGAAAGACGCATAGGTCCTCTCTGACCGAGAGGGCAGCTAGTTCGGAGATGCGTCTGGCCGACGTGACCGCAACGAGAAAGGCCACCTTCATTGACAAGAACTGTAAAGAGCTGTTTTTAATGGGCTCGAACGGTGACGAAGTGAGGGCTTGCAAGACCCGTGGGAGATCCCAAGAAGGATAATGATGAACCACGGATGGCCTGGTGTTAATTGCGCCCTTGATAAATGACCTCACAAGGGGGTGCTGAGCCAAGGGCGTCAGCATGTCACACGTGAGCATTGTGGATAAAGCCGCCAATTGCCGGCGGATGGTATTGGGCGATAAGCCCTTGTTGAGTCCCTCGAGCAAATACTCCAGGATACTCGATATCGTGACAGCCGATAGGTCGAGGTGATTTCTTGAGCACCAAGCACAGAGGTTTTTCCACGAGGAGTCGTAAATTCTGTTAGTGGAGGGGCGTCTGGAGGCCTGAATCATGGCAATTACACCCGCAGAATACGACTCTCGGGCTAGGAACTGCCGTTCAAATGCCAGACGGCTAATTGGAGGCGCTGTGGTTCCGGGTGCCATAGAGCCCCCTGGCTGAGAGCTACCTGTTCTGGAGGGATCTTCCACTGTGGGGAGATGGAAAGACCCACTAGGTCAGCAAACCACGGCCGTTTTGGCCAATGTGGAGCAACCACTATTACTTCTGCCCGCTCCTGTAGTACTTTCCTGATTAGGGCCGGGAGCAGGGGGAGAGGGGGAAAGGCATACAATAGCCCCTAGGGCCATGGGCTGCGGAGCGCGTCCGTCCGCTCCGCCCCTGAAGACGGGAACCTGGAGAAAAACCTCGGGAGCTGTGCATTCACTGGTGAGGCGGAGTCCGAACTTCTTCGAGATTTCTCTGAACAGGTTGGGATTCAGGCACCACTCTGAGTGGTCTACTGTTGACCGGCTCAGTGAGTCCGCCTGCTGGTTTGCTTCTCCCGATATGTGCTCCGCCCTGAGGGAGGAGATTGGTCTCTGCCCAAGTGCCGAGTGACTGAGCCTCGGCCATAAGGCTCTTGGATCGGGTGCCCCCCTGCCTGTTGACGTGGGCCTTTGCTGCCACGTTGTCTGTGAGCACTAGGACATGTTGTCCCACCACCTTGTCGCTGAAGCGTAACAGCGCCAGATGTATGGCCCTGAGCTCCAGCCAATTGATATTGTGGCTGAGATCCGCCTGTGCCCATCGTCCCTGTGCTAGGTGAGAGCCTAGGTGCGCTCCCCAACCGAACAGACTGGGGTCGGTTGTTAAGATGAGCCTGTCCGGTTCCTTGAATAAGGATCCCCTGGTTACAGCTGGGGATATCCACCACCGGAAGGAGTCCAAAATTTGGGAAGTAACCCTGACCCTCAGATTGGATGCACTGGTGCCCTGCCTCTGGTAGGGTAATAAGAACCATTGTAGGGTTCTGAAGTGTAGCCTGGACCAAGGTACTATCCTCATGCAAGAGACCATCTTGCCCAGTAGTTGGGAAAGTAAGGCCAATGTGACTGTCCGCTCCCTTCGTACCCGTCTGATCAGGGAACAAATACTGTCCCGGCGTTCCGGGGACAGGTAGACCACGCAGAGCTCGGTGTCTATAATCGCTCCCAGGTGAAGGATGCGATGCGAGGGCTCTGTTAGGCTCTTCTGGAAATTGACCGAAAAGCCGTGGGTCTGAAGGGTTCGGACAGTTGAGATTAGGTCTGACCAGGGAGGAGGACAGGAGGAGGATACCGTCCAGGTAACATTGAACCCGGATTGGGATCAACTGCTAAAGGGAGGAGGACAGGAGGAGGATATCGTCCAGGTAACATTGAACCCGGATTGGGATCAACCTCAAGTGGGCGACCAGTGCAGCCAGAATCTTTGTGAACACCCTCGGGGCGGACGATAGTCCGAATGGTAGGGCCCTGTACTGGTAGTGGTGGGACCCGTAACAGAACCTGAGGAATCTCCAATGGTCGGGAAAGATGGGGACATGGAGATACGCCTCCGTGAGGTCGATGGAAGCGAGGTAATCGTGCCTTCTGATGCTGGCCAGAATGGACTGTAGTGTCTGCATCTTGAATCTTTTGTAGACAAGATGAGAGTTTAGTCCCTTCAGATCGAGGATTGCTCTCCATCCCCCCGAAGGCTTTGGGACCACGAAGAGGATGGAATAGAATCCCCGATGTGTCTGGCCAGCCGGCAACGGCTCGATGGCCCTGATTACCCGCAAGTGGTGGATGGCCTTGGTCATAAGCTTTATCTTGGCCGGCCTTCTTGGCATAGGACAAGATATGAAGCGGTCCTGTGGCCGGGACTGGAACTCTAGGACAAGGCCTCGCCTGATGGTGTTGAGCACCCAGGTGTCCGTGATGGTGGCTTCCCATTCCTGCGCAAATGCGGAAAGTCTGCCTCCAATGGGGAGGTCCGTCCTCAAGTCACTTATTTCTTCTAAAGTTACGGCCCCCCACGCCTCGAAAGGGCCGCTTGTTTTGGAACTGCTGTCTAGGTCTGGGAGCTGGACGGTCCGGCTGTTGTCCAGGTCTGGGGAAAAAGGGGCGAGACGAAGGAGACCACTCTGTCCCCGAGCCCGGACGGAAAGATGGCCTCCGCGGTATGGGGCGGATCGTCTGTCCGGCTTTCTGCTGAGGTGGGTCAACACCTTGTACTTGTCTCTACCTTCACCAAGGTAAGGGTCTAGTGCCTCTCCAAAGAGGTGTCCGTCCCTGTAGGGAGCGGATGCCAGGCGCCACTTGGATTTGAGGTCCGCTCGCCATTGTCTCAGCCACAGAAGTCTGCGTGCAGCAATGCTAGCGGCTATGGACCTTGATGAGAACCTGGCGGCGTGAAGTGATGTGTCCGCCATGTACTTGGCCGCGGCTAGCAACTTACCCAGATTCTGGTGTGCACGAACCTGGTCCGGGGGGGTCATGGCCTGGAGCTCCCTAAGCCAGAGGATGGATGTCCTGGCGAAAAAGGAGGTGGACGTGGACGCCTTCTCTGACCATGCCGATGCTAGGTGAGACCTACACAAGGAGAATTCAGATTTCTTATCCTCCGCCCTCAAGGCCTCAGCCAAATCACCTGGCACGGTGGAGGAGGAAAGAATGGGTGTTAGTAATGCGTCCACCTTTGGGACCTCCAGGAGGTCCGACAGGACCGGGGCGACAGTACAGTTTCCCCTCTGCTCCCCCTGGTGCTGGGAGAGTGCCCGGATTCCCCCATTGTTTGCGTATGGTATCTAGAAAAAATGGGGGGCAAGGGATGTGCCTCTCCGTAACAGTAGGTTCGGAGAACAGCGGCTTTGGGTCTTGGCTCATGGAGGGAGACGGCTAAGCTTCCTGCTCTGGGCTAATATTAGCCGATGTGGTGGCCTTGAGCAGGAGCGACTTAAACAGACCCACGTCAAAAAGACCAACGAAGGGAGAGGGGTCTGGGGCCGACTCCTCGTCTTCCGACAATTGGAAGCCCAATTGGGAGCCTGAGTCCCGACCTTGGGGGGAGTAGTCGGAATAAACAGATTCCAGATATTCCGGAATTGCCTCCCGTGATTGCAGTGGGACCGTGGCCTCCGGTCTAGGATTCTGCAAGGAGGAGGCGGCCATGCCCTGGGCATATGCCTGGGCGAGTAACGCCTGGAGCTGTTCGGGGCCCACCCCTTGTGGCTCAGGGGGACGGAGGCCCGCCGCTGTGGGCGTGAATGTGGCCTCAGGTGCCGAGTGAACCCTTGCAGGGGAAGGCAATACCTGTGGGCTTGACCCACGGTCTGTAAACAGAGCCGTGCCCTGTATTGGTAGGCATTGCGGAGACCAGGCCCGCTGAGCTACTGGAGCAGGTGGGCCAAACAGCGGGTTAACAAATGAGCTCTCCTGAGGGGCCAAGGGTATCTGTTCTCCCTCATTTAGCCGCTGAGCTCTGGAGAACTGCTTCTTGAGGCCAGTATGTCTCCTGCTAGCCTCCTTTTCAGCGGCTTTAGAGCTCCTCTTAGCAGAGATGGCCTTGGCCTTTGCCTTGATCTTTCCCGCTGCCTCCAGTTTGGAGGACCTGCATTTGCCTGAAGCGGGAGTGCCGGGTGCGCCCTGCGCAGACTGAGGAACTGCGCTGTCAGCCATTGTAACCTGTGGCCTGTGGCCTTGGTGTATCGGGAGCAGGAGCCGAGCACCAGGCTAATAGTGCAACGGAGGCTGACGTCCAGTCCAGGCTCCGGGGCTGTGATCGCTTAAGCGCCCTTACGCCCCCCCTTCAAGGCTCCAAGCAGCTGACAATGCCCCCAAGGCGCTGTGGCGCGCGGGCTGGGCGTCTTTGCCAAAGATATCACTCAGTAGCGGTTGGACCGCAATCGGCGAGTGCCGGCACGCACTTTGGCCGATCAGTGGCGGCTATCACCTCAGTGATCTGTGCCTGCACACTCCTCTCCTTATGGTGGTGGCTGTCACCCGAGTGAACTGTGCCTGCACACGAAGCCTAGGTGGTGGCGGCGGTGCCGAGAGGCGTGCCAGCTCACACTAATAGTGTCTGCCTGACTGAGGCCTGGGCTTGGAATGCCCTGGGAAGGCGGATGCCGACCAGACTTTGGGTTAGCTGTGCCAGTGGTAGTCCCTAATTAAATGGGCTGTAATGGCCGCCCTGTCCAGTCACAAAATGGCTGCCGCTGTAAAATGGCTGCGGCTGAGACAGTTTAGTGGTCTGCTTGGCGTGAGGGCCTAAACCAGATTTTTGGACCCAAGCCCCAATAGCAGTCCTTTTATTTTGGCACGCTTTTGGCCTGTCTGTGGCCTTGAATCAATAGCTGACAATTTAATGGGCCGTCCCTGTGAGGCCGATGAGGCTCAAAATGGCGGCCGGTTTGCGCGCCAAACTCCAGTCCATTAGAGCCCGTCAGATCTTGGCTCTCGACTGCGTGCAGGAGAGGTGTAAAAACAGCTGTCCTGGCCCGGCTGAGGCTCCCAGAGGCCTGGTGCCTCTCCAACACTCGGGCCGAAGGATCTGTAAAAGCGTGGCTCCAAGCCGACGCTCAGCTGTTTGGCGGCCGTGGCGAGTCTGCCCGCGGCCGGCTGCTCCCCGGCAGCAAGAAATTACCTCTCAGTCCTTTTCGGCCCGTAGCGATGCTATCCGGCCGGGCCGATGATCAGCTGCTTTGCGGCAGCATTGGGAGCAGGGAAAGAACGAGCGGGCTGCGCGAGCCTAAGGCTGTCCCTCTCTGCTTCCCCTCTGCAGCCTCCACTCAAGATTGTACCTTCTCTCTTCGGCGGGCGCGCCGATCGGCCCGCGAGCAGGCCCGGAGGCCGCCGCTCAGCTGTTCAGCGGGAGAGGGAAGGAATGCTGTGAGTTTTTTGAGTGCTATTTTTATTTCTGGGGAGGCTATGAGGAGAATTCACCAATGGATTGATACAACCTGCCTTCAGAGTCAACACGCCTTTCTCGTTGCGGTCACGTCGGCCAGACGCATCTCCGAACTAGCTGCCCTCTCGGTCAGAGAGGACCTATGCGTCTTTCACAGCGATAGAGTGGTCGTTCGACTAGATCCGACCTTTATTCCAAAGGTGAACTCCTTGTTTCATAGGTCACAGGAGGTGGTCCTACCAGGCCGTCTCACGGCCTAGAACGTCAGTGGCACACATTGGACGTTAGAAGGGCGCTGAGCCACTATATCAAAAGGACTTCAGCCTTCCGCAAATCGGAAGCGCTCTTTGTCTCATTCCAGCCTTCTTCCATGGGAGGGAAGGTCTCCTCCTCTACGATAGGCAGATGGATCAGGGCTTGCATTACCAGAGCGTATCAGTCCCAGTCTCTGTCGCTGCCAGGTCGCATCACTGCTCACTCTACCCGCAGTGCCTCTACATCGGCAGCGTGGGCAACGCAAGCACCCATTGGGGACATTTGCAGGGCGGTGACCTGGTCCTCGCCTACCCCGTTTGTGAGACATTACAGGCTGGACAAATTCGCCTCTGCAGAGGCATCATTTGGCCGGAGAGTGCTCCAGCAGGTGGCATCATCCAGTGGGACACAGGTCCTGGCCGATTCCCTCCCATAGGGACAGGACTGCTTTGGTATGTCCCATTGGTGGATTCTCCATCTCATGCTGGAGAAGGGGCGTTGTCTTACCTGAACGCCTTTTCTCAGCATGACGATGGAGAATCCACGCCTGTCCCCCTCTAGGCCTACCAGGCCCTGTGTCAGGGGCACAAGAGAGTCAACACATTACACTGTCGTCAGCAACTTCGCCTTTGTCGTGTCTGGGAAGCATCAGCCCAGCAGGAGGCGTATCAACTCTGACAGACTTAGTCTTATTGGGCAGGAAGATAGTCTAAACCCATTGGTGGATTCTCCATCTCATGCTGGAGAAGAGAGATGAGCAAGACAGAGGAAGGCAGTGGGGCAGCTCGAGAGGCAAAGGAAAAGTCATTAAGAAGCCACGCCCCGGCTGGCTTATAAAGGGGGAAGGTGTGGGAGGTGCTGGTTGCCGAAGGCAACCGTTCATGCTGAGGATTGTGTTTTTGTGGATTGTGTTGCTTGCCTCTGAAGTCTTGGACATTGAGTCAGGTGTGTAAAAATAAAAGGGGGGTGTTTTTTCTTGCGGGTTCTACCTGGTTCCATGAAGAGGGGTTTCTTCTTGTGAATAAAGCAGTTGAGCAAGTACTCATGTAGACTGGGACAGAACAAACAGTTCCTAATGTCCTGCTCCAGTTCCTGTTCTGAGTTTCTTTGTGACTTCCTGGATAATTCTATGCTGTGACTTTGGAGTGATAGGGACAAGATGGAGATTCTTGGGAAGATTCACTACTGTCCCAAATCTCCTCCAATTCAAGGCTGTATCTTTGACTGTGGACTAATGGAGGCTCAGATTTTTAGAAATGGTTCAGTAATCTTTTCCAAACTGATGGGCATCCATTATTTTTCTATGGAAATTTTCAGGAATTTCTTCTGAGATGGGCATGATGTGCCTCTAGAATCTGTAGGGTGAGAACTTCATCATGAGGAGAAAAGCCAAAATTCAGGACATTCACATAGAGCACAATTAGTTCAACTCAGTTTTGTTTACTTAATGATGTATTCACACAACAGGCCTTAGTTTACTTTGTTATTTTTCATATTTGCACAATGCATATTGAATGACTTCATTTATGAAAGAAATGATACAAACACCAAATGTTGATGTTATGTGTTTGCAGATTCCTTTTGTACACTAGTGGAATCCACACAAAGCACTACTAAAAGTCAATAGCAAAGTTATGCAAACTTGAAAGGGGCAAAAAAAAATAAATCATAGCCTTCTGTCTAAATTCATTCTGTTGCTTTTTTCCCAGTAAATGTTAACATAAACCTAACAAATAGACCAAAATTACAATAACATATATATTATATCACAAGAATGGGCTAGAGATGATTATGTTAATCATGACTTAATTGGATTTTTTTTACTTTCGCTGCCAGTTGTTGGCTGTGTTTAAACTATTGTTAGTCACCATAGTGAGATGGGTGTCCATATAAATTGAATAAAATAAATGAATTATAACTTTAACACTAAGAATCAAATTAAAGCTCTATGAAAATACAAAAAATAATCAGATTCCTTGATTAAAGGAGGTTCATAAGAGCTACCACATGATTATACACTGGAGGAAAATAACTCCTTTCAGGATTATTGTTATTATTTTATCTAGTTCTGAGAGCAGGAGTAAAACATGAAGGCAAAAATATTTTTAAACCTATATTCACCAAGAATTAACAGAACAAATAAAACATTGCTACAACACTTTAAGATCTTCCAAAGTGCTTGATACCATTAACTTTCATGTGCTAGAAAGCCCAATACACTTTAGAGAAGAACAGAAATCTACACGAGCCGAAAAATCCCTATTCCATTTATGGAAAAAGAAGCCTCTTATTTCCAAACCTTGATGAGATGCTGGTTACAAATTTTCCTCAGAACTGTGAGACTGAAACTTGGTGAGGCTAATTTGCAAGCTAAAATTCACTGGATGTTAAATCCTGCACTACCTATACAGGAAGCAGATCTCACAGCTTTTGCTCCCAGGACTGCCAACAAGCAAGCGTTATCACAGCCTACATAGAAGAGACAATCCAGCACCTATGAATTTTAGCTGGCAACCAATCAACAGGCCCCGATAAATGGTGCACAAGGTACTTGGCCACATACCAAAGCATTTCCCTCCCACTCCAAACTAAGTCAGTCAGTCATTAGATCCTTTATGAAGAGAAAGAAAGCCATTTCAAATAGGGTTCTATTACTGACAGCTGCAGTGTCATTACAATTCCTGCCCATGGGTGCTATCCACCGCAGTTAAGTTCTGCTGCTTTCAATAGAAATTCAGGTGATTATGCTGGATTTTCAACATCAATCTCAGCACCTTCAATCTCATCTAAAAGACATTTGGATGTATTCAAAACTTCAGCCTTTTCAAATCCAGGGCTCAGCCCTAAGCTGCTGATTGCAATATTATTTATCTATTTGCTTACATACCTGCATATATCTATATAAACTGTTTATTCTGCCTATTCCAGTAACTCTCATTTTACGGCCAGCCTAAAGAGATGAAATTGGCAGTGTTAATGTATGAGCAGGGCTCTCAGGTGGCTACCAGGTTTGAACAGTAGGCTGAAATTATTAAGTTAAAATTATTGTGTTCAATAAAATGAGAGCCAGTTTGGTCTAATTGCTAAGGCACTAGGCTAGATAGTGGGAGACCATGAGTTCATGAAAGCCAGCTGGGTGACTTTGGGCCAGCCACTCTCTCTCAGCCCAACTCATCTCACAGGGTCTTTGTTGTGGAGAAGACAGGAGGAGGAAGATATGTTGGATATGTTCGCTACTTTGAGTTATTGAAAAAATAATAAAGGTGGTGTATAAATAAATAATTAACAGGATAATGCATAACATTCTGCATTAAGATAGGAAAAATGAAAGACACAGCAATAGGATGGAGGAGGCCGGGTGTGGCAGTATGAAATGTGAAAAGGGTCTCGGTGTCCTTGTTAAATACAAGTTAAATCTTATCCAGCGGTGTGATAGAGCTGCTAAAAAGACAAAGGCTATCTACAAGTACATTAACAGTAACAGAAGAGTCCAGGTCATAAGAAGTAATTGTTCCAATCTTCAGTCAAGACTTTGGAGTAATGTGTTCAATCCTGGATAACACAGTTTCAAAAAGATGGTGTTCAGTCTGAAAATTAAGTCCTAGCAGAGATCATAAAAAGAACTGGATATATGTTTTACCTAAAGAGATGACTGAGAGAAGATAGAACAGAATTTTAAAAAATATTTGAAGAGTTGTCCTTTTCAAGTCTTATGGTTCTATAAATTTGGGGACCATTGTTAACAGACCTTTGTATATTGTACTGAACCCTAAAATGATTTGTTTACATTTGGCTTAGCGCAAAGTATGAATCTATCTATTGTGGTATATGAGCACAGCCACTGAGATAAATACTAGCCATATTCATGTTAAAATGCTATTGGGATTGCTAGACAATCTGGTTTACCAATAACAAGCAATGTGCTGAAGCACTGCTTAATTGCTCCTGTTTGGCTCTCATTGTAAACTGGAACAGCTAAAGGAACAAGAAGCTTACAGTGCCAGAAAATGTTGGTAGTATGCTTGAAGCTGGATTTTTCTTTAGAAGTCTGAAGCCTTTAAAAGTCTGAAGTCAGACTTATTAGAGGAATTATGAACTATGGTCCAGGTCTGGCTGTAAACTAAGCTTTTCCACTTTCGCCAAGTTCTTATTCAGACCCTGTTTTCTCTTTTCTCTGTCTGTTGGGGCAAGCTAATTTCCCCCTCGTTATGATAGCAGGTTACGAATGACAGGAAATGACTCTTAATTCCGGAGATCCTGAAGGTCTGCTAGGCTATTTGGTGAACAATTATCTCCCTCAGTATCAGGGAATTTATTAATCTCTAAAGGAAGGCACAATCAAGTTTGACTTTTACTGATTTCATGAGCATCTCTATGTAGTTTCTTTGGCAGCAATACAGAAGGAGTTTGCTAGCTGTAATTTTTTTCACTTTCCTAGTCTAGCCAAAAGCTGTGGAATTTCCTAGTAGTCTTCCAATGAATGAAGTGCTAACCAAACCTGACCCTGCTTAGCTTTTTGAGATCATCCCAGTGCAGCCAGAACCTGTCTTAAAGAGAGGCTAACAAAAGCAAAAAGCAACCAAGATAATTCCTCTAAACTCTTATGAATCATTCATTACCAGTGAGTCCAAAGAAACAATCCTGATGACCACACTGAATACAAAATATTACTTTCCTCTGCATGCAAATATCTATTATGACAGTATCTCTTATTAGTGTTTGTACAGCAATGTAGTAAATTATCCATATCACCATGATTTATCAGTCATACATCTATGACCGCTCATATTTACCAGTTCGGGGTTTGTTTGTTCCCTGGAATAAAGTAAGTGAAATGCAGACTCAAATTCCAATCTTATACACAATCTTATGCAATACATTCTCTCCTGATGTCTGTCTTTTAGTATATTAGTGGCCTTAATTACTAGTCCATTGTAAAAGTTAATAAAAGTTCAGTAGCACTAAAATTTTGATTTTCTGAATTTAAGTAGAAATCTTCAGTAAACATTCCATGTATGAATACATACATTCCATTTCTCCCAAATATATCTACAGTCTCTACCACTTATAAAATGTCACTGAACTCAAGGAGACTTACTTCTGAGTAAACATGCTTAGAATTTTATTATAGCTTTGGAACTATTAGAGCTACAACTGTTTCCATACAGAACATTTAAATGAGTACATTTTATTGGAGAGGGGGAATAAAATCTGAAGCAACTTCAGAAATCAGGTAAACAGTAACAGTTCCCTTTCATTAATTATATGATCCAATCCATCTAACCCAGGCATGTCAAACTCGCGACGTCGCGCGACGTATCGCAACTTTTCCCCCATTGCCGGCAATGGGGTGGGCGCGGTTTCGGCGTGACACATCCGGCCCGTGGGCCGGCAGTTTGACATGCCTGATCGAACCTGTATTCCAGATTCTGTTTGCATTTCCTACTGATGGGGGGAGCTGTTACAACTTCAAATGTTAAATCCTATAATACTGATTGACTCTGGCAATGAGAGGTTACCAGGCAGGGTGGGGGTGGGGGCAGGGGGAGAGGGTGCCTGCCAGTACAGCACATAATGTTTCAAAATACTTGTCTCTTATCATCATTATATGCCAACAGGCAACAGTAACCAGAAATACAACTGTTGTTCCTCCAGCACACATCTCCAAATGTATCCTTCCCAATCTCTCAGACAAAGGCCTTGGAGCGATGGGAGCTCAGCCAGGGAAAGAAGAAGTCAGAAGAGAATGAGCATGTACTAACCTCAGTATACGTGTTCGTTCCTCAACGCATCTCTCTCCCCCTTTCTCGTCTCACCTTTTACTGTCTCCAGCTTTCTGTTCTTTTCCCCAGCCCTGACTCCAGAATAAATTTTCTCTGCCTGGGAGATGTCTCCACTCTTTCCCTTCTAACCATATTTTGCCAATACAGAGCCAAACTTTCATGTTCCTTAAACCCTTAATCATCAGTCTCTTTCTCTCATTTACATATGTGCCCATCTGCTTAGCTTTGTTCTTAAAAGATGCCAATTTTTGATAAACTGAAGAGACTAAATATCGGTCTGGGGAGAGGAAAAAGTTGAAGCCCTCCCCCCCTTTCATTTCCTATGACGACCATTCTTAGCCTAAGTATCTCATTCACATATTGAAGATGCCACGTTGTAGGTAAGGAAATCTGGGTCCCATCAGTGCTTCAATGAAGATGATCAAAGAATCCCTTGAACACTAATTCAAATTGAAATTGCAGCATAATAATTTAAAAAGGTAAATAGCTGACTCTGTACTGATTTAATTATTGCATATAGTAGCAATGCCAGTTTAGAATTAAGTAGCAACAAGGAAATCAAGAACTGCAGCACTGGGGAGCCAGCTTAGGAAAAACACAGACACACACACACACACACAGAGACACACACAGAGATAGAGAACTAAGAATGTAAGAATAGCCCTGCTGGAACACCCATCTAAGGCCAGTTTCTCACAGTAACCAATCAGATGATTTTACATGTTCACAAACAAATAATGCAGACCTAACCCTCTTCTGCCATTGTATTCTTTTAAGTGCTGTTCAGAGGCATGATCTTTCCAATGCAAAGTTAACATGAGTCAGAAGATTACTTGTTCTCTTCTCCACTGGTTTATCTATTTCCCTTTAAAGCAATTCAAGTTAGTATCCATTACCGTTGACTTGTTGAAATAAATTCCACAAGCTAGTTACATGCTGTGTGAAAAACTTTCTTTGTCTGTTCTTTACCTCCTTCTAACTTTATGTGATGGCCCCTTGTCCTATCACTGAGTGGAAAATGCTTCTCCTTACACTCTTTCTCCATGTCGTGCACAATCATGTACACAGTGAACATATCCATTTTTCATTGCTTTTTTTTTTCCTAACAGGCTAAACATTTCCAATATTTTTTGGTTAGGATGGAATCTGAACCCCCTAATCATTTGGTTGCCCTCTTCTGCACTTTTTCTAGCTCCATTACATCTTCAATCATGGCAACCAGAACTACACACAAAACCCATGCACAGGTATTTTTTGTTAGGTGTTTTTGCAATAATCTGTGACAATTTTGTTGTTGTTAGTTGCGAAGTCGTGTCCGACCCATCGCGACCCCATGGACAACGTTCCTCCAGGCCTTCCTGTCCTCTACCATCTTCTGGAGTCCATTTAAGCTCACGCCTACTGCTTCAGTGACTCCATCCAGCCACCTCATTCTCTGTCGTCCCCTTCTTCTATTGCCCTCAATCTTTCCCAGCATTAGGCTCTTCTCCAGTGAGTCCTTCCTTCTCATTAGGTGGCCAAAGTATTTGAGTTTCAACTTCAGGATCTGGCCTTCTAAAGAGCAGTCGGGGTTGATCTCTTCTAGGACTGACCGGTTTGAACGCCTTGCAGTCCAAGGGACTCGCAGGAGTCTTCTCCAGCACCATAGTTCAAAGGCCTCAATTCTTTTGCGCTCAGCCTTTCTTACGGTCCAACTTTCACAGTCATACATTGCAACTGGGAAAACCATGGCCTTGACTATACGCACTTTTGTTGGCAGTGTGATGTCTCTGCTTTTTAGTATGCTGTCTAGATTTGCCATAGCTTTCCTCCCCAGGAGCATGCGTCTTTTAATTTCTTGGCTGCAGTCCCCATCTGCGGTGATCTTGGAGCCCAGGAAAATAAAATCTGTCACTACCTCCATTTCTTCCCCATCTATTTGCCAGGAATTGAGAGGGCCGGATGCCATGATCTTGGTTTTCTTAATGTTGAGTGTGACAATTTACAATTACTTAAAATGAACCATATTTGTCAACTGGTCAGCCATTCATTTTAGTCCCCTTTGCAATGTAACTTGCAGTCTAGGACAGGGATAGGTAATCTATAGTCCTAAAGACGTATTTTTGGTGGTCCCTTTTTCATATCAACTGAAAAATCAGGCTACTACTTTTCAACATTTTTTGTTGGGCAACAGTTAAACACTGTAGTGTAAACTCTAAGAGGTTTAAAAAAACACACATCCCAAATTCCTCTTAAAATACCAGCCTCACTCAGTCATATGATGCCATCCCACAAATATTGTGGCCTTCAGTCTCCTCAGAATATTAAATGCAACCTTAGTTATCAAACGTTTGTCCACTGCTGATCTGCGGAGAAGGGATTTGCAAATCTAGCAGATCAGCCACCTTCAAAAAAACCATTAGATATGGAGGTATGGGGCTGTTGTTGTTAACTGCCTTAGCCTCAATTGTCATCCATACTCCGCTTGGACTATGACCTGGGGCCACTGCTGACCAATATATATAATATATTTAGAAAATGGAATATCATGAAGGCTACCTTTTCAAAAACTCACTTTACTATTGTACATTTTCACTATGAATTCTTGAATATGTTAAATTCTCTTCAGTCATTAATAAGGTCACCATTCACAACAGGTGCCACTTTAACAACTCAGCATAATAGCTCTGTTTTACAACTGCCATCCTCCCTTGTGATTCAACAGCAACAGCAATGGCTTAGGGGCATTCCACTGCAGGTTTGCATGCAAGCTAATAAGGTACCAGAATTCTTATTTGCCTGTATATGTCTCTGTTAGTCACTGGGGCCTGTAGAGGAGCATAAAGAATTAGAGCCATCATAGTCTGCTTGTTTAATTTTTTCTAAAATATTCTATGTAATACAGAGCATTATTCTCTTCATGTACCCCATCACCTGGAAAATATGAGTATGAAATAGACATACCCTTTTAAAAAGGAAACATGATTACTGTGGGAAAAGAAAAACTATTTGAGCAACAGATCAAGTGTAACTCTCAATAATAAGAAGCACAAGTCAGGCAGATACACAGTCACTTCCACATTTTGTTGATCTCATTCTTTGTAATTTCCTAGAGCTTGCACATAAGCATTCAAGTGTGCACACTTCCAGCACAGAAATGTTATGGGTTTCTACTGTAGGCATATGTGCATAACTTCATTTTTATGAAGCACATGAAACTCCCCAAATGAAGAGTTATGTGAATTTGGTTGATAGTGTTTCTTACCACTCATATAGTGAAGCAAGCTTTTCTGAATTACTAAGCAGAGAAATATTCCATGTGAATTCTTGTACAGTAGGGGAGGCAGGCATGGCTAAGATAGTTAACTAATGTTTATGCACCAGTTGCTTTATCTGCCTTTGAATACTGGGTGCTTTTAGGTGGGTAAGTTTCTGTGAGGAACAGGTAGAGAGGTTTGTTATATTTCAAAAACTAAAAATTGTTCTACAAATATGTCATGAGTATGATCAATGTACAACACCTGTCAGCACTGCTCTGTTTATTCAAATCTTTTATTATACATTTAACTACAACACGACTGACCTAATTACTTAACATTTTACAATACAGTACAAACTGCTAAAGACATGCAGTTGGCAAAAGAGCTTGTAAAATAAAATGTGCTCAGAGTTATATGTTTAACTCTTTAAACATCATCTTTCCCTCAACATCTTCCAACTGTTTTTCTTTTCCTTATTCTCTCTACCACACCCAAAATCTTCCCATTCTATATTCTTTACAGATTAAATCTAACTTCTATATAGCTCTACAGAGAGATAGAAGCTTATGATAATCATGTTGTAACTGTGTGTGTGTGTATATACTGAAACTTATAAGGGAGGGAGGGAGGGAGAAAGAGAGAGGGGGAGAGGGAGAGAGAGAGAGAGAGAGAGAGAGAGAGAGTTTGGCCTAGTGATTAAGGCACCAGGATAGAAACAAGGAGATTGTGAGTTTTAGTACGGCTTTAGGCATGAAAGCCAGCTGGGTGACCTTGGCCAGTCATTCTCTCTCACCCCAACACTACTCATAGGATGGTTGTTGTTGTGGGGGGGAAATGGAGAAAGATTATGTATGTTTGCCACCTTGAGTTACTTATAAAAATAATACAGGTGGGATATAAATAAACTATTACCAATCATCTCTAAAAAATCAAAATTATCATGTTCAATTAATTTATACAAATTATGAGTTCAAATGTATTTATGTAGCCATATGGGTAAGCAGACTTCATTTTATAATTGTTAAAGTATGCATAATTTGCTTTACAAGTTTAGGATTCAGGCACATAAAAATAAATTCTGTAAGAAAAATATCCCTTTCCCCAAACATACACACCTTAATATATTTACAGTGGTGGGCATCTCTACAGTTTTGAGAAACTGAAGTAAGCAGTGCCACAAAATGCTGCTTGATAATTTGCACATTTACAAAATGGAGGCCATGGAGAAATAATTAGCTTTAAAACAGATTTATCAGAATGCTACCTGTCTTCCTCAGTAGCTTCCCCTCTCATTGGATGTTCCCTACTATGTCTGCTTACTGTTTTATTCTTTTTCTAAATTGGTGGGCACATTTCCAAATGAGAAGCCAACTTGCAAATGCCCACTGCAAATGCCCATCAGGTTAGACAAGCTCATGAGGCTGATTTAGGATTCCAAGGAACTGAGGTATCCCAGACTTATTATTTATTTGCCAGAGGCTCTATTGGGTAATTTAAGATGAACAGCCTGGTGATAATACCAGTTTTCTGGCATCAAGCCATATGGAGATTGCAAAGTCATTCTACTATATATCACATCAAAATGCCAAGATACCACAAAGAACACACAATCCTGCCTGATCCAAAACAATAGGAACAGAGCCCTTCTAAAGATGAACCACCTCCATTCAAATGTGTTTTAATCTGAGCAGTAATCCTTGGTCAAAAAGTCTTTGCCTTAGGCTTGGCTGTCTGTCAAGATGATATAATCATTCCACAACCTGAGGGCTGAATGAAAAAGGAAGGTGCCTGAAACATAAGAACTTGGTAGGATGACTTGTGCTTTAGAGACCAGAGGCAACTTTGATCTTTCTGCCTTGAAAGTACAATGGGCTGCTGCAGGGAAAAGGGGCACTTTTGCCAAGTTTTCTTAAAATTCCCACTGAGGATCCAGATTTTTTTCTCTTAGGAATCAGTTTTTTGTTGTCACCACATTTCTTCAGGAGGCAGGTAGAAGATAGCAAGAACCACATGCTAAGAACAGCAATGAATTATAGCCATGCTATTATTACAAAAGCTATTTTAGAGACAAAGATTATATGCTGGGAAACTGCAGGTGAAATTTCCCCTCAGCTAACACACTAACTAGGGTTTGCAGCAAATTTAATGTTGCTGGTAGAACAAAACCCAAACTTTGTGATTAGGAACATTCTAGGCCAGCCTAAATGATGCATCAAAATGTAGTTTGCCATTACACAAGTTATTTGCATTTTTTGACATATCTTTTATTTCTGCATTCTAAATTGTTCTCTCAGTTGTATTGCAGGGATAAATTATACTTTCTTATTACATCTAAGGAAGGTAAAATTGTGATTTTTATAAAATTAAAAAAATATATAAAAATTATAAAAATAAAAAGGAAATAGTGGAGTGCCAATTCCCAAAGTATGATATTTTGTCTTACCAGACCCTCATGTGCCCCTCTTTTCCTGCTAAGACCACACTTGGAATACTGCAGCCAATTTTGGTCACCATATCACAAAAAAGATGTTGAGAGTTTGGAAAAAATTCAGAGAAAAACAACTTAGATGATCAAAGGCCTGGAGACTACAACATACAAAGAACGGCTGCAGGACTTGGATTGGGCTAGTATAAAGAAAGGAAGAAATAGGGGAGACATGATAGCAGTATTCCAGTATTTGAGGGGCTGCCACATAGAAGAGGGGGTCACCTTATTCACCAAAGCACCAGAGGGCAAGACAAGAAACAATGCTTGGAAACTGATCAAAGAGAGAATTAAGGAGAAACTTCCTAACAGTGAGGACAATTAACCAGTGGAACAGCTTGCCTTCAGAAATTGTGGCTGTTCCATCAGTGGAGGTTTTTAAGAAGAGACTAGACAGTCACTTGTCTGAAATGGTATAGGTTCTCTTGCTTAAGCGGGGGGCTGGACTAGAAGACCTCCAAGGTCCCTTCCAGCTCTATTCTAGATTCTAGATTTTTTCAGAGGTAAATATGGCTAGTTTCATATGATTTTGTAGCTAAGTGCAATATGTTTTTAAGATGTGGCTTGGTGTTTTGGTTAGCAAGAGAAACTTCAACATGGATATTACATAGTTCTGAAGAAAATGTAGCCTTGCATAAGCAGAGAAAAACCTTGCAGGACATTCCTGATTGCTAAACTTTGGCACACAACACTTACACTGAGCCTAGGTAAATCTCCAGCAACCTGCTATTTCTCAACTTCAGCTGTATTACAAATAATACCAGTCTACTTCTTCACTGAGGTAGGGGTTTTAAGATGATATATGGGAACCACTTTAAAACATTTAATGTGTGCTATACGAATGCTATGTATTATTTGGTATTATTTAACACAAGCTTCTGTCAAACCACAATCCCTTAACTGCACAGTTATATGTTGAACCTCCAAGTGATATATTCTAGCCAGTAACGGAACCTCTGGTGTTTATTTTCCAGGACAGCAATAAGTGATCCTGGAAACAATACCTAGCTTATTCAAACTACTTCTGTAGTGCTCATGCAAAGGGACAAAAGCTGGTTTCCGTTGGTATACTGTAAATTCATTTCTCAGCATATTTTCTTCTGAGCACCCACCTGTCATTCACAAGGGCAGAAAAATATCATGCTTCAGCAGCACCAATATCTAAGCAGGTTTTCCCATGTCAGCCATTCTCTAGGTCCGTGGTGGCGAACCTATGGCACGGGTGCCACAGGTGGCACACAGAGCCCTCTCTGTGGGCACCCGCACCATCGCCCCAGTCCTAGGCCTTCAGCTGAGTTTTATAAAACCTTTTCGCTTTAGGGCTCCGCCGCCATGTGCAAAAAAAAAAAAAAGGTTCAATCAATCAATCAATTTCAACTTCTCGCGGGGAAAAAAAAGATCTCGCAAAGTTGGAATTGATTGATTGAACTTTTTAGTCCAACCCAGTCTGCCATTACCACCAAAGCCACGCACACCCAATGGGCCACGGCCACCCAATGGGCCACGCTCACCCGGCACCCGACGATACATGTGGGTTTTGGGTTACAGTTTGGGCACTCGGTCTCTAAAAGGTTCGCCATCCCTGCTCTAGGTGTATCAACTTCAATGTTCAGATTCCTCATCAATGGCCACAATGCATACAGAATTCTGGGAGTTGAAGATCTGGACACCCAGGTTGCAAAAAGGTGAACTAAGACAGCATGTGATGGGTAGAGTGGGAAGACAGATTCATTCTGTCATTTGTCTTTTCTTTGACAAAATGTCCTGCAAAACTCCTTGCTGCTATGAATCTATACCTTTTTTTAAACATAAATATTCCACACAGGTAGTGCTCAACTTATGACCACAATTGGGACAGGTATTTCTGCTAAAAGTTGATGCAGTCGTAAGTTGAGTTAGACCTGATTTTATAACAATTTTTGCAATGGTCATTAGGCAAATCATATAGTTGTTAAGTGAACCCAGCTTCCACAATGGACGGTCCCGTTTGCTGGTTTTTGCAGGAAATCAACAAAAATGATCGCAATCATGCAACTGCAGGATGCTGCAACCAGTCGTAAATGTGAGCCAGTCAAGCACCCAAATTGTGATCCTGTGACCATGGGGGTGATGTGATGGGCCTAAGTGCAAGTACAGGTCATAAGTCATTTTTTCCAAGGCTGTCAAAACTTTGGACCATTGTTAAATGAACAGTTGTAAGTCAAGGACTACCTGCATGAACAAAGTCTATCCTTTAAAGCAAAGTACAAGGTAGCCAACCAAGGGAACATGTCCCTCTGCTAAGTGGAACGTAAGCTCTAACACAATACAACCCCAAATATTACAGAACACTAAGATTGCTTCAGGTGGCATGCAACAGAAAAGGCAATTCTGGGGAAGCAGCTTACTAAAAGAGATGGAACTCCATTTTCAACAGTCTACCCACTTGTAAACTTAAACTGAGGGCCAGGCTAAAACATTTAGGGTTTTCTCAGTTGCCACCATTTCCTACAATGTTTTCTTAACCGATATTAATCATGCCTGAATTTTGTTTCAGAAGAAAATCTTTTTTCATGTACAAAATCCAAACCGATTTCTCAAGCTTTCAGTCTAGGACTAGAAAGCTGGGACAAAAACAGAGAAGACCTGGTTGATACACTGTGTTAAGTCACGGTTGGTTTAATTTATTGAATAAATTAATAGTGTGGGAAAGTTCATATGTCACACTAAGCCATAAACAAAGATTTGCAAACTAAAATAGCTCACTTTGCATGAATACACCACTAAGGATGTGAAAAATATTGCATGCATGGAATGGCAGTGCAGGGGTTCTAGGCCTAAATCAAAACACACCTGAGCTTGGAACCAGAAAATATATACTGTACTTAGTCTAGACCAGTGATGGCAAACCTTTTAGAGACCGAGTGTCCAAACCGCAACCCAAAACCCACTTATTTATCGCAAAGTGCCAGCATTGTGGTGCCCTCAGGGGGGGCAGGGAGGCGCCTCTGAGTGCTGCCTCTGGCACGCAAAAACCGGGGGCGCAAAAATGGGCCACTGTGCTGCAAGGTGCAAAAACGGCCACCGCTGCGCCGCGGGGTGCAGATACAAGACGCTGCACCACGCAAGAATGGGGCAGGGCTAGTATCACGCAGGCACTAGCCCTGCCCCATTTGCAGCACGTGTGCGCATGCACGCATGTAAAATGCTTCCCCCTCCCTTTTCTTCCAGTCCACAAATTGACACTGGTTGGTGACCTCTGCTCTACCACCTCTACTCGAGCTTGCTAGTCAGGCGCTTCGCCTCCTTTGTGCTGGGCGGGGCTCCTGCTCCAGGTGGCGGTGGCGGCCTGATCGACCTGCTGCTGGCGGTGATGGCACGCGTGCCAACAGAGAGGGCTCTGAGTGCCGCCTCTGACATGTGTGCCATAGGTTCGCCACCACTGGTCTAGACAAACCCAGAATACATCTGTTACGGGTAAAGTCTTTCTACAGTGGGAGAGTGGGGGGAAAAGTAAACCCACTGTAGGAGGAAGGTAAGGGAAAAGAAAGTGAAAACATCAGGGAGTGAAGTAGGCAAAATATTAGGTATGTGCATCAGGAGCCACATTAAAAGGCAACTAAAGGGAGGTAAAGGAAAAGAAGATGCAGGAACATGAAGGTAGAAGTAGGCACCCAGGCCATGAGGACATAAGAGAGATGTATTAGTCTTGCCCTACTCACCCCACATGATCCCTACAGATTTGTCTCAGCCCAAACCCAAAACAACCCAAAACTATCCAGATATCCATTCAGACATACCGCAACCCTTCCCTCCATCAGAATGGTCCAGGTTCTGTGGATGAAATAAAGCATATGTTTAAGGCATGCCCTTAAAACTTCAATACAAACCAGCTGTAATTGTAGTTTCAAGTGAGTATGACTCATAAGCTTTAACAAAAAACCTGTTGCGGCTCAGATGGCTTTTGAATCTGACCCTAAGAACTACTCCAGAATAGCTCCACAATAGTCCTGAACCACTATTAAACAGCAGGAAGAAGAAACCCAGCAAAGAATGTGGAAGTAACTGTTTATAAATCTGAACAAAAAATATGTACATCATCATATTTTAGCACACGGTGCATTAACTAAGCTAGATACGGCCATACACACAACAGCTCAGTTCTATTTTTCCACAAAAACCCATGAGTGAATAAATGCAATGAGTAAATGCCTTAATACAATAGAAGTAATTTTCTTTTAAGATACGCTTCCTATCTTACCAGCTTCCATTTAATGCAGTCATAAATAAACACTGTTCACATATGCAATGAAAAATGGGCATAATAAATAGTTACTTGCGATCATATCCCAAAAAGATGTATATTCAAAGAGGACCTTGTACTATTTCTCAGTCCAAGAGATTCCTATTAGATGCAGAACTATTACTAAAGTAATAGTTTTTTTTTAGGTTCATAAAAGGGATAGCGGAGAAGGAAAGAGTGCCTGGAGAAATGTAATATTTCATCTTTGCATGACACTTTACAGGGTTTGAGTGCATCATACACATTTTCTTAGTAATTGTTACATAATCCTGTTAAGATCATAAGAAAATACTGAATCATACCATAATTCAGTACTGTCTATGCTTGCCTATCACTCCCCCCACCCCCAGTACTGGCCAGAAATAATTAAATGGGATGCTGGCATCCTGGCAGCCTCCAGCATTATCTTTATTTACAGGAATACCTCTGAGCCACACATATATTCCATAAGCCCAGAACAGAAATATTGAGTATCTGATGCAGTGGCTAAAGCACCAGGCTAGAGACCAGAAGACTGAGTTCTGGTCCTGCCTTAGGCATGAAAGCCGACAGGGCAACATTGGGCCACTCATTTTCTCTCAGCCCAACTCACCTCACAAGGTTGCTGTTGGGGGGGAAACAGGAGGACTAAAGAGTATTAGGTATGTTTGCTTCCCTTGAGTTATTTACAAAAACAATAAAGGCAGAATTAAAACAAATCTAAACCTTATGTCTGTCTGGAAAAAGGGGAAATTGGGATATTTGGAATCACAGAAACTTTACCGGAACATTATTTGGTGAACAAATAATCCCTCCTCGAGAGCCGTTTTGGGAGAACTCTCTAAAAATCCCACTTGAACCCGCTGGCCTATACCAGGGGTAGGCAACCTTGGCTCTTTTATGACTCGTGGACTTCAACTCCCAGAATTCCTGAGCCAGCATGGCTCAGCTTGGAAACCTCTCCCTTTCCCCTCAGCGTGGCTGGCTCAGGAATTCTGGGAGTTGAAGTCCACGAGTCATAAAAGAGCCAAGGTTGCCTACCCCTGGCCTATACTGACTACCTGAAACTTCCTGCCATTTCTGACAGCAAAGGTTAAGGTATGGACATAAAATTGTCTATGTAAAAACCTATCTATGCACCACTAAATTTTCTTCTTTAAATAGCATGAGCATTCCCATTTTGCAACAAGACCAACTTGGCCTTTTCTCCCTAAGAGCTTAACCAAACTACAGACAGGTCTGATGCCAACTCAGTGAAGCTCCACAAACCGTGTAGCAACATTATGGCTAAACTTAGCCTTGAAGCAGTAGACTCTTGGCTCACAGCTCAACTCTCACCAGTATACAGGTAGTCCTCAACTTACAACAGCTCATTTAGGGACCGGTCAAAGTTCACAGCAGCCCTGAAAAAAAGTGACTTATGACCATTTTTCACACTTAGGACCATTGCAGCATACCCATGATCAAAATCCAGACGCTTGGCAACTGACTCACATTTATGATGGTTGCAGTGTCCCAGAATTATGTGATCCCCTTCTGCGACCTTTGCAAAATCAATCAGGAAACCAGATTCACTTAACAACCACGTTACTAATTTAAGAACTGAAGTGATTCATGTAACAAATGTGGCGAGAACAATTGTAAAATGGGGTAAAACTCAGATAACAAATTTCTCACTTAGCAACATAAATTCTGGGCTCAATTGTGGTCCTAAACTGCCTGTATTACATCAGCTCAAAATTTGTGATGAAATCCTTGAAAGTTACTCAATTTCCATGAACACATTTTTCTCACTTTTCAAGGGCACACAATTGCCACAAATAAATGAAATGCCTGCGAATGTACTAATATATTCAAAAGGGACTTAACTGTGCTGTTTCCCCTTACCAAATCTTAAAAGCTGCTTTCATTTTTAACTGGATGGTTGATTATATATTTGGCGAGACTACAGTTTAAATGGGTACTTTTATAGTTCTTACTTTAACTGTCTTACCTCAATTACACTACGGGGGGGAGGGGAAGGCAACTAGAAATCTTAACAAAGATTTGATCTGTTTTAAGATATGATACTTTATGGTACAACCAATCTTCCAAAGGTAGGTTGCAACTCATCTTAATAGGCAATGGATACTGGGCCATGCTCTATCTGCTTGCCAGATACAATCTACTGAAAAACTTATATCCTTCAGTTTATGAACTGCCTTCACTTATTCCACCCATTAATAAAACAGACCAGAAAACCCACTCATTTAAAACAAAATGTATACAGTACACAAAAGAGAGCATTTTATAGAGAAATTACTATACATATTAATTTCAAACAAATTAAGGAATAGAAGTATGGAAACTTGACAGCAAATTATTGAATTTACTAAAGCATTGTGTGGACTGTGGCAAGCAGAAGTGCTGTATTTATACTCATGTTCATAGATCAAAGATCCATGCTCCTGACCTAAACAGATTATAATAAACATTTTAAAAGGCTGTGTAAACATTATAGTAGCAGGAAAGTATTTCCCAATACAAATGATATATTAGTCAATTGCTAAGCCCAATGATTGGCCTTGTTTAATAATGTCAAATACTTCATTAAGCCATTTTCTCCATTAAGATGGAGAAAAAACAGGACCATCTGGTGGCAAGTTAAAATATGAGAAGTGCACCACATCGTCTCTTCACACCTTTTGAAGAGAGCTCTAACTTACAAAAATATGTTTATCATAATAAACCTTTTAAGTGCCATACTTCAAGTACAGCTATCCCTCTTGAATCATTGTGCATTGATACTTCAACCTATATAATGGTCTCAAAAGCACAGCCCTTCTATATACCTTTCTCACCCAATTTTAAATGACTCAGTTGCAAAAGTTTGCTAGGAAGCAGGCTGCAAAAATTTGAAATAACTTGCAGCCTCAAGAGCCTAAAGTCCAAGCATAACATTACATATGTCGTGAAATTATTATTTTATTGTGGAGCTTTTAATACAGACGGAGAAGTGATCTCCAAAGTACCAGAGAAACATTGACTGTGTAGCCTAAAACCTTCCAGAGACACTAGGTTCAAAAGCATTTCTCCATCTAAACTGAAAATCTATCCTGTTTCAAATGACGTGAAACAGTCTAAGCTCTTTTAGATAACTACAATTAAATTGCAACAAACAGGCCCTGTTCACGTGATGTGTTGAATACTGGGTCATGGGCTGTGTGGGTTGTTAGCTTATAACAAGAACAACAGTTCTAGCAATTAGAGCACAACAGGATAAAACACAAGTCCTATTTAGGTATGAGAGCTTCAAACCAGGTAGACTTTATATTGTAGAAGGCAGAGAGAACTAGGGTTGCAACTTTCCACATTCATGCATCCCACACATCTTGCCTCTTGATCTCACTAACTGACCAGAAATTGAAGACTGAAGGGGGAGAGGCACTTATGTTTAATTGTTCACTGAACTACTTAACTGCATTAATTATTTACAATCTGGCATTCTGCTTTATTAGGCTTCTGGACAATACAGAGAACTGGGTCTTGGAAGGAATTTTCCAAATCTGCATGTATTTAAAAAGATGACTAAATAGGACTACAGATGAACTAGGGATAAAAAGAAAAAAAGCACCTAAACCTACCCCAACTGAAGATCAGAACTATGCTACTAGACCTAGTGGGCCAAATGGATCAGAGAATATCAGGAGCAAGTGATTATGTATGCAAAATGGCAGAGGATCTCGCCTCCCCATAGCACGCCCATAATCTGAATAGAGAAATCACCCACATCACTTCTATTTTTAGTCTAGTTTGTTTTTAGAAATTGGAAAGTTCATAATATCCATTTATATTCGTGACTGGAGTTTAAGCAGCAAACAATATAATTTGCTTATATCCTTTATAAATTGTGCCCTTTAATATCACTGAGGATTTAAACAGTTTGTGTAGCCTGTTACCATAATGAAGGCTGATAGAGGGGGAGGACTGAAAAGAGAAATGCAAGCTTCTTTTACATGCTGTACTGTGAAAGAGCAGATCAGAGAAAATCACCTGATTTTCAGTCATAATGCTGCAGCGTCAACACTGATAAGTTGCTTGCAACATCTTCTAGCACTCATTTGTTAACAACTTGGAAACTATTGGCAGTAATTACAAAGAAACTCTTTTTCTATCTAAGGTATTCTCTTTTCCCCTGCTTCCTCTGGAGTGCTGAAGATGGCCAAGTATAACTACAGGCCAGCTGTAAAATTAATGTTAAGGTGACATGGAAGTAATCCATCTCTTGAAGCATTGATTGATTGGCCTATTCTGTGTGCTTAGTGTCCTTTTAAGCTCCATATTTGGAGAACAGACATGATACTTTTCACATTAGGTCACTCACAATTTATAACATTTTAATCTTGATTTCAAAAACAAGTACCAGAAAGTAATCTGAAATTGTCTTAAGTCATAGAAAAACCATAGTGATCCAGGATTATTCTACCATGCCTTGTTATTAACACATTTGGAATAATCTGCTGTTTTCAAAACACTTTAGCTCATATTTACTTGTAATAAGTAAATGCAGAATAGTGGGTAAGTAAGTGCCTGTGTGCATCTACTCCTATAGTCTGTTCACCACAATAAGTAATCCTTAAAAAGCTTGAGAAGACACATAAGAATCTTTTTAAAAGAATTTTTAAAATATGTAGAAACACAACTATGTGTCAAAAGTTGCCTATGAAACTGAACTGAAACTTAACATTTATTCTTGTGTCATTCTGAGCTTATTCACAATTTCTTTTTCTGGAATACAAACTTGACACATAAATGTTTAATGTGTGAACTGGTAATTGATTTTGCAACAATTCCTTACTGTGTTGGAAATCATGCAAAACCTGACACTGTACACTTTGGACACATTTGCGCATAATACTGACCCAAAGTTGCCACCTACAGCTGACTTTCTGAAAACCTAAGCAAAGCCTTAGATCAGGCCCTCCTCCTGCATAGACCGAAGAACTTATCCTTTTGCTATGATTCATAACTTGATTCACAGTTCAAAATAAACTCTGGTTAAATTATCCGAATCAACTCTGAACCATAGTTTGTATAGCAACAGTCAGGGATCACGGTATCACCGAGGAGCACATCTTCCACAGCTATCTATGCTACAAATATATAAAATATAAAATTGATTTTTTTCCCCCAAGGAATCCTAGAAACTATAGTTATGAGGATGCAAATATTATGTTACTAGTTATCTTGGTATTCGTATGCAAGTGACAAATGGACCATTGGACCAGTTATATTTTATTATTTATCTCAACCATAGTCTCATTATTCAGTGTATTCTCATTGTTCTCATGATCAGCATAAAACAATACTCGAACAACATAAATTGAAGAAATAAGATGACATTCTTTCATACCTAATATTTATTTTGCATGTCACTATGTTTTGTTATTACATAGGTAAAATTGTCAGCCTGCTTCTTTGTTTTCTTGTCAGCTTCAAACATATCATTTTTTAGATTTGGCAATATTTTTTATTTTCCATATGGCCTCCATTTTTTTCCACATCTCTCTGAATGAGCTATGAATCTGTTTCCCCCCAAAGGCAGTCTTTACTAGAAGCAGTCTTGTTCACTTAACCACCCATTTTACATTGTGAACACAATAGATAACCGTCTTATATAATTACACCAGAATGGTTATTGCTGTAACGTGTGAATAAGGGGCAACATTCTTAAATGCCACCAGATGTCTCCATTCCACAGTCATTGTCATTAAGAACTCTTATTAAGTTTTTTAATAAAAGTGCATCAGTAAGGATATTAATTTTATATAAAACAAAAGTGAAACAAGTAAACAACTAAATGTCTAACACAAGTACTGCAAAAAAAACCACACACCTTTAAGTGTGGTGTCAGCAATTATGTATTTGTTATACCAGACCAAATATACATATATCCTACACATACTGTACCAACCATTCAAGCATACATTTCTGGTAAAAAAGAGCTACTCAGGTTTATCAAACAGTTTATAAATATTTTTTCAGTGCTCTCCATTCACTGTGAGAAAAACCTATTGGAATTTCTTGATCAGTCTAAATGTGCAAAGTTACCCTTAGTAAGATGACAAGAAAATGAGCCTTTTAATAACTATCTAGAATAGAAAATTTTAACAATTTTAGCTTGCACAGGAATCTGGAGCTGTCTCCCAAGAGGGGAGAAGGGAGGGAAAGATTTGGAAGTCCTTTACAGAAGCACAGGAACTTACTATAATTGGTCATCATTATTAGTATTTTCTGATCCTCTTTCCCTTGTCTCTACATTACAGAGGAAATAGCACTGGGCTACCAGAAGGATTATAAAAATGGCACTTGAAACATTTGGAGAAAGCATTATATAAATGCTAATCATTATTATTCCAGTCCTTGTCAAAAACATCTATAAAAAATCCAGAAGAAAAATATCAAAGCATTTTTTGCTTCCAGATATGGACTATCCTACTTTATCAAGACAAGATAAGAATAACCAGAATTTGGGGATTCTGAGACCTTTCCTCCCAATTCCTACCCATTAATTACATTCCATGAAGTCTGATTCAGATCCCACAAGTATATATTTGCAAGTATAAATATATACAGGTAATCCTTGATTTATGACCATAAGACAGTCTGCCATCACAATCATAAATCATGATTATTCTAAAATGAAAGTGGTCACGTGACTGACCCAATTTTATGACTTTTTGCAGCAGTTGTGCTGGGTTTAGGCAAAAATGTCATAAAATGCAGTCACATGTCCATGGGACACAGCAAATGTCCATAAATGTGGCCCGGTTGCCAAGTGCCCGAAGTTTGGTCATGTGAGACCATCACAGGTAAAGGAAGAAAATATTTTAATACACCAAAGAGCTATTTTACTGGGCTAGATTGACACATTGCCTGACTTAATATGAGAGGAAGCTTCCTTATTCAAATGAACTCGTAAGATCTCACAAATGGAAAACAAATGCAGATTTGCCATGCCGGCATGCCTAATACTTGATGCTTCAGATAGACTGGCAGCAAGTCAAAAGAATAATGGCAAGGAACCCTAGACAAAGCTTTCAAAAGCAGACTGCTATTTTCATGGAGCAAAAATAAAAAATGGATTGACTTGTACACTGATTCACTCGTAAGCAAGATGGTAGATCAGAACAGACATGAGTATCTCACAGTCCTTCCATGCCAGTTTTCATACCAATGCAAACCATTATTGTGCTGCTATGTAAAGTTGCCATGTTTTGCAGAACCACAAAAAGGATTATTTCTATGCATTATTCGAATTCTTACATAGAATAAACTACCAGACAAAAATGGTTCCCGATAATAGTTCTCACATTCCTGATGTAATAAATATGCAGTGTAATCTAGCCGTGAGTGTAGTAACACCAGGATCAGTTCATGTTCTTTGGTGCTACAGCCCAACACTTTAACTCTTCACTTAGGTATTAAAAGCCAAGCTCATCATAATGGCATTTGAGTGTCTCCAGGGTTTTGTCTGCACTACAAAGTTTATTATTAATCCAATGACTATCCTTTCAGCCATTATTAAATATGATTTGGCAACTAGTTACTGCATCAGCAGTGTTCAATGCCCAATTTAGAAACTATAATTGCCCTACAACAGGCCTGTCCACGGTGCAGGATTCATATCTGGTTTCTATACGCAGGGGAGCCTCATATTCTATCTAGAAAAATATTGATTTGTAAAACAAGGGACCATATTTTCATTTATTTTTCCCCAATAACTTAAATGTAATGGAGAGACATTTTAATATGTAACTCAGCCTTGACCTATTTTCTCTTCTCTTCCTCTCAAACCATGGAACATATTGTAGTGAAGCCTCAATTTAGCAGATCTCAATGCAACAGATGAAATTCCTATGGCATTTACATCATCGGCAAAATAATGTGATTGTCATTTGTAAATTAAAATAAATGACATAAACAGGTGCAAATGAAGTAAATACCATCATTTGCACAATGATGTCATCACAGTGTATATGCTCTCTAATTTAATGGACAATCTGGAGTAACGGGGTAAGTTTTACTAGTATTCTGAAATAGGTTATTATTATTATGTTCTGGGTAAAAAACAAACTGCACTGAAACGTAATTAATTTAGACACATGGCACCCAAGTTATAAATTCTCAGTGATCCATGAAGGTTATTGAACAGGCCTTGGTCAAGTCCCTGATCTGATCTGCACATCATAGTAAGCCATATTTTGTTTAACCAAGGTTTACTTAATAAAAAATAACTGGCTGGGTTGAAAGCCAAGCAAGCCATATTCCATATCAGATTTAGAGAATATGTGAACTCAGAGTCACACTGGCAAAGAATAAATTCCCAGAAATACATATGTTTACACACTATACTTGGATAATCTCTGGAAAAAGGCAAAGGCAGCCTCATCAGGTGTGGAACACTCAAGTTAAACTTGGGTTTAACTCAACTTCAAATTAGCCATTTAGTTTCTGAGGCAAAACATGGTAGTACCAAGTGCAAACTATCCATATCCAGAAGACCCTTCTGTAATACAGGGAATAGAAGGCAAAATAAGGAGCGGGGAATCAAAACAGGTCTTAGATAAAACTGGAGGCCAATACAAAATCTGCACTAGTGGGTCATCCATGAAATAAGTCTGAAACTTACCTGCACCTATCAACATATGATACAGGACTGGTCATCTAACATAAGTAAACTTTGTTGGTACTTTAGAGCCCCGTTTGCTGTTCCAAGAAGAGAACTAGGAAAAGCATATAAAAAACAAAGCTGATGGGCTCTAATTGGTTTCTAGAATCGTGACTTGTATGAACCAAGCAAAAATGATCCAAGAAGTGACAGAACCAAAAGTATCAATGAAGCAACCCAGCATAGGCTCCCAGTCTGAGAGGCAGCATTTGATAGTAACCTAAAGTATTTGTGAAGCACAATTTTGGCTAGCTGCCTCATGAGTAAGCCTCTGCAGTTAACAGCCCCAGCCATCAAGACTCTCCCATAACAGTGAGTTCATAAAGCAGAGAGCAAAGAAGGATGTGTCAACCCCACACTATGTTCTTGGCTTTTTAAAGATTCACGCTGATATGATCTCAAGTGTAAGACTGTGGAGCCTGGAGCTGTATATTATGATGTAGAAGAGGCTGGAGCCAGAAATCTGCCTTTCACTGTCAGGTATCTAAAGGGGCAGTTACCAGCAGGCAGCCTGCCTACCTTTCTTAGTTTCTTATCTCCCCGCAGCAGAAAAGTTTCTTTTGACCTCCTTATAGGTTCTCCCAGGAAGAAAAAAAAAGGAAACGAAGCAGCAGTGTGGAACAGATATGGTCTTAGATCAATCTTCAAGCAACCAATGAAGCCTCTGGAAAATTTCTACCTGGCAAAGCACAAATGGTAGTCAAGTATTTATAAACTATGTAACCTTCCACAAATGGGGCAGAAAAAAAGAAGGGTCTGATAGATTGATAGAGATCCTTTTCACTTTAGGCCCAGTGCACTCAGAGAAGAATTCCATTGCATAAAATAACTGAGATCGGAATCAGATTTCCCAATAACCAGTTAGCACCAGATACTTTCTTCCCTATTAGTTCTTTCAGCCCATAAAAGGAAATCTGACATAAATTCAAAGGACAGGACAACTCAAACTGACAGGTTTTCACTTTAGTGGGACTATCCTAGAGTCGGGGCTACAAATGCAATTCTCTGTCACTATAGTTAACTTTTTAAATAAAGTTCTAAGACCTGCACACGTGTTAGTCATTGCTGGTTCCAACTCTTCAGATACTGCCTTCCTTCTTTCCAAACACCCCAGCAAGGTGAGAGCCTTTATCAGACACATTCTTAATAGCCAAGGAGAGAAGGAGAGGGAGAAAAAAAACTACAAAGCCAAAGAACAGCTAATGTAGAGTGAAGTGTTTGGCATCACTGACATTCTTTTCCGCTTCTCAACAAAAATGTGTGGCATTGTACAGAAGAGGGCAATGGTAGCTGCTCTTCCTTAAAATACACGACAAGAAGAGTACTGCGGAGTAGCTTGTCAGCCACAACTCTTTTAGTATTCATCACAGACAACAGCATGTACAAGTTCATGAAGATTTCTGAGTATATCTTGCCTTGGGAAGAGAGTGGCAATTATATCTGTATTACACTATATACTGCATCTCTATGATAGATGAACTGTTGCAGTATCATTATCTTCCTAGCAAGACAGCCAATTAACACAAAGCCTGGCTATACACAGCATAAAGAAATTTTGTGTAAAAAAAATTATTAATCAAATGGAACTCTCCGCCAATATTGCCAGAAGGTTTCAACAAGAAATCTAGCACTACTGAGAAGAGGGTCACATTTAGTTTGACAAAAACAAGATTGAAGTTTATACAAATGTGCCAAATCAAGTTTTACAGTAGGCACAGGAATTAAACTGAACTATTTTTACAAAGCAGTAACAAAAAAGATTATCAAACTGCCATTTGGCTGCATTCTTTGCTATTAAATTTACATATGTTTACACTTCGAAATGTTCGGTTTTAATCAATATAGCTTTATTTTCACAAACACAGTATTTATAGAAGTACCCATGCAGTAGCAACTAAAACGTTTGGGGATTATTCTCATGGGATGTGCAAATTTTTCCATTCAAAGCAATTACAATACATAGGCAAAAGTGAAGTCAGCTACAATTAGAGTTGTCAGATCATGTTTAACTACATCTTAATCTAATCCATACAATTCCACATCTGGGTCTCATTTCCTGAATTCCTGTAGGTATTTTAGCCACTTTTAAGAACTCTTTCAAGTACAGAAAGTTCAAACAAGCCTACCTTAATCTAAAGATCTTTTTTAAAAAACAGAGCAAATAAATAATTTGCCTTATCTTTTAATCTTTTTCCAAGGCAAAGACCAGCAGCCCCTACCCTCATGAGGATGAGGAAAACAGTTGAACGGCATTTTATATTCATGAGCCAGGTTTCCAACAGTTAAACTCCCAATTGACAAAAAAGTTGGGACAGTACAAACATCATTCCACTCCACATCTTGGGCATACACAAGCGCGCACACACACACAATCCAAAACCAGGGTGTCTTACTATCACTTTTAATCTCAGGACACGAGAGGAATACACACCCCAGTTTAGCCACCAGTCTCTAATGCAAGCACACACAAACAGAGCCCTCACCTTTACTTCCTCTTCAGCTGTGCCAAACATCTATGTATGCACAACTTCCAGCTCTTTCTATGCTGAACTATCCTCACACCAACAGGGGCATTGGCTGAACAGACTACTCAGCGGGGGAGAAAGGAAAGGGAGGGAGGGGGAAAGAGCAGTTCTCCAGCCAAATTCATTTACATGTCAGGCATTTATAGAGACTGGACAGTTTCCTGCCCCAGATCAACCAATCTATGCCACAAAAACACTGATCGAACAAGGAAAGCTCCTACTGGTCTTTTGTGTTCTTCCTATTTGTCGTTCATATTTACACGCACACACACGCACACACCCCTGAGCAATATTATTAAGTAGTAGGTCTGCAATCACATCAAGGAACACCCACCCAGATACATAAGGCAATTTTTATCTTGTCCACTTGCTCCCCTCCACAAACTTCTTTAAATATGACTTCTAAACATAAAACGTACATTAAAAATAGAGAGAAGCATGTGTCAAAATACTTGATATAGAAATTGTTCCCGCAGAGACCTCTCCCAGGCAGAGGCCTTGTCCCTGCCAATAATGAGAACCATGAGATAAGGAAGTAAGATAAACAATGACAACCCCCCCCCAACCAGCCATGAGGAAAAAAAGCAACAAAGAGGGATCTCCCTTCCCTCCCACCATCTAAATACTGTACACTAAGACAGCTGATCCAGAAAAAGGGGGGTTGGTGTTCCTACAAGGTCCTAGGGGGCTTGCAGTTCTATAGCTCTCTCCCCCCTTCCATTAAAGAAATAACATCCTTGAAGTTTCTGGAAGCTCTCATTAGGGGCAGTTATTCATTAGAGCTTTGTATCCAATACCCACACTTTTTCCAAATTATTCCCACAAAGTCAAGATGATCCTTCGGAACACAAAAAGAGTATAACACATCTCTCCAGGATCACTGATATCAACATTACAATGACACCTCATGTAGGACTTCTCTAGCCCCCAAATTTGCAGAAACACAGGCGCATGAAGCAACAACTGGAAAATGTGTGAAAGGAAGAGGAGGGAGGTTAGTGAAACATGTTGCCTGAGAAGATGGCACAGAGCCTTCTCCTCCAAGCTGCAACCCAGCCTCTTAAAATGCAGAAAGGACAATCTGTAAAGCTAAACAGGTGAACATAAGCACACAATTCCAGAGAAGAGACCTACACGCATCTATCTCAAGTTAAGGGGGAAATGACATAAGTGAAAAAAGAAACAGGTCCTGCTATTGAGTAGCCTCCCTCCATTCTCAAAAGATTCAATTAAAACTTTGAAATGAGGAGTTTTCCTAAATGAGAGAATACCCCTTCTTTCCACAAAAGTGCAGATGATACAGAGGACAAACAGGGTTGGGGAGAGTCAGTTCTAGCCTTGAGATTTCTTGGCTGGAACTCAGGGAGCCATCCCATTTTTTAGGGAAAAGCACATGCGAGTGCAGGAAAGAGGTCCTTTCAAAAGAGGAGATTCTCTCCCCCCCCCCACCTCCACACTTCCTTTAAAGGATGGTGAAGAGAACCAGCAAAAAGTTCTCCTTTTGCCTATTACCCCAACACCCAGCATCGCATGTAAGCAGAACAGAAGACCATCTCTCAGATTAACCTGAAGCTGCAATCTTAAGCATGACATTTACTAAGAGCAAACACAGAAACAGTAAGATTTATTTCTTTACTCCTCTTCCAATCTACCAAAAGAATTGGGGGTTTTCATGGGAGGAAAACAACCATGTAAGACTTGCCTTGTCCTCCCCCATTACAAGATCTCAGTCTCCCGCTTCGTTCTCTCTCGCACACAACATCAAAGGCGAACAGTGGACCCCATAACATACAACAGGATTAGACAAGTCCTCCCCTGACCTTGCACATTCTCTCTTCCTTCCCACACTATGAAAGAAGAATCAACTAATTCGACCCCTCCCCCTTTTAACTCTTCTGGGGAAATTGGGAAAGGAAGAAGTGGGAGGAAACGCTTCCTCCCCAAATACTGGAGTGGGGGGGGGGAATTAGAGAAAACTGATATTATTTCACAAAGAGACTGAAATGCCCTTTCTAATAAAAATAGGAGGAGGGGTGAATAGAGAACTGCAAGGGTAGGACTTACCTAAATACACTCATTATCAATTAGTACTAGCCAAAGCTTACCCCCAAAGGGAAAAAAAACCCTAAACCTTAAAAATGCATTATATAGTAAGGTCTCTTCAAAAAGAAAGGCAATATTTCAAATCTTCTTCCTCAACAACCCCCCCCCCCGCAAAAAAAAAAAAAAGATTTGGCTGAGTGGAGAGAAATGGGATATCTTGCCATTCATTAAATAAGCCAGCAAAGAAGGGGAGAGTTCAAAAGTCACTCTGAAGGGACCTCTCCCCATAAAATAATGCCAGAATCTTAAAGAAGCTAAATCCAGTATTAAGGCAGCTCACATTTTCCCCAGCTATTCACATTACTTTACCATCAGGGGGGGAAAAACATATTTGGAAAGGGGAGAGGATGAAAAAAAGTTGACGATAGTGCTTCAATGACAGAGGAGGGAGAAAAATTGGGGGTTCCCCGGTGGGCCTCATAAGGCAGCTTTTGATACTGGGGAGGCAGGAAAGCTTTCCCCTTCCCTGGTCAGTGTATAAACTCCTTGCAAAGTTTCCCACGAGCTTCAATTTAATGCATTTGGTGTGCATGTGTTGGGGGGGGGGGGTTAAGTACAGAAGCAAAAATGTTTTTGGAGGGAGCAGAAAGAAACATATTATAAGATCTGCACATAAAAACACATCTACAGCATTTTCTTTTAGCACTTCTTCCCCCATCTCATAAAATTTAGTCCCTGTTAAGAAGAAAAGGGACTCATTCTAGTAGGGAGGGGGTTTGAAATGAGTGAAAGAAACAGGTCAGACTCCCTCTGTTACAGGTTATTTTAATATTCCTTCCTCTGCATAAAAAAGAAGGGTTTCTTGAGGATGACAGAGTCAGAGAAAGGAAGCAACCCCAGAACATCCCCCCCTTTAACACACAGCTTTGGAAGGGGAAATCAACCTAGAAAATAGAAAAAGCAGAGCTCCACATGCATCTGTTTTAAAAATATATATTATGATGATTTTAGTTCCATATTCTTTCACTTTGTAAAACTGGAGGGCTGTTGCAGAAAAAGAAGAAAGATAGGTATCCAATGGAGGGAGGAAAAAAAAGAAAAATAAGACAGCCCCCTCCTTCTCAAGTTAAATTTCCTTAACTCTATCACCCTTCCCAAACTATGGGACTGTTTAAAAGATACTAATTGTGGGGCTGTTAATAAATAAAAGTGTTGTTAAAGTAGGGTCTGTTTTAGATGGGGGAGTGCAAAAATAAGTAGAAATCGGGAAGGGGGGGGGACAATCTCTCCAGTTATTAATATAACCCTTCACTCTTTTCCCTCCCTTTTAAAAAAGGGACTAGTCGGAAAGGGGGGGGAAGGTTTAAAGAAAAGTGCTGTGGAAGAATTAAATGCGTCTGGGTTTGGAGGAAGGGGCTGCACAAATAATCAAGACTCAAGGAAGAGAGGGCAAACCCGCTCCCCGTTATTGTTATTAGTATTACTATTAACCCCCCGGTGACTCTCTGTCCTATTTATAAAACTAAGGCTGCGGGGGGAGGCTTAAAGGAAACCCGGGTTCCCGGAGTGATGCTGTTTTGGGGAAGGGGCGCTTGGGCGCGGGAGGGGGGGAGGTGGCGAAGCGGCTCCTCCATCCCGGGACAAGCCACCTCGGCGGCGGCGGCGCCATCTTGTTGGGATCGATGAATTGAACAAAGAGGATCAATTTCTGATCGCGGCGGCGGCGCCGGGTTATCGATGGGAGGGAGAGCGGAAAGAGGCGAGGGGAGGCGGGCAGGGCTGGCGGCCGCCACCGCCGGGTCTCAGCCAGGCTTGGAGGGAGCGGGGGGACCCGCAGGAGGGGGGGCGCTGCTTCTGCCGAGACTTTTTTTCTTGAGGGGGGGTGGGAGGTTTTCTTAAGGGGGAAGACAAGGGGGAGCCCCCCCAGGGCGCCTCCGGGGGGGAGAGAAGGGGAGGGCGAAGAAGAGGGAAAGGGGGTCCCATGGAGAGGGGGAGACCCACGCGCCAGCGGACCCCGAGCCTGACCTGCAGCTGCTGTAAATCAAAGCGCTTCCAATATTGAAACATCGATCCCACATTGGCCGCCATCTTGAGACATATTGAGACAGAAGTGAGCGGCGGATCGAGCGAGAGAGAGAGAGGGGCTGGAGAGTGCACGGGGAGGGAGGGAGGAGGAGGAGGAGGAGGAAAGGGGGAAGAGAGAGAGAGAGAGAGGGAGGGAGGGAGCGAGCGGGCGGGCGGGCGGCGGGCGAGACGCTCAGAGGAGGGAGAGAGAGAGAGAGAGAGGCCGGCAGCAAAGCCAGGCAAGTCGAGGGCGCGCGGAAAACCCGGACCGGCGAAACAGGGAGCTCTCGGAATGGCGGGCTGGACTGCCAGCCCAGGGAGAGAACATTACTGTGGGTTCAGACATTTTATCTCTGCGAAACGGGCATTCTTCCTTTGTGTCCACAACAAGAAGACACGCTTTATGCTGTTCTCTTTTGGACTTGGAACCCAAGTTATTCTTTTTTTTTCTTTTTTTCCTCTTGCGCTGCATGCACACTTGCTGTATGTAATGGATCTGTATTTTTTTTTTTTTTTTTTAAAAGACGCGGAGTAACGCACGTATATATATGCAACCCCAAAGTCATGAACAGAGGCATAATATCTTGGAGGGAAAACAGTATTAGAATGAAAATGGATCTGAATTCATTTTAAAAAGTCACCTGAAATGTTTACATCCTTACTTTTTGGATAACTTTTAACAGCGATGGTTTTCTTTGGCTTTTCTTATGGATATGGATCTGTGTGCAGATTTAAGAGTCATTTATTTGTGCATTTTATAAAATACAGCGATACGTGGAATAGCTGTGCTGTAAAACTATCTGTAAAACTATTTTTATTATTGGAACATCAATAATAAAAATAAAATGCAATTACTTTTAGGCAAAAAATAGTACTGTCCTTAAAAGAGGTAGTTTAAACTTTTAATCTATGGTGTAAAGAACATCCCACCTGAATACAACATGTATTTTGATAATAATGGAAGTACAATAGATCCTCATAAATATAAAATATAGAAAAGTGTTCAAGGGTAGTCCAACAGTATTCATCCCCAGAGCCCCTCTTTTGGGGGGGGAGGTTAGAAACATAAAATACAATTAATTAAAATTCATCTGGGCTTCACTTTCCTAACTTGTATTTAAAAGATTGCAATAGTAAATATATCTTAAAACAGGAGATTTACTCTTGCAAACATACATGTGTTTATAAATGTGCAGAATTAAATACGATTCATCAATCAAATGCACGACCTCAGCACTGCCTCCTCCCCTCCCCCATCCAAAGTCTTGTGTGTAGCCACTGCATCTTACTATCAAACAAAATGTTAATGTGAAAGAAAAGAAATATTACATCAATGGGAAGTCATCCCATTAACTATTTTGAATTAATGGAATTTGATCGAAATTGAACTGACTCCTTCTCCTGGCCTTGCCTTCCTTTTAGGAGTTGTGCCTCTGCATACGGTATAACTCCAAAGTCAAGCAGACTCCTTGAACCTCCCCCCTGCCTTGACAATAATAAATGAAATTAGGCATTTCTTTGCTTCCTTCTAATGGTTGTGTGGATTTTTGCAGCCCAGAGCTATAGCCCTAAATGAGATGGGATGGGAGGATTCTTTTCTGTCTCCAATATGCGGAGGCACACTTATTCCTATTAATGTCTCACATGTCACACACTTAGAAGCTTTCTGCTGAAACTGGAACCCGAAATCAACTTCGTTTTGAATTGCAGTCTAGTTCTTTTTCAGCAGCAGCAAATGCGCATGAGATGACTTCGGTAGAAATAACGCTGCTTGAATACGTGTGCACAGGCGTACAACTTAAGCTGAGGTCATATAACTAAGCCTTTTGAGCTGCAAGTGCTAATGAGTTTGATGGGGCAGGTACACAAGTCTATGCATGTTTATTCAGACATGTCCCAGTAGTTCCATGAATCTTACTTTCTAGTAAGGCTGTGTAGGATGTCAGTCTTGAGTTTCCTCCAGGCACTCTGGAAGAGTTTGCATATCTTTCTTGCCCGCCGCCCGCACTACTAGCAAACTGCAATTAATGGGAACATTAGTTGTTATGTAAATGGCAGCTTCGGTACAGGCAGGGCATATTCTAAACCTTGAATGGATTGGAGCGAGAGTTAAAACGCTTTCATTTTACAACAGTCTGGATAAAAAAAGTTGTCTTTTAAAGCTGCTATTTGCATTTCAAGAGAATTTTCTGGTGACCCCAAGAAGACTTTACTTGGAATTGGAAACAGCTAACCTCTGCCCAAAGTAGAATCTCAAACTTAAACTAACAAGCACTGCATGAGGACTAGTTCATTAGCCCAAAAGCTAGAACACAGAAGCTTTTTCTATATTTGTGGAGTCCTATATACTCTCTGAGCTTGATGGTTTGCTTGCAGATGTTTCACTATCTGACTAGGTAACATTTATCAGTTCTTTTCAAGTTTGTGTGTGTATGTCTTTGAATCAATTTTGACTCCTGGTGAGTGCCTGGCGATGTCCCTGCCATTTTCTTGGCAAGATTTTCAAAAGTAATTACCATCTTCTACCTAGGGCTGAGACAGTGTGACTGGTCCAAGTCACTGGTCCAGTTGGCTTTGTGTCTAAAGCAGGACTAGAACTCACAATGCCTTAACCCATACTGTACACTAAACTAGCTCAAAAATGTCTCCTAGGGGTCGGGGAAATGAAGAAAATTAAGACTTCCACAGTATGCCATTAAATATTTTTTTCAAAAAGTAAAAACTACAAAAGACAGCTACTTGCAAAACAGGGCCATTTTTCTTTGGTCACTTAGCTGGCAGCATTTTTTATTAACCAAAACACTAATATTTAGTTTATCACTGGGTTATATATAATATTTTTCCAAGAATATGCCTAAAAGAATTATAAATTAGGAAACCTATCCCACTAAGAACTGCACAAATTCTGCTGCTGCTTCTCTCTTCTAGCTGAGTGGTGGAGGATGTGTGTGTCTTTGTTCTTTCTTTCTTTTGCTTTCCTTTTTTCACCTCCTTGCCTAGCAAAGCTCTTTGAAATGTGAATCCTTGTTTGCCCACTGTCTTTCCATCATTGCCCAGCAGAGAGACACTCCTGGCTGGGTGGTCAAACCCGAATCTCCTCTCCCTTGGGAAACTTCAGCACCCCTAGCCTGTCCTTCCTTTTCTGCCACCTCTGGAGAGAGAATTCAGCATCACCTCAGAAGCAGTGCCCACCATGGGCACAAGGGTAGGCAGGGACCCAGGGCTGCTGGGAAAAAGCCTCAGGGCAGCAACTGCCTAACAAAGCCAACTGGGCCCTACAGTTGCCCAGAATAAGGTGAAGTGCTAAGCCACCTCCCATCAGGATGGCCCTTTTCCTGGAGAGCTCCTCATGGCCTCTAATACTACTTTTGCAGATTGCTGACAATGATTTGGAATTCACAATTCGGAAAACGCTGCCATCAGCCCTTACATGACTGCTACCAGTTGGGACATACAGAGCAACAAGCTAGTCAGTCACATCTGAGGCTAGTATTTTGAATGAGCACACCCATGTGGTTAATATATTATGGTAGGTGGTTGTGAGAAGCAGAAAACTGGCTTGAGTAAACTTTGGTTAAAGGAAGCAGCAGGAAGCACATCGTGTGAACACAACCACTGTACAGGTAGTTCTTGTTTAGCAACCATCACTGGGACCGGGAACTCAGTCATTAAGCAAAGCGGTCACTAAGTGAAACCACAACTGTACTTATAATCATACTTCAGCTTCCCTTTGCTTTGTAGACCTGTGAAAGTCCCAAGTGCAAAGATTGGTTGCAAAGTTATGTTTTCATCACCATTGTAAGCGATCTGAGGCAATTACTAAGCAAGGACTACATCTATAGGTCTGATGGGTCAACAGCCCCTCTATTGGATTATCTCCCTCTGCAAGGCAATTCCAGCTTGCATGGATAGACAGCTATTTTCAGGCTTGACTCAGGGAGAATGTGGGGAAGGGTGTCAAAAAAGTCACAATGGCAGTACTGTAGTGACTGTGCAATCAAATCACTGCTTCTTTTTTACATTTGACACTTACAAGCTACAGAGTCCCAAGAGATGAAGAAAAAAATGGATATAGCCAGAGATAAAAGTAAAAGACCCTCCCACATGTCCCCCCCCTTTCAGCTTTCTTTCCCCTTGTCGGTTGCAGAGAAAAGGCTGAGTGGTCTTCCCCTAGATCTTAAATGATTCCTTGCAAAGAGATTTGAAATTAGCACAAGGGCTGCTCATTGTCAAGCATCTGCTCTATTTGCAAAATGCAGGTTTACAACAGGTCTGCAGTACTGCCTTTCACACTCATGTGCAGGCAAAACCCTTTCCCATTCACACATCTGCAGCACAACTAGTAGAATTAAACAGCTGCAAGGGTTCAGCAAGGTTAAGCCCATGCTCATGTAGCCCCCCCCCAGGTCAAAAGCAGTTCAGATAGTGTCTGCCCTTAGCCAAGCAGCTCCCTTTGGGGCAAGCATGCACCCCATCATTGCTGTCATGTAATAAGTGTTCCTAAGTATTTCTTTTATTTTGCGTATCTCAGTTTCACCCCCCCTCCCCACTCTTTGCCATGCAAAACCTTCCCTCCTTCTACTGCCTGGGCTGACTGTTTTATTGCAAGGACCAGATCCAGATGATTAGTTAGTTTTCAGAATTGGGAGGAAACAGGAAAGTAGGGATAAGGGGGAGCAGGGGATAAACCTAAACTGATGAAAAATAGAATGGAATAGAATAGAACGTTGATTATTAGGATCCAGGTCACTGCTGTACACTGAAATAATGGGTTGTACATGCGTTATCTTTGAGTGCCATGGTGGCCTAATGGTGAAGACACTTGCCTCCCACTCAGAAGATTGAGAGTTCAATTCTAGATAGCGGCAGATATTTCTCTCCTAGGGCATGAAGGAAAAAGATACATTCTGTGAATTCCCCTGGTGTCAGGAAGGGCATCTGGCCAGTAAAGGGTCATAAAAAAGGGAGTTTTACATGTATTATCTTTCCTGATTTTTCTCACTGTGTCTCTAGTTTTACTGTTGCCACTGTTTTTATTTGTTGGTGAAAAGGGGCTAATTGAAAAAATGCTTAGTCTTTAGTTTAGTCTTCCAGTCACTTCTTAACTCCCTCAAAGATACTCGCATATTTAAATACATCAGATAAATACGGTAAGACTTATAACAAGTAAGTTAAATGTAAAACAAAGGGGATGCAGTGAGAGTTGTTAAAAGGATCTCTCTAATTTGGGGAGTTGATGACAAAAAGCACTGCCCTTCACCTATCTAAATCTCTAATTGAATGGTCCCAGGTTCTAGTATTTGTGCATTTTTTAAAATGCTATTAATTTTTTTTTGTGTTTCTATCTCTATTAATTGTCTTTTTTTTTTTGAATTAAAACAATCCTGAATTGTTGTAACACTGCAGGATCCTATCTGAGTCAGTCACCGGCTGTGTGTGCACAGACAGAGAAGCTCCCCAAGGATGGGCTCCAGCAGCAGTCTGAAAGCTTGGAAGACTAAATCTCTGCTCCCGGTGAGGGACTCAGATTGGATCCAGCAACATTATCCTGGCACGTGTATATTTGCCTTCATTCGTGAGGTAACTTTAGCCTCCTGATCATTCTGTATGCCCTGTTTGTTGATATCTTCTATTTAAATCTGTATTGTGGTGCCCGAAATGTAAAATCGGAGAGCATTTGTTTCTGCAGTTGCATGTTCAGCCTGACTCAACGGCATCTAATCACTTTTTTTTATTATTGTTTTAAATTTTATTGTAAGATAAAAATACGAAGGGAAACAAAAGTTAGAAAAGTGAGAGAAAGAAGAAGAAAGGTGCAAAGAAAGAAAGAAAAGTACTGACTTCCAACTATTTTTCACTGCAGTAAAATACCAAAAAATTTTTACAACTTCAACCTTTTGCTTTACATTTTACAACATGTCAAGACATTTCTATAATAAAATCATTCTAATCATCAAAACCCAAAGTCAAAGTTTCATATTTTTTTCACTTTTGAGCAAAAACCCAGAAATGGTCTGCAAATAGAACAAAAACTAGACAAATTCTTCTCTTTGATTAAAACAGTCACTTTTGCATTTTTGCCAGCTCCATCCACTCCTCCATTGTGGGAATTACAGCAGTGTGTCTTTCCATCTTCATGCACAGCAGTCCTCAGCTTACGACCACAATTCATAAGTCACTTTTTTCACTGCTGTTGTAACTTTGAATGGTTCCTAAATGAACTATTATTTTAAGTTGAGGACTACCTGTATAAGATTCTCAGGCACCTAACTAATAACTCATATTGAGCATTGGGCAATCTCATGATGATTTCAAGACCACTTACTGTAGCTTAATTATATGGTTTTTCCGTTTTTATTGTTTGATTTTATAGGATATTATGTTGTCATATTAATTCTTTTTGTCATCTGCCTTCTGCAGTCCAGTAAATATTGTGGAACAATATAATTTTGTTGAAATAAGTCTTCCCCAATCTGGAACTCCTGGCTAGGAATCATGAAAGTTGAAGTCCAGTGTATTCGGAGGGCATCAAGCTGTAGAAGCCTGGCTTACATAAAATCAAATTGAGCAGGGCATAAGGCAGTAATATTCGAAACTTTTAAAGGCTGTCAGCAAAAAAAGTAAAAATAAACTGTTTACCTAGGTCACAACAAGAATGACAAATAATGGAGTCAAGAGGCAAAATGCATGTTTAGAGGAAGTAAGTGGTTCAGCCTGGTGGAATTTTACCATTTCAGGAGGCTGCTCACATTTCTTCTCCCAACCAATGCAAAAATGTAACATCAGACAGAAAGCTAAACCAAACCTTGGATTTGGGTAGTTTTTAACATTATTGGTTATGCAATTCCACCATGCCATCATCCCATCATTTTCATGAGTAATCAAAGAAAACTAGGCCATTTGAGTCTTCTGAAGGTATACCTCAACGTTAAGGAGAAGCAACGTCAGGACTGGCCCTATCACTGAGCAAAGTGAGATGTTTGCCTCAAGGAGAAGATTCTATGGGACAGACAGCTGGGATAAACACTTCGATCCTTCCTCATCCCATAAATCAGGCTATTATATATAGATGCAATGGAAGATTTGGCATCCTACCACCATCAGTCCACTGACTGATTAGTTTCTCTTCCTGAGATAGTAGAGAAAGACATCTTGTTTAAGGCAGCATGATGTCTTGGCCCATGCCCAAAGAGCATGGATCCATGACCAATACTGGGAAATGTTTCCGGTTATTGAACAATAGAAATCATCCAGGGAAAGCCGCAAGATCTCTTTTCCTGGAGGCTCTTAATATAAGACAGGATTATAATCCATCATGCTTTACTTAATTCTGGGAATTGTCTGATAGCAAGAGGATTCGGCTGAAGAAGTCCTAGACTCTCTTCAGATATGCTGCTGTGTTTCAGACATGGAAAAACATGATGAAGAAAAGCAAGTTAAGGATAGAGAAGAGAGGCAAATACATCAGTGTAAAATTGTTAGATGATCACAATATAGAGAAATAATACAACTAAAGAAGGAATAGGGTTTTTTTTTTAGCAAAGCTCAGAAAATAGTTACAGGCTCAGAGGCAACTTGGAAAAGCACCAGAGAATCCTGTTTTGTTTATTCTTAGTAAATCATGCACTTTTCTAAGAATAACTTGTTTGGTTTTCGTTTAGAGTATTGTGTGGACCCAACCATTCCAGTCTGTAAACCAGAACTAATGTTATAGAACACAAATGAGCCACTGGAGCAATCATTAATGTGATGGAAAATTTTAAATACATAGGGAGCAATCCTTTTTACAGAATTTAATCAATGCAACTGAATATTAATTAAGCTTAGATTTAAATGAAATGAAACCATATGTAATTTTTGCCCTAAGGATTTTCTTGGCACAATATTTTTTTTAATGAATGCCCTGATATTACACTCATATGGTAGTGAAATGTCGAACTCAGAAAAAAGTTGCAATTTATGGTTATGCAGTTTAGGAACCCAACCAATTGTTTATTGTTTTAATCTATGTAAGGATGGAACTGTCTTGGCAAAATCTCTGATTTCAAAGGGTGAGTGCAAATGAGAATAAATGGTGGTGACATCATAAGGAAAGCAATACGTACCACTCAAAATGCATCAGGGTATGCAGTGGGGCTAGTGACAAGTTCCTTTAAATAAAATTCATTTGATTTCTGCATTTTAAAAAAAAACACCTGCCCCTATCAATAATGAAGATGTGTTATTTTTTAAAAATGAGGTGCTAAGGAAAGTAAACATTCTTCCAAGTTTCAAATTCTGCACAGATAGAAACATTCTTGATCCTAATATGTCTGCCCTTCTTTTCTGGATCTAAGATGCCTTTTTCAGTGATTTTAATATGCTAGTAAGAAACTAAGATTGAGGAAAAAGTCATCCTAGAGAATGTTTGAGTGTATGCTAAGAGTCTTATTAAGTGACTTCAGCACTTAATAAAAGAAACTAAGAACTGATGCATACCTGCTAAATCACAAGGTGTTTGCTTGTTCCTGTCTTATAGTAATATACAAATGGCTATTATGGCCTCCTCTGCCAACTTGCTCATAAAAGATCCTGGTTTATTATTAGGCAAGTAAAGGTAAAGGTTTCCCCTTGTCCAGCTGTATCCAACTCTAGGGAATGGTGCTCATCTCCGTTTCTTAACAGAGGGAGCCAGCAGTGTCCAAAGACAATTCCGTGGTCATTTTGCCAGCGTGACTATATGCCAAAGCACACAAAGAATGCTGTTACCTTCCCATCAGGGTGGTACTTATTTATCTGCTCGCATTTGCATGCTTTCAAACTGCTAGGTGGGCAGGAGCTGGGGCAAGTAGCGGGAGCTCATCCCGTCACGCAGCACTCAGGTCTCAAACCTGACCTGTCAGATTTTTCAGCTGACAAGCTCAGCGTCTTTGACTGCTGAGCCATCATGCCCCTTATTAGTAGGCAAACCAGGGCTATATAAGTAAATACTGGTCTACTCCAACACATAGAATTCCCACAGAAAATTGCTTGACTCTGGATACACTTGTCCCTATTGATGATACCCTGGACTGAATCCCCCTTTAATTTTACTCTCTCCTAGAAGGGGTCAGAGGGTTAAGTCTAAAATACCATACTATACTGATAAGTGACTGGGCAATAACCATATTACAAAGATTTTGAGATCACTGCATCGGAAGTAAACCAATGGGGAGCTAGTGGGCAAATCCAAACGCTAGTCAACAGATTTCAACTGACAATATTGCTGCTATTGATGTATAGGTTTTAATTATTATTAGTTGACTTGAGCATTCCATGGAAAGGTGGGGCAGAAGTATTTTAAATAAATAAATAGTTATGTATAAATATGCCAAACTAGGTCTATGAACCAGCCTGAAGGCATTCTTGCGTCTTGGCCCCACTTCTGGATTTTACATTAATGCTAATTAAGAGGCTTGTGGCACCTTAAACACTAATGATATTTGTATTACATAAACATTTGTGGATCACAGACCACTTCACTAGTTTATATAACAAATCAGTTGCAAAAGATATATATTTTTGTTGTTGTTCTTGCAAAAATTAGTATAACTTCCAGTCTGGAATCTCATTCATGGGAACCTTCCAAAAACTGCTCTCTATGACTTCTGGATCTTGTATATAACTTTTCTTTCTCTCATAATAGTTTGCAAATTTTAATTTGATGTTATATGGGAGGGAACTATATTTTGTTTGGATTGGGAGACTAAATACAGATAGGATAAAATAACAATAAACATAAAAATCTTGAAAATCTTATTGCAGCATTTCCATATTCTACTTCTGCCACAACTCTCTTTGACTCCTCTGTATTTCTATGCCCTTTGAAGAAAGAAATCTGATGGCATTTTCTAGATTATGCAATCCCTTAGGGACAGAAAATTATTTTCTCCTGTTTTATATATGGATGGTATTATTATCAGCCTAAATCAATCCTCTGCAGGATGAAGGCATGTTCATTGAAGAATTTGTACTACAATCTATTATACTGATTCAGTATAGTTTGGATATTGTTTAACTTCCCGGTCTTGGGTGAGAGGGAGTGACTGGTCCAATGTTATCTAGCCAAGGTCCATGCCTAAGGGATGATTAGAACCTGAATCTCCCAGCTCCTGATCCAACATCTTAACACTACACCATCCTGTCTTTAGATGGTATTATATAAATAAATAAATAAAATAAATAAACGCTTACTTGGGGCTGCTCGGGAATGAATTGTATGCATGTGTTCATATATATAAGACATGTGTGCATGTCCATGTCAGAGAAATGTGACTAGTTACCTACTGATTTCACAGATCAAATTTTAGAGGATTGAATTTTGAAAAAACGATCAGTTATTTTTGTAGTGTAAGACCCAGGAAAGTAAGCTCAGTTAGCATCAGTTTTATGAGGGGAAAAAAACCCACCCCTCCAACCTCATCCAGCCTTTGGTTTGAGTCATGCCTCAAAGATAATGTATAAATGGGACACTTTGACAAATTCAACTCTCGATTTTTTATTTATGTTTCTTTCAAAAAGAGATTATTCATACACATTGCTTGTGAAATCAATACTGACCTTCCCACTGAAACTACTGCACTGAAAAATCATGGCAAAGGTTTCCATGGCTGTATTTCAAACTCTATTACTGGGGTTGTACTCCGTCTCCAGATTTGTCTTCATTCATATTAACTTGGCTGAGTGTGAATTTCTTCCAAAGGCATAGCATATTTGTTGGATGCAGGTTGTACATACATATTGACCTGCAATAATCCCAGTTTCCTAGCACTTGTCACTTGTACATCACTATTCTAGGTACCAGAGAAGAATTTTGGCAAAAAATGATCAGATAAGAATGAGCTGATAAGAACTTTGGCAAAAAAAAAAAAAAAAATTAAGGCCAGGCAATAGGAAGTGAATCAGCATTTGGGGAAAACAATATTAAGCAATTTTTGTAATAATCCCTCTAGTTTTAAAGAAATTCTGCGTAACAGTCTTACTTTTGCAATAACCATGTGCAATAACAAACCTGTCAGCTGTTAGATGGGGACCAGGAAGAAGTCACATTGATTGAGCCAATCAACCCAGAGAAAGAAACAGTGATAAAAACAAAGGAGGGATACTATGCACAAAAGAATGGTTAACAATGAGAATGCTAAAGTTCTAAAAGTGTAAAAAAAAAAAAAGCCAGTCAGTCAGAAAATACCATCTTTACCAAAGTTACATGGTTAGAATGCAATATTGCGGGCTGACTCTACCGACTGCAAGCAGTTCGTTCCTGACTGGCTCAAGGTTGACTCAACCTTCCATCCTTTCGAGGTTGGTAAATGAGGACCTAGATTGTTGGGGGCAATATGCTGACTCTGCAAACCGCTTGGAGGGCTATAAAGCATTGTGAAGCGATATATAACTCTAAGTGCTATTGCTATTACTACATACAGAATATTTGGAAGCATATTTTCAATGAGGCATAAAGCTACATGGAACTTTTAGGGAAAACTACTTATTCTCACTGATACAAAATTCCCAGTGTACTTTTAAGTATTCACCATCAATCAGGGTCCATGGGTATGCCTAGCAGCACTTTGACTGTAAAAGATCCCATAACACCTGATAGATCTGAATTGGATCTGAATTCCTGAGTCTTTGGTTTAATACATTACTGGCAAAACTCTCGCTTTGACAGTAATAGAATAGTGCAGTGAAGGGTAGTAGGGAGTCATACAGAAGTTCTTTCTAACATGAGCCAATTTGCTACAAAAACATCTGGTAAAAATTCAGGGCTTTAAATCTACAGTAATGTTTTCTGCAGTAATATTTTAGAAATACATTTGGTAAGTATTAAATTGCTATGTTGTAGCTGATAATATTTATGATCGTAATGTGTTAAGCAGAGGTTTAGAGCTGTCAAGAGAAAGAAAATGATTGTCATATGGCCTAACAAATGAGATGAGGATGTAAATTACATTTTATTGTATTTTTTAAGACTTTATTGTAATCTTGTTCAAAAGAACTATGTCTTTGTCAAGTCATTGCTTGTTTTTTTTTAAAAAAAGAATAGCAACCTCAAGTGGTACCTTAAGCTGGGGAATAAAACAGAAAGCTTTATTGTGGAACTGGTAAGTGCTGAGCAATTTCATCTCGGAAGGAAGATGGATCAGACAATGTCAAAGCAGAAATTGAAAGGATGCTGTGTTTCTAGATGATAATTCTGCCAGTACCCATTTCTAACTTAATAGCAAAATAGACCTATTTATATAGTTGGCTTTATCATTCTGATGCTAAAGACAAAATGGTTCTGTGAACAGTATCCGTATCACTAACAGACAGTATCTGCACACATACTTAATTAGGCTTTGCAATTAACTAAGCTCTTGTATGACTGAATGCGACCATGATTTTCCTGATTTTAAATACCAGATTGGTTACCCAGGCTACTTTACCAAAATATCCCAACACCTAGGGCTGTGTAGGGAGTGGAGACCTAGCCATCTGTCTCAAGACGCAACAGATTTGTTTAAAGCAGTATTTCTCAACCTCAGCAACTTTGAGATCCCAGAATTCCCCAGCCAGGCCTTTATGACCTGACATCTACTTCAGGTATAATTAATCCATCTTGCTTTGTTGAGATTGGTGCCCACCTGAAAACTGGGAAATTGGGGCTAACTGCCTGGAGTCATCAAGGAGTGTAATGGGTTGTGAGAATAACCTTGAGAGACCGGAGGAAGAGCCCCAGCCTACACAATGGTCTAATAAGAAAAATCTGAGCTCATAGCTGGGATTGGGGTAGAGAAAGCATCTCAGAAGTGACCTCTCTAGTTCTCTGGAACATAAAGGCAGGGGAATGGGGAAGTGCTTTCAGACTTGCAAGATTCTGTTGCTGTAACCTTACAATAAAGATAATATTAGTATTCTTGGTTTTGGTTTCCTGGTCTCAACTATCTTGAAGAGCTGACAAGGAGTCAGTGGTACAAAATGCTGAAATCAACCAATCAATAAACCCATTATCAAAATTCAGACAATATAGTGAACCATAGGTTGACACAGCCAAAACTAACCTAGGTTATCCAAGTTAAGCATATTGCATACATACAGCCACTAGATCTTCCTGAGAGATTAAGGACCTCTGCCTTCCCTAAGTATGACTACTTGGGTGGTATATCTAGCCCTGACCCCAGCACTTTGACACTGCTTCCAACCCCATTGTCTACCACCTCAACTGACCTATAGAAATCTAGAAGCCTCTCTCCTCCATGACCATAAGTTCTGCTTTACAAAAGATAGTACTGTACTTTAGGGCTGTCAGGAAACTGTTTCCATTTGGTAGTTTCCCTTTGTATAGATGGCTTTCGGTCCAAATTGTTAATAGAGAAGGCTGCCAGGAACAGAAAAAGACCCTAAAGAGAGTCTTCTCCTCTAATGTGTAAAGGGAAGCAATTATGTAAAATTTGCATCTCCAAGTATTGCAGACAAACATCTGTTGTCTTAAAGAGAATGGTTTCCCCCTATTTCATGACACCAGCAGCTTTGTAGAGGCCCCTGAATTACTCCAACTGAAAACAAACTGTTGGAGGAGGTTGTCCCTGGGCTAAAATCTTAAGAGTTGGAAGAGACTATAGAAGACAACTAATCCAACCTCCTGCTTAATGCAGGACATCCAAAACGTTCCATCTAACCTCTATTTGAAGAACTCGAAGGAGACCTCACTACATAATGTCACAACCTGTTACACTTGCTGATAACTTATATTGTCAGGAAGTTCTTCCTGAAGTCTAATCTGAACCTACTTCCTTATACTATAACCCATTGGTCCTATTCTTGGCAACAATACAGAATACGTACACTCCCTCTTCTGTGTTACAACCTGTAGAGAATAAGAAAGATGACCTTGACAGGAATTTGCAAGAATCATTAATTAGGTAAAGGGGAGTGAAACAATTTTTATGTCCCGAGAATCAAGATAGTATTATGAAGCAGATATCTTCCTGATTCAGTGAAGTATGGGAACAGCGAAGAGGTACAGCACAGACTTGCAATGTTCTCTTATTCTAGCCAATCTCCATAAAAGTAATTCTAGCGTTCCTGTGGAGTTGATTTCTTGGTGTGATCCACCTAGTGGAACTGAGAACAACCCTTCATATACTTGAAGACCACTATTATATCTCCACCGTGAATTTATGAGGCATTCCAGGACTCTTGTTACCAAGTTAAAAGAATCATTTATTAATAGTGCCAGTTTATTTGCTTAAAACTATTGCCATCTGGGAATTTTGGGAACTGCAGTCTCAAACTCATTGGCAGGATACCAGGTCTACAGGAGGTCTGAATTCACATATAACACCAACTCATGGTTTTGTATTATGTTGAACAAGCTGAACTAAATTAGATTGCATGTAACTCTAAACTAACACACACTTTATGGATTATGATATATGGGAGCCAAGCCCAGTAGAGGCAGAATTTTTTTTTTAATTAAAATGGTAGAACAGAATAACTTCAGAGCAAACTAATGAATGTTCTGTCACAGTTATAGCTGTGAGAGTTAAACAGAAACTTTTTATGATCAAAGGCTGCTTTCAGGGCAACTAGGGAAAAAAAAACTTCTAACAGAGTTCTATAACTTCACAAGGAAAATGGACTTGGCACCAAATATGACAGCCTTCATCTATCCCTCCATAAAGAAAAGCAAAATGTATCCATGCCATATAATGTTGCTTTGTTATCCTGTCCTGGGCTAGTGCTGGGCTATCAATAAGGCATAACTGGCCTGAGTGGTTTCTGAATTTGTAAGGGAGGAGACCATTCCTCGGGAATTGCCAAAATTTTACAATTGAAATTAATTCAGAATGCTGTTTCAAAATGACTGCATTTGGGATAAATGTAGAGACTTATTTCACTCAATTCCTTTCTCATCTCAAAAGCTGCTTCCCAGTAGCTTGAATAATCAAATAGAAATGAGCACAAAATTCTGTTCCCAGCTTGCAAACTGCTGACTTCCTCCCTTTCTGCCTTCTGAAAAATTGTCTGTATTCAGATAGTATACTAAACTATAACATAGTATGATGAAAATATGCCATGGTTATCTTCAAGCATGCATACTCCTTTCTTAAAGTCAGCTGCCTTCATTTCTTGGTTGAAGTAATCTGCAATCAAATATGTCAGAAACTCACATTTGAAGCTGACCCATTTCCATCAAAGTAAACATTAACCACAATTAGTTGGATTTAGGCAACAGGGTACATTTTTACTTCAGTAATGAAATGGAGAGGAGGATGCAAAAGACAATAATAGTTATACAGGTAGTCCTTGACTTATGACCACAACTGAGCTCAAAATTTCACTTACTAAGTGAAACATTTGTTAAGTGAATTTTGCCCTGTTTTACGACCTTTCTTGCCACAGTTGTTAAGTAACTCACTTTAGTTAAGTTAGTAACATGGTTGTTAAATGAATCTGGTTTCTCTATTGACTTTGCTTGTAAGAAGGTCGCAAAAGGGGATCACATGTCCCCAGGACTCTGCAACCATCATAAATATGAGTCAATTGCCAAGCATCTGAATTTTGATCACGTGACCACAGAGATGCTGCAACAGTCGTAAGTATGAAAAATGTCCTAAGTTATTTTTTTCAGTGCTTTTATAACTTTGAACAGTTACTAAGTGAGCTGTTGTAAGTTGAGGACTACCTGTATTAGTCCAAAAGGAAAACGAATCCATAAAACATAGTTAGGTAATTCCTTTATTGGAACCAACAAACACAACACAAACTCCTTATCAGATAAATGTTTTCCAAAAACAAGGAATTGCCAAGTTTAACTCTTGGTTTTGGTCTAATGGTTTGGGGTGTGTGCGTGAATTCTGTCAACAGGCTATCCTGGTATGCTAGCATGGGAAAATTAGTTGTGAAAACTGAAGCGGGATCATTGAAAAGCTTGTGTGGCATCATGTCTGGGTTTCAGAGCCTCAACAGCCCATGTTTTATGAAGAACATGCCAACAAGCTCATTTTCAAAATCCTTGTCTTTCAGAATAGTGGGGACAAATGCAGAATGTTATTAAACAAAGGTAGTCAGTGAAGGACAGCTTTAAAGTATTCATACACAAACTATAGGAGATGGAAAGCTAATACCACGTCTGCTTCATTTCACAATGGTTTCATACAGAAAAATGATTAAGCAACACAGCCATCAGGGTGGCAAAAATTCCTTCTAAAGGTAAACAGACCACCCCACAGAAGCATAACTGAACTTCCCTATATATACTAACCAACAAAGGCAGTGCATTACAGTCATTAAAAGTAAAAAATTGCTTTATTAAAATAAGTGTGAATGGGGAGGGAAGATCACATACATTGCATTAAAGATAGAGTGTCTATTGTATCCTGAAAACTGCCAGTACTGTAAATGATGCATTTGGATGTGGAAGTGGCTTAAATCTAAATTCAAATTTTAAGGTGGAATATTCCAAAGTGTTCCGTGAATATTATATGAGGGATTTCAGATACTTTTCTCCAGCTTGAGGCCATAGGAGATTAAATTGCCCAGCCTACGGGTCTAGAAATTTCCTCTCTGCGGCACTGTGTGCTCAGACGGTGTTTCTTGAATTCCACATGTGTTGTCATCTCAGAAGGCAAGGATGTATGTAAAAAGGCTCTGAAGTTGATTTCAATGCACAGATGCATTCTTTGGGTAGAAGATGGTCCTTCAGATTTTACTGACTCATACTGTACATTGCTTTTAAGAGAAGGACTGCTTTGAATACTGTAAAGAAATAGACTGGAAACCAGTGCTGCTCTGCAAGTATTAGTGAAAAACAATCCAAATTAAAACTATTGCTATTGTATTTCAGAACTGCTGCTATTCTTGAGTAGATTTTAAAACCACAAACAATGCATTTGAAGTATCTAACTGTGGAACGAGGATGCTGCATATATAAGTGTAGGTCTGGTTACTTTTTGATTATTACAGTGGTTTCCAAATTATATGCCAGAGAATTATGAGTGATCAGAATATTGCCAGTGATTCCCCAGTATTTTCAGTATCAAAAGAGTAAGAGCAGAAAGAATAACCTTTTGTTTAGATTGATATTTTACCAGCAGGATGGGAACCAAATCTTGTTTTAATTAGTGTAGTCACCAAAATCTTAAAATGAGGAAACATTTATTTGCTTGTTTATCACTCAGATTTGTATAGCCACCCATCTCACAAAAAGCAACTTGAGATGGAAATGCCCCACTCATCCTTAACATAATTACTGGGGAGATAAAACATTTCACATTGATTGGTTGGTTGATTATATGCCATCAAGTTGGTACTGACTCTGCACCTATCTCCACTATAACTAAATCCGTATACATTCTCTTCTTCTCCTTTTCTCCATTTTTCTCAGTGTTACAGAACTAGGTCTTCATGTAACATATCCAAAGTATAGATCATTTGAGCCTGGTCAGTTGTGCCTCTGGATTGATTTGTTCAATGAATTTGTTTTCTTGTCTATCCAGGGTATTCTCAGGAGACTTTTCCAACAACACCAAAGTTCAAAAGCACCAATACTGTTTCTACCCTGCTACAGTTTTGGGATTACTATTGATTTAGAATAGAATAGAATAGAATAGAATAGAATAGAATAGAATAGAATAGAATAGAATAGAATAGAATAGAATAGAATAGAATAGAATAGAATAGAATAGAATAGAATAGAATAGAATAGAATAGAATAGGAAGGGACCTTGGAGGTCTTCTAGTTCAGCCCCCTGCTCAAGCAGGAGAACCTATACCATTTCAGACAAGTGACTGTCTAGTCTCTTCTTAAAAACCTCCAGTGATGGAGCACCCATGATTTCTGAAGGCAGGCTGTTCCACTGGTTAATTGTCCTCACTCTTAGGAAGTTTCTCCTTAATTCCAGGTTGCTTCTTTCTTTGGTCAGTTTCCAACCATTGTTTCTTGTCTTGCCCTCTGGTACTTTGGAGAATAGTTTAACTTCTTTGTGGCAGCCCCTCAAATACTGGAATACTGCTATCATGTCACCCCTGTTTCTTCTTTTCTTTAGACTAGCCAAACCCAAGTCCTGCAGCCATTCTTCATATGTTTTAGTCTCCAGGCCTTTGATCATTTTAGTTGCTCTTCTCTGAACTTTTTCCAAGGTCTCAACATCTTTTTTGTAGTATGGTGACCAAAATTGGTTGCAGTATTCCAGGTGTGGTCTTACTAGGGTTTTATAAAGCGGTACTAATACTTCATGTGATCTTGATTCTATGCCTCTGTTTATACAACCCAGGATTGTATTAGCTTTTTTGGCTGCTGTTGCACACTGCTGGCTCATAGTCCAAGTGATCATCCACTAGGACTTCAAGGTCCCTCTCACAGTTACTGTTTTTGAGCCAGGTCCCGCCTAATCTGTACTTATACAGATTAAGTACATGTGCCTAAATGTAAAACCTTGCTTTTCTCCACATTAAAATTCATTTTGTTGGATAGGCCCATTGTTCAAGTTTGTCAAGATCTTTTTGGATCCTGAACTTGTCTTCTAGGGTGTTGGCTATTCCTGCCAATTTAATGTCATCTGCAAATTTGATGAGTTCCCCTTCTATTCCCTCATCTAGGTCATTTATAAAGATATTAAAGAGTACTGGGCCTAAGATGGAGCCTTGTGGTACCCCACTGCTTACTTCTCTTCATGTGGATGTAATACCATTGAGGACCAATAGCTGAGTATGGTTTGTCAGCCAGCTACAGATCCATCTGGTGGTGATGTTGTCTATCCCACCTTTTTCTAGCTTCTAAGCAGCAAGTTGTGCTCTTCTTTGTCAAATGCCTTACTGATATTTAAGAATACTATGTCCACAGCATTTCGCTGGTCTACTAATTTAGTCACTTTATCAAAGAATGAAATAAGATTGGTTTGGCATGATCTCTTTTTGACAAACCCGTGCTGGCTATTGGTTATAACTTTGTTTGCTTCTAGTTGTTCGCAGATCTGTTTTTTGATTATCTTTTCCAGGATCTTCCCAGGTATTGATGTTAGACTGATTGGTCTGTACTTTCCTGGGTCTGTTTTTTTCCCCTTTCTTGAAGATGGGAACCACATCAGCCCTTTTCCAATCATCAGGTATTTCCCTGGTGCTCCAGGATTTTTGAAAGATATGGTGCAATGGTTCTGAGATAACATCCGCCAACTCCTTCAGATCTCTGGGATGTAATCTGTTGGGTCCCAGTGATTTATATTTGTCAAGGTCGGATAGGTGTTCTTTTACCATTTTCTTGCTTATTTTAATTTTTGTTTCTAGTTTGTCTTTTGCAGTAGTTTTTTTGGTATGTTGGGCTATAATTGTAAGCAATAACATTGAAATTCTTGTATATCAAGAATGCTAGTTTGGTGTAGTGGTTAAGATGCCAGGTTAGAAATTTTAATGCCTTAATATTCCATGATTTGCACAATCTCCTTTTAAAATAATCTCAGTTGGGGGCCATTGTCACACATGTGTTTAACACAATTTTCATAATATAAGTATGCATTATACAAAGAAGTATTGCCTTTTCTGAGTTCGGTATCTTGTCTCCTTTATTGTTAGTGAATGTCCCCAAATTCTAACATTGTGAGATAGCGTGAAACTACCCCGATTCATAATTTCACACACGCACACGGACCTGTGATGTTTTTTGGCCTTCACTCTAACTCAAATATCCCTAATCCTTAGGAAGCCAAGCTAATAATTTATTTGATCTTTTTTGGACTGTTCCATACTTACAATATCATTTTGTGGAATGGTAGACAGAATTGTAAAGCCAGTTTGCTGCAGTGGTTAAAGCACTAGGCTAGAAACCTGGGAGACCGTGAATTCTAGTCCCACCTTAGACACAAAGCCAGATGGGTAACCTTGGGCCAGTCACTTTTCTCAGCCTTAGGAAGGAGGCTATGACAAACCATTTTTGAAAAACCTTGTCAAGAAAACTGCAGGGACTAGTCCAGGCAGTCTCTGAGAACTGGACATGATTGAATGTAAGGAAAAAAAGAAAATCAGAACTGTGTACTATTGCAAGTACAGTCCTACCATAGATTTACATGAAACATCACAAGATTGACATTTGTATCTTCATTTCAAATATTTTCCATTTGCCTTTGTCAGTGCAGCCACATACTCAGATATTTTCCATAAAAATCTTTATTATTGTTCCAAGTTTCCTTTGCCGACCAATTACTGTTAACTCAAATGCACTTTACTGCCAGTTTTGGGGGGAAATCCTTTTGGAGTCCTTTACAATCCCTTTTTGATTCATTAAACTGAACTATTCAATATTATTAACAAATTGGCCATTTCCTTACTCATAAAGTTGTTTAGAAATAAGATAAAATATATAAGTTTTAGGGTGATTCCCAGGGCACATACTTTCTATACCTCTCCACTGTGGAAATTGTCAATTTATTCTTACAATTTTCAAATCAATTGAGTTTTCTTTGACTTTGGCTTAGAATGAAAGGTAAACATGGCCACTGTACCTAATTTCTTTCTTTTAAGTTAGCAAAATTGTGAATTAGCAGAATAGGTAAGGTCAATATATGGAGAGAGAAATCAACCTTATCTAATCTGATATTCTCGAATGATTCTGATTGCTGGGAAATATGAGAGTTGTAGTATAACACATATGTAGAATCATAAAAGGATTGTAAAGATCACCTAGTCCTGACATGTCAAAGGTCCGTGGGCCAGATCTGGCCCATGATATGTTTAGATCTGGCCCGCTGCAAACAAGTAGGAGGAGGTGATTGAGTATGTAGTGAGGGGTGAGCTGAAGTGGCTGCAGTGCCAGAGAGGCCTGGGGGAGACTCAGCTGGAGCTGCAGTGTTGCCTGGGCTCTGCTGAGGCCCCGCGATTGGCATGCATGGCTCCAGATGATCAGGGCTTCCAGCGGCCTTAGGGGTAGCCAGCAGCTGCACGCAGTTTTCAGGACAAGAATCAGCTGGAGCTGCAGGGCTTGGTGGGGATCCCAGAATCAGCACACACAACTCCAGCTGATGAGCATTGCATGAAAAAGAGTGAGTGAACACATGGCAGAGGATATAAAAAGAGGGGTTTGGGCGGGAAGGGGGAGGAGTGAGGAGGGAAGAGAAGGCAATAGGAAGGAGAAAGAGGCTTCGTTGGGCAAGCCTGAGGGGGAAAAGGGGATAGGATAGGATAGGAGAGGCTTTTGTGGGGCAAACCTGAGGGGAGAGAAGGGGACAGCAACTAGCCCTTTGAGGACAACCATCATGCTGATTCAGCCCTCAATGAAATTGAGTTTGACACCCATGATCTAGTCCAATCCTGTGTCCCATACAGGAACCAACAATTACTGAAAGATTGCTATACAGCTTCTATTTAAACATCTTCAATGAATGAGATTCCAGTAAAAAGCCAGTTTGGTTTAATAGTTAAGACCCTAGGCTAGAAACCAGGAGATTGAGAGTTCTAGTTCTGCCTTAGGCATGAACGCTGACTGGGTGACCTTGGGCTGATCATTGTCTCTTAACCCATGATATCAGACTCAGGCAACAAACCAGTCAATCAATTCCTCTCACAACCAATGGATCAATACCCAGTTGATCTGAAAAAAGTAGACCTTGCACTTGTGGGAAAAGCTAGGAAGAAAAAAGAAGTAAAGGAGAATACAGCATCTCTCACGGTACTGCAGTTTGTTTCACTGTTGGATTACTTCTTCATAATTTAAGCCTAGTTTCTTGTTCTTTTTTCTGGAATGAGTCTAAATAATCTTGCCCTGTTATCTAGTAACAGGCCCTCAGTAATCTGAAGAGAGCTTTCATATTTCCCTGCAGACCTTTTTTCACTAGGTTAAATGTATCCAGTGCTGCTAACCATTCTTTATAAGTTTTTCATTCAGGCTTGTCATTTTGGTAGCTATCTTCTGGACATGATCCCATTAGTCTAGGCCTGCATGTTCCTAACATATAGTGTCTAGAACTGATTATATGAAAAACTGCCTATTTCTGTCTACCCAGTAAAATTGGGCAGGATGGGCCAATTGCAAGTTCTCTCATGTCTTTCAACAGTATCATTTATCAGGACCCAAGGAAGGTTGTCTTTTCTATCGTGGTGCCTGCCCTCTTGAAGAGTATTTTCCAATCTTGGAGATCTGTATGACTGCAACTCTTTAGTTGTTCCGAAAATGTTTGAAGACCAAGCATTATCCCCAAGCTTGGAGTGAAGGTGGTTATTAAGCTCCTGATGATCCTTTTGTTGCTTTGGAAGAGGGGGTATTTTTTTTCCTGGATATGTATATTTCTTTTTTCTATTTTATTGTTTCTTGTCTTTGGATGTAATCTGCTCAAAGTTTGCTTTTTTTTTAGTTGCATCACACTGTGGATTCATGTTGATGTTATGATCCCTAAAGACACCAAGATCTCTTTTATATGAAATGCTGTCCACTATGGTCCTATCCACCTTCTACCTTTGATTTTTCTCCCTACTGAAATATGGGTCTTTGCATTTTCCTCTATTGAAATTAATCTTGCTGATTTCTATTCCTTGTTCCAGATTATTAGGATCTTCTGTATCTCGTCACTTTGTTCTAAGATGTTTATTAAAATCTCTTTTTAGGGATAGGAATAACGTCTACTCTACACTCTTTCAATCCTCTAGAACTATGCCCAGCCTTCATTTTGTTAATCTTCAGAGATTACCAAAATGCCAATGGAGATGACATATATACTGTAAGCTCCTTTAAGACTCTCAGATGCAATTGGTGATGACCCGGAGAGGTAAATTTGTTCATGGTAGGCAGGTGTTCCTAACCAACTCTTTACTTACTTTGGATTGCTACTTCCTCTTTTTTGTTAATTGTTCTGCTTAGGTCCATTTGGACACAGTTCCCCTTTGGGGAGAAAACTGAAGCAAATATGTCCTCTGCTGATTACCTCTTATTAACTTAGGATATTCTCTTAGCAGAGGGCCCACCCTTTCCTTTTTCCTCCTTTTACTACTGACAAAGCCAAAAAAGATATTTTAGTTGCTTTTAGCTTCCCTTGCAGGCCTAAGTTCCTTCTGCATTTTAGTCTTTCTTTCTGCAAACAGTTGCTACTTGTTTGACACACCTTCTTGATGATTATACCTATTTTCTATTTCCTGTACACATCCCTTTTAACTGTTAGCTCAGTCCCAGGCTTCCCAACTAAGCATCCACAATAGTTCCTAAGTGCCACCTCGTTAAAATGGGGTGCAGGTGTAGCTCCAGTATCTTATTTTGAAAAGTTCCCAACTCTCCTATAGTCTCTTTGAACCAAAGATCTATCTCCATGGACCCATCTACTATGTCTCTAAAATTGATGCAACAGACTGTCCTAATGTGCCAAATTCCTCTGGTTAAAAATGGGGTCAGCAGGTGTAGCTCCAAGCATTAAATCATAATGTAAATATTTTGGATGTCAAAGTTCCCAAAGAATTAAATAAAATTTCTAAGCTCCTATCAGTCTCTTTGAATTCATACATATTTTTTAAATGAAATGTGAGAAACACTTTTCCTTTTTATGGGAATCCTATAAAACCTAGATCATAAAAACTGCCCTGTTCCTTCTGTATATTTTATTTTCCTTGGTGTACATGCAGACCTTTGAGCATAAAACTGACATGGAAGCATTATTTCTTAGGAGAGATAATAGGTTACTTGACCGTTTGGTCACTAATTAAAATTAATTGAGTAACTAATGAGAACTGGGCTACTGAGTATTTGAACTTCTGTTGGCTGTCCCTGCTTTTTATTTTGTCACATGCATGCTACAGATGTAAACTGATTTACCAGCAATCTTATCTACTTAGGAAAAAAAGTGACTTACAACCAGTCCCTGCACTTACAATATGTCACAGCATCTCCACAGTCATGTGATCAGAATTTGGGTGTTTGGCAATCAGCATGTATTTACGATGGTTGCAGCATCCTGCAGTCATGTGATCACCATCTGCCACCTTTCCTTATATATTTGAACTACGATTTCATCAATGAGAGTCCCATCTAGAGAAATAGTTCTCTCCTGCTCCCTCACAACTCCAACCCAGCCTTCTATCATTGCTTTGCATAAAGTGTAATTGATCAATTGCCCCCTTAAATATTTTGGACTGTTCTTTCAAATGGTGGGGTGCCTGCTGTCCTCAAAAGAACTGTGTAATAAAGATTTCCAAGCCAACTCAAGTTCAAACCTCAAATCATACAAAAGGGGATTTTTATATACAAGGTACTTTAAAGATGGTGTCCAAAGCATGGAGCATTTGTGAGGTGGGTGAAAACATGAGGATGAGAGGAGGAGGAAATTTTATGGGTGTCTGGCCACATCCCCCATTTATCTGGAGGCAGAATGCAGCTTGGATGAGTGATGACAGAGGTGATGACACTGGTAGGAGATGTTTGGCAGATAAGGAACCATCAAGGTATTTGGCTTTGGCATAGTTCAGAATGGCATGCAGCCTCCTCCAGCCCAGCAAACTCCATGGCCCAGCGTATTTAGGCGCAGAACAGTCTGAAGATGATGCTAGTTATGTTGGATTTTTCCTTTGGACTTTACCAGCCTCTTGGGCACTGTTTGGCTCATGGTAGATGTCTATGTCAATGCAAAACCTCCGATGTTAGCAGCGTTGACACCTCGAAGTTCTTTTGAAAAGTTTCATCTGTCGGACCCATGACAGTCTATCTGTTGGCACGTGTTTGGTCTCAGCACAGTTGACTAGTCCCTGGCTCCTGATAGCATAGACTGGTCAGGGTGGTGTGAAGACTGGTAAGGTTTCTTCCTTTTATTCATCTGGGCAGACATATCAGATCAGTAGGACAACAATGATGGACTTCTGTTTCCCAAGGTGTTTCATTTCTCCAATGGGGAGCAGAGTAGAGTGGATACTTCATCTCACCTAATGTCCTAGAGTGGTTGTCGGAAATGAAAGGGATGGCAGCTAGAGATGGTCAGAAGGCTAGGATAGGAAAAACGATAGGGCACGGCAGGCATTAGCAGTGGTCTTTGCCAGGGAATGATGGACCCCAGAATTGCTCAAGGATGCCAAAGGTTGGTGCCAAAGAGGATCTTGTCACAATAATTATCTCAGATCCAATTCAGTAGTCATTTACCTTTGGAGGTAATTCTTGGAAATCTAATGAAAGCAATAATCCTCTTCTTTTTTTTTTTAGCTTCAGAAGTCAGTCCTAGATGTTTCCCTCTGTACCATCTACAAATTGTGAAGGCTTCAAAAACAGAGCATAATAACAACAATACAGTAAATTTAAAGTAGAACATTGAATAAGAACTGATCAGAAGATGGAAATGAACAATTAATGCTGACATTCTTTGTTGAATGTTTATCCAACAATGATGAATTTCGGGTTTTGAGTCAAGTACGGCAACTGCGCCCTTCCCATAAATCTCTCATCTCTGAATCTCACAGTCATATATTTACAATTTACAGTTTCACCCCAGATTTCAACACAGAGTCTTTCCAGGGTAACTTGGCTGGGGTTACTTTTTCCTTTCAAAGTTTTGATGTAAAGAAGAAGCCATAGTGCATAGACTGACCAAAATATATGCCAGTCTTTGATAGTATTTGGGGTGTTGGACTAAGTCCCACAAGATCCATCTTCATGTCTGCCTTCACCCATGGAAAATCAGCAGATGACTTTAGTATAGCCACAAAGCACAACAAAACCTGTATGAGAAGAACCAACAGAAGGAAGAACTGGAAGAACTTTGTTGAGATCTTGAAGGAAATGAGGAATCTTCTCTTAAAATATAAATAGATGTATTCTTTTAGATGTGCTGTTCTACTATACACATTGTTTGTGGGCTGTCTTGGCACTTCTGCTGCTTCCAGGGGTGCATATATTAAAATAGGAATACCCTACTCCTTAGCACCATATGATTCATGAACAGTGTATAAATTTAGAATATTCCAAGCAGAATCTGTAAATAAGTGAGTTACATTTTCCATCTGAGCGCCAAACAAGACATGCAATAAAAAGTAAAATGGAAGACTATTGTTTCACATTCAACTAATTAGTTATGCCACCTCTCAGAAGATAGCATTTCCTTCCCTCTTTTTCCTTCTTGAGTTTTCTGTTTATTTACCCCAAACAGAAAGTCAGCAGACTGAGTCCTTACTCAGCCACTGCAGGGAGAGGAGAGCCATATATGTTTTCTTAACCTAAAATGTTTTGACTAGAACTTCCTTCAAACATGTCCATATTTTATTCTTCTTTCTCAGTTGTTGACGGCATTTGCTTGTCAGCTTCTATATTAATTAAATCTGTTAAAAAAAATTAACCACATTTCAGAGTTCATAGCTAAGAGTGTATATAAAGTGAGCTCTCCATGTTCAGTATGGAGTGTTCTGTTCAAGATTTCAGTTAATCTGCCCCATCCTCCTCGCCAAATAGAAAGAACATTGTCTACCAGTCAGTCGATATTCAATGCATCTTCAACATATTCAGTTGCCACAGAACTGATTTGGATATGTAGCTGGGTCTCAGCTACAATAAAATCCTTGATTCCTCCAGTACATCTGGAAGGCATACGGTTGAAGAAAGGCTACAAGTAGTCCTTGACTTACACCCATTCATTTAACAAGAGTGTAAAGTTACAATAGCCTTGCAAAAATGACTTATAACCTGTACTTACATGCATGATTGCAATTGGAGTTGCAACATCCTGCGGTCACGTAGTTGTTATTTGCAACCTTTTTTGACAATTTCCAGCCCATTGGGGAACCTGGATTTGCTTAATGACCATGTGATTCACTTAATGGCCATATGCTTTGCTTAATAACCACAGTGATTTGTTCAACAACTACCATATTTTTTTTTTGTAAAATTGCGTTTGACTCAACTTTCAACCACAATGACTTATGACAGAAATTCTGGTCCCAATTGTGATCATAAGTCAAGGACTACCTGTATATATAGCACATTAGAATTCCATCTATCGCCTAAATCTGGTCCCTAATTAAAATAATCTTCCTTTGTCTATTTGTTCTCCATAAATCATATTGTAAAGAAGCACTTTTCTTATCTATGCCTCAGTCCCCCCCCTAAAGGAAAACAGAAGATTGTTATGCTTCCTTCCACTTGCTTTTCTCCTCAAAGATGCTCATGGATTTTAAGCAAACTTTAAGAGAGACAAAGCTTAACTCTAAGCAGGGACACCTGTCACTTGAAGGGAAAATATATATTGATTGTTATTAATGGTTCAGCATTTAACTGCTCGGCCCTAAACCAGCCAGAGACAGTGGAGCCAAGCTGTCTGGGACTCCTTGTGATGTTGTAAAATGACAGCCAGGCAAACCGCCTGGAGAAAAGGTGTAACCAGAATTTTAAACTTCATCCCCACCTCAAATGTTCCTATTTGGCATATCACAATAAAATGCTTGGGAATGATGTCAACTAAGAAGGGAGAAAGGATTCAGAAGGGTGACTTGTTATATTGCTAAATTTTAAGCTGGAAAAAAATGCAATTGTCTCTTCCCTCTTGAGTCCTGTGAAAAGGTGGTACTTTGCAGTGTTAGTAATCAATAATGGGGCATTAGATCATTGGCTTCTATTATGGCAGGGGGCTTTGAGAAAGCTGCCTGCCCTCTCTTCGCTAAGCAGGTTTGCTCTGTCCTCCTTTTTACCCCTCTCACTTTGCTTCTCTTTGGGTCCGAGCTACACAAACTACGTGTAAAGAAAAAAAGCAGAGAATTCAATAGTTCAGTAGTTTCTTCTTCTTCTCCTCGTCCTATTGTTCACTTGTTTAGAGATGACAAATGATAGGTAATGACCATAATTAGGATCTAGAGCAATCTTTTTCAATCCCAGCAACCTTAAGACGTGTGGGCTTCAACTCCTAGAATTCCCCACCCAGCATACTGGCTGAGGAATTCTGGGAGTTGAAGTCCTCACATCTTACAATTGTCAGGGTTGAAAAACATTGGCCTAGAGCAGGGGTGTCAAACTGCTGGCCCGCGGGCTGGATGCGTCATGGCGAAACCGCACCCCCCCCAATTGCCCGCAATGGCAAAAAAGTCACGATACGTCGCGACATTGCGAGTTTGACACCCCTGACCTAGAGGCTTGAGGGTTTGGCAAGGCTCCCTTTTAGAGCAATGATACTTCTGAGATAAACTTTAAATTATGGAAAAGAGCAACCATCTCCAACCTGAAGCCCTCCAGTGCTTTTGTGTGATAACTCCTTGGTCACAGAGGTTTATAAGCAGGATTGTGATTCAATAACCACTGGAAAGACCTAGGTTAAGAAAGGCTGATCACGGGAAACAATTTGATTTCATCCAAAATAATGATATTGGTTGGTATACTTCTGGTTGGTATGAAGGTTGGTATGTCTCTGCATACCAGTTGTTTTTCAGATAGCAAGATAGCAATTAAGAGCTAAGAAAGCAATTGAGAGCTACTACCTTATTGATAGACTTCTAGGAGGCATTTTGTACATTGACAAATACAGTCCTTTATTTGAAAGGCTGTCGGAGGTGATGTCCTCTATTTTAAATGTAGCTGAGGCCAAGTCTAATTTAAACTAAGCCTAGTTTAAAGAATCAGAAGATGGAAGAGAGAGCAGCAGAGGACATTAAAATTGCTCATCGGCAACAGTTCATACCTATGTTCTCCAGCCACTTCTCCAGCCACATTCTGCCCCACTATGATAAATTGTATTATATTTTATTTAAATTAGCATTTCATTCTAATAATAATAAATAACTCCCCATAATCGAAAGATTGATTTAAAAGATCCATGTTAGATATAATTGCAGTGCAAATTGGTGTACTAAAATTGATGAAAAAAGTGTATTAAAAGTACTTTATGTTCCAAACTATTATTATGATCATAATGTTGAAAAAGTATTCCAGAATGACCATCTAGAAAAAGTGATGGGACTTCTGAATTCAAAGGGACCAACATCTAGAACTTAACGTAATGCCAAACAACAGCAGTGAAACTCAAGTGGAACTAGAAAAGAGTGTAAAATGTAGAATTTAAGAACTGAAATAATGTCTAAATGGTAATCATAATCATTTTTTTCTAAAATTCTTTTCCAATCATATCAAATATGAATTATTAAATAAACTGTGAAGACTATATGAATTTTACACTATTGAAATACACATAGACACAGACTGCATATAGCGACTCATTGTGTGCAGACCCTGAATGCAAAACATACAGGACTATGCACGATGCATAATGAAAAAATGTAGTTAATTCATCTATTTTGGCCACTTGACTATTGTGCTACTTGTAGGAAGAGAGAAAATACTATTTAGTGCACTGAAGCTTTCAGTCACTAATAATTATATTCAGTATCTTACCCCAGCCATTCCCCCCAATTTTTAAGATTTCACTAAGCACACTTTTACATATATTTTCAAAGCTATGACGGCTAAAATTCCTTAGATACCCCTGCCTCCCAAAAGCAACAAGGAAAAAGAAAAATGGAAAAACCTCAGGAATTTGGATTTTGTGGCTAATAGATCATTCATTCAGTGATTTTTCTACTCTAAATTGGAAAGGCAAGAACTATACTTTAAAGGTTTCCAAAGAATCAAAATCCATGTCTACCCAATGAAACTCAGCCACTCATAGACCACAGAAGATTACCTCACTTCCTCTTTCCTCTCCTTTAGGACTGGTTGACCTACTGTTCAGCATTCTAATTGGCTGGGAGCTCTGGTTAGATGCAGCCAACACACCCCTTGATGGAAGTTGCTAGGGAAGGTAAACAGGATGGTGCTATTGCTTACATATCCTGCTTGTAGGTTATTTGTTGATAACTGGTGGCAACTATAGAAAGAGAATAGCCTCTTGGCTTGATCCATCGTGGCTCTTATATACAAATTGTGGCCTGTTCGGTCTGGTTTCATCTGTGATCAAACTGCCATCCTTTTTTCTGCCCAAACATGTTGATTTTGCTTGCTTTTTTCTCCCCCTTTCACTCAAAATATTTTCCCCCTCAGTATTAACCCCAGCATTTTTCAAAACAACCAGTAGCTACCTCATCTATAAAAGTCTCTTGCAAATCTTTTTCCCCAAATTGACACAACCCATTATGATGTATGGGCCCATATCCAGGTGGGTGGCAGAGTTGGCCAGGATCCTAAGAGTGTTGAAAGTGGCTTAAAGGTTGCTTGACTAAAGGTGCACAGAGAAATTTAATCATATTTAAAGAGGTAAGAGGCCACGATCTTAAAGGAGAGGATTGTGTATCAGAATAAATAGTAAAGTCAATCTCAATTCTTGGTGACTATATGGACATACCAATGGTTCCTTCCTCCCAATCATGACAGCTTTAAACTTGCTGATTTCAATTGCTTAGATCAGTGTTTCTCAAAATGCTAGCTGGGGAATTGTGAAAATTGAAGTCCATATGTCTTAAAGTTTCCTAATTTGAGAAACACTGGCTTAGACTTTTTTTAATTAAATGAAGAATGGATTCACTCTTTCTTTTCATGCCAGAGCATCCTGGTTTAATCCCCAACATCTCCAAGTACGGCAAGAAAAAATTCCTGTCTAAAACTCTGCCTCACTGCAGGCCCAGGGTACAGCATTATTTTGATGATTAGCAGAACTTGGCTGCAAAAATCTGGATAATACACTGCAAGAAAGAAATAGTGTTGCTCTGTCACCTTGCTGTATCACGTGGCTGTTTTGACTATTGCATGCTGGGTCTGGTATCCCTATTATCGTCAATCAAAGGACTGCAAATAATGTTTAGGTCTCATGCCAGATCCCTTATTCCAGACTAAAGGCAGGCCAATGAATTGGTCCAGGACAAAATACAAATCAGTGATAATTTAATTAAAAGTAAAGTAATTAATTCACATGATTATTTAATGCATGGAACATAATCATCCTCTTCTGTGCAAAATTATAATTTGGTGGAGAATTACTGCCAGCCAGTAAAGACTTTGATGAATTCAAATTTGTTTTCTTGCAGAAGACCTAGCAAGGTTCAATATCTGGCATCTTCAGGCAGGGTTGGGAAGGACTCCTGAAATTCCAGTCAGTATCAGCAATAATGAACTAGATGGACCAGTATTTTGACTCACTTGAAGACAGCTTTCTATACTTCATCTTTTCCCCCTTAGGTCTTACTCCAGTTTCATTTATTTATTACTCAGGCTTCAAGGCCACTTCAGTCATACTCTAAATGGTGTGCACTCCATTTCGATAACCAGGATTGAAAGAATACAAACCATCAATACTAACAAAATTTTAATGTGCTGATAAAATGTTCTTCCAGTACAGTATATAAGCAATCACTACCTAAAGGGTGTCCATCTGCATTTCAATCTTCTGAAACAACTAGATCTTGACAGCTTTCCAGAATTTCAAAAGGTTCAGATTCATGATAGATCACAGGGAGAATGCTACTGCATAAGTGAGGACCACTTCCTATGCTTGTTCACATTCCCCCTGTGAATTTGCAAATGTGTCTCAAATTTTAGGATAGTCAGGTAAGTCTGGATACAGCATTAGCTCCAATTATGCAGTTCCAGAATCAACAACCCACTTTGGAACAGGCCAGTCCAACTCTTAACCTAGTGGACCATTAGCAATAGCATTTAGACTTATATACTGCTTCATAGTGCTTTACAGCCCTCTCTAAGCGGTTTACAGAGTCAGCATATTGCCCCCAACAATCTGGGTCATCATTTTACCAACCTCAGAAGGATGGAAGGCTGAGTCAACCTTGAGCCGGTGAGAATCGAACTGCTGGCAGTCTTCAGAATTATCCTGCAATACTTTCATTAGAGATTTGAAAGGCCGTCTCTTTCATCAGTTTCATAGGCACAACAAAAGAAAATCAGGATAACTATCAGGCACAAGGTAGAACATAACTGTCTGGTTTATTTGACTGGGTGGTTGTCCAAACTGGCATTCAGGTATCAATCTGGGTAATGCCCAGACATAAATCTTTGCAGGGCTGAGTGCCTGGCACTAGCAAATGAATGTCTTAGTGGAAAGACAACGATACCTTTAAAAAGTTTTTTTTTAAATCTTAATGCATCAGGTCTTGCGTTGCTTGTCCTCTCTTGACTAAACCCTTGCTATTTTCCGCAAGGCTTTCTTGAAAATCTGGAGATGTGTTAATGGTAGTTGAGTAGTATTGGGAAACTGCTGTATTTTCAGTGGCACCTCCTTAGATGCAAGATGCCTGAATCACTTCACTTCTAAGTTCCACGCAGATTCTTACAGGGGAAAATAAAAACTTTTTTGAATTTTCATTTAAAAAAAAATCATGGGAATGTTAAACAATAAGAACCTTTCTTCAAATAAACACATAACACTGAGAATAAGAGCTGCTAATAGATATGTGTCTTTACTATCTGATTTCCTCCAGGATATTTCTCTATGTGTATGTATGTATGAATATATGTATATAATTATTGTCTGTAATTATAGGTTGATAATTATATAATTCACACTATGTGTATCATAAGTGAAAGACTGGGCAAACTGGCAACTAGGAAGGGTGTAACCTGTATCATAAGTTAATAAAAGAGAAAATACAACTATTTTTCTTTTTGATGTAGCTCTGATCTTCCCAGTCAAGATGGCATAGTAAAAAAAAAAAATAATGGCAGTTTTCATTAGATGAGATTAACCTGCAAGCAGGGTGGGTAACTGAGATCATTGACATTCTTATAATCAGTGCTTTTTTTGTAAAAAAAAAAAAAAAAAAAAAAGGTGCCGGAACTCACACACGTTATACAACCCGCCTTGCCTACCCTACAAGGTTTACCTTTGTAGAAAAAAAAACCCTTCAATTTTTAGTGTATCTAAAAGACTAGGATTTTGTTCAAGGTAAGTTAATACTATTAATGTTACCATGCACTGTGTGGCTTTAAATTACAAGAAGGCATTTTATTAATCTTTTGGGACATTTACCATTGGCATACCCATTTAGTTTAATGAGTGGAAATGTCAGCTTTCTGTGTGGAATGAAATTGGCCCAATAAAACAAAATTTGGTTGCTTGTAAAAGATTGAATTATTTTTAAGAAGTTGTCGAACAAGGTGGAAAAATTTACATTTGGAGTTTAATATGGATATTGACTTGAAAGAAATTAAAGTTGAAACTTTGTCAGTGAACAGATTATTTTTAATTTACCTTTAAGTTAAACCCAATTTAATAAATAGATCTGATTAAACCTCATATTGTAGGTCTACCTTTACATCTGACCAATACATAATTAATATATTGTATTATTAATAATAATACCTCCAAATCACAAGACATTAGCTTTATTCTTATTCTTCCCCTCTGCAGTTTGAATATAAAGTATAAAAGACTAAAAAGAGATTTTCGTAGACATCCCAGCCTTTGAACTACCCAAGGAACTGAAACAGCAAAGTTTCGCTGTTGGGCAAGCTTCCACGCCAGCCGCCTTTCTTTCCTCTCGCTTCGCCTCTTTTTAACCTCACACCCCACCTTCTGTAAGGGAAGGCAAAAGGCTTGCTCACCCTCTCATGAAAGATGGCCTCCATGTTTATGTGTCTCCCACCGCCACCATCGGCTTCCACACCACATGGTCCGACACAGCCAATCAAACCACACTCTGGCTGTGGTGCTCTGGCGCCTCATGGCTTCTCCTAGAGGAGGCAGACAGCGCCAGAGGGGACCCCGCTCGCACCGTACTGCCAGTGGGGCATGTTCAAAAACAAACGAGGATAGGAAGGGAAACAATAGGAAAAGAACGCAACTCTGGAAAATCCATCGGAAAAAGGTGCCGGAACTCTGTTCCGGTGTGTTCTATGACAAAAAAAGCCCTGCTTATAATGCTGAAAATGGGGTAGATTGACAAAAAAAATCTTCCAGCTATTTCTCTTAAAACTTGAGTTATAGCCTGCAAAATACCAGAATAACCCAAATAATGGAGAGAATAGTAAACAGGCCATCCACGACTCATAGAGTCATTGTTTCAGAGATATTTCCTTATCTAAACAGAGAAACAGTGATTAAGAGCAAAAAAGCAATAGGAGTGACTTCCGACTTCCTGCCAGCTTGACTACTTCTGGCAGCTGTTGGTGGGACTGGTGGGCAAGAACAGGACCATTTACTGAACCTCCAAGCAGTGGCACAACGCTGAAACAACCATAAATTTGCCAAATTTCAATCCCAAGGGAGTCATGAATTTCTGATTTTGAATGAATTTTGTAAGTTAGGCCATTTAAGATACCTTGGTTCAAAAATTATTGCCTGATGTTTCACCCAGTTAAAGGTTACAGACATGAGAGTATTAGTAATATATAGATAGTAAAAAATAGAGGATGAGGATGAGGATGAGGATGAGGATGAGGATGAGGAGAAGAAGAAGAAGAAGAAGAAGAAGAAGAAGAAGAAGAAGAAGAAGAAGAAGAAGAAGAAGAAGAAGAAGAAGAAGAAGAAACAACAACCAACAGTGGACCACTTAGCTGCTGCAAGAAGATCTCACAGACTGAGTACAATCAACTTAATGACAAAGTAGCAACAATGGTGCATTGGAAGATCTTCAAGAAACACCATTTGCAGATAGGACCATAAAATAAATAAAGTAATAAAAAATGAAGAAACTAAAGTGCTTTGGGACTTTGGAATTCAAACAGACAGGCACCTGCTGCATAATACCCCAGACAACAATTGTCGATAAGAAAGACAGAGAAATCTGGATAGTGGATGTAGCAGTACTGGGAGATGACAGAATAGAAGAGAAAGAACTGGGGAATAATATAATAATATATTATATATTATATTATCATAATATAATAATAGCAGCATGATTTACTGAATTCAGTGGATCACCCAGGTTAGAGAATACCTGCAGTGAATTCAGTGGATCACCCAGGTTAGAGAATAACTGCAGTCCAGTATGTACTTCCCTAGGAGTAAAACCAACCAAATTTAATTAACATGCTTCTGCATAAAAATACATTGCCTTGCACTATGGAGAAAGTAAAAGTTTCAGCTTCAGACCTCCAACACTTTGGACAACCTTTTACTTATTTATAAGTTTAGCTACTTTACCTCTTGAAAAGCGGTCTGATCTGACAGATGCTGGGATCTCATGGAAGGTTTAGGTAGTACCACTGCAAAGCCATTACCCGAGAAGTCAATATGTACTTTGGCAGAGGAATCATCTCTCCTATAGATCTCTACTCAGAAATAGGTTAATTCAACCAGACATATTCTCAGGTAAGCAGGTATAACACTGCTGACTTACAAACTAATCTGTATTCTGTCAGTTGATAAAAGCATACTTTGCGATTTCTGCATCAGGGGAGTAAACCAAAGTGTGGGGTTTTTTTTAGCTGTCTGGCTGGGCAAACTGGCATTCATCTGTCAAACTGGATAATAGAATAGAGAGGAAAAAATAAAAGAGAAAAAACCCAATATGTTTGCAGGGTGTATCAAAAGTCAGGCCTCATAGGCCAATCACAATGTTTATTAAATAACTTTTGTTGTACTTAAGAATGTTCAAAGGCCATGCATCAAATGAGTAAAGAGATGTTTAGAAGAAATTGGCAAACGAATCAAACATTTAATATAATAAATTGTCTACGGGGCCTGACTTTTGGTAAATCCTGTAATGAGGGTTTCTCATGTAAAATTTCATGCATATACATATATATACATAACTATTTGAATAGAAGATGATCATATTTCTTTATAATCTTCTGTAAATAATATAGGACTATAGACAATGAACTCATAACTCACATGTAACACCAGGTCTTCAATTCACTGGGCAATTGGAGCTATAAATTTGCTTTTCCAGTTTTGAATAACTAATTTCTTGGCAATAACAAGGACATGGAGAAAAATCCATTTCCAGTATCTGGCTGGCAATTTTCCTGTAGAAGGTATGTCATTCAGAAGAATGCAGGCATCTAAAAATATTAAAATTTGCTTCAAAGTTAAATTAATAAATGCAATTATTTCCTCCCTGGATGATTTTAAGACATTGCAAAAAGATGTGTTTCATAGCAAACAACTTTTCTTACAGAATCATTCCATTGTCAGGGGGAAAAAAAAGGGAAGATCATCTACAGCAACTTTCTGCAAAAATGGAAAATGGGACTACAGTGCACAGGATGATTGCCATCCATCTGTTTCAGAATTTCAGAATTTCCAGGGAAAAAAGGGTTCGTTCAGTCATGGCTATGTTCCCATCACAGCTAACCCATTCTGCTGCTTATCCCAGGGAAAATAATTCATCCTTGTTAACAAAATGCAGACAGCCAAGAGAGGGGAAAAAAGTCTGCAATGGTCCAGTCGGTGTTAAAGCCAGCAAGGAGACATTTACCTATCCCACTTTTTTGATCCACCTTCCTAGAGCAACAGGGTGGAGAGACAAGCTAATAAAAGGAAATAATCAGGGAGGTTATACCAAGATCACTTTGCTACAAGGCAGTTGTAAATCCTGGTCTTTAGGCCAGCAGTTTTGCAGAGCATGGCTGTCCACAGTTTTAACACCACACCCAAACTAGGGGTTGCTTTAGATTAAAACTAACTCTAACTCAGCAGCTGTTGATATGATGTGCTAAACCCTGCCCATGGCCCCATTACATGTGCTATGCAAAGACAGTCAGTCTGCTCTCCTCTTAAATAGCTCTTACCTTTAAAAGCTTTCTTTTTTTTCTTTAGTCAAAATTTGCTGCAATTTCTTTCCATTCAATTTAGTAAGGCTGGTATATCTGTGCTGCAGAAATATGGATGAACACTAGGAGCAGTAAGAAATTACAGCCCAGATTAAATGGAGCTAGATTGAACCTTGGCCACTAAAACAATAAAGAATAAGTTCTTCAGATGTTTGAAAGAGTTGCCACATTTAATAGTCTATTCTCTGGGCTAAACATATATTCACTTCCTACAAATGAATCTCATGAGATCTGTCTTCTCTTCTGGTCGCCTTCCTCAAGACTATCTTAATTTAGCTGGTTCTAATGTTATGCAGTAGTTTGCAATATTTAATATATGTTAGCTATCTTTAAGTAATGTTGCATCATTTTGTATAGTAGCTGCTGAATATGGTGCAGTAATTAAAACCAACCCAGGCAAAAGGATTAAGCAGTTGTGGCTGATGATTCAACCAAAGCTAGAGCTCTTTTTCAGTTGGACTTTGACTAGGTAGCTTTTCAAACACTCATATAAAGTGATTGGCCAAGATGTAAGAAAAAAAAGTAAATTTTTATTTATTTTAATTATTTATTCAATTTCTGTAGCTGTCCATCTTAGTCAATGACTCTGGATGGCTTACAATTAAAAAAGAATATTTCAATTAAAAATACCAAGAACATTTTAAAGCAATAAAAACAAAAACATCCAGATTAAATATACACAGGAGCATGATATTTGACCAGTTAGCAACACAGCCAGGAAGTGGGGCCCTTAACATATTCAGCACCCCAGGCACTGGAACATAGCCAGGTTTTTAGGGCCTTGTGAAAGGCTAATCATTAGAACATAGACAGAGGGCTGGAAGAGACCTTGGAGATCTTCTAGTAATCTAGTCCAACCCCCCTGCTCAGGCAGAAGATCCTATACCATTCTGGACAAATGACTGTCCAATCTCTACTTGAAAACCTCCAGTTATGGAGTTGGGGCCATTCTAATTTACAAAGGGAGGATGTTCCATAGAGCAGGAGTCAGTAAGGAAAAAGCTAATCTTTTGGTCCACTCTAGCCAACATTCTTTGGCTGGTGGATCTGCACTATGCCCATTCTGCTTGATCCAGTTGGATGGGTAGAGACTCTTGAAAAAAGGCAATCTCTCAGGTACCCTAGTCCCAAGCAAATTGAGTGCCTGATGTTTAGATGGGAATACAATATAACCTCATCTCAAACAGAATCTAGAAACCTGCAAACCATAAGATTTCTCTCTTGTCCAGTGCTATGTGGGGATTAACACTATAACCCCCACTTCTTCCTTTGCTGTGTCATATTCTTCTCTAATCAGTAAGAAATGTCTGTCCAGGGAAAGATAGTTCAAAACTGGCTCTGGCTTCACAAACTGATCTGCAGATACACCAAGGAGTATAATACTTACACGATAAAAGGTGGAGAAAGACATGCCTGTCCCTGGAGATTTTACAATGAAATGAAAGGAAAAGCAGGAAAATGGAGAAGTTGAAATGAGAGAAGCACAGAAAACACAGGTTAGGTTAATAAGTGAATTATGAGAAAAAAGGTGACACCCAATTATGAGAAAAAAGGTGACACTCCAAAAAGGTCTTCTGGGCATTCATTTCACTGGACTTCCTTGATACAGAAGTTTAAAAACATATCTGACAACTAGGATCAAACCTGTTCACCAAATCTGTGGTACTACTTCTAAAGGTGAGAAGCAGCTGCTCATATGTGAACCAGGTGGATTCTTTTTGTCCATATCCTCCTGTTCTGATAGCACTTTTGGTCAACCTGATATTTTATTGATGCCTTAATAAAAATCAAGTAAATATTTCTGCTAGGCTTTCAAGTCATTCTGTACTCATGGAATGTTCACATCAAACATTTGAGAATTTGCCAGATCTTGAATTGTAGTAAAATTTCATTGTCACCTTTTTTCTCAAAATTACTTGGGGGGGGGGGGGGAGACTTCTACAGATATTAAGTTGCATATACTCACACACAAAAAATATCTAAAAATCCACAAAACCAACATGGGCAGGCTTTCTCTTTTTGATTAATTAATAAGGTTTGATGAGGTATTTAAAATTACCTTTAATCACTGTGCTTAACAGGGTGGGGCGGCAATTTTGTGCTGAGGCAGATCATAGATTTTCAGAACATTTGTTTAATGCCAAGGGTTACAAAATAGAGGGATAGCATCTCATTTCAAATTCCCTTTGCCTTGATAAATTGGAGAGTGGGGCAGATAACACTGAGGCAAAATGCAGCAGAGATAAAGTGAAGGTGGAAACTTGCAAGAAAAGATAAATCAAATGCCTGAGAGGGATAGGATGGCAAATTAATACATGCCAATTTGAAGGGAGGAGATGCTGAGTACTTGTGCATCCCACTCTCTTCTCTATGTCTGCATTGTGATCATTTGTTTCTGGTTTGTTCTAGAGGAGAGCCTTGGTTTGGGAGAAAAGAGGACAGTTGCTGAGTTAAATATAAGCAAAGTTATAAACAGGTCAACTGGCAACTGAATGATGAATGATTATCATTCAGTTTGATCCTTCTGAAGCTGGTTTGAGTAGCATTGCATGTATAAGAACTTGCCTACTACACCCACAAAAGTGTATGCCCTGGTTTATACATTGTGCTGAGCCATGGTTTGTTCAACTCTGCTTTATTGCATGAACCACAATTAGCTGGCTTTGCTGCATAATATATTATATCTAAAGTATTAGACTATAAGCCACAACTCTAAGTTCAAGTTGAAGCCAAATCAAATCATGTAATGATGTAGCGCACGATGTCAATTCAATCATATATTTACTTTTAAATAAAATCCCATATTTTACTGGTTGTCTGGGTTCATAAACTTAGAGCAGCCTTTCCCAGTCTGGGTGGCCTCCTGATGAACGTTTGAAAGTAGAAGCCCTCAGCTAGCATGGTCCTTAGTAAGAATTCTAGATGTTGAAGGGGAAACCAAGTTGTAGTAGGTTGAACTAGGACCTTCAGATTAGTAAAGCACTCAGTATCCCAATAACAGCACTGTTCACATTTTGTACAGAAAGAATCCAGGACATTTTGTAAAATAGACCCACAGTCTACTGACAGAATACATGCTTAAAGATGAACATTCCCAGAGTTGCACTTCCAGCATCTCTTGATAAGGCTGGAAAGAATTTTGGTCTTTAAGTCTGGAGCACAATATTTTGTGACTGGTGCACAGTATTTTTTGGACCAAGTATCACATGTGAATTTTTTGAACATCAACAGCAATGCATGGACAAGGCAAAGGGAAAACAAGTGAGGTCAAGTCAGTGGGGAGAACATCAATGAGACTCATCTATGAGATTCAGAGATTTCTTTTAGTTCATAGGTGAATATCTTAGGTGAATCATACATGTTCTTCCCATTCACTCTTTTTTCCCTAATCCAGTTTTTCTTGGCTAAGTAAAATGTTAACTTACTGAAAAGAGGTAACAGCTTCAGAGAAGATAGGAACCAGCCACCCATTCTCTACCTTTGGAAGGGGGCAATTTGAAACCCATAAAGGATTGAATTTGATGAATCAATGTTCTAACAGCTACAAGGCAGCTTCATATGTCCCTATCCGATATTTTGAGCTGTAGCTTAGAGGCCCAGCACAACCTTAGAGAACTGCTATCATTGGATGGATTTGTGGTCTGGCTCAATGGCTTGTTTACACATAAAGCTCAACTGAAACATTAAACCATGGTCTGTTGAATTTGCCATAGTAGCAGGATTTCTATCTAACAATAAACACAAGAGGCAGGTTTTGACATCCAGCTAAGACAAAAACCACACATTATGGCTTAACATTTTGTGGTATTCTCCCCAGAGAGGCTAGTGAAATATTTTTCTGTATCTTCAAGCAACAGATCAAAATATTTTTTATTAATGCAGACCTTTTAAATGTGTTAAACATGCTTTCCATTTTGAACAGCTGCTAACTATCTCTATGAAAATAAACTTTCTTTTTTTAATGGTTCATTTTATTATTATGTTTTAATTGTATTTTTCTTTTAAAAAACCTGGAAGCTATCCAGAGAAGTTTGCTTATGGGTAATTATATTTAAATTTGATACATCAAATAAAATGTTTTGAGAAGTGGCAGAGCTGTCTGCAGGGGGGGGGGGAGAAATTCAAAATGGCAGCTGTGACTGTGCCATTGAAGCCCCGCTTTTTTAATATGGGTCTCATGTGCCATTCTTATTTTAGACACCCCCTATGGATGACCCTGAAAAATGAGGAAACTAGTATTCAATTCAACAAATATAAGCATTTGTCCTTTAATCTGAAGTATCACGAATCTGTCTGAGATCTGAAGAGGGCTGCTTAGCTTTGCACATAACTTTACATAACTTTTGAAATGTGCACACTAGGCACAAGTCCCTATTGTAAGAAACCTTCAATTGAAAAAGTGACAATGGCAGGGTAAGATCAAAGGAAGGGAAGATGAGACATAAGGAAGAAATGCCAGAGAGAGGGTGTGGAGTGAGCAGCAGAAGGAAAATGATTAGCAGTTGGCCCTAATAAAGTTGTTTTGTTATCGTTGCTTAAAGAATTATTATGTGGATTAATTTTGGGGAGAAGGCTGATATATGAGGAATTCTGCCTTGGGGAGAGAGGTTGGTTGTTAATAATTTCCTGTCCCCTTTCAGGCCAGGTCTCAACAGAGTATGTGCCATAAAAAATAAGTCACGAAAGATCCTAGCCATTTCTTTAGCACTGATTTGGAACAATGTGTGAATCTTGCCATTGAGGCTTAGGATTCCTTAAGAACAAATCAGAATTGTATGGCCCTTTCAACAAACCAGGGTTACGCTTAGGAATGTGGGATCCCTGTTACTAAGAAAAGAAATGCGTTTGACCCATTTACCTCAGTTTTGCTTTGCTGACTGACAGAGATTTTCTGACATTTCAGTCAGTATCTTACTCCTTCCTACCTGGGAATTTTTCCCATACTCAGGGTTAAACTTGGGGCTCGCTCTAATCAGCAGCTATGTCTGCAAAGAGGGAGTAAAATAATCAAGATGGTGTTTGTTCTGTTCGCACAAGCAGACATTTGAGACGAGGCAGTTCACAACAAATAATGTCTTTTTATTGGTACACTCACTGAACAGAAGCAAGTGAACAATGGCAACAAGCCCTTTTATACTGCCCATGCAAGGGGATGCTCAACCAATGATTGCAGGCTATTCTCCCGCCTCGCACATGCGCGCAAGGCTGGAGACAGCCTGTCTGGGTCCCGGGCAGACACGTGGTCTGTCCGGGTCTCTACACCCGTTCTGGTCTCTGCAACCTTTCTGCAGACTTCCTGAGCCTTGCTGAATGACTCAGCAAGGCCCAGGACACAACACCCCTCCCCCCTTGGATTAAACAACACTGTCCCTGTTGTTTAACAGCACGTACCCATGGCTGACCGGAAACCCAGTTATGCGGTCACCCTGACTCCTGGCAACCCATCTCCTGTTAGTTTTCCCGTACTCCACGTTATTTCCCTCTTCGAAAATATGGACCTCGCAGGGACCTCACATATTCTTGTAAATACTTAGGAGGACCCTTAACCCTCTCAGATCTCCGTGGAGCCAGATTAGGTACAGGTGTGATGGTAGGTGTGGGAGTTGTGATAGGTGCCTGGAGTGCCTGCTCCCGGTTTGTGCAAAACAAACCAGGACTTTGTCGCCCAGAAGACTCAGGGGTTTCCCCTGACTGCTGACTGGCTGGATCCGCTAGACCCAAACCAGAGTTCCTTGGTGGGGTCGAGTTCCCCGAGTCCCTTGGTGGGGTCGAGTTCCCCAACAGTCCTTGGGACTCCTCTTGGGAGCACTGTCCCTCCAGCCCAAGGCCAGCAGCAGGGGTGCCCTGAGTAGCCAATTTACGGCCATTTGCCCTAACCAAGGACCTCTGCCAGACTCAGGAGCCGCCTCCATGGCAAGACCCCCGGAGTCTATGCCAGCGTCAGGAGCTGCCTCCTTGGCAAGACCCCCATCTGGAGCATTTTGATGAGCGCCCTCGTGGAGAGACTGTGGTCCACAATCGTAATTGGGGTCCCCCTCCCCCCCGAGAGTGGAGCCAGGGGAGGAAACGTGGCCAGGAAGCCTCCAGCGCAGTTGGTCAATGTGGCGTCGAAGCACACGACCATCCTCTAAGGCCACTTCGTAGGACAGTGGTCCAGAGACCTTACAGATTACAGCAGGTACCCTGAGATGCCCATGCCCATAGTTTCTGGTCCAAACCGGGTCACCCACTTGGAGTCTCCTAGGTGCCCGGGGGTTGCGACACCTGTGAAGCCACCCAGTCTGGGTGCAGCCTGTCCAGCTTCGTAATAAGTCTGCGACCCCAGCGGAGTTCAGCTGGGCTCTTTCCTGTAGCTGTGCATGGTGTGGTGCGGTGTGCAAGGAGAAAATCAGATAACCAGTGATGCCAGGGTCCTTGAGTGATTCTCTTTAATGCGTCCTTGGTAGTACGCACCATGCGTTCAGCCTGACCGTTGGTGGCAGGGTGAAAAGAAGCAGACGTGGCATGCCGGATCCAGTTGGCTTGGAGAAATGCCTGAAACTCAGAAGAGGTAAATTGGGGACCATTGTCTGAGACAAGGACATCAGGAAGACCATGGGAAGCGAAAATTCCTCTTAGCACCTGGATGGTCCTGGCAGTAGTAGTGGAGGATACAGGAACAACCTCTAGCCACTTGGAATGGCTGTCCATGAGGAGAAGGAAGAATTGCCCCTGAAAAGGCCCAGCATAGTCAATGTGTACGCGTGACCATGGAGTGTGTGTCTCCTCCCACCTATGTACCGGGGCCTGGGGCATTTCTGGCCGTGATTGCTGGCACACTTGGCACCCATGAACCTGGGCCTCGATGTCCTTATCAAGTCCAGGCCACCAAAGATGACTGCGCGCAAGCGCTTTCATTCTCACTATTCCCGGATGTCCCTCATGAAGAGAGAGCAAGACTCTAGTCCTCAATGAGGCCGGGATGACTACTCGGCTGCCCCACAGGATACACCCCTTGAATGTAGACAATTCATGCTTCCTACGCCAGAAGCTTTGGAACTCTGTACCAGGACACGTGTCAGGCCATCCTGACAACACACATGTCAGCACGCGTGCAAGCATGTGATCAGTGGCAGTTTCAGCAGCCACATCCCTAGCATTGAGGGGAGATTCAGGTAAGTCCTGAATAGACAGAATGTGTACAGCAGGAGGAGGGTCTGCCTCTATTTGTTTAAAAGGTAACCTAGTCAGGCCATCAGCGTGGCCCATTTCAGTACCTGGTTTGTGAACCAGTGTGTAATCATAAGCTGCTAAGAAAATAGACCATCTCAGCATTCTAGGAGATATTATCTGAGGGGTTTATTTATTGGTTGTAAACAACCCCAGCAAAGGCTTGTGGTCAGTATAGACCGTGAAATGTCGGCCATACAGGAAATCATGAAATTTCTTGATGCATGAGATTATTGCCAAGGCTTCCCTGTCAATCTGTGCGTAATTACGCTCTGCAGATGAGAGGGTTCTAGAATAGTAGGCCACAGGGACCTGAGTTCCATCTGCCTTGAGATGGCTTAACACCGCTCCTACCCTATAAGGGGAAGCATCACATGCGATGCACACAGGCAACTGCTCATTGAAGTGAGCCAGTACAGCATTGGAGGATAGCAAAGCCTTGACTTCTTTAAAAGCCTTTTCATGGACCTTTGTCCATGCCCAGGGAGCCTGCTTGTCCAAGAGCCGGTGTAGCGGCTCAGCCACAGCAGCCTTGTGGGGGAGAAATGAATGGTAAAAATTAAGTAGGCCCAGGAAAGCCTGAAGTTCCGTTTTTGACTGGGGACTAGGGGCCAGTTGAATGGCCTGGAATTTGGACTCTGCGGGGTGGATGCCTTCTGCATCAATACGAAACCCTAGAAATTCGGTGGATGTTACACCTATTTTGCATTTGTCTTGCTGCAAGTTCAGCCCTGCTTGGTGGAAACGCAGCAAGACAGCCCTCAGCCTTTCAGCCAAGTTCCCAGATGGCTCTCCTGCAATGAGGACGTCGTCAAAGTAGGGGAAGACCCCCGGAATACCCCTGAGCGTTCGCTCCATCACCCCTTGAAAGATGCCAGGGGCTACATTGACCCCAAACTGCAGCCTCTTTACTTTAAAAGCCCCTCTGTGAGTGACTATAGTTTGTGCCTCAGCTGTTGCCTCATCAACAGGTAACTGTTGATATGCCTGACCTAAGTCAAGCTTAGCAAAAAGTTTTCCCCCTTTTAGTGAGGCCAGAATGTGGCTCACCACAGGCACTGGGTATGCGTGTTGCTGCAAGGCTTTATTCAGAGTGCATTTATAGTCTGCACATATTCTGACTTCACCATTTGATTTCAGTGGGGTCACTATGGGGGTTTCCCATGGACTAAGGTCCACAGGTTCAAGAATGCCTTGTTGGAGCAATTTGTCCAACTCAGCATCAATTTTGCTCTTTAGGGCAAAAGGCACCCTCCTTGGCTTAACTCTGATGGGTGTAATGTTTGGATCCAATTTTAACGTAATGGGAGGCCCCTTGTATGAGCCAAGTTCTGGGCTGAATACATCAGCAAACTCCTTACAGACTCCTGTAAGGCTGGCTGTTTGCAGCTGATTCAGACCAGTTACCTGGATTCCAAGTGCCTCGAACCAATCGAGTCCTATAAGACTCGTTCGATCACCCCCAACAACCACCACATCCAATAATCCATTGAAATCTTTACGCTGCACTCTGAGCGTGGCCTCCCCCTTCACACTGACTCGTGAATTCTGAAAGTCAGTGAGGATGAGATTGGAGGGCCTGAGTTTGACTCGTGAGCCACTCCTGGAGCAAACCTTGTTAAAGGTGTCCACAGAAATAATGGAAAGAGCGGACCCTGTGTCCAGCTCCATGGTCAGGGGAACTCCCTGCAACTGTACATCAATGCGCAGCTTTTTCTTAAGGGGCCAGTTTGACTCGTGAGCCACTCCTGGAGCAAACCTTGTTAAAGGTGTCCACAGAAATAATGGAAAGAGCGGACCCTGTGTCCAGCTCCATGGTCAGGGGAACTCCCTGCAACTGTACATCAATGCACAGCTTTTTCTTAAGGGGCCAGTGAACCCCTGTTTTAAACACCCCCCTACGGGACGCGCAGAAGCCCACCCTATTTTGGCTGGGGACCTTGGTACCTTTCAGAGGCAATTCAGGGGACCTATTCTTTTGACGACCCATGCAGGCTGATGCGATGTGGCCTTGCCTGCCACATGCTCGGCAGACAGCAGAACGGAAACGGCAGTCAGCCCTCCTGTGGCAACCCCCACAGCCGAAACAGCGAAGGGATGCAGGCGGCGGCCCTCTGCATTCCTGCAGTCTTCTCTCTGCTGACGGTTGAAGTCTGTCCACCTCTTCTTCCTCGCAGTCTTCTCCGGACGCCTCTCGGACTGCTTCTTGGTGGACGGGGACGGCCGCTGGAGGATTCTTTGTCGACCGCAAGGCCTTCACTGCGCCGCCGGCTGCTTCTTCTGCTGCAATTTCTCGTAAGGCATCTTGGAACGTGACATCAGCCTTTGCAAACAGCTTCTGCTGCATCTCGCGGCTTCGCAACCCGCAAACAAGTCTATCTCAGAGCCTTTCCTCCAGATCTTGAAACGCACATGGTCTAGCAGCCTGCCTCAGGGCCGCGACGAAGTCCGCAGCTGATTCTCCAGGCCGCTGTTCCCACTGCTCGAACTGGTGCCTCCAAGCTATTACTGATAGCTTGGGCTCGAAATGCTCGTGCAGCATTTTCTTGAGATCGGCATACGCGATCGATTCCAAAGGTGCTGGGGCGACAAGATTCTCGGCAATTTCAAAAGTTTCTTGCCCACAGACACACAACAAGGTAGCCGCTTTCAGGCCGTCTTCCTGGATTTTGTTCACCCGAAAATAGTTCTCAACGCGAGCTGTGTACGAGCTCCAGCGTTCCGGGTGTGAAGTGTCGAATTCACCGAGACGACCCAGTTTGGACATCTTCGTGAACGACGGCCTCGTCAACGTCTCTTGCCGCAAGGAAGGACAAGGGGTCCCACGAAGCCAAGCCCACCTCCAGCATATGCGTACTGGCAGGCGGTTGCTCCTTCTGGACGCCACGCTTCTCTTCTCATTCAGGCCTTAGGTGAGTAGGCCTATCTTCTTTCTGTAGGCTTCCAAACGGCGAATCCCACCTTCGTCGCCAATGTTCTGTTCGCACAAGCAGACATTTGAGACGAGGCAGTTCACAACAAATGATGTCTTTTTATTGGTACACTCACTGAACAGAAGCAAGTGAACAATGGCAACAAGCCCTTTTATACTCCCCGTGCAAGGGGATGCTCAACCAATGATTGCAGGCTATTCTCCCGCCTCGCGCATGCGCGCGAGGCTGGAGACAGCCTGTCTGGGTCCCGGGCAGACACGTAGTCTGTCCAGGTCTCTACACCCGTTCTGGTCTCTGCAACCTTTCTGCAGACTTCCTGAGCCTTGCTGAATGACTCAGCAAGGCCCAGGACACAACAGTGTTCCTACCATGTAACCCAAACCCTGCCTTCTTTAGTTGTGCTTGGATGGGGCCACCATCTTGATTTTTTGAGCCACTATGGACACCCCTATTAAGTAATGACTCTTTTGCCTCTGTGTACATGGAGACAGTTAAAATAGATGGGCCCTGCACCATTTCACAGAGGTCAAAGCTCAACATCACTGACATTTCCTACAGAGAATCCAATTCTTCTTGTCCCTCCATTTCAAGGTCAGAAGCAATGCATGTATTCACTTAATGTTTCTTCCTTTATCTATGAATATAAGAATGGTTTCCCAAATATGAGGCTTTTTGTGCCTACCATGCTTCCCACCTGTCAGCTAGCTAGGGAAAGCAATTTTCAATCCACTCATACCAGAATAGTCAACTAAGCAATTTAGTTGTTTGTTGGGAACACCTTGCGTCCCCAACAAGTTGTTGTGTGTCAGGGTTCATGGCTTCTAATCCAGTATTATCATAGCATCAGACAAGCTACGGGACTGGATTAAATGCTCATTTAGTCTAACATATCAACAATACAGGAACCAGCAGTGAGGAAATATGTTACATATTAGCACTTAGTAGAGAGGCAATGAAGGCCTTGGAAAACTCAGATGCTGGGTTGCTATATCTACAAAGTTTAAAACTGTGCAGACAGTGGTCTTCCCTGTAACGGTGTGTAGAAGCAAACAAAGGATTTGAAGAAGCAGACTGGAAAAAGTATGAATGTTATGCAACATTGGTTTGGAGAACACTCCTGAGAATACAATGGATTTTTGAGGAAATGGCTCATCAAACAAATCAGCCCAGAGATTTTGAAGCACAAATGACCGGGTTCAAATTATTATATGTTGGAGACGTTATACAAAGAGATAGGTCTCTGGAGAAACTTATAATGCTGGGAAAGATAGAGGGGATGAGAAGAAGCTCGCCAAAAGAAAGGTAGATGGACTATTACAGCAGTAATGTGTATGACTATGGAAGAGCTTAAGGACCACGTTGGGGACAGAGGAGCTAGGAAAAAAACCTGTACAGATATTAAGTGCTGACAATGATCTGGTCTGATCTGATCTGATAGTTCATAATCAGTGCCAGATTTCACCAAATCCTAGAGGCCTATTCTCCAAAGCACCTGGAGAATGGCAGGACAAAAAGTAAAAGATGGAAGCTTATCAAAGAGAGATCTAACCTAGAATTAAGGAGAAATTTCCTATCAGTGAGCATAATTAATCAGTGGAACTCCTTGCCTCCAGAAATTGTCAGTGCTCCATCACTGGAGGTTTTTAAGAAGCCTTTGTCCAGAATCGTATCAGGTCTCCTGCTTGAGCAGGGGGTTGGACTAGAAGACCTCCAAGGTCCCTTCCAATTCCATTATTCTCTATTCTGTATTCACAAAGATGGTGAAGAAGTTGGGAAAAAAGACCTATCAGGAAACCTGGAAGGAACTGCAGTAGGAATTTTAGCTTGGGAAAAAATTGAGGTAGAATACAATAACATTCTTTAAAATTTTGAGAAAATAATACTTTTCTTCATTACTCCTGAAGGCAGGACTGAGTTGGCTTGGACAGTAGGTCTCTGGAATGTAATATAATTTTTTCTGCTAGGGTTTTAGAGCATGTTCTATCATCATTGTGCCAAAATAACAACAAGTATGAGGGTTTATATAGACTCAGTGATGGCTATAAGCCAATGTATCTCAACCTCAGCAACTTTAAGATGTGTGTTCTTGAACTCCAGAATTCTGGGAGTTGAAGTGCACATATTTAAAGTTGCCAACACTGCTATAAACTCTTAAAGGTAACTAGTGTGGAATTATTCTAAGAACAGGTAGATAATGGCTCCAGTTATTATTATTATTATTATTATTATTATTATTATTATTATTATTATTATTATTATTATTATTATTATTATTATTATTATTATTATTATTATTATTATTATTATTATTATTATTATTATCAACAACAACAACAACAATAACAATATAATTTCTCAGTGACTATAAATCTTCACTGGACAGACAGCTTTCAATCTCTCGGTTCTCTATATGGAACAAGGAATTTTGCATAAATGGCCTATTAAAATTTTATATCTGTGTTTCCAGTGCACGAATCCAGTCAATGCACTAACTTGGTTCAGTATGTTTCCTGAACTCCAAACATTTTGTTAATTGAGAAAACCTTTCTCAATTAACTCTGAATAAGTATACTGTCTATAGACAGTCTCTGATTCTGTGCTCACCTCATTTATCAGTCAGATGCTTCTGTAAACACCCACAAGCCAAGGTAACCTAAACAATAAAGGCTGGATGAACATAACATACTTAACCAGGCCACTAAAAAGGTTATTGGTACAATTGCATAATATTTATTTATTTATTATATATCTAAAGCATAGCAATTAAGAGATTCTCAGTGTTTCCCCCATAATCAAGCATTAAACTAATCCTAAAATATAGCCCCCAATTTTATAGTTACCATAATGAGTGTCACTGCTGTATTTTCTGTCCTGTTTCTGGGCTGTTGTGTCTTTGTAGACAGCTTTGACTTCAAAGGAAAAATCAAGGTAACTCAGATCTTGTCAACATGGACAATGGATATGAGTGTGTGTGTGTAACATGAATTGGAAAACCGTAATTCTGTGGGTTTGAATTTTGGCATTAGCAGTTTCAGGCCCTGGACAAAACAGTTTTGGCTGCAGATGAGGTACACTTGTGTATGTGTGTGTGTGTTTTATAGAAAAATATATTTGAAGAAATTAAAATGTCATATCAAGAATGGTTTGCACTCTGGGTTAACGTTTGTGCTTCCTTGGTCAGCCATAACAATTTTTTTTGAACGAGATTAAATATTTTCATCCTCATGTAAAGAGGATGGCAAGGACAACATTGGCAAGTCTCCAAGTTAACTCTGATATGGTAATTTACAATCCAACTCAGAAATCTCATATACAGCACTCCAGGATGTCCCTCTTATTCAAAGGTATATCATATATGGATTATCAACCTGGCTTTTTTAAATAAGCAAAAAGTTCAAATTCTGGGGATTCATATAAATAAACATTGTTTTGTCTTTGCTGCTTTAATCTCACAATGACTATGCCAATTTATAGGTATTGTCTGCCCTGCAGAGACAAGACAGACACTCTGTTCCTGAGAGCATAAGCCTTTGCCCATTACTTTGAGGTGTTGTGAGGATAGTGTGACTATCTCACGCTCATAAAATATTTTAAAGATTAAAGGCCTCTGTGTTCTAGCCACTGCCAACTGTTTTATATGACAATGATTATCAAAATCTTGGGAACACACTGAGAAAGGTCTAGCAGTTTAAATTCACAATTATATGTTTAATATGAACACAAGGATTAACCTTTATTTTTTTTAGAGCGGAAGGGAAAAACATCTTTACAAGGCACAGTACTCATTACCTATTAAAGTTATAGATTTGACTGTGAAGAAAACTTTATACAAACTTTTCCAAGTTCTCTGGAAGCAGATGGATCTGAATTTTCTTCCACTGATTTGTGTACTGTGTGAGGCAACTTGTTTTAACTGATGAAGTGATACATAGTCCTTGTCACAACAAAAATTACCACCAGTGCCTGTCACACTTTGCTGAAAGCATTATCCTAAGTACTGTTTTCTATTATCTGTTTTCATTTGTCAGTTGATTTACTCTCTAGGTTTTAATCAATTGAAGCCATTGTTTATTTTATAAGATCGATCAAGTAAGCCACAATTGGTTGTATGGCATAATGCACTAAGCCAGGAAAAGGGCACATTTGGAATTTTGAGAGTATATTGTTTAAAATGGCTGTCTTGGGAGACTTTCAGGATTGACAAAATGGCTACCATGGTGGATATGCCAAAGCGACCACCAAAGATGGTAGCTTGTTCACAAAGTGGTTATTTATGGTTGATCATAGATTATCTATTTACTGGAAAGTAAAGAGATCACCAGGATTCTCTTTTTTCCTAGTGGACACAACACCAGTGCTGCAAATAAATATAATCTAGAGATTGGTCCATTATTTGCAGCATATCATCCTCCTATTTAGGGGCATCCATGAGGAAATGGGTGTGAAAAAGGGCGAGATGGTGATCATAACTATGCAACTATCCATTTTCACATTTGCCAATGTGTAAAGTGCATAAAAAGAGGCAGGACGTCATCTCATGGTCATAGAATGACACCCCCTAATTGTGCCCTATTTAAGGTTATATTTTAAACAAAATAAAAAAGGGAGCCTCAGGGCTTAACTTTGTACTAAGCCATCAGTTCTTGCTTACAAGCTACAAGTAAGTAAACCAATCCAAATAGCCAAAGCTAAATTAAGGACATAATGGCTTAGATTATTGTGTAGCCTCAATTGTGGTAAAGCATGCTTATAGCTTGGTATTTTACCAAATAATGGTTTATTCAACAAACCAAGAATTGCATGATGAAACAGGTTACACAATGGCATCCCTCATTTAATTAAAATCCAAATAATGGATAAAAAATATAATACTCACAGTAAGTAACTTAACTTTCTCTACTGTTGGTTGCTCATGGAAGACTCTGTTAAAAGAGTTTATCCTTCTAGCCAGCCTATTGTCTTTGTAGTCTATCTCTTTTTTCTATTAACCTCTTACTCTTATTAAGCTCTCCTATCAGTGTAAGGGTTGGTGAGCAACTTTGGGGAAACTAAGAATAGCCCTCGCTGTTAATGAAGGTTTAACAAGACATTACCTCAAAAAAGCAAACACAGGGTCAAAACTGAGACTCAGTTTGATGGAGTTCTAAGAATGTTAGATTAAAACTGGGATTACTTTACTTCAAGCCCTTTTGGCCACCAAGTTCCCTGTCTGATTTTCTGTTTCTCAACATCTCAGTTTATCTAAGCTTGTGGGGTTTTTGTGAGAAAAATTCAGGATCAGGGAATTTAAAGAGAAGTTCCTCAAAGGAAGAGAGGGATAAAAATGGAAAAGCTAAATAAAGAAGCAGTATTTATTATTGACAGGAACTGGAAATAGGGATGGTTGATTTCTCTGCCTGTGGGAAGCTGAATGGAATTGGTGGCTAAAAGCTGAGAACTTGCATTTTATGGATCAGAGTAGATCTTTCAAGGAATCTCCTAAAGTAGGAACAACTTTGTATATGAGGACATAAGCATAGTTATTCCCAGGTCTACCTATTTTGACAGTTAAAAACATTTAAAAAGTAACTTCAATGAATACTTTTAAAACAGATATTTGTTAGTTGGCTTGCAATGGCTTAAGATATCCATGAATTTTATCATTCCTACACAAGATCACATTTTCAGATTCTGCCATACAAAAAGGGGGGCAAGGAAAACATAATTTTTTCAGTCTTTTTGTAAGAACCTCTTGCAGGTTAATTGTGTTTAGTAGAGAGTCTGGTGCAATTGTTTTGGTGAAATCTCTTATAAAACATATTCTATGTTCTTAAAGATAAGATTTGTTGACAGTTTTGGAAACAAATAATGGTTAAGATTTGAAACAGAAGGCTGTTTTTTTTGGGGTTTTTTTTTTAAAAAATCTCTTATAACATGTTCAGGTTGAACATGACTTACAACCACAATTAGGACCAGAATTTCCATTGCTAAGCAAGGCAGTTATTAAGTAGGTCATGCTTGAGTTTATAACCTTTTTGCCACAGTTGTTAAGTGAATCATACGGTTGTTAAGCAAATCCAGCTTCTCCCATTGATTTTGCTTGTTGGAAGTTGACTGGGAAGGTTGCAAATGGCAATCATGTGACCCCAGGATGCTGCCACCATTGTAAATACATGCCAATTGCAAAGTGCCTATATTTTGATCACATGACTGTGTGGCTCCTGCGACTGTCATAAGTGAGAAGATTGGTCATAAATCTTTTTTTTTTCAGTGCCATTGTAACTTCTGTTGCTCAACAAATAGTTGTAAGTCAAGGACTACCTGTAAATATTTCTAGGAAGTTGCAAACCAGTTACACCTCTTCAACTGGATTGGCAAACTTGATTTTTGCCATCTTACTTGTGATGCTAGATGTGCTGGATCTGGCATTCTTTAATTAGAATATTGGAAGTTCTGCAATCACAGATGATAGATTACCTCTTTGATGCTGTTAATTACTACGTAAAAATAGACAAAAAAAGATACATATTCCTCATAAATCTGAAAAGATGGAAGTAATGCTCCTAGATACCAAATAAATGCACAAAGACAGAAAAATGTCATATTGCTGATTTCTGACATGCTCTTTTGGTACATGTACAGCAGTTACCTATGTAAAATAATCAGAAAAACAAATACATCACTAGGGGAAAAAGAAGAACAAGGAATTGCACAATGTTTGCAAATGCTAATTTATACGTATTGCTGCAGACAAAGTGCTATAACTTAAATATGTAATTTCCCCCTCTTCTGAATGAATTACCTGCAAGTTGAAGGTATCATTTTACATTGGCTGATAAGAATAGGAGAAGCTGTTGAAAACAAAGGAAGGATCAAGAAGTTCCAAATAATTGAAGACATTGTTGCTACCTTGATACCTTCAACTCTGGATACCTTTGAAATTTAGGATAGTTTGCAGGGGCATCCATGGGGAGTGGAGATGTCAAAAAAAATCAAGATGGTGACTGTTGACTAAAGCCATTTTAACGTGCATAATTAAGTACAGAAAAAAGGGCATGATTCAGTAATCATGGTTGCCATCTGGAGCGTTAGCCTCCTTCTAAACATCACTCTTTGCTTGGAAGAGTCTAGTTTGTTTATTTTTCAAATTAGTATAGCCTTCCATCTCACAAGAAGTGGTTCTGGGTAGCATACAACAATCAAACCAAAACAATTTAAATACAATCCTTATAAAATACAAAGCAATAATTATTAAAGGTTCCGGGTGTATAATTCCTTTAGCAATTCCTCTTACCTATTTTCCTCATTTCATCTCATCTCTGCCCGTTTTGTTCTCACTTTTCCTTCTATGTCAGGGGTGGGGAACCATGGCCCCTTTGCGACCTATGGACTTCAACTCCCAGAATTCCTGAGCTAGCATGAATTGGCTCAGGAATTCTGGGAGTTGAAGTCCACAGGTCATAAAGGGGCCCTAGTTCCCCACCTCTGCTTTATGTATTTGTATGCTTCAGTATAAGAAAGTGATTTATATGCGTGGGAGAGAATGCTAGGAGGATGCAGATGGGGGATCCATTAATTTTGTAAACAGCATCTCTTTTTTTTACAGGCACGTTTTTTTTAATCAGTAGTTTCTGACTGAATTTCTACTATATTAGCTTTTTCTTCAGACTCTGGGCTTGTTTTGGACTGTGAACTGACAAGTATATATAAACATAAAGGTAATCCTCGACTTAGGACCATTTGTTTAGCAACCTTTCAAACTTATAACAGCCCTGAATAAAGTGACTTATGACTAGTCCTTGCACTTATGACTGTTGCAGTGTCCCCCCGCTCACGTGATCACAATTCTTGACAACCAGCATGCATTTATTACAGTTGCAGCATCCCAGGTTCAGGTGATCACTATCTGCGACCACCCTAGCTGGCTTCCAACAAACAAAGTTAATGGAGGAAGCCAGATTCCCTTAACGATTTGCTTAATGATCACAGCATAAAAGATAATAAAATAGGGTGTGTTCATGTGATGATTCATTTAATGACTGCATTACTTAGGGACAGATGTTCCCGTCCCAATTGTGGTCATGCATTGAGGATTACCTATACATATAAATACATTTATTTATGATGGTCAGGGACATTTCCATGATTAGTTTCAATTGGAGTTGGTAACACTAGATAAGGGGAAATTTGATATTATGAAAGATTTCAGTCCATGTTTATAAGATTTTTTTTCTCTTACTTGCATCTACCCTATCAAACTTATAGGAAGCAGAGTATTATCAGGGCTTTCTATAATTCTGATCCAGGAGTACCAAGAGATGCCCATTTTCTGCCCCCTTGTGTTTTCCCTTCTTATGTTTCTTCTGCTTAACAAGGCAATAGGCAAGATAATCTCTCCAGGTCTCAAAAAAGTACTCAGAAAAATAATTCCCACCCCCCTCTTTAGGGAAGTTTATAGGGTTATCTGCAGGGCATGATAATTCCCACATTCGACTGATTTTATTCCTATAAAAAGGACTGGAGTAAGATGATTGAGGGAGACTTGTAGATTCATGATTTTCAATCTGCATCAGCAGCTGAAATAGTACTGAGATGGTTTATAGTCTCTGTCCCAGAGTGCCTGCCTGCATCTCCAATCCTGAAAATAGTTATTTTGCTCGCTCTCTCTCTCTCCCTCCCTCCCTCTCCCTCTCTCCTATCTATCTATCTATCTATCTATCTATCTATCTATCTATCTATCTATCTATCTATCTATCTATCTATCTATCTATCTATCTATCTATCTATCTATCTATCTATCTATCTATCTATCTATCTATCTATCTATCTATCTATCTATCTATCTATCTATCTATCTATCTATCTATCTATCCATCCATCCATCTTTATTTATTTAATTTAAGTGACTCTGGGCAATGTACAACAAAGCTAAGAACAAAGCTAAATCTGTAAATACACAAAGCTATCACTATTAGTTACAATAAAAACATTTAAAACTATAAAAAAAAAGAACAAAATTTGTGCAGAACCAATGGAAGGACTGTTGTCTTTGACATCTAATGAGGATTTGCCCATCTGGCATTCTGATCCATCAAAGGACGCTTTTCAAGTTGGCACCATGCTTCTTGAATTATGTATATTTACATGAATGATTATGGAAGAGGAGAGACAGGCAGTTAAATATGAAGACTGGGTCGTCGCCTCTCTCTATGTGGCAGGGTGACACCTACCTGTAAGTCACTCTTTGATCGTAATGCAATGGGATGAGCTCGCCATGGTGTATTTAGACTTGAGTTGGTAGAAAGATTCTGACAAGGAGTGGGCAGAGAGGCGGGAAAGAATACTCTTGAGAGACCCTGTGCAATGATAAAGAATGTGTCAGGATGGTATTTTTGCCCTCAGCCTTTCTGACAATCCATGCACTACAATTCTCTTTTCATTCTAGAACAACAATTCCAGGAATGTTTGTGACTCCATGGTGGGTGGGTGGGGGGGAGACAGAGGCCAGTCAAAAGACCTGGAAATAAGGAACAGGGTAAGGAAATGTTTATATTTATGTTACCTGTTTATGTTTATGTTACCTGTTAATATTGGAGCAAAGCCACCCTTTTAATGGGGTCAATAGAAAGAAATCCCATTTCTAGACTTTGGTTAGAAAGCATCTTTCAGTAATAATAATAGCTGTTGGTTGTTGGGCGCTGAGCAGATTTTGAGGAATTAAAGGCTAGAAGGAAACTGGTAGCAATTTAAACACAGCTAGTGAAAGAAAGAGCTGCCTGAATGTGGCAGCTAAGTGTTTATGATGGGAGGGGCAGGGTAAGGCTCTTTTCAAGAACAATATAGAGAAACTATAATGTTTGCACACCCCTTTATGCATGGCTTGTTAATTTGTAAATAAAATGCTGCCAGACATTCCAATCTGGTCTTCACTGGTGCCACTAATGAAAACTGGGAAGGAGTGTGACAGGGGCTATTATGGGATTCCTCCCTCAGTTGAACTTGTGTCCCAAGACCATTTTTTTTAATAAAAAGTGAATTTGATGAAGGCCCTTCAATCTATTATGGCAATGGAATCCTCCTGTGAAGGACAATAAAGATTGTCTCTGTCAGGCATTAAAATGGATGAGGTAAGTTCATAGAACAGATCAAGATGTAATGTGTTTTATATCACAAAGCTACTTTTTCAGAAGGCAACTGGACTATGTTTTTTTCCTTGAGGAAGATGTTTTGCTTCTCATTCTCATTCTCATTCTCATCTCATCCAAGACATTTCACTTGTGGCTGAAGAAGTTTCTTGCATAAGTGAAACATCTTCCTCAAATAAAAAAAACATAGTCCAATTGCTTTTTGAAAAAGCACCTTTGAGACAACCATGACTGGATGACTGAGAATCTCCACAGATGTGTTTTATATCCATTGCTTTGCTAAGATATTCCATTCCATCCTCCTTTTTTCTATCTGTTTCTCTTGCTGGTTTCAACATTCCTTGTCTGTGGAGTACAGGTAGTCCTTGCATAATGATCACAATTGGGACCTGAATTTCTGTTGCTAACCAAGGCGGTTGTTGAGTGAGTCTCACCCAATGTTATGACTTTTGCCATGATTGTTAAGCAAATCACTGCAGTTGTTAAACAAACCAGGTGATCATTAAGCAAATCTGGCTTCCCCCAATGACTGCTTGTTGGAAGCAGGAGGAGAAGGTTGCAAATAGCAATCACACGACCCCGGGATGTTGCAACTGTCATAAATATATGCTGGTTGCCAAGGACCCAAATTTTGTGCGATAATTGTAAGTGCAAGAACTGGTTGTAGGTCAGTGATTTTTTCAGTGCTCTTGTAGCTTTTAATGATCACTTAATGGACAATTGTAAGTCGAGGATTACCTATATGCTCAGTCATGCTTAAGCAGTTTTGAAGACCACTTCTTTAAGGATTTATCAATTTTTAAATAAACTTCTGCAGATTAGTCTGTTGCTAGAATTCTTGTGAGACAGCATCATTCCAGCTGCCTAAGGATTCATATTTAATGAATGAATTGAATGGTGATATCCAAGAGGAGCAGGATAATTCCAGTCCATAACCTAGAAGCAATTTTTGAGGGGGAGTTGTTGCTGCAGAAAGGAACCTTGACATGTTTTTTAAAAAGTCTTTGATAGCACCAATAGGAGACTTTTCCCAACTGTTGACTGGGGGAGTTGGAGTATAGGGGAAGGTGTATGTTCACAGCTGGAAGAGGAATCAGCCTATAGTCACTATGTAGTCACAAACAGACTAAGTCCAATCCCTCTTGAATTCTGTGGACTCTTATCTAGTGCCAAAACAGGGCTGTTAGTTGAATAGATTCCTGTGCATAGGCATGAGCAATAATAAATCAGTTTCATTGTGGTCTTGGTCTTTCAGGTCTGACAATAAGCTGCTGAATCACCGAAGGAGACTTTTCTTTCCATTTAGCAGTATGGATTAATGAATTAAAACCAAGTCACTGCTTGGGTACAAGTGGAAAGAACTAGTTAATCTGACTTCCATCTTCAAGTTTAACCTCTCTCTCACCCACCTCTGTTGGAAGGTGGACCAAGAAGGCCTGATCACTTTTGCTCTAATCACAGATACTCCTTGACTTACAATGACAGTTGGGACTGGAACTTCCATTGCTAAGTGATTGTGAGTTGATTGAGTCATGTTCAATTTTATGACCTTTTCTGCTGTGCTCGTTAAATGAATCACACAGACATTAAGTGAATTTGCCCTTCCTCATTCAGTTTTCTTGTTGGAAGCCCCTTGGGGAGATCACAAGTGGCAATCATGTTATCTTGGGATGCTGTAACCATACTAAATACATGCTGGTTGCCAAGCCCCCAAATTCTGATCACATGACCATGATCACAAGTGAGCAGGCCAGTCATAAATCACCTTTTTCAGCACTGTTGTAACTTTGAACAGTTGTTAAATGGATGGTCCTAAGTCAAGGACTATCTGTACATGTGAACTTGTCTTTAGCTACTTCAAAGGAAAGGAAAAGGCAAGGGAGAGAGATGTGTGCCAAAATCAAGCTGTGATCCAGACACTTTTGCTAACACAGAAGCATTTATTTCCTGTTGCAAATGGAGAGCTGAGCTGTTTGGAAAAGAAGTAGCTACTACTGTTGGCTTTTACAGCCATTTTATTTATTTAAAAGAATGTATAGTAGTGTCTTTCAAAACAAAAGTGTTCCCAAGCAGCTAGCAGTTGCTACCAATCTTCCTAAGCAGGGGTGGGCAACTTGCAAGATTAGAGGCTACTAGCCACCCTCTGTCTAATTTTATGCGTTCCTTGGCCTTACTTCAAAAATTCTCAGCAAAAAATATGTTCGGACTGTTTCTAAGAGTTCTTTGTTCCTTCCTGGCAGCCTGTAAAAGAAAAGAGTGTCAGAAGGAAAAAAAAAATACAGATGACAGACAGAGCCCATTTCCTCACAAGTGATTTATTGCATTTTATACTGCCATTCAGCCATCATAGTGGTAATATAAAACTGTCTTCATTATTGATATATTGGCATAGTGATGGTTGGGCGAAGCTATAAGACTCCAGTCTATACATCACGAAGAAGGAAATGGGTGTCTGCATCCAGTTTGTCTCTGGCCCCACCCTCTGGTGCCCACAGCCTGCCTCCCCAGCGAAGTTATTTATTTATTTTATTTATGAGATTTGTAAAGCTGCCCCCTCACAATGGTTGGTGTAGAACTGTAAACAAGAAAGAAGGAAAGGAGAAAGAAAGAAAGAAAGAAAGAAAGAAAGAAAGAAAGAAAGAAAGAAAGAAAGAAAGAAGGAAGGAAGGAAGGAAGGAAGGAAGGAAGGAAGGAAGGAAGGAAGGAAGCAAGGAAGCAAGGAAGCAAGGAAGCAAGGAGGCATACTTCAAAGAAACAGAGCTGGAGCATGATACCCCGAGCAATCTCATGACTCTTACATCAAGCAGGACAGATTTTAGATTATGGGTTTAACACTTACTCTTTTAGACATAAGCCATGTTCAGTCCAAAATGGGAGGAATGGTACAACTCTCAAGCTCTGCTAATGATGTAACTGAGGAAGTAGTCTTCAATGGTAGCATGACTGTCTGCAACTGGAACTCTATATATGTCTTACATATATAGTAGACTCCCAATAGGGTATGCTTAACTTCTGCCTTGGAATGCATAATCTGTCGGTCTGGTTTTCATTGATATCCAGGAACTCAAGGCAACCTATATGGGGATCTCCCTTCATATCTTCATAACAACAATCCTGAAAGGTAGGTTGGGCTGAAAGAGACAGACTGGCCCCAAATCCCCCAATAAGCTTCGGTTACTAGAACTTAGGTCACTCCATCCCTAAACTAGCACCTTCACCACTGTACCCACAAATTTAGCAATATGTATTGTCACTCCAGACAATCAAAGTACGGGCATGGAGACCGTCTACTCGGGAATGTTATTTCTTCCCATATTGACTGGGTAGTGTCTGGTTTCCTGCAAACCAGGTAAGTCTTCAGGCAATTACTTCTATAGACGGGAACGAGCCCTACTTCACAAGGTTAAAATATGGTAACCCAATCATGCTCCGTAGGAGGGCTTCTTTCTTTCCTTCAGCCTATCACATTGTTATCACATCAAGTACCAGTTGATGTACTGCTTCCATATTATTCTCTTTGCCATGGCATTCAGATTCCATCATTCTAATTACTACTATTACTTATTACTATTATTACTATTAATACCACTTTACAATGCCTTGGTAAGGCCACACTTGGAATACTGCATCCAGTTTTGGTCACCGCGATGTAAAAAAGATGTCGAGACTCTAGAAAGAGTACAGAGAAGAGCAACAAAGATGATTAGGGGACTGGAGGCTAAAGCATATAAGGAACGGTTGCTGGAATTGGGTGTGTCTAGTTTAATGAAGAGAAGGACGAGGGGGGACACGATAGCAGTGTTCCAATATCTCAGGGGTTGCCACAAAGAAGACGGAGTCAAGCTATTCTCCAAGGCGCCTGAAGGCAGGACAAGAAGCAACGGATGGAAACTAATCAAGGAGAGAAGCAACCTAGAACTAAGGAGAAACTTCCTGACAATTAGAACAATTAACCAGTGGAACAACCTGCCTCCAGAAGCGGTGAATGCTCCAACACTGGAAGTTTTTAAGAAGAGACTGGACAGCCATTTGTCCGAAATGGTATAGGGTTTCCTGCCTGAGCAGGGGGTTGGACTAGATGACCTCCAAGATCCCTTCCAACATTATTGTTGTTGTTGTTGTTGTTGTCGTTGTCATTGTCGTTGTCGTTGTCGTTGTCGTTGTCGTTATTATTATTATTATTATTATTATTATTATTATTATTATTATTATTATTATTATTATTATTATTATTATTATTATTATTATTATTATTATCTCAAATTTCCCAGCCCAAAATCACTGTCTCATTTTTTATGCACCAAAATTAATTTAGGTTTTACTCTGCTAGAACTGTGGCATAGCTTCTTACCCTGCGCATTGCAGTTTTTGCAGGAGATCTACTAATCCCTTTGTCACATTCCCACCTAATTCTGCCAAATTTCATCTTTATTACTTTGAAATTCATCAAATGAGGCTGGTAGCTTTTTTTGTTTGTTTGCTGATTTTTTTTTTAAATCATCCCACCTGCTCTTTAATGTCTTCTAATGAGATTTTTATATGCTGAAAAACATTTCCTTCAGTCTATATGTATTGCTGCATAAATAAAATCTCTGGGCAGGAAGAGGAAATTTATATAGAAATAACAAATGAAGGGCAGGGACAGATCCCATACTAGCCACTATTTCATGATGGAACATGTTTATTACACATTGATTCTCTCTGTCCAAGGATGACTGCTAGACATCTCTCCTCTATTTTCCTCTACCACATGACAGAGGCATTTTTCCATTTCTGCATACCGTGTTCATTCTTTCATTCTGCCTGACACCATCTGAAAACCTTGTAGATATTTATCCCTTTGATTAAGGGTAAACTACAAAAACAAAATGGTTGTAAAACAGGTTGAATAGTTGAGGAACAGAGCAGCAGGCATAGTCATGCATAGCGCATTAACACTTGGCATGTGCATAAATGCTAAAGCAATCCTTTTGTTAATAAATGGAAAAAAAATAGAATACAAAAGAAAGAAAAAATATAGCGGAACAAAAGAATAACTACTAAATATAACTTTAAAGAAAGCATAGTGAGAAAGTTTTCTAGGAACACATCTTCCCCATTCCTTCCATTGGTGTCCCCAGCTGCTAACCACAGTTTAAATATTTGTACTTTACACTGAACATTAATGATTGTTATTAGTTTCTGTTTAAGTCCTAGTCCATATTCTGTATGTCTAAAGCAGCCTTGCTGTGTATTGCATTAACTGCTTGCATTTGGTTAAACTGGTTATATCTTGTCAATTTTCCATTACAACATATTCTCCCGTTTTGTTCTCTCAGTAAGCAAAGATTTTTTCCCCCCAGTTCTGTGCCAGGTTCGTTCTTGCTGCTGTCAACATATATCTTAGTAAATTAAGGTATTTTTTATTTCTGTAAAAATATCTCTGGTTCTCTTCAAATTTTATTTTACGACACTTTGATTGTTAGATGTATTTCCTTCCCATGCTTTTGAATTTTATTTTGCATAACCACCACATGTAGTAAAATGTTCCTTCTTTGTTGTGGCATTTCCAACATTTATTACTGTATGCTTTGTTTATCTCGGGAATCATTGATGCAATTACTGTATATTCCATTTGTAGAACATTTTGTACCATTTTTCTTTAAATTGTAGCTTAGATAAATTTCAATGATTTTTATCATAACTCTTCCCATTGATACACTGTGATTGCCTTGTTCAAATGTTACCTTTTTAATTTTTTTTCTATATCCGTATAATATCTCAATCTCAGAGCCAGTTTCTAAATACATCCTAATACTACAGATAATCTTGAAAATTTTGTATAAGCATTCTAAATTCTGTCTTTTTAGCTTTTGATTTTTCCACTTACATTAACCATGGTAGATTTCTTCCTCCATTGAACAATTCCTGTTGTGTATTTAATCTGTTTTCTGAATCTGAATATGTTATGTTGGCCTAACTAATTAAGCTTTTTTACTATAATTTTCCTTGAAGTAAAAAAGTGTTTGATGATGATAATGGTATGATTGCTGAACTTATTCTTGCTTTTAGAAGATTCCAAATTTTTAGCAAATTTACTTATAATATTTCTCCTCCTTCTTCTTCTTCTTCTTCTTCTTCTTCTTCTTCTTCTTCTTCTTCTTCTTCTTCTTCTTCTTCTTCTTCTTCTTCTTCTTCTTCTTCTTCTTCTTCTTCTTCTTCTTCTTCTTCTTCTTCTTCTTCTTCTTCTTCTTCTTTCTCCTCCTCCTCCTCCTCCTCCTCCTCCTCCTCTTCCTCCTCATTTTTTTCTTTTTCCATATAAATCTATTAATATTTCTGCCAGTCCTACAGAATTCTATTGGAAATTGCAATTAATGGAAATTCATCTTGGGCAGTACATTTATTCTTCTTATCAAATAAGTTCTAACCAGGAAATTATAAATTATTCTACCTTTCAAGGGCGTGTTTTATTTCTTTCCATAGTATATTGTAATTGTTTTGAAATATGTCTTTATTGCATCCTGTCAAATGGAGTCCTAGATATTTCATTGAATCTTTTGTTATCTTACAGATGGTCAAGGCTAAAGCAATCTTCTATACACTTGTGTTCATTTGTGCATCTCAAATGTAGATGCTGTTTACATCCAATCTATATATGCTGAGAGGGATATAGTATTTTGATGCAACTTAGGAAAATGTATTGTGATTAGAAAAAAGTGTAAGAAGTTTCTGAGTGATGACCCCATTTTTACATATAATCTCTCTCTTAATTTATTTCCATATATGACAAATTAGAAATAATTTCAATAATTAATGTAGCAGTATCATACTTCTTCCCCATGACCCGGTGGCCACTGTCTCCTCTATCTGTTGCTCAAATGATAACCATTGATGGCTAATCTGAAGCCAGTGATTATTCTTTGTATAATTCCTAATCTTGAAAGTCTCAAACAGAGCTTTGAATAGATTGTCTTCCAAATAAAAGGCTGTTTCATGTAAATAAGGTCTCATAGCTACCCTAAACATTTCTCTGAGCATTATGAGAAATTAAAATGGCTGCCCAGCTTGGCTGCAGCTGAGTAAGTCTATCATTAAGAATCCAGATTTCTCCATACCAAAAATCCTTCAAGCTCTTCAGAGGGAAGAACTACTATTTAGAATTCACAGTAGGTAACAAATTGATTAAATAAACTGTAATCAATAGTTAATTGATGGGACACTGGAAAAGAATTCAGTCTTTTTATCTTCCAGGTTTAGCTTTTAGTAAATTATTCCTACTTACCCTTCTGGCTTTGCTTATTTTTTATTATTTTTAATTTAATGCTGTGGATGATACAGAATAAGAAATACGTAATCCTGAAATTCTGCATGCCTTTCCCATGAGGTTGATCATGTGCAACAGTATCAGAACATTTGTGTGTAAATAAAAAAACTCCCAGTACGGCACCAGTCAGGTTTCTTGTCCTCCCTGACCTTTTACATTTTTCAAGCATTTTTAATTTTAGAAAATGGGAAACTGCTATTCTACAAAGCAAACTGTTATCCTCTGACATACATTTTTTTAGAAAATAAAAATAACGAGTAGCTGCACCCCAATGCTTTGTTTGGAAATTGACCTACCTGCTCAGAAAAAGGACAAAGTTAAGCAAGATTTATAGGAAGTGTCTTGCAGAAACAGGTTGATAAGTTAGGTAGCATTCTGAAAAAATGGTGCTTGGCAACTGGTTATATTCCCATAGCGGCCATTTTGAAAATGGCAAGTTTCAGTAGCAGCCATTATGCAAAAGCATCTTCAGCATGTTGTCAACATTCAAATATACCCAACAGCTTGAAAACTCCCCCCCCCCTTATATAAACAATGGAAATTATGATTCATTCTGGATAGAAGCTATATGTACATAAATAAAGTCATGGGCAAATTTCCTGTACAAAATGATATTTATGTCTATTGCCTAGTTGCACAGAAATATCCTAAAAGTGCTAATGGGACCAGGAGCTAAGAAAGCATTTTAAATTGCTCATCACAACATTGGCATTCTATGAAGCCATTCCATTATCCATGGATCTGAACATACTAAAACAGTTGGTAAAGGTGACCTACTGTTTGGTGACTAAAAATGACTGGTAACTTAATCTGGTCTGCAGTTTGTCTTTGTGAGGAACTTCAGTATCAAGATCCATACTATACCATGGAAATCGTTAAAAGACTATAGTTTCCTCAAAGGTGAGTACTCCTTGAGTAACTTTGAATACTTTGAATACTGAGAGCTGACACCATCTTGTCATAGGCATATTTGACAGTACAGATTTTTGGGATCAGAAGCAGCCAACATTGGTTGCCTTGGCATTTTGGGCATCATGTAAGAAACACCTGGAGTAGACTTGGTTTTGCACAAATACAGGACCTTCCTCATCAAACTGTCTCATTCCACCTGGAATTCTTCAATAATATCTGAGCACAATAGTGAAATTACTCTCAAGTCAACCTGAGTTTTTATTAATTGAACATGTCTATGTAGTTTCTTTGGCAACAATACGGAAGTGGTTTGTCATCAATTTCTTCTAGGACTCTCCTGGTCTTGTAAGGTCCTGAAAAATGTCTTGGCTTCTTGAATTATGATGTCATATGGTTCCTAAGACTTTGGACAGGCTCAGTCTGTTCAGCTTTATCTTCAACATTGTCATGGAACCTCATTAAAGTGTGAGAGAAATAAACAATTTGACAAAGCAGTTGAGATGATAAAAGTACCCTTCATAAGAAGTACTAATAATTCCAAGTTGGATTCCTTTTCATTAGAGGCCCAGTAGTAACTGTTTCACTTTCCCCCTTTGTAAGTTTGGGTCACAGGCGTGTTTCTTTCACTGTGGCTTCAGCCACACCTCATAGATCCAGTTTTCCTTGGGCACTGTTGTTATCATGCTTTCCTCTTGCATTGATTCATTAACTGGTGCAGGACTGTCAAATTATGGAGGAAAAAGCCTGCGGGACCATTATTAATGTTTAAGACATTTGTTTCACACTGAAATAGTTCTCCTTCTAACAATTTACAGTTTACTTCTCCATTCCCTCCCCAGGCCTTGTTTTTTGGCTCCCAAGGGGGCAACAGGAAAGGGAAACGTGGTATTTCACAGGTCATTAGCACAGGGAGATGAAATTTGTGGAAGAAAGTCCTGGGAGGAATTCTTGAAGTGTCATATGCCTTTGAAGGAGAGCATAAGAATGCAAAACGTTCCTGCTTGATTAGACCAAAGGCCTGTTCAGTCCAGGATTCGGTTCATACAGTAACCAATCAGTCACTTATGGAAAGCTCTCAAGCGGAACATGAGCAAAAAAACTAATGTCCTGTGATCATTTCCCTAGTATTGAGAGGCATCCTGCCTTTTGGACTAGGGTTAATAAATAGCTATTATGACTTGTAGCTATTGATAGTTTATTCTCCATTGGTGTCAAATCTCCTTTTAAGTTCTTCATTGGTGGCCATTGCTACAGATTATAGAAGCAGATCTCTAGTTTATATTGAAAGAGCATAGCTTTTATCTCTCCTAAATGGGAAGGGATTGACCCCCTTCCACGTGAGTGACATTTCAGAAGGGATGACTTCATCAGGAACCTGCCTGTTTTTCCTAAAACTGATGGCAGTTCTGATACTCAGGTAGATTATTTTTAAGAGGCAGAATCGATCTTTTATTGAAAAATCTTTGTGGCAGGCTGAGCTATCAACGGCTAGTGGAATTAATGGCTATATATTATCTCCAGACTTGAGACCCAGTTTGGCCTAGTGGTTAAGACACAAGGCTAGGCCTAGAAAGAATCCTGAATTCAACTGAAATGATCACAGGTGTGGAGTTCTTGGTCCTCTCTGAGCTTGTTTGTTTGCACACACACATTTCATTACCCAACTAGGTGATATCCTCAGTGTGAGTAAGTGTGGGATTTGCTGCTTGTTTATGTATAAATTTGTAGTAGCTTGCTCTCCCAATTTTGGTGGGGGGTGTATTTCCCCCTTGGTGGTTCCTTGATTAGAATATTATTTTCTGCCTGATTGTTTGTCTGGTGCTGATCCCTGCTTATCTGAATATTGGCTGCTGGAAGGGATGTGCTCTAGTCTTTTTGTTTCCTTCTGATATTTTTTTTTATTGTCTCCTTCAAATGGTGTGTAAATAAGGTTTCTCTCTATGTATCTATTGATAACTGATTTGTTAAATGTACCAGTCTTGATAAGACATAATTGGAATGCTCTTAAATCCCTACCATCTTCTACTTTAACATTAGATTGTTATTGTAAGATTAAATTGTCTGGAGTGATCTGGAATATTGTAGAACAGATAGGTGGTTAATAAATCTTTAAAGTAAATTAAGAGCAGCCTTTATTGTCCCACCAAGTTTTGTTTAATTAATTGGGGGAGGAATTTCAGATCACTCACAAGCTTATATGCTGTTCTCTGTCTTTCCTGTTAGTCAAATAAAGAGATTGCTTCTCATATGGATTTTGGAAATGTTATTTTGGCCAATATAATTGTTCAATAAACCATCACTTAAATATATGCAATTGCCAGTGCAAACCTAGGTTTTTGTCTCCCCATGACCTCAAAGAATGCAGGGTGCACAATTTCTGTCAGTCCAGCCTAGGTCACTGGGTAATTATTGTGGGGATAAAATTAGGCTAAAGAGCCATAAATGTCTCCTTTTGCTCCTAAAGGAAAGGGAGCATAGAAATACAATAAAAGAATTGCAGGCTGGCTCAATGCCTCTATATATTCTTCATTTTGTAATAAAGTATGTTTTGTAGAGAAAGAAATAAAAGGAGAGCCAGCCACAAATTTAATTCTTTTATTTAATGACTTCACACTCCTCAAAAAAGAAGTGCAGGACTAAAAGCATTGCTATGATCAATAAATCCAAATGCATAATGACCATTCTGGGTTTTAGATCAGGTTATATATATATGGTCAGCACATGAACTTTGTGCATAAGAAGTTGGATTAGCTCAATTTGGCACATGATGCAGAGAAGGAAGTTTTCTGCTTGTTTCTTACTTTATATTATTCATGTTTTAATTTGCTCTTCTTTATTTTGTGTATTCTGCCATTTTTAATTTGTTTTGAATTATAAGTCCTTTAAGTGTTTGTTTTGAACAAAGAAGTGAAGTGTAAATCAAATAAACAAAACAGCTTTGTAATATTCACCTTTCCATTGCCTGTTCCCTCTTGCTGCTCACACACAATACTCTGACACTTGCCTTTTGTGTGTTGTTGGCATATCAATTTTCTACAGAGTATATCCCTATTTAGCATTCACCATAAACTAGTATTTCAATAATACCATTTAATTCATTCTTTGCTCAGTTCATTGCCCCTAAGAGCAGGAAGTTTTATTTGCCTGTAGCTTTTGTTGTGTGCTGACAGTTGTTAAAACATTGAGAAGTTGTGCAGTTTATAGAAATTCCATCACATCGCAGCAGCTGATCGAGAGGATTCATTGCAGTTGGGAAAAGATGGACTGACACATTTTAAGCCACTTTTAAAAATGTCTGGATAGAAGAAAGGATGGATGGATGAATGGATAGATGAACAGATAAACAATTATATGGGGGCATCTCTTGGGGGAGGCAAAAACTCAAGATGGTAACCAGGACTATATGATTAGAGCCCTGTCCATTCTTAATGTGTGCAAGCTGCTTTGACAATGCAGCCCCCACCATCATCTTAACGTTTTCAATTTCTGCTTTTCTCACAATGCCCTTGGCAACCTATCTTAAGCAAATATCTCTGGGCAGTAAACAACATCAGAGCAACCCAGGATAAAATAACACAATACAAAAACCATAAGGCAAGACAGAATTAAAAACAATGGTATCTGAGGCTCCGAGCAAAACTGTCTCACAACACAGAAGAGATCATACATGGCTCCACTAAAATCCTGACTGCTGCACCTGAGGAAAAATCCAGGTCCTCAAGACTTTCCAGAAGACCAACAGGCTTCTGGTTGAAGCCGTCCAAATCTCAGGCTATTCCATGTCATTCCACAATATGAGATGATTGAGATGGTAGGACACAGGCTATTCAGAGGTGTTATCTCCATTAACCAACAATTATGTTTTAAGCAGATCATCAGATGTGGCCAGGAAGACCTCAAATGCTCAGAGATGGAGCTATCTGTGTGTGAGAGAGAGTTGGGGGTGGGGGAGAGACCTCATCCCACCCAGCTTTCTGGACAGAAGAGGCAGCATCCCAATTCATGCTTTGCCTCCAGTACTTATGGGCTGTCATCCACAGGTGCCTTAATCCTTCTAAGCATTCCACACCCCACCAAAGGTGCAATGAAATAGGATTCTATCCTTTGCAGTCAGCCACTTCCCATTCACAGGCCATGAAAGAGGCTAGATCACTACATATTTAGTACTTTAAAAAATATAACCACTTTGTATGAGCTGGACTGAATTACCTAACTATTTCTAGAACAGTAGGGCGCCAGCTTGGGAAAGGTTGTCTTTGAGAATTTGAATTTAATCCCCATTCAGATCTCTGTTCAGCCATGAAGATGCCTTGAGCTACTTCTGTTTCAACCCTACTGCCCAAAACTATTGCCAGTTATAGCTGGAAATGAAGAATTCTGAATGCTATCTTGGGCTTTTTGAAGGAAAGTTGCAATGGAAATTTAAAACAGAGTTCATAATTATTTTTCCTTTCTTTTTATAAGTGTAAACCTATACCCACATGCACAGCTATCAACCCTAACTTGGCCTTCATCCCGAACTTTCATTTCTGAGACAATGGGTGTCCTCACACAAGTGTTTTAGGCAGTCTTCAGCATCACTACAGAGCTAAGAGAAACAATTTAGCTTAGAACAGGATATTTTCAACCATGGCAACTTTAAGATGTGTGGATTTCAGCTACCAGAATTCCCCATGCTGGCTGAGGAATTCTGGGAGTTGAAATCCACACATCTTAAAGTTGTCAAAGTTGAGAAACACTGGAGAAGATCTTACTGTTTTATTTTGTTCCCCATTACCCACTGTTTCTAATGGCGGAGCTATCTAATGCCTACCAAGTGGCCGCTTCCTGCTTTTCAAAAGAAATAAACAGGATATAAGAAGACTGAAATGGGCATTGAATGTCCAGGCACCTTAGCATGAAGATGCTGCATTGGTGCAAAAGCAGCCCCAGATTGCTTTGATTCTGCCACATTGCCTCTGTGTGAGAGAGGACCCAAATTATTTCTGATTCAACTGTGGTAAGTTTGGAAGGTCAGTGAAGCTAGCCTCTTCTTTCACAATGCTTTGAAATACTGAGTTTGTGGGTAGTCTGGTTTCCCCTTTGTCAGGAACTCTTACCTCATCTCACCTCCTTCCAGCTCCTGAACTCAAGACAATCATTACTCTCTCACGACATCCATCCCACCCAAACTACACAGTTGGTCTCAGTTCTGAGGAAACTTCCACATTAAGATGCTCACTCCAAAAATTTCAAGAAGGAGCCCGGCCCTTTGGAGCTGGCCGGTCCCTGCAGAGGAGAAGAGGTAAACAGAACTATCAGTTGCACCTTTGCTTGACTTATCTGGATTCCTTGCACTCTGGAAAAGTTGTAAGAACAGTCAAAATAGCCCACTTTTCTCTGTTTTTATTTTATTTAGTTAGTTATTTCATTCCGCTGCGGGAAGAATCCAGAGAAAAAAATATTTTGGGGAATATTAAAAAGTCAGAATATATTTCCCCAAAGGAATAGTGGAGAAGACCTTAAAAAAGATAGAAACCAGCCCCCAGAAACCAGCCCCAGCCCCTCTCCCCCAAGCAGAAACTAGGGAGAGGCCAGCTTTTAGAAATGCAGATGTAATAATCCGTTCAGGAAGGTTGGAGCCAGGAATCTATTAGGAAGACAAAGACACCTAAAATCTACATACCCCCACCCAAATTATAAGGACAGGAGACATAATAGGATTAACCCACCAATACCAAAAGGGCACACTCAGACTCAGGTCAAAGTACATGACACAGGAAATACAAAGCCTGAAACAGGAATAGGAAACAACCTCAAGAGCCCCAGAAGGTATAAAAACCCACCACTCCCTGCTACATGCAGTCAGTTTTTCCAGAGCCATCTTTCTGTCTGGCTCTCCTCTTCAATAAACTACAACCTTCTTTCTAAAGCAGTCTCCATTTTGATTATTCCTGGCTTGGACTGGACCCTAGTTGTTCTGTTCTTCTAATGAAGACATCAAGACGAGGCTGATTCACAACAAGGATCTCTTTATTGAAACACATTCACAGAACAGAAGCAAGAACAACAATGGCCACTGGCCTTTTATATCCCCTTGCAAGGGGATGCACATCCAATCATTGCAGGCCGTTCTCCCGCCTTGCGCATGCGCGCAAGGCCGGAGACAGCCTGTCTGGATCCCGGGCAGACATGTGGTCTGTCCGGGTCTCTGCAGCCTTCCTGCAGTCTCCCTGAGCCTTGCTGAATGACTCAGCAAGGCCCAGGACATAACACCCCTCCCCTCTTGGATTAAACAATACTTAAGCATATTGTTTAACACTTTACACACAACAACATAGCAGGCCGGTTGGCACATTATAAATTCAACCTTTACTCTTGCAACCCATTACCTTCAGCCCCTGTTAACACACGGAGTTTCACCTTTTGACAATATTAACATCACAGCACTACAATTGTTTTCCTCAGATGGCGAGGACTAGTAAACCTCCTGTATAGTAAACAGGGACCTTACATATTCCCTTAAATGCTTAGGAGGACCCTTAACCCACTCTGATCTCCGTGGAGCCAGATTAGGTGCAGGTGTAGTTGTAGGGGTCCCCCCTGACTGCTGACTGGCTGGATCCACCAAACCCAAACCAGAGTTCCTTGGTGGGGTTGAGTTCCCCGAGTCCATTGGTGGGATGGAGTTCCCCAAAGTTCCATTGGACTCCTCTTGGGAGCACTGTCCCTCGAGCCCAAGACCAACAGCAGGGGTGCCCTGAGTAGCCGATTTACGGCCATTTGCCCCTAGCCAGGGGCCTATGCCAGAGTCAGGAGCCACCTCCATGGCAAGACCCCCGGAGTCTATGCCAGAGTCAGGAGCCGCCTCCATGGCAAGACCCCCACCAGGAACATGTGGAGGAACATTTGGATAAGTGCCCTCATGGAGAGACTGTGGTCCACAATCGTAATTGGGGTCCCCCTCCCCCCCAAGCACACGACCATCCTCTAAGGCTACTTCGTAGGACAGCGGCCCAGAGACCTTGCATACCACAGCAGTTACCCAAAGATGTCCATGCCCATAGTTTCTGGCCCATACCGGATCACCCACTTGGAGTCTCCTAGGTGCCCGTGGCTGTGACACCTGTGAAGCCACCCGGTCTGGGTGCAACCTGTCCAGTTTCATAATGAGTCTGCGACCCCAGCGTAGTTCAGCTGGGCTCTTTCCTGTAGCTGTGCAAGGTGTGGTGCGGTGTGCAAGGAGAAAATCGGCTAACCTGTGATGCCAGGGTCCTTGAGTGATTCTCTTTAATGCCTCCTTGGTGGTACGCACCATGCGTTCAGCCTGACCGTTGGTGGCAGGGTGAAACGGAGCAGACATAGAATGCCGGATCATGTTGGCTTGAAGTAAAGCCTGAAACTCAGAAGAGGTAAATTGGGGACCATTGTCTGAGACAAGGACATCAGGAAGACCATGGGAAGCGAAAATTCCTCTTAGCACCTGGATGGTCCTGGCAGTAGTAGTGGAGGATACAGGAACAACCTCTAGCCACTTGGAATGGCTGTCCATGAGGAGAAGGAAGAATTGCCCCTGAAAAGGCCCAGCATAGTCAATGTGTACGCGTGACCATGGAGTGTGTGTCTCCTCCCACCTATGTACAGGGGCCTGGGGCATCTCAGGCTGTGACTGTTGGCACACTTGGCACCCCTGAACCTGTGCCTCGATGTCCTTATCGAGTCCAGGCCACCAAAGATGGCTGCGCGCAAGCGCCTTCATCCTCACAATTCCCGGATGTCCCTCATGCAGAGAGAGCAAGACTCTAGTCCTCAATGAGGCCAGGATGACTACCCTGCTGCCCCACAGGATACACCCCTTCAAAGTGGAAAACTCCTGTTTCCTACGCCAGGAACTTTGGAATTCTGTACCAGGACACGTCAGGCCATCCTGACAACACCCATGTCAGCACGCGTGTAAGCATGTGATCAGTGGCAGTTTCAGCAGCCACATCCCTAGCATTGAGGGGAGATTCAGGCAATTCCTGAATGGATAGAATGTGTACAGCAGGAGCAGGGTCTGCCTCTATTTGCTTCAGAGATAACCTACTAAGGCCATCAGCATGGCCCATCTCTGTCCCTGGTTTGTGAACCAGGGTGTAGTCATAAGCTGACAAGAAAATTGACCATCTCAGCATTCTGGGGGAGATGATGTGTGGGGTTTGTTTGTTTGTTGTAAACAAACCCAGCAAAGGCTTGTGGTCAGTGTAGACCGTGAAATGGCGGCCATACAAGAAATCATGAAATTTCTTGATGCCTGAGACTATTGCCAAGGCTTCTCTGTCAATCTGTGCATAATTATGCTTTGCAGATGAGAGAGTTCTGGAGTAATAGGCCACAGGGACCTGAGTCCCATCAGCCTTGAGATGACTCAACACTGCTCCTACCCCATAAGGGGATGCATCACATGCGATGCACACAGGCAATTGCTCATTGAAATGCGCCAGTACCGCATTTGAAGATAGCAAGGCCTTGACTTCTTTGAAAGCCCTTTCATGGACCCTTGTCCATTTCCATGGAGTCTGCTTGTCAAAGAGCTGGTGTAACGGCTCAGCCACTGCAGCCTTGTGGGGGAGAAATGAATGATAGAAATTTAGCAGGCCCAGAAAAGCCTGGAGTTCAGCTTTTGACTGGGGGCTTGAGGCCAGTTGAATGGCCTGAAATTTAGACTCTGCAGGGTGGATGCCTTCAGCATCAATACGAAAACCTAGAAATTCAATGGATGTTACACCAATCTTACATTTGCCTTGCTGTAACTTCAGCCCAGCTTGGTGGAAGCACAGCAAGACAGCTTTCAGCCTTTCAGCCAAGTTCCCACGTGACTCTCCTGCAATGAGGACGTCATCGGAATAGGGGCAGACCCTAGGAATACCACGGAGCGTTCGCTCCATCACCCCTTGGAAAATGCCAGGGGCTACATTGACCCCAAACTGCAGCCTTTTTACCTTAAAAGCCCCTCTGTGAGTAACTATAGTTTGGGCCTCAGCTGTTGCCTCATCAACAGGTAACTGTTGATAGGCCTGAGCTAAATCAAGCTTAGCAAAGACTTTCCCCCCTTTCAGTGAGGCCAGGATGTGGCTCACCACAGGCACTAGATATGCATGCTGCTTCAAGGCTTTGTTTAGTGTGCATTTATAGTCCGCACAAATTCAGACTTCACCATTGGCTTTTAATGGTGTCACTATGGGGGTTTCCCATGGACTAGAATCCACAGGTTCTAGAATGCCTTGTTGGAGCAGTTTGTCCAACTCAGCATCTATTTTACTTTTGAGGGCAAAAGGCACCCTCCTTGGTTTAACCCTGATGGGCGTGATGGCTGGATCTAACCTTAAAGCAATAGGAGGCCCCTTGTATGAGCCAAGCTCTGGGCTGAACACATCAGCAAACTCCTTACAGACTCCTGCAAGGCTGGCAGTTTGTAGATGGTTAAGCCCAGTCACTTGGATCCCAAGTGCCTTGAACCAATCGAGTCTGATAAGACTCGTGCGATCACCCCCAACTACCACCACATCTAACAACCCATCAAATTCCTTACGTTGTACTCTGAGCGTGGCCTCCCCCTTCACACTGACTCGGGAATTCTGGAAGTCAGTGAGGATGAGATTGGAGGGCCTGAGTTTGACTCGTGAGCCACTTCTGGAACAAACCTTTTTTAAAGTGTCAGCAGAAATAATAGAAAGAGTGGACCTTGTGTCCAGCTCCATGGCCAGGGGAACTCCCTGCAACTTTACATCAATGCAAAACTTTTTCTTAAGGGGCCGGTGAACCCCAGTGTTGAATACCGCCCTACGGGACCTGCAGAAACCCACCCTGTGTTGGCTGGGGACCTTGGTACCTTTCAGAGGCAACTCTTCGAGGGACCTGTTTTTCTGGCAACCCAAGCAGGCTGATGCGATGTGGCCTTGCCTGCCACATGCCCGGCAAACAGCAGAATGAAAATGGCAGTCGGCTCTCCTGTGGCGACCCCCACAGCTGAAACACCGAAGGGATGCAGGCGTCTTTCCTCTGTGTTCTTGCAGTCTTCTCTCCGCCGACTGTTGAAGTCTGTCCACCTCTTCTTCCTCGGATTCTTCTTCGGATGCCTCTCGCACGACTTCCCGATGGACGGGAACTGCTGCTGGAGGGTTCTTGGTCGACCGCAAAGCCTTCACCACGCCGCCGGCTGCTTCTTCAGCTGCAACTTCTCTCAGGGCATCTTGGAAGGAAACATTAGCTCTAGCAAATAACTTTTGTTGCATCTCACGGCTTCGCAATCTGCAAACGAGTCAATCTTGGAGCCTCTCTTCCAAGTCTTGGAACTCACATGGCCTAGCAGCCTGCCTCAGAGCCGCAATGAAGTCCGCAGCTGATTCTCCCGGCCGCTGATCCCGCTGCTCGAATTGGTGCCTCCGAGCTATTACGGAAAGCTTGGGCTCAAAATGCTCGCGCAGCATTTTCTTCAAATCTGTATAGGCGATCAACTCCAGTTGTGCTGGGGCTACAAGGTTCTCGGCAATGTCAAACGTCTCTTGCCCACAGACACACAGCAAGGTAGCCGCTTTCAATCCGTCTTCTTGTACCTTGTTCACCCTGAAGTAATTCTCGACGCGAGCTGCGTAAGAGCTCCATCATTCTGGGTGCGAAGTATCGAACTCGACAAGACGGCCCAGCTTGGACATCGTCATGACCGATAGCCTCTTCAACATCTCTCACCACAAGGAAGGAGAAGGGGTCCCACAAAACCAAGCCCACCTCCAGCGTCTTTGTACTGGCAGGCGGTTGCTTCTTCTGGACGCCGCGCTTCTCTTCGCTTCAGGCCTTCAGCTTCTTCTTTGGCTTCCTTTGCGGTGAATCCCACCTTCGTCGCCAATGTTCTGTTCTTCCAATGAAGACATCGAGACGAGGCTGATTCACAACAAGGATTTCTTTATTGAAACACATTCACAGAACAGAAGCAAGAACAACAATGGCCACTGACCTTTTATATCCCCTTGCAAGGGGATGCACATCCAATCATTGCAGGCCATTCTCCCGCCTTGCACATGCGCGCAAGGCCGGAGACAGCCTGTCTGGGTCCCGGGCAGACACATGGTCTGTCTGGGTCTCTGCAGCCTTCCTGCAGCCTCCCTGAGCCTTGCTGAATGACTCAGCAAGGCCCAGGACATAACACTAGTGAAGATTTTTCCTTCAACCTTTATTATTGTTTATAAATAACTTAAGGCGGCAAACATACCTAATAATTCTTTCTCCTCCTATTTTCCCACAATAATAACCTCTGTGAGTTGGGTTGGGCTGAGAGAGAGTGATAGGCCCAAAGTTACCCAGCTGGTTTTTCATGCCTAAGATGGGACTAGAACTCATGGTCTCCTGGTTTGTAGACCAGCACCTTGACCACTAGACCAGTGATGGCGAACCTTTTAGAGACTGAGTGCCCAAACTGCAACCCAAAACCCACTTATGCATCGTCGAGTGCCGGGTGAGTGTGGCCCATTGGCTAGGTGTGGCCCATTGGGTGGGCGTGGCTGCGGTGGTAACGGCAGATTGGGTGAGACTAAAAAGTTCAATCAATCAATTCCAACTTTGCAAGATCTTTTTTTTCCCCACGAGAAGTTGAAATTGACTGATTGAACCTTTTTTTTTTTTGCCCACGGCGGCGGAGGCCTAAAGCGAAAAGGTTTTCTAAAACCCAGCTGAAGGCCTTGGACTGGGGCAACGGTGCGCGTGCCCATAGAGAGGGCTCTGAGTGCCGCCTCTGGCACCCGTGCCATAGGTTCGCCACCACTGCACTAGACCAAACTAGCTTTGCCATTGTAGTCACACTATTTACAGCTAGACGTATTGGAAAAAGAGCTGGAGTGACAATGTGTCAACATGTTACCTTTCAGTTTTACAGCTCATGGTAGCTTTTAAACAGCACCTGATGGCGAGTTTGCAGCAGGATAGCTTCCTTTCATATCAATTGCTTAGATTACTTTGCAAATATCCAACAAGAACCCACAGTATATACTGAGAAAAATAGGAGGGAAGGAACTAAGTTTCTTTTCCTTTCCTTTTTGGCTGCCTTCACCCCGAGGTCAGCTGTCCTGCCATCTGCACCAAGTCCCAAACAGAAGTGACTTAAAGGGATGGGGGTGAAGCAAAATGAGGATTCAATATTAGACAACGCAAGTCCCAGAATTTCTTGCAAACTGATTTGTAGAGCTTTAAATCAGAGTACAATTGCATAATCCAGAAATCTGATGGATAAGTAAGAGAAATGCATATCTGAATAAATCAGTAGCCTAGCCTTACAGCCAATTTGTTTAGCAGCTGTTTGAAGTTACAATAGCTTTGAAAAAAGAGACTTAGGACAGATCCTCACACATATCCATTGCATCATCCCCATGTTCATGTGATTTTGATTCAGGCACTTGGCAATTGATATGTACCGTATTGATGATTGTTGAAGTGTCCTGGGTCACATAATCATTTGTGACCTTCCCTGCTGACTTCCAACAAGCAAACTCAATGATGAAACCAGCAGGGAAGATCACAAATGTCCTGCTTAATGATTGCCCCAAAGAAAGATCATAAAATTAGATGTGGTCATGTGGATGTCTTACTTAGCAACCATACTGCATAATGACTTTTCCAGTCCCAAATATGGTCAAACGTCAAGGATTACCTGTACATCAAATGCAACACATTGTTTTGCTTCAAACTTTCTCCATTATGTTTTTTAAAACACAAGCTTTTATTCTTTTTTTTGTATAAATTTTTCTTAACGATTTTTTGAAAATAAAATAAAAACTAATATAAACTAAGAAAGAAAAGAAAAATCAAAGAGAAACCTAAAAGAGCAAGAAAGAAAATCCTGTTGTCCAAAGAATTTTGGCTGGTGGGGTCCAGGAGAAGAGCCTTTTCTGCTGTGGCCCCTCCTGCCCTTTGGAATATTCTCCCATCGGAGGTGAGGTTTGCCCCAACACTCCTGGCCTTCCAGAGGAGTCGAAAAACTTGGCTCTTCCTCTTAATCTGGGGCTCTGACAGGAGCCTGCTATGTTTGGAGTAGCTGACAGAGTAGAGAAGACTCTCACCCCCAGGCCACCCATCGTCTTGGTTTTTAACTTTTAACTTCTGTATTCAAGCCACCCAGAGTCGCTGATTCAGTAATCAAGAATTTTCTATTTTTTTATACATCCAAGAAAGATGATAGAATGTCCCTTCTTGTTGTTCACATTTCCATCATCAGCTTGACATGCCTTTATAGACAATTTCTCTCGTGACACGTATCAATGGTACATCATGTTATAAAAATTCCCTATAAGATTGTAGCTTAACTTTAAATGCAATGCTTTCAGCCACATAATTTCTCATTGTTCCATCTATATGTTATAACCAAAAAATTTAACCCAGTTTATCGTACATTCTTTCATTTGTTTCAAATTTGAATAGACATTTGTACATTTTGCAATTACATGTTCATTATTTGTACACAATTCTATTCCAAACTCAACCTTACAATGTTCAGAACCATAATTTCTCTTGTCTATTATAAATCTTTCTAATAATTGCAAATAAGGGAATTGTGGGCAACTACATCCCTCTGCCACCAGTTCTTCTCTTGATTTTATTTTACATTCTGCTTGACAAAATGCTAGTATCTCACAATAAGTAAAAGTACAGCCTAATTTTCCAAGAAATGCACACATGGTTTAATTTCAGCTTTTATGGCCAGTTTTAATGTTGCATAATTGTGTTCCCTTCAACGGCTGATTCCCTTGAGAAAGAGGTGACTAATATTCCTTTCTCATATGCATAAAGGAAAACCCAGGAACGCTTGGCATAAAACCATATTTCATAGCGCAAAGTAATAGATGTGGATCAGAAAATGATGAGGAAGATAATACAATTTCGGTTTTGCTTAATTTCTCATGGAGCAATGGAGGTTTCACCACAAGGGGCAGATCTGTCATTTTTCTCCTATATATTCATCTCTTTCTCTCTTTATATTTATATATTCCCATCTCACTGATTCTTCAGAATAGATTAATAATTCCTAAGATAAAACAGCTTGTGTGTAGTGAAGAATAAATTAATTAAATAATTTAAGGCTACTGGGAGCCCACGAGCTTGCTCCATCTCTGGATGATGCAGGGCTGTTCTGTGTTAGTGGGTTTTTTTTTACTCAGTACTGTAAGCATATTAAAAAAACATTACTTATTCAGAAGCAGAGGAAGGGGAGGTCTGCTCAGCTATAGCAGAAGGATAAGAAATCTTTAGATAAACTGAAATCCATTAGGGAAGGAAACCAACCAACCACCCAGTTGAATGAGGAATGAACTCCATTCTGAGGATCAGAATATCATGGAGAAATTCCTCAGTATTTGAAAGAGAATTTTTATAAGATGATGTATCATTCGTATTTAACACCAGATTTGTCAAAGATGTATAAGGGAGTGTCAAATATATGTTCAAATCAATATGAAGGCACTTTACACCATCTTTGGTGGACATGTAAGAAAGCTAAGAAATATTAGAGTAGAATAGAATAACAGAGTTGAAAGGGACCTTGGAGGTCTTCTAGTCCAACCCTCTGCTCAGGCAGGAAACCCTATACCATTTCAGACAAATTGTTGTCCAATCTCTTCTTAAAAACTTCCAGTGTTGGAGCATCCACAACTTCTGGAGGCAAGTTGTTCCACTAATTAATTGTTCTAACTGTCAGGAAATTTCTCTTTAGTTTTAGGTTGCTTCTCTCCTTGATTAGTTTCCATCCGTTACTTCTTGTCCTGCCTTCAGGCGCCTTGGAGAATAGCTTGACTCCCTCTTCTTTGTGGCAACCCCTGAGATATTGGAACACTGCTATCATGTCATCCCTAGGAAAGGGATAGTGCCAATCTATCAGCCTAACTTTCTTTCCCTCCCTCCCTCCCTCTCTCCCTCTCTCCCTCCCTCCCTCCCTCCCTTCCTTCCTTCCTTCCTTCCTTCCTTCCTTCCTTCCTTCCTTCCTTCCTAGCACACAATCACATGAACTGGATCACAAAATCACCACCTTAGGAACACAGAATCTCTGCCCGCTTTATCTGGGAAGTGCCTGGAGCATCCCATGAATTCTTTTGCTGGAGAGTGCTGGCATGGCCAGGCCATCAGAGCTTGGGTAGGATCTTCTGTGCTACGTGTTATGGGCTGTGAGAAAGGAGGAAGGAGGAAGAAGAGCCACAATCTAAACAACCACGATGCAAAAGATATCTCAGTCCACAGAAGAAAAAGGGGTGTGAGAAGCATCTTAGAAGGGACCCTCCCTATTTCTCTGGAACATAAAAGGGAGGGAGAAGAGCTTTTGGACTGGCAAGATTCTGTTATTGTAACCTTACAATAAAGTTACTGTTGGTCTTCATAGTTGATGCTTCTTGACTGGTCTACAACAAAGAGCTGACACCTCCAGATCTTGGCAGTGAACTACACTGAACACAAACTTGCACTTTCAACACCTCTTTCTCTACATTAGTACCGCTATTCTTTGGAGTTCTAGATGAATTGAGTCAGTTGACTGGATTTAGATGTTCCCACAAGCAATTGAGTAGAATTAGTTTAATCATGTGTATGGCTGATTTGTGTGGTTCCCAGATTTAACCCTTGGGGATTAATTGACTGGATCAACTGGTCTGTTTTAGTATTCCACAACTTACTAACACAGTCAAATGTTTTGGAGGAACAGAACCAATCTGTACCATTTTTCCTTCCTCATTTTATCTTTGCAATTCTTTTGAATGGAGCACAACAACTGAATTAAGCTGAGCCTTTCATGTCCCCCCCCCCTTCCAGTGTTCCACCTTTTCATACCTGGTTTCTTCTCAAGTTGGAATCTGTTTTGCAGGCAGTTCTCCAAAAGATTCAGAATTTGTAACTCTTTTATTGCTAGTTCTGTGCCAGTCTGATCGTACAAATCAAGGCTCTTTGGAAACTTCCCTAGCATAGTGGGCATCTCAGGAGCATGCTGCTTGTGTTAGAATGACAAAGACCTTGTTATAGTGCAACTCCATCTCTTTCCTATGTGCAGCGACATTATGACACGCGTACAAAAGGAGGCAGGGCCTGCATTGCAACACTGCTTTTGTCATTCAACCCCTTGAATAATCCATTTTGTTACACAGGCCCCACAAGCACCAAAGGAGTACAAATAATTAAACAGCAATTAGGACTTGGAGAATGGAGGTGCACACTATTTTCCTAACCACACACATTTCTTCACTGATGCAGATTTATTTTTTCAGCTGGGCAGCATAGGGAGTGTTAATTGTGAGGAGACCGAAGAGGAAAAAACAACAACAGAAAATGCAGCAGCTGGATTTCCCCACCTTTTAGTCTCTGACAATTATTGTCAAGAATTCAGCAAAGCAAGATCAGTTAGAGAACTGTGATGAAAATTAAAAGAATCAACAGAGAAAACCAATTTTCTTAACTTAAGAAACAGAAATCAGGACACCGGAAAACAACAAAGAATTCTTGTTTGGGTAATAGTAATTACAAAAAAAGATTTTCAATTAATGGTGGATTGCAAGTTAAATATGAGTCAGTAGTGTGACGTAGCTTCAAAAAAGGCAAATACAATTTTAGGTTGCATCAACAGAAACATACATTCCAAATCACAAGAAATATACAGGTAGTCCTCGACTTACAACCACAGTTGAACCCAACATTTCTGTTGCTAAGTGAGACATTTGTTAAGTGAATTTGACTGCATTTTACGACCTTTCTTGCCACATTTGTTAAGTGAATCACTGAAGTTGTTAAGTTATAACACATGGTTATTAAGTGAATCTGGCTTCCCCATTGACTTTGCTTGTCAGAAGGTCGCAAAAGGGGATCACATGGCCCGGGACACACCGCAACCATCATGAGAGAGAAGCAACCTAGAATTAAGGAGAAACTTCCTAAGAGTGAGGACAATTAACCAGTGGAACAGCTTGCCTCCAGAAATCGTGGGCACTCCATCACTGGAAATTTTTAAGAAGAGGCTAGACAGTCACTTGTCTGAGATGATATAGGTTCTCCTGCTTAAGTGGGGGGCTGGACTAGAAGACCTCCAAGGTCCCTTCCATTCTATTCTATTCTATTCTATTCTATTCTATTCTATTCTATTCTAGAAATCTAGTATGGTTACTAAACAAACTGTTGTAAGTCAGGGGCTACCTGTATATATTTTTTAAATCAGGCTCCATCTCAACTACTTGGTATCATTTTGGGCACAACATGAAAAATGGTGAGACAGATTGAAACAAAATGAGAGAACAATAAAGATAATTAGGGCAATAGTCCTGTGAAAAGTATTGAAGGAATTGGGCATGGCTGGGTCCGAAGTAAAAAAACGATTGAAGGTAGATAATTTTTAAAATATTTCATTTGCTTTTATGCCTGGATTCCTGTTAAAAAGTGCATATAAAGAAGTAGAATAAATTAAAAACACATAGAATTGAATAATTTATATGGATAAACTCAAGAATAATTTAAATTATTTAAAGAAATAACACAGTAAGTATCATATTACCATTTTAGTCCATAAAGGGCAGCTGGCAGATCCAAGCTGGGCTAAGCTTAACTTTGGATGATCCTGGCATCCCTAAACTTAAAAAAAAAGAAAAAGAAATAATCCTCTTTGAATAACTGGAAGTAATCACATAGACAAAGGCCCAAGGTATCCTTGTAAAAGGCAGGACATGATTCAAATTAAAGGAAAGTAGATTCAGATTGAATGTTAGGGGGGGGGAAACCCCTAATAGCACAAGTAGTTTGATAATAGAACCAGTTACTCTGAGGAATAAGTTCCCCTTCCCTTGGTACATTCAAGCAACCATCTTTAAAGAAGGATTTCATTTAGACTCTTGCAGTGAGCAAATGCTTGTTTTTTGCAGTGTTTCTCAATCTTGGCAACTTTAAGATGTGTGGCATTCAGCTCCCAGAAGTGGCTGGGGAATTCTAGGATCTGAAGTCCACGTATTTTAAAGTTGCTAAGTTTTAGAAACATAATGGTCTGTTCCAGCTCTACAGTTTTATGGCAACTTTTTTCTATCCTGATGCTCGTCATATACGTTAGCTTATAAAGCTCAAAATTCCAGCTAATATGGCTAGGATTTTCAGGAACTGTAGTCCAACAGAGCTAGAGAGTATGGAGTTGGGGACAATATAGTCATATTCTAAAGAAGAAGCAGGAGAGAATGAGGTTGGATAAGCAAGTGCCATTAGGGAAAAATAGATACAGATTTGGTCTTGTGCCCTAGAAATCAGTTGACAAGGCTTTTCACTGCATATGGATCATAACACCATAGTGTTGAAAGGAACTATTACTAGCCAATCCTGCACAGAGAAAGAATCCAAATTAAAGCACTTTGAGAAATGTCTATCAAGCCTCTCTGCATGATAGCATCCAGGAAAGAGGTAGCCACCAACTTCCTAGATAATTGATTCAACTATTCCTACCATTAAGATGTTTTCCTCAACATACAGCCTGACCTGTCTTCTGTAAGTGTCATCATTATTCCATGATGGTACAAAATATTGTTAATTTAGAGACAAGGTTGCGCAGTGGTTAGAATGCAGTATTGCAGGCTAATTCACTGCTCAATCCAGCAGTTCGATTCTCACGGGCTCAAGGTTGACTCAGTCTTCCACCCTTCTGAGGCTGGTAAAGTGAGGACCTAGATTGTTGGACACAGTATGCTGACACTGTAAATGGCTTAGAGAGGGGCAGTATGGGGCAGTATATGTCTAAGTGCTATTGCTATTAATTTATGGTAGCAAAAAACCAAAAGGAGTCTGATAGCACCTTTTCCAACTAACAAATTTTATTAAAAGACATAAGATTTGTGAGCTCCAGTGCACTTCATCAGATGCAGACTGGCTAGGCTGAAGTAGGGTTTAAAATGGGGTTGGGGGAAATGGCGGGGAAGAGAAATTAGTTACGCAGATGCAGCTGATATGTGAGATCGAGTACAAGTACTTTATCAATTAAGAATTGCAATTTATTAAAACTGTATTGAGTTTTTTGAGAACTTCTAAGATTCCCAAAAGGTTTTGATGAATACAAGTTCAACAATTTTTCGCTGGAAGGTGCTGCTAAAATCCCACTTTTCCAAAACAGTCATTTTGAGATCCACCATGGAATGTGGATGTAGGAGGTTGAAATGTTCTTGTATTACTTTGTTCTTGTTTTAAATCCTGTGGTCCATTAATTCTTTTGTGCAAAATTTGTCCCATTGTCCTATAAAGAATTCAGAGGGGCACTGCTGGCAGATATGAATATCACATTGAAGAAAAAACATGTGAAGGCACTCTAATCTTGTGTGGGTATTTGTTGGAGCCTGAAATGGTGGTGTTGGTGTAGATGTGGGGAGAAAGTAGACACAGGGGTTTGTTGCAGGGTCTGGTTCCCTTGTTGGCATTATTGCCTTGTTGTTGCTTGTTGCCTATGAGAATCTACTTCAGTTTGGATGCTTGTCTGAATGCAAGCTTAGGCCTGTCACCCAGTGCTTGAGATAGTAATGTTGTTGTCCAGTATGGATTATAGTGTATTAATAATGCTTTTGAGTGGTTTGAGCTGTGAGCTGTAGATGACCACCAGTGGTGTTCTGTGTTTCTGTTACTATCATCTGTCTTTTAATGGGTCCTCCCTGGGAATTGATCTGTCTCAATTGATTTGTCTATTGATCTTGTTGGTGGGTTGTTTAGTCTCCTGAATGCCTAGCTTAATTCCATCAGTTGAACATCTCTGTCAAATAGATCAGAACAAATGCAATAGAAATGTAGTCTGGGTATAGGTGATAGAATTGGTGGTATGTTCTGGATGGAAACTGGATACAACTAGGTATATATGGCAATATGTAGGTTTCCTGTTAACGTGATATAAAGTGTCTGTTGTGTAGTTTTGCAGTGACGTGAAGGAAGCACTTGTTCTGTAAAGAGGTGTAGGCTGAGGTTGATGTTGGGGTAGAAGTTGTTGAAGCTGTGACAGAATTTGAAGGAGGTTCCTTTCCATGGGTCCAAAAATTTAAAATATCTCAAATAAATCTCTAGTAAAGGAGGGGCTTCAAGTAGTGAGAATTAAGAAAGTGTTCTAGGCGAGCCATGAAGATGATGTCATAATAAGGAGACAGTTGTGCCATTGATTTGGGGGTACATTTAGTGCCAAAAATGAAGTAGTTGTGAATAACTATAAAGTCACAGTCTGGTGGCAAGGCATGTTGTTTTGCCATCAGTGATGATATTCTCGGTGGCTTGAAGTCCATTTTTGTGGGGAATGTTGGTATACACTGCCTCAACACCCACACATGATGGTTAAAATTTTGTTGTTAAGAAGATTGTCTATAGAGTGAGTTTTCATAGGAAGTCAGTAATGTCTCTTATGTAGTTATTAGTGCTGGTGGCATAAGGTCTGAGTATAGACTCCCTGAAACCTGATATTAGTTCATAATTATAATGCTTGAGACGATGTGATGATTCAGATTTCCTGGTTTTGTTTATTTATTTAGGAATTTCTTTCATCTGATTGTGTAGTCTCTGATATGATACAGGTAGTCCTTGATTTATGACCATTTGTTAGCGACCATTCAAAGTTATGGCAATGCTAAAAAAGTGACTTACGACTGGTCTTCACATTTATGACTGTCACAGCCTCTTCATGGCCACAACATGATCAAAATTCGGGTGCTTGGCAATTGGCATGTATTTACAACAGTTGCAACATCCTCAGGTCATGTAATTGCCATCTGAGACCTTCCCAGGCAGCTTCCAACAAGCAAAATCAATAGGGGAAGCTTTTGCTTAATGACAGTAGCAAAAAAAAAAAGATTGTTAAATTGGGCACAATTTACTTGATGACTGCAACAGAAGTTCCACAATTTACTTGATGACTGCAATGGGGTCACAAGTCAAGGACTGCCTGTATTGTAGAATCTGAGAAGTTGGTAGAATGTGGTGTTTTGTTTATTCCATGTCCTGAGATCAAGTTGAAAAAGGTGTTTTGTACTGTGGAAAATATTCTTTGTACTCTAACAGCATTTGCATCACAGTGAGTCTCAAGGCTGCCAAGGTATTATCATTCCTATTGGTTTAAAAACAGCTGCAAGGGGCTGGTGTGGAAGTCTGAAGATCTGGCTTCTGCAGGGAAGAAGCTATAGAATTGGGAATAGTGAAGATCTGCTGCCAATGGGAAAACAGCTTGCTCCAAAAGCTTATAAAGCTTCGACACTTCTGTTAGGAGAGACTTTCCAGGGCAACTCTTGATATGTTCCATCTGAGCCAGAAATAAATTGGCTCAGTTGCACAACAACAAACAACGGCATATGAACACACAAGCACAGAGCTGATCTGGGAACAGCACAACGTAGTACATGAAAACTCTCCAATTTCTAGTTGTCTAATCATGTTTATTGCTCTTTGAGTCTCATCCAGGTTATCAGAATCTTTCTTAATATATAGCGCCCAGCATTATACACAGAACCCGAGGTTGGGTGTGACCTATCAGAACAGAGTGGAACATTGCTTCTCATATTTTTCTCAAATAAGTATCATAATAGATAAATAAATTTTTTTTTTGGAAATGATCACAGATCATTGCATATCAAACAACCCTTGCGACACAACTTCAGGATTTCTTTCAAAAGCTATAGCGGCATAGTCGTCTCTGGTTTCTTGAGACAGAAGAGTGGCAATAGCTATTTGGAAATCCCACCGCCCTTAAATTTGCCTAATCCCTTTTTAAAGATATTTCAAGCCAATGATCTTCCTATCATAACACTTCATACGATGAAGCTCCATTCATTAATCTTATGTTGGATCAAGAGGCACTTCTGTTGGTTTGACTTTAATTGAATTGGCATCCATTTTGTTAGTTATCTTCAGATTCTAATTTCATAGGATGGGGAATGGAGAACACCATCTCAGCCAACTTTCTTATGCTCTATTTAATTTTATACTCATCTATTCTTCCAGTCACAAAGACTTTACTTTGGTAAAGTAAAATGCCCCAAAGTCTTCATAAGACTCTCTTAAGATTCTGGTTGGCATCTTAAAACACTTTTTACCATCCTTTTTAGGATGACTACAATGTACATAATATAAATAGATTACTGTGATATGGCAAAAGACAAAGGCTTAAGAGAAACTCACAGTGAGATTCACACACAAAACAGCAAGCAGAGTTAAAATGTGATAGTTGGTGGTTTAATATGTTGTGTGAGCTAGCCTATTGCATTAAACCACAGTATCATGTGTTTGGGTATAGCATGATTTGTGAACCCAGCACAAGACACAAGTACTGTTTTGCTTACCTGCATTTAGATTTTATTGTGCTGTGGGAGTTCCATTACTTTTACCTACCACAGACAACATAAAAATGGATTTGCAGCAAAATACAGGAAGTCCTCAACTTAGAACCATTCATTTAGTGACTGTTCAATGTTACAACAATACTGAAAAAAGAGGACCATTATGGCCAGTCCTCACACTTGTGACTGTATATAATTATATAGCATTCCCATGGTCATGTGATCAGAATTAGGGCACTTAACAACCAGCATTTAATTATGATGGTTGCAGCATCCTGGCTTCATGTGATCACCATTTGTGACCTTCCCAGCCAACTTCCAACAAGCAAAGTCAAAGGGGAAAGCCGGATTTAAGAACTGCAGTGATTTGCTTAACAACCATGGTTGAAAGGTCTTAAAATTGTGCACAACTCATTTAACCACCTTGCTTAGCAACGGAACATCTGGTCCCAGTTGTTGTCATAAGTTGAGGACTACCTGTACCACAGTACATTGTTCTCATTTTCAACCAGTTTTCTGCCCAAGAAGTGTTGCAAATGGTTGTTTTATACTTTAAGCCATTTCTCAGTGAATCCTCTACAGTATGATACTGTATTACAAATATTTCCTTCCAATGGTCATGCATAGGCAGCTGTTAGCACTCAGTATTTGAGCCTTTTCAGGCTTGTGGACTTCAGATCCAATTTCAGACCAGCTTCTAAACCAGAGGATCACAATCTGAAGCCTTAGAACTGTATATGGCCCCTAAAAGCCTTTGGTGTAATACTCTGAGACCTCCAATAGATTTTACTTAACTGTAACTTTTAATGGGACACAAAGGGGAAATTATTACATATATGTTGCTCCAAAATAACCATACTAACAATATTCAATTTCCCTGTTCAGTTATGTCCAGCTCTAGGGCCCAGTGCTCAACTCCATTTACTAGCCGAGGGAGCCAGTGTGGTCCAAAGACGCTTCCATGGTCATGTAGCCGGCATGACTATACTCCAAAGCGCACAGAATGCTGTTATCTTCCCATCAAAATGGTACCTATTTATCTACTTGCGTTTGCATACTTTCGAACTCTTAGATTGGCAGGAGCTGGGGCGAGGATGGGAGCTCACCCCATCACACAGTGCTTGGGTCTCAAACTGCCTGTCTTTCAGGCGACAAGCCCAGTATCTTAACTGCTAGGCCACCCTGAGTTTAGATGTTACAAAGTTCACATGTTTAGTATGTAAATGAAATGAAGCAAAACTACATTTGGTTTTTGACTGGATCCTACCCAATAATTGTCAGAATATTATACAAAACTCAAATGGGGCCTTTGCCCCCACCCCCAAATATTGCACACTCCTGTACAGATTTCTGCCTCTTTGTATTTCACTCTTACCTTATTTTTCACTTTCTGGTGTCCCTGCACAGCTTTCTCTCCATGTTCGCAGGTCAGGTACCAGTGCTACTCTAACTGTAAGATCATAATTGTGGAATTTTAAAATTAGGAGAGAACCCTAGTACCCTAAACAGGGTGCTGCCAAAAGACAGGGAGAAGGATGAACACAGCCAGCAAGTCTGTCTTTATTGTAATCCAAGAAATGACAGTCCTATAAAGTAATTGATGTTTTCAGTCTGAATGGGAGTGCAGTGTTAGAATTTATATATAGTCAGTTCTCAATCGCTTTATGCTTTCAGAAGAGGAGAGTTGATTCCCTTTATCCCAACCCTTGTAGAGTCTGTTGATGACATTTGTCTGTCATATCTCCTTGCTTTCTCACTGTTTACTAGGTTGCAATCTTTTAGCTCCTAACTAAGTTTGAAGGGTGCATTGCTGACTTTATCTATGTATTGTCTATGTGTTGAAGGTTTACTATAGGACATGTGACAAAGATAAAATAAAATAAAAATACTTTGCAATGAAAAAAGGATCAGTGTTGAGCAACCTCGAGGCCAAAGCCTTGAAACTTCAGGACTTAATTCAATGCCACAATTTTCTACCAGTGACTATAATGACTTCCAAACCTTCAAGAGGAAAATGGTACTGCAAACAATCCTATGACCTCTCCATCATCTTGTGGATTAAATATTTCCAGCTACATCTTGTTCACCTGTCACAACCGTGTGTGACCAGGTGGAGCAGTGACATCCTTGTGGGGCTGGATACCAAGTCAAGCAGTGTCCATCAGGCTTGTCTGCATCGATCCAGAAAACCTAACAAAAAGATCCCTTGTTCCCATGTCATGACAACAAGACGGATATTTTTTTAAAACAAGCTATTTTATTCTAGCTTTAAAACAGCAGTGGGAAACAGACACCACTGCCTTTTCTTCCTCACCTCCAACCTTAACTTGTCATCTATCTGATGAGCATCTCATAAAACAAATTGAGAGGTTTAAATCTCCGAGACAAAAATCAATAAAGGGATAAGTAAAGAATAGGAGAAAGTCAGGCAGCTGAGATTTATTTCCCTGGAAATGTTTTTTCAATGGATTTACTAATAAATCTAAAGTGGCTGTTGCTTGGACCTTTGATATACAATCTCTCCCTTTACTTAGATGAAAGGCCCACATGGAGAAAGAAAAAGAAAAGGAAGCTTCACTTATTGATTTTAACAAGGGCATAAATCAAGGAAGTCCCACATGTTGCCACCATTGGCATTGCTTGGAGAAGGATTCCTAGCATACACCCACACACGTCCACATGGACAACTGCCGTTTCCTCCTCCTCCTTTTTAATTTATGACAAGAGAAAATTAGAGATCTAAACTACTGACTGGTCAAAGAGTTGTTGCTAAATACTCTTTGGAATGTTATTATTGCAAGCTGACTTGCATTCATGGGCTCAGATTTTATCCCTTTGTCTAAAATATTTCCCCCGCTTTGCCCTGGTAAATTCAACAGCACTTCAACCATTTCAATAGCCACTTAAAGTGTCGTCTGGCATGTGATACAACATGAAGTGATATAACCCCTTTTTTCCATTAATGTTATAATGGCACATCAATGAATGGGTGACTCTAGAAAGCCTATGTAAGTGTCTAACGGGTATAGCACCTTTGCTGGTATTCTGGTTTATGATTCTGCCAAATCTTTCCTGCAGAAATGGTGTATGTGTTTTATTTATTAATTTAATTCATTTAGGCACTCAGCCAATCATAGAATCATAGGGCTGGAAAACACCTCGGAGGTCTTCTAGTCTAGCCCCCTGCTCAAGGCAAGGGACCTATACCATCCCAGTCAAATGGTTGTCCAGTCTACTTTTGAAAACCTTCAGAGATGGAGCACCCATAACCCAAGGAGGCAAGCTATTCCATTGATTAATTGTTCTCACTGTCAGAAAATTTCTCCTTACTTCTAGGTTTAACCTCTCCTTAACAAGCTTCCACCCATTACTTCTTGTCATGTCCTCTGGTGCCTTATAGAATAAGTCAACCCCCTGTTCTTTGTGGCATCCCCTCAAGTACTGGAAGAGAGTTATCATGTCCCCTCTAATCCTTCTCCTTGGTAGGCTAGATATGTCTAGTTCTGTCAACCCTTTGTCATACATTTTAGCCTCCAGATCCTTTATCGTCTTTGTTGCTCTTCTCCTTGGTAGGCTAGATATGTCTAGTTCCGTCAACCCTTTGTCATACATTTTAGCCTCCAGATCCTTTATCGACTTTGTTGCTCTTCTCTGCGCACTTTTAGGTCTCAGGTCTTCAGGTTCCTCCTTCCTGGAAGTTCCCATTGGTCCAGAATCCAATAGTGTCCCTAGGCCCATCCATAATACATCTCTTTTGCATGAACTCCACTGGTTTCCAGCTGCTTTCCAGTATAATTCAAAATGCTGGTTATTACCCTTTAACCCATCCATGGCATAAGACCAGGATATACTTCTCCCTGAAGCAGATTGATTCTGTCTCATTCCAGCAGACTGATATAGTACACAAGCTCCAGTTATGTTCCCTTAAATATTGCCATCTCACAGGGCCTATATCTTTCCATGGCAGCCACTGCCCCATGGAACCTCCGTCCCCTTGAGATCCAGAAGGCTGAATAGAGCTGATTGTTCATCCAAGCACTGGCACAGTGTGAGATTGGAGCTCAGAGACACAGTAGTGGTGCAAATGGCATTGAAGGAGATTGGTTATGGTGCCAGGTTTTAAGTTTTGCTTTTATTGCTTTTTAAATTGTTTTTATGGTATTTGGTTTTATGCAACTATTGTGACTTGTGTTTCTTAAGATGGACAGCTATATAAGACTTATAAATAAGTAAGTAAGTAAGTAAGTAAGTAAGTTAGTTGGAGAATGGGAAGTTATAGTTGATGTCGGTAATGCATATGCATGCCAGTAGGCACACATGAGTGTTAAGACATTAAATAACCAAATAATCACAGACTCTGCTCTGTCTCCTGTCCAACTACTGTTGGGTATTGCTAAGCTCTTGATTCTTTTTTTCTGGTTTTCCTTATTTTTAACCCAGATGGGTTTAAATGGACATTTAAAACAGACTGACTGTTTGTCTCTATATTCAAATAGTGGCGTGACAACCATTGAAACAGGAATGGGCCTATGAAAAATATACCAATTAACCACCATACTTCTGTTAACCACCTTTATTGTTATTTTTCTTTAAGAGCATTTTATTTTTTAAAAAATGGGAAATCTAATTTATTCCTATAATGAGAGAGAATTTACCCTCACCTAACATCTGATTTTGAGCTCCCACCCAGTAGTTGAATATTACAGCTAGGGTGGAACTCATCGACAATTTAGTTCCAGATATATTGAGTAGTTTATCACCAATAGTGAGACACCAATAGTGCCCCCATACTTCATATGCTCCTGTTGTGCATCTTCTAAATTCTACCCCAGAATCCTTTGCAACATGCCAGATAAATTACTTTGGAAATATTCCTCCCAAAGCAGTGAAAGTTTAAGACCTTTTTAAGCCTTGAACTGATGAAAGGAAAACCAAACAACTTCTTTCATACTTGTCACAGGAAGTCAATTTCCTGGTTACAAAAATGAATTTCCTGTCAATATTTCCAAAGGCCCGAGTCATCAAACGCTTTGCCATCTTGAGAAGCTCTATACAATCAGTTATTTACTGTACTCTGCAGAAAGGAATCCTGTTTTTCACAGAGACTATTCCTCACTTTGGACACAGGATTTCTAGCTTTTTCTCCAACTTCGATATCAAGACGGCCTGAGAAACAGAAAGTTTCTTCACCACTGCAAGGTGCTTCAAGTCTGGACTGGTTCCAGCGTAAAGGAGGCCTTGATAAGATACTTAGCACACAGTATGTGTGTGTGTCAAATGACCAGGCTGTAATTTTCATTTACTTTTTCCTGACAATGATGGAAAAATGAAGTGGCAGTTGGATCCTGAAGTCACCCAGAAATGGCAGAGTATGTTCTGGAATTGGCTGTGTAAATGTTGAGTCAAATATAAATATGGGAACTCCTTTGTTATGCTTAAGCTCGGCTTCTTTGCTTTTCATGGACTCCCTGAAATGTTCACAAGCGGTGTGTGAGTCTAACTGAATCATCTTCTCCCCTTGCCTATTTATTACATATATTTATATACTGCCCAATTTCCAGGATTCCAGGTGGTGTACAATAATTACAGCTCATGAAAAACAACAATAACAACATACAAAATTAGAACTAGTCCACAGCAACTCAGTACAATAAAAAAAAACAGCAGTCGGGATCACCATAAAATCTCGTAATAATCTTAATAACCATAGCCCAAACATCTGTTTAAACAGAACCTGTAGGTGGTCAATTAGAAAATTCAACTGATCTACCTCTATAACATTTCATGATCACACATAACTTAATCAATCACCCATTTACTGTTTCTTTTTTTAAAAAAAAAAATCTTCTTAGCCCAACGTCAGCGTCTGTTCCTGGCCCCTTTTCTTTCCCTGTACAGCTATGGATAGTAAACAAAAACTGCCATAGATACAATCATGGAAGGGAAGATGTTCAGTTAACTCTCTCTTCACACATTCAGGCACCATGGCTAACTGTGGAGTCTGATTTAACTATAAACAGATGCAGGACTCTTTGGGGCTTAATCTAATCTGTTTAGGGTTAATTGACTGGGTTTATTGACCCAGTTTTCCTTTTTGCATGACATACTGTTCCTTTGTGACCCAGTTAAATGTGTCATGGAAACAGAGCCTATGTGTATCTGTTTACATTTGTTTGCAATGAACTAAGTAAGCAATTGTTATTTTAATGCTCAGTTTGGAGGAATCCTATTGGAAGATCTCTCCAAAAGGAAATTAGCCGGGCAGTCTCTGGTTGTTTTACTAAGGAGCTCTAGGAGATGAAGGGAGGCAGACAAAAAAAAAAAAAAAAGAACTTGACTGAATGTGTGTGTACACATAATCACACACATACACATACAGTGAAGTTCATTATATAAATGTGTATGTGTGTTTTGCAAAACACTGGAAGTTTTTAAGAAGAGACTGGACAGCCATTTGTCCGAAATGGTATAGGGTTTCCTGCCTGAGCAGGGGGTTGGACTCGATGACCTCCAAGGTCCCTTCCAACTTTATTATTATTATTATTATTATTATTATTATTATTATTATTATTATTATTATTATTATTATTATTATTATTATTATTATTATTATTATTATTATTATTATTATTATTATTACATGGCAAAATTATCTGGCTGCCCATCTTAATCAAATCTCTGCATCTAACAAACACAAATATATATATACACAAATACACACACACACAAACAATAGACACACACACACACACACACACAAACAACAATTAACACAAATAAAAAGGATCAATTTTTCAATCAGCATAGCAAAAACACAAATTGGGCTCCATTGACATCCAGACCTTAAAGCCCAAGAGAAAATCCAAGTTAAGGGAAAAGACCATTATTGAGGTGCCAAATCAGTTGGCTGTCTTATTTAGAGTAGTCAACTATTTTCTGGAGAGAAATGAGCAAATACAGCAGATCCCTCACCTGGCTGCTGTGACAATTTTGGATAGCACCTTGCCAACAAAATCACTCAGATTCTCTAAAGTCTTAATTCTTCATGAATCAGATGCAATGTGATGACTGGTGCAACATGTTGCCATGTTATTTGGGATTTCTTTGACCTGTTCATTTTGAGAAATTTGACAAAGTCCTCTCTCACATGACTTTTGCCATCTTTGGGCTTGACCCATGTCCTTCCTGATTGCTGCATGGGGTGGGGAATGGGATTATCATAGGTTGGATTCAGGAGTCTGTCAACACTTTTTTGTGGAAGAAGATGGTGCCGATTGCCCAGAATGAGATCATGATTTGTTCCCTGCTCAAGAGAACTTCCTTGAATCCAACTGTTCTTGACCATTATTTCCTATTCTCCAATCTCTCCTTTTGGGATGAGGTTGTTAAAAGGATTATTATTATTATTATTATTATTATTATTATTATTATTATTATTATTGTTGTTGGTTGTTGTTGTTGTTGTTGACTTGTCGTTGTCGTTGTCGTTGTCGTCGTTGTCGTCGTCATTATTATTATTATTATTATTATTATTATTATTATTATTATTATTATTATTATAACATGGCAAAATTATCTGGCTGCCCATCTTAATCAAATCTCTGCATCTAACAAACACAAATATATATATACACAAATACACACACACACAAACAATAGAAACAACAATTAACACAAATAAAAAGGATCAATTTTTCAATCAGCATAGCAAAAACACAAATTGGGGTCCATTGACATCCAGACCTTAAAGCCCAAGAGAAAATCCAAGTTAAGGGAAAAGACCATTATTGAGGTGCCAAATCAGTTGGCTGTCTTATTTAGAGTAGCCAACTATTTTCTGGAGAGAAATGAGCAAATACAGCAGATCCCTCACCTGGCTGCTGTGACAATTTTGGATAGCACCTTGCCAACAAAATCACTCAGATTCTCTAAAGTCTTAATTCTTCATGAATCAGATGCAATGTGATGACTGGTGCAACATGTTGCCATGTTATTTGGGATTTCTTTGACCGGTTCATTTTGAGAAATTTGACAAAGTCCTCTCTAACATGACTTTTGCCATCTTTGGGCTTGACCCATGTCCTTCCTGATTGCTGCATGGGGTGGGGAATGGGATTATCATAGGTTGGATTCAGGAGTCTATCAACACTTTTTTGTGGAAGAAGATGGTGCCAATTGCCCAGAATGAGATCATGATTTGTTCCCTGCTCAAGAGAACTTCCTTGAATCCAACTGTTCTTGACCATTATTTCCTATTCTCCAATCTCTCCTTTTGGGATGAGGTTGTTAAAAGGATGGTTGGAATCAGATTCAGAACAGCCCTAGAAGAGGGATATCCAACCTTGGCAATTTTAAGACTTGTGGACTTCAACTCCCAGAATTCTCCAGCCAACAGTGTTGAAGTCCGCAAATCTTGAAAGTTGCCAAGGTTGGACAATCCTGCCCTAAAGGGAATCCCTACTAATTAGGATTCAGAATTTGGCGTGGGACGGAAATGGCATTTCTTATGATGGTTATCTTTGCCAAGATCTGGAGGAAAAGTATGTCCCTTCTGATCCTCTTGGACTACCCATGATTTCCAATACTATTGGCTATCATATCCTTCTGAATCATCTGAGACACGTGGAGATTGAAAGTACTGTTTCCTCCTTTACTCAAGAGTTTTGTTCAGTACGGGGGGGGGGGGGGAGTAGGAGAATTCTGGTAATCAGTATGGAGTAGTACAGCATTTGTTCCTTTCTTTCTTCCTGCTGTTGTTAAGTCTTGTGGTGTTATGTGGCAGGTGCCTGTCTGTTTGAATTGTGAAATCCCAGAGCACTTTAGCTTCTTCATTTTCTAATACTTTTATCTTTTTTGTGTTCTTGCTTGCAGGCAAATGGTATTTCTTGCAGATATTCCCATGCATCGTTGTTGCTACTTTGTCATGCTGTTGTTTGTGGTCTGTCCGTGCAAACTCCTTGCAGCAGCTAACCAAGCAGTCCACTACTTCATTAGTTTCTTTGCAGAGGCAGCATTTGATATCTGTTGCTGTTTCTCAATTCTGATTTTTTAAGTTTGGTCTTGGGCAGCCATAATGTCCCTCTGTCTCTTTCTTCAACTCTCTTGTTCTTGTGTTTGTTTTTGACTGCATTTCCATCTGTAAAACTCTTTTTTTTTTTTAAGTTCAATACAATTTTATAAGTTCATTCACAACAAGGTTAAATGGCAAGAAATAGAAAGTACAGCAGGGCAAGCTTTCCAAAAGACAGCTTTGTTTTAACCACCCATAAATCTGGCTTGAGGTCCTTAAAGCAATGTCTCCAACCATCTCTCCTAAACTTTGCACAATTCATAATGATCAGGTCTTTATTGCCGAGGTCATATCAAATAAATCAAATCTAGCATTTGTTAAGGAAACCCACATTTTAGATGGCTCAAGTTCAATAGTCAGGCAGCTGCTGCTTTTTTTGCATGATGAACACTAATCAGCATGATCACAAGGGAGTAAAACCATTTTCCTTGACACGGGGGAAGCAATTTTCATGATGCCTATTTGAGCTTATCATTATTCCCTCCATATTACCCTGACTAGGGAGGGCTGGATAATTTAAAAAGGCCAACACTGCAAGTTGCAAGAGGCATCAGCTTGTTTTATGAGACTTAAAATCTTACCCTCTTCTCCCCTCCATAGTTTTCACCCTCAAATCAAGCTGCCATTAAACTCCGCTGCCCCAAGCGTCAACAGCGCAATTATTTTTATTTACTCATTTGCTTATGTACGTGGCATTTGGCCAAGTAGAAAAAGATAGCTCACTGCCCTGAGGAGTTTACAATCTTATAATCTATACATCTACATAAAAGAGATGCATCATAGGCTGCTTTTCCCCGACCTGACATCTTCTGGATGTATTGGACTTGTAGCTCTCCAAATTCCCAGCTAACATGGTTATGGAGGGCACCAGGTCAGGGAAGGTCCTAACAGAGAAGGCGTATTTGATAAATCATTTAAAATGATGCTTATGATGTCTTAGTAGGCAAGACTTGAATTGCCTTTCCCCCCCCCCAAAGTTCATAAAGTTTCTATACGTTAAGTTTGTGAATGACTGATAAGCACAGATTGATTCTGACCTACAGATGTCCTGCCACAAGAATAGGAGGGTTATATATTCCAGGTGGCCCTTTGATGCAGAGATCTCCTATGCACAGTTGATCACCAGTTGTAAATCACTTAGGATCTGCAGAAAAATCATTAACCCAGAGAAGAGTCAACTACCCTTTCATCTTTCTACAGCAGGGGTCTTCAAATTTGGCCCTTTTATGACTTGTGGACTTCAACTCCCAGAATTCCTCAGCCAGCGTGCCTGGCTGAGGAATTCTAGGACTTGAAGTCCACAAGTCATAAAAGGGCCAAAGTTGAAGACCCCTGTTCTACAGACACTTGTGGAGTCTGTAGCACCATTTACCCAATGTTTTTATCCATTTTCTGGCTTTTCACAATATGATGAAGCATAACCATCCAGTGTGGGTTTGCATAATGTGCTCAGTCACCAAAAGCCTAACCAAGACTAACCTGCCCATCAGATACTGCAGAGGAAAAACAGCTTGAAGGTACTTGTTTCCATGCTTTCAGGAGAACTCTGTTCCAGCTGCCAGTTGCCTGGAGGCTCCAGAGTCAAAGAATAGGATGTTTTGATCACACCAGTCAGCCAGTAGACCAGGGGATGCAACCCTTCTTTGCAAGTATGACCATGAACAATGGAAATTAAACAACTTGAAGATGGTTAGACTAACTCCCAGAATATCTCAGATGATTGAAACTGAACTGAAATCCACCTGTCTTAAAATGGCCAAAAATTGAGAGACACTGAACTAAAATGATGTGGTCATTTTGGAACCCAGATAACTTAATGCTGTTTGCCATAGCATTCTTTCTGATAATTATTTTTTAAAAAATCAGCTTGGACTGCTAGTGGAGCTGCAAATATTGTGGTCCACCTGGATTTATCAACTGCTGTAACTGATACTCTTTTTGTCCATTAATTGGACAACATTGCAAAGTGGTAAAGAAATGCCAACAACACCCCTTCGCTGAACTCTGACTTGATCCCCCCATTCAGAAAATGAAGGGTCAGTTTGTATGACAGCTAGCCTTCAATGAATGCTTCTTTAAGTAGCATAGCAAACTGTAGAATTTGCTTATGTTTTCAGTTCTGTATTGTATCTTGTTATATTTGTATTGTAAATCTCTCTCTGTGTGTAGATGAAAGACAATGCAGACTGCAAACCTACACATTATTGTTGTTAGTTGCGAAGTCGTGTCCGACCCATCGCGACCCCATGGACAATGTTCCTCCAGGCCTTCCTGTCCTCTACCATCTTCTGGAGTCCATTTAAGCTCACACCTACTGCTTCAGTGACTCCATCCAGCCACGTCATTCTCTGTCGTCCCCTTCTTCTATTGCCCTCAATCTTTCCCAGCATTAGGCTCTTCTCCAGTGAGTCCTTCCTTCTCATTAGGTGGCCAAAGTATTTGAGTTTCAACTTCAGGATCTGGCCTTCTAAAGAGCAGTCTTGGTTGATCTCCTCTAGGACTGACCAATTTGATCGCCTTGCAGTCCAGGGGACTCGCAGGAATCTTCTCCATCACCATAGTTCAAAGGCCTCAATTCTTTGGCGCTCAGCCTTTCTTATGGTCCAACTTTCACAACCATACATTGCAACAGGGAAAACCATGGCCTTGACTATACGCACTTTTGTTGGCAGGGTGATGTCTCTGCTTTTTAGTATGCTGTCTAGATTTGCCATAGCTTTCCTCCCCAGGAGCAAGCGTCTTTTAATTTCTTGGCTGCAGTCCCCATCTGTGGTGACTGTACATACTTGTCTGCAAACAAGCGGTATTCAACTTAGATAGTTATACTTTAGCAGAATTATGTTGGGATTGTGTTTAAAATGACCCTGTCAAGAACTCAATTGTGGTTGGTTAGTCTGTGGTTTCAATCAATTCATATATATATTTGTGTATGTGTATGAGTTTGTAGATAGATTAATTGATAAATTATTGCTTCCTTCCTTTTGTGTTGTATTGATTGCTTTTATCTTATACCCCATTCAGACTCAGTTACGGCCTATAAATTAGATTTATAAATAAATCAATACATACATTTCCGGAATATGATTCATACACCGGCATGCTGAAAGGTAAGGAATATTCAGCCAATGTAGCAAAAAGAAAATCTACATGGCTTGAACTATCCACTCCCAATTTGTGTGAATTGGCAAGACAGATTTCCTGGAACTCTGCATTTTTTAAATATTGAATGCATAGTTTCTTTCATACTTGATAATAGATGGTGAAAACACAGCAAACATTAATTATTGCTTTTAATTGCTGTTTATTATGATCAGAATCTAACTTTTATCTAAACGGGTTTTCTCCTCCCAATTTAATAATAGCAGTCTGGATTTCTACAGAGCTGGCATCCAAGGATCACAATGTACTTTGCAGTCAGACCGTCTCCCAACATTCCTGGAAGGTAGGAAAACCAGTTTTAGTTTTTTCCTGCAAGATATATAGGAGACTTTTGCCACCACCAACCCCTTCCTGCTGCTCGGTCCCCACCCCTGTTATCTTGAACTGAAACGATGAGAAAAAGTTTTAAAATCTATTGCATCTCTTTCATCAACAATTGAGCCTCTTTTCTAGCTACTGATTGGGAAATGTGCAAACACTGTTTATCAACAAAAAGCACCATTGATGGGTGAGCCAAAATATTTCCTCCAGGCCTGGCTCTGTTCAGCATAGCAAAAATAATAATAATAATAATAATTTAATAGCAAACTATGAAATGCTGAGTGCATGGGAATCTCTTTTTTTATTTCTTTGCAAAATCCCTCTCGTTTTCCTAAAATTAAACCTCTACTTTGCCCGGAAGATTTAAACCTGGGGTCTTCAAACTCAGCCCTTTTATGACTCATGGACTTCAACTCCCAGAATTCCTCCTGGCTGAGGAATTCTGGGAGTTGAAGTCCATGAGTCATAAAAGGGCTGAGTTTGAAGACCCCTGGTTTAAACTAGGTAAACTAGGTAAAACTAGGTAGCCCTCTGCCAGGGCTGCTGTGGTGATATCTTCATCACAAGGTTGTTGGACCAGACAATTTGTGGAATCTCTCTTGGCTCTGTGCTTCAGATTCTGTATGACAGAGAAAGGAACAGAAAGTCCAGAAGTGTATAGTACAGGTGCTCCTCCACCTATAATTATTCGTTTAGTGACTGTTTGAAGTTACAATGGCACTGGGAAAAAATGTGATTTATGACCGGTCCTCTCTCTTACAACTGTTGCAGCTTTCCCATGGCATTTGGCAACAGGTATATTTGGAATCACGTGATCCCCATTTGCAATCTTCCCAGCCAGCTTCTGATAATCAAAGTCAATGGGGGAAGCCAGGTTCGCTTAACAACTGCGTGATTCACTTAATAACCGCAGTGATTTGCTTAACAACCATGGCAAAAAAAAAAGTTTGTAAACTTGGCTGTGATGCACTCAACAGCTGCCTTGCTTAGCAATGGAAATTCTGGTTCCAATTGTGGTCATAAGTTGAGGACTATCTGTACTGAGATACAAGTTATCTTCCCCTGGAGATAAGATGGGATGCAAGGTGGGAATTTGTTTGCCGGATGGAAGAAATCGTCCTGCTGCTTATTTCCATTTATGTTCTTCTTCTGTCTTCGTAAAGAAATGAAATGCAGGTAGTTCTCGACTTACAACAGTTCATTTAGTGACCATTCAAAGTTACAATGGCACTGAAAAAAGTGACTTATGACCGTTTTTCACATTTACGGCCATTGCAGCATCCCCATAGTCATCTGATCAACATTCAGATAATTTTGGCAATTGACTCACATTTATGACGGTCACAGTGTCCTGGGATACTGTGATCACTTTTTGCGAACTTCTGACAAGCAAAGACAATGGGGAAGCCAGATTCACTCAACAACCGTGTTACTAATTTAACAACCGCAGCGATTCACTTAACAATTGTAGCAAGAAATGTCATAAAATGGGGCAAAGCTCACTTAACAAACGTCTCACTTAGCAACATAAACTTTGGGCTCAATTTTGGTTGTAAGTCGAGGACTACCTGTATGGTGAAGGAGAAAGGGGCCAGACAGACATCTCTGCTTCAGAACTTTTCACTGCTTGAGGGAACTCGGAGTTCACAGCTTGGTTGCCCTTTTGCTTTGTGGCCCTTTTTAACTGGCAAGTTTTGTTCTTGTGAAATATTTAGAGTTTGGATAATTCCAGACTGCAGCTCAAAGTGGAATGAGCAGTCTCAGTTTTAAATTCTTTTTAATTTCTTCAAGGTCCAGTGACCCAATTTTACATTAACTTAGAAATGGTTGCACTTTTAGGGCAGAAAGGCAGATTGCCCAAATATTATACTTGCATTGCTTCCCTCCTACTGTTCAACATGTTTTCTCCCCTTAGGGCAGCTGCTATTACTTCTCATACATGTTTTCTGTATGGTCCTCACCCTCTTGGGGTTCCTCACTCCTTTGGGGATCCTGCAACTGCTGCTGTTTTCTTTTGGCTCTGGTGACCCACATACAAAGGGTGGTTGATGAGTTCTCACTGTCTCATAGGGACATGACAGCTCAAATGAAAGCATCCAGACACTGGACATGAGCTAAAGTGTTACTGAGGGTCATTGAGTTCAAAAACCTAAGTTAGGAAACCAGCACTGATAAAATGTATTTGTTTATATTGGGTCACAGTAGCCCTTGGTGATATTAATAGCTGAACGTTCCTTGGGTTGACAAAGTTGGCAAAAACCTTGAGATCAAATTGCATGTGAAAATGTCGCCGGAGTTGGAGAAATTCAGGCGCAAGAAAGTGAAGAAATAAAGATTGCCAGATATTTGATCATCCCTCATGGGCAAATCACTTTTCCATTGCTCCAGGTCAGTGTTTCTCAGCCTTGGGAACTTGAAGATGTGTGGACTTCAACTTCCAAAATTTCCCAGCTGGAAAGGTGAGGAAATATGCTGGCTGGGGAATTCTTAGAGTTGAAGTCCACACATCTTCAAATTGTCCACACAGCTTCAGATGGACCTTCCTGAAACCTAGTCACCAGCATTTCCATTTTGGAGAAAGTTTCTCTGGAGCAACAAAAAACACATATACTGGAATCTTGCCTAAATATAAGAAGGATCGTGGTGTACCCTGGGAAAACATTTATGATAGTAGGAACTGCTTGATGATAGCTCAGATTGTCCTTCATTAGATAAATGCTGGTGAGCCACCTAACAGGGCTGTTGCTCTACCTGTGGGTGACCTGTATTGCTGGGGAGGGTGTATGTATAAGACTAGATGACCCCTGAAATCCTTCCAAAGGTGGGTTAAATGCTTCTAAAATTTAAAAAAGATTCCTGAGACCTGGGGACTGAAAAAGTGTTATGCTACAAACTCAACAAGAAAGGGAAAAAAAGTATGCTGTAACTTCTTAGTCTCTGGACCTAGTTGAACAGATTCAGCCCCAGCTTTTAAGCAGCCTCTAACTGGGAGAATTAAAAGAGGAGGGGGTCTTCAACTCCTAAGTGCTGTGAAATGAGAACAGAGAGAAAGATTGAAAACCAGGGGTGGAGGCATATTTCTCACAAAAAAAGAAGGCAGCAGTAACAAAGAGTCTGGGGTCCTTTCCAAAATTTTATTTTTGGATAAATCAATTTAAATCAGAAATTTCTGAACCTCACAAGGAAGCATTTAAAAAAGGGATAAAAACTTAAAACTCCATCGATATTTAAAAAAAAATAAGCTAAATGTTAAAATAAAATCTATTTCTCTGAGAACGGGAGTTGTAAAAAAAAACTTTTAAACTTGATGGAGTTTGTTACCGTCTCAATTCACATTAAGGCTGGGTTGGGGGAAGACTCGGTGTATTTTCTTTGGATTGGCAAATGCTGGCAACTGTGCTTGGTAATAGTATTTTCCCAGGTTATCACAGAAGACAACTTAATTGTCGAAGGACAGACAATCTGTCTCCACTGTTCAACCGCCTAGGGATCTGTGCGAAGGACTCCCTCCCTGGGCACGCCAGTTTAGTCTGGTTGCTTTCTCAAACTTGTCCCTGCAAATTGTTCTTCTCCCTCCCCCCCCCATTCCCAACCAGTCCCTTTTGTGAAGATTCCTGATCGCCACTGGGATTATTCAGGACTGCTGTTGCCCTTACTAGCACCTTTCATGTTATTTAGGCTAAAGGAGGTGAAGTACGGGACGGTGATGACAGTCTTTTTCTGCAGAACAAGCGGTTACAACACAATTGCTTTTACAAAAAAAAAACAGGCGAGGAGAAAAGAAGCAGACAATATGTAGAAAATTGGCCAGGTGCCAGTCTATATCATTGGCTTAAAATAGGTAGATCTGCAAACACCTGCCAAGAAATTAAACCCTGTTCAATCAGACCTACACCCACCCTCCAAAGAATTCGTAAGAGAGTTAGTTTCATGAATAATGTTAAAATTCTATCTATACCCATCCTCTGAAGAATTCTTAAGAGAGTTAGTTACATGGATAAAATTAAAACTCTCCCTACACTCCCTGGGTCTTTTGTTGCCTTCACACTGAACACTTTAACCTGTTTGTTGAACCAAGCTGTGTTTTAGCTTGAAGCCTAACCTAACCAGAAGAAATGGGTTCACACAGCAGGCTAAGCCATAAGAGGTTGGGAGGTTCAGCAGATAATGTAAACGTAACATCTAAGTGGGCTGTCTGTACATCATTTATGAGAAGCAGTGTGATGCGATGTAGCTTTCAGATGATAAAGCTCTGGGGAATTAAAGCACACCAGGGATCAACTTGTAGACCTCTAATTTGCAAGCAAATGGAGAATTTTGGATTCTCAGTGGTCTGACAATAGCAGCCTCTCTGTCTTTCTCTTTACCATCTCAATACATACATACTGTTAAGCTGCTTAAAACACAGAACATTTGAGAGGGAAGCCCATCAAACAATTTTGTTGCAAGAAGACAGAGAAAGAAGACAGCTACATGGCTCAGATGAAACATCACAGCTGAAGCCATGATTGAGCAGGGAGTTCTTCCCGTCTTAACCACTACATTACTCCACTTCAGCTCTGTGGCTTATTTTAAAGCTGATTTTGAAAGTGTCTTTATAGTATTTAATTTTCCAGTTAATGTTCCCATATCTGGATTCTTCTGTCCTTTGTAGTGCCCAGGGTGGAATTACATGTACTTCTACTGTAGGAATAACTGCTGATCGGATAACGTGAAGGGAATGAGTAATACAGCTAATCTGCTCCTGAGAGCTTGGTCTTGCTTATGCAAATACCTGCTTTCTATTGCCCTGGTGTCAACGGCCATGCAGAAAGGCATCTCCTGATCTACTACTCTGATCTCTGTTCACAAGCTGTAAAACAGAGGAGTTTCTGGAGAAACATGGTGTTCCCTGATAGCATCTCCTAAAAGAGACCATCAGTGAGGATTGTGTGTACCCTAGAGACTGGCTTCTATCATGAGACGTCATCAGCCTTGTTTCCAACTTTCTCAAAAGCGGATGTAAGGAACTAATAGCAATCTCAGATCAGAAACTGGGAGAGCTTGTCAAGGGATATTAGATTGTCACCCTAACTTAGGGTAGCTAGGTCAAGTGGTGTGTATTTACATGCAGAGGGAAGGCCGTTTTGGAGGTCTGTGTGAAACACACATACACCCCGAATACGGAATCAGAAAGCAGATTCTACCCTACCTAGGTACCTCTAAGTTATGTTGCTACCAAAGGGGAAAGGACCTGTAAGAAGCCCTTCAGTGTGGCCACTGAATGTTCATGTTGACAATGCAGTTGTGTCCTACACTGTATCTAAAGCAGCAGTTGGCTTTATGAGCTAAGAACAAGTTAAGGTGTTTTTGCAACAGAGAGGTAGGCAGTTAGAAATTGCTGCAAGGCCCTGTGGAGTAAGCAATGTTTAAATACTGCAAAGAAATACAACTTACAACAGTTTGTTTAGTGACCGTTTGAAGTTACAACGGCACTGATAAAAGTGACTTATGACCATTTTTCACACTTACAACTGTTGCAGCATCCCCATGAAAATGTGATTTACATTCGGACTCTTGACAACTGACTCATATTTATGATGGTTGCACTGTCCCGGGGTCATGTGATCACCTTTTGCAAACTTCTGACAAGCAAAGTCAATGGGGAAACCAGATTCACTTAACAACCGTGCTACTAACTTAACAACTGCAGTGATTCACTTAACAAATGTGGCAAGAAAAGTCGTAAAATGGGGCAAAACTCACTTAACAAATTTCTCATTTAGCAACATAAATTTTAGGCTCAGTTGTGCTTGTAAGTCAAGGACTACCTGAAAATACCCTCTCTGCCTAATGCCAAGACTGCATCCTTTTCAGAGTTTGGGAATCGTAGCAAGATCATCAAAATAAACAAATATGTCAGGGTTAAGATGATCAAATCCTCATTCTTTGTTCTTACTGAAATCCCACATAATATCACGCCACGAAACTGTTGTGGGATTTTGGTGCTCTTCTAAGGTTTAAGCCATTTTCATGTTTTCATTTATCCAGTTAGGTCACTTAGCAGAGGAATAATACAGCAGTCGAGAAGCTGGACATGGGCTGGAGACACCCAAGTTCAATCCCCCTTTGAACATGGAGATCCATCTACCTTGGCCAGGTAGAGCTCTCAGCCCTACCTACTTCACTGGGATCTTGTTGTGGGGGTAAATTTAGGGGAGGCCTCCAGGTTATGCTGCCTTGAGCAGAATACAAATGCCATATTAAATAATAAATATATTTTAATTTAACTTGGGAGGCTGAAGAATGTCATCTAGGAAAGCTGCAGCCTTTCTGGCTCCTATGTCTACTGCTTTGCTGATTCTGGCCAAATGATTTGGCAAGACTCATCTTGCCCTTTCTTTCAAAGCTCCAATTTTGCAAGCAAGGGGCTTTATCAATCCTAGTCCTCTATCAGTTACTCTCCCTGGGTTTTCTACCTTCGAACAAAGAAGGCAAGCATTTCCCCTGCCTTTGCTAGTACGGTGCTGCTACCTATCGCAGTAAGCTTTGAGGTAGATGCTTAGGAATCTCCAAACTGTACAGTTAACACATCATTAGAAAAGGAACAAACGTGAAAAAGAAACGTCATCAGATGTGCCAATTTAGATATATAGATGCCAGCTTGGAAAGAAATACTTTCATTTTAATAAAAAAGTAAATGAAGTGCATCTGTCCCTAGAAAGAATATTATAACTAGGTGATCCATGTGGCCCCTCAGTCTCTGTGAGATCCAGAGGATAAGTCTTGACCAGATGATAAATGTCAGCATATCCCTCCTTTCCTTTTCACGGTACTTTATTTTAGATTTAGCTGAGTAGACTCTCAAATGTGATGCCTTCAATGGTCAGAAGGAATCACCTCGAGGAACAGGAAGAAGAGTCACAACCAAAATCACGGTCAGATAAAAAAAAAATCTGCATCTGGGCCAGAACTATACCCTGAGTAAACATCTCGGACAAGACCCTCTCTAGTTTTCACAAAGATAAAGGAAGAGAGGGGGTAAGCACGTTCAGATTTGCAAAATTTGGTTATTCTAGCCTTATAATAAAAGTAGTAGCATGCATGTTTTTTGTTTCCTAGTCTGAAGGGCTGACAGCTTCCCAGATTGCTTCCCATTCCACCTGATGCATTGTAGATGATGGGCATTGCTGAATTCATGCTTGATTTAGTAGTATTTGAGGGCAAAATTGGGAGCAATTCCACACAGTAAGTTGTTTTTCTTTCCCATTCTCAAACTACATCTGTCCCATTCAAAAGCCATCTAAGTCATTTAAACTTCAAGCACCCTGATATTGCAACATGGAGCAATGGGTGCAATCAATACAGAGCATAATATCTTACAGTTGGAATAGGTGGTGACATCTGGTCAAACCTGTCTGGGCTTGGAAGCAGGGATGGGCCTAATTAAAATTTTAATAGGAGACCACCAAGGAATACTAAGGCTGGAGGCTAGACCAGGATGGTTTTTGTTTTTTGTTTAAAAAAAAAAGACTCCTGGAAAAAATCAGCAGGAAGCTTTTTCCATCCTGTGGACCAACAAAATTGCGTGATGTGTCCATGAAGTCACCAAGAACAGAGTTCAACTCAAAGGCCTATTGTTAAGCCTCCTAGTTCACTTGTAGTGGCAAACTAGAACTATAGCATCTCCATCAGAGGATGTTCAGCTTCAGCTTGAAGAATCCAGCCAATGTAGCAAGAATTCCCCATTTTTCTCAGTAATTAGCTCTATGACTACATTGATCTTCCCATCAAGAAATTTTTGATTAGGTCCTGCCAATATTTTTATAATTTAACTGGAATGGGACAATGATCAGTTGTGTGGCACTTCCATCATCTCAAGAACCATACCAGCTTTTGCATGGTTTCCGTATCTTAAGCATCTGCAAGATTTAATGCACATATGTTTTCCATGCATCTTGGTTGCTCTCTGACAAGGTTAAGTAGCCTGCTGTTCCAGGGTCCCGGATCTTTGTGGTCCTTTTGAAATTTTCCCTAAGTATGATTACTGATAACCATCAATTACCACTTTGAGATGGGAAGCCCATTAAAAACTTTTAAAAAGGCTTACCACTTTGTTAAAAAGTAAAATTTCCAACTCGTCCCAAAAAACTAACTGTTTACATATATAAAGTGGTCACTTTCCATTTTGGGATTCTCAGCCTCTTACAGATGGTAAGCGTAGTGTTTGGCACTAATCTGATCTAACTGATCTAAGTTTGTCTTCCTCACTAACCTGTAGCATCCAGAATTGGACACCATAGTCTAAATGAGGCCTGATTATTCCAAAATAAAGTAGAATAACTTAACCCTTGGCTTAAAATCAGAAAGATTCAAAATCTATACCCAGCGGAACTTCGCAGTGGAATAATTACATTCAAATATCCCTGTCTGTTGTTCAACCTCTACTTGAACAGGTCCCAAACTAATGGGTTCCAGTGTTCTTACTGTTATATGTTTCCCCTGTAATCCCTACCTAGCCAGTTTTGTTCATTTTTTCTTCTTTTATTTGGAAGGAGAACATATACCTGACAGAGCTTAATTGATGCACCAAATCAGGCTTTTTCCACATTCTTTTTCTGAAGGGCTGATAGAACTTGTTTTGGATCCAATGACAAGCCCTGGTACGTCTGAGACACTCGTATATTATCTAGCTTACAAATCATGAGTAAATCTCTATTTATCATTAGGGTTGGTCAAAAACAAAATGTATCTCGAATGAAAGGAGGAAGATTTAGATTTCATTAAGGGTTGCTTTTGCATTGCTAACACATGTCTTTAAGTTCCCCCACCCCAGGGAGTCAAAGGATAGGACCAAAGTAAAGTCTGAGTCAATATTTACCAAAATGGTTGCATGTTGGAACCTGGTAGAACTCCTGAAATTTTGGCAAAATCTTGAATTTGATTGCTTTACAGACCATGCCGTTTCATCCTGGAATGACCATAGGTGTACCTCGCAATGGTTCTAGTTGTTGCATAATACTTTCAGCAACTTGAAAATCCATCACAATCTGATGATTCATTTAGATGGTATATATTGCAGAACATATGACTAGATGAGGAACGGGTTATAGAGAGAGGGAGAACATTCAGTTAGGATGGTCATTGTTATCGGGGCAGAACTTTGAGGTTGAAATCCAGATTCCCACTGAACATAATGAGGAGGGAGTGTCCATAATGAGGAAGAAAGGTCCACAAGCACAGCAAGGTTGCCCCATTGCCTTTTGAAGTAGGAGAAGAATCCCTTATGAGCCACGCTAAGGAAAGCAAGAGCCATGAAGCTGTCCATCAACATTTTATACATTAATAATTATTTCTCAATGTACATCTCTATGTAAATCATCATATGCACATTTTATGCAAAACTATGTATACTTTTGACCTTTGTTTCAGTGATGCATTCAATCACCATAGGTACTTTGGTAAATTTAAATGCTTATTTCCCAGATCCATCAAAGCAAAACCACTCTTTAGACAACTAGATTAAGCCTTCCAACACAGGAGACTTTTGAGTTAATGTTCCTAGACTTTTCTTGTCAACATATTAATATATTTGAATGTGCAGAGTTCCCTTTTGGAGGTGAAGAAGACTAGAATGTCTTGAATTTGAACAAGGAAATTAGTTTCTTCTTCTCCCACCAAGTATCAATGTTGTTTTTACCAGATTCTGCAAAATGGAACCGTTTTTGCATAGTAACCTTGGGGAAATGTCTCTTTGTCAAAGCAAAAAACCATCCGCAGGGTAAATTTTACACGATGATCCTTGTAATGGGGATGATCCAAAGGTGCTTTTTCCAAAAGACAAATGGACTTTCTTGGTTTTTCTTTTTTCTTTTTCTTTGAAAATGTTTCACTTCATCCAAGAAACGTCTTCAGTTCTAACTGAACGGGGATGACTTTTATATCATTTAAACAATGCTTAGGTTATGCTATGAAGACGTTACTAGTGGGAAAATAACCTAGTAGTTATGAACTTAATAGTTCATTCTTGGGAACAAATTGAAAAAAAACAACCAGCAGATCAAATAGAATGGAATAGGTTGGAACTGATCAAGATTGGAAATGTGAAAAAAGGCATGACAAAAAAAACCACTAGCACATTTTATTGCAACATGAGATAACAATACTGATGATGATGGTGATGATGATGATAATGGTGATGGTGGTGATGATGGTGATACTATTCAGCACACCACCACCACCACATGAAAAACCTAGATGAAAAATGTTTGCTGATTTCTTAAAAACTTTTGGGTGTGATCCTGGGGCATGGATGATTCATGAATCAAAATTATAGACTTACACAGGTGTGTGCAAAGCTAGGGTGGGGCTTTAGGAAGCAAAGAAATCTAATGTGGCAGTAAAAATTGGCATGTGATATTAAAGACATTTAATCAGACAAGAGGCGACTTCTATTTATCTGAGAAGAGCCAGGTAAGGACTGGACTGATGTCTTCGCCAAGGAAGGACACATTCTGATCCACAAAAGGTGCTTCAGAGTCTGAAGCTGTATCTAGGAACTCTAACTAGCAAACTAATAGACTAACAAATGTTAGCTGTAGCTTACATAACCCTATGCCTTTTAATAGAATTTGTTGGTCAGAAAAGTTGGCCAGACTTTTTTATACTTGCCTACCATAGATTAACACAGCTCTTCTCCTACAAGGTCTACACTAGGAATTCATTTGTTCAGAAACTCTGGATATGAAGGCCAGTGTGTCAGTGTCAACTGAAGTCTCACACCCTCTTCAGGCTGGAAAGGGTACAGGCAACTGATAGATCTGCTAGAGTCATCTTATAGGGAAGATGGGGGGGGAGGCATAAAAATTTAATAAATAAATAAACATTAAATAAATAAACATCTGGCTTCTCCAGGAAACTGCCCCTGTGTGTTGCCTCAAAGACAATTTGGAGGTGAACCTGAAGGAGCTTCTGGTCCAGATAAATTGCCTGGACAATCCCAAGGCCAAGTCAGAGAACATTTTCCAAGGAATGCTGCATATCTTTGGAGGAAACTACATGCCACATGTCTTAAAAATAGCCTAACATCTTTAAATCTATTGCCCTTGTAAAATAATCTCAACTAGAGACTTTGAACTAGCCCTGTGACTGAGGTTTTGTGCTAAGATGACAGGACCTGAATTGCACAGTGAAATCCCGATTTACTTTTTCTTTTCTCTCTCAATTTCCCAGCTTTATAAGAATGCATTAAAATGTGCACTTGGCGTGGGGGAAAAAAAATTCCTATCCAAAAATAAAACCCCCTGCTATTAGCCTTTAAAACTAGCAGCAATTAGAGACAGATTAATTTGAGGGAGGGCCGTATCTTTTGGGGAAGGTACAGTACAGAGTTATCCCTTCACTCCCAGCATTAACCTCCCCCAAACTATCCTGTTCATGACAATTATAGGTTTTTAGCACCACTAAGATAATTAAAAGCTGGATTTCAATAGTGGTGATGGCCTTTTCAAGGGGGTTGAAGCACTGGGGCAGAAGCTATCGTAAATACATATTTGTATTCCATACCCAGAAAAGGCCATACCCAGAAAACATTCTTAACTGATACCCATAGAATATCTTAAAAGCAAAACTGTACTTCTTTGATTGGAGATAAGAACATTTTCCTGCCTACGGTTAAAGCATGGAGCCTCCAGGAACAGCAGGCCCTGTTTAAGATTCTGGGAGGCTCCTAGACAGAATGATAACTTGACTCCCAACTTTTTCTTCTCCTTGCTCCTTGTGTTGATGTCATCCCCCCCTGTTTTTGCTGTCCCCTCCCCCAGTTTTGAGGTCCATTGAAGTCCATGACACAGTAAGTGTGCATGTGGAAATGCCAGATAATTCTTGAAGATATTAATTTTAAGGCTTGAAATAAAAGCTACAAGTGTCGATCATTTCAAATAAGTAACCATACTGTTTATGTTATATCCCCCCTCCTGAAATCTGGTTGTGTTGTTTCATCATGGTATGGGGGGGTGGGGAATGGTCCAGAGAGGGCTGAGCAAAGAGTGCTGAAAATGTATATCTATGCCATACAGGGTCACCCAAGGCACGAAGGTTCTCCCAGCTTCCCAACTAAAGTAAGTTGGCGCCTGAGGGCAGGACAAGAAGTAATGGATGGAAACTAGTCAAAGAGAGAAGCAACCTGGAACTGAGGAGAAACTTCCTGACAGTTAGAACAATTAACCAGTGGAACAACCTGCCTCCAGAAGCAGTGAATGCTCCAACACTGGAAGTTTTTAAGGAGAGACTGGACAGCCATTTGTCCGAAATTGTATAGGGTTTCCTGCCTGAGCAGGGGGTTGGACTCGATGACCTCCAAGGTCCCTTCCAACTTTATTATTATTATTATTATTACATTGGGCAGCAGCCATATAGGAAAATGCTGGAGGAGAAGGATTACACTAATGACAATGGCAAAAGATATATTTCATACAGCTCAGGAGAGGATAAAGTTAAATCCTTCCTGTATTTTACTAAAAACAACAACAACACATGGATGGATAAAAGAAATAAACAGAGGAAGGAGGAAGAATTAGGATCTAGGTTAGACGTTAGAAGGCCAGAGAGAGAATGTTTCCAGGATAGAGTTTCCCTACGTCTATAATGGACATGTTTGCATGCCAGGACAGATTTTGCTTTAAAAATTAAGTATCAGCATCTTGAACTGGCTCCAGGATGAATAAGCAGACAAATTAGATGCCACAAGTACTGGAATACAACAGAGGCCTGGAGGGATCAAACTTTGAGAGATGAGTTTTAGTGGATTCAATGAGTTTTAATATCTCTTTTGGTATGCCCAGGACTGACTGACTTACTTACTTACTTACTTACTTACTTACTTACTTACTTACTTACTTACTTACTTTATTTCCCATCTTTATTAGTTTTACAAATAACTCAAGGTGGTGAAAGTATCCAATGCATGTTAAGAGAAATGGTGGACCCTCTGTTTTTTCATAATTACTATCTAGAGCAAGCATTTCTTTTGGGGGCAAGAGAATAAAAAAAAAAGGATGATGGCCTGCCCATTTGCAAATGTACTTGATAAAAACTGATGATCATGATCTATTTTAATCCTACCTCAGTTCTCAATGCAGCACCTGGCTGACAAGATAAATGACTACTATTGCAAGAGAAAGAGGGATGGGGTTGATTCTACTGATTCTCTTGGTGGACATTAATAACATTGGTCAAGAGATATTTCTGAAAAAGTGCATCAGTTTTGAAACTGGGGGCACTGTCTTCTTATATTTCCACATGAAACATAAGTAGACAATGCAATGGAATAGGAAAGAAGATGGTATGATGGGGAAAGAAGCCAAGTTGACAATAGGGGTATATGCACTAACATACAGGTTATCCAGCCATGCATAGTGTTAAACTTTTCCAATTTCTACTAAGTTTCTACTGTGGAGCTATGGTTAGACTGGGAAGACAAAGGTTATCCATGAAATTAAATGACTGATCTAAGCAACTATCATAATTCAGTCTAACTTCCCACAAAATTGAATAAAACTGAGAAGGGAAAGTACTGTGATAGCAATGGCCATGTTAACATAGAATTCTTTACATGGATCTAGTCCTCTTTTTAAAGACCTCTAAGCCTATGTCAGGGTTCTTCAAACTTGGCCCTTTTATGACTTGTGGACTTCAACTCCCAGAATTCCTCAGCCAACATCACTGGCTGAGGAATTCTGGGAGTTGAAGTCCACAAGTCATAAAAGGGCCAAATTTAAAGACCCCTGACCTATGTATAGAAGATGCTCACATAAGTTATGAAAAAAAGCTTGGAAAATACCATTCTGTAGAAGTCCCAAAGCCAAGTATTTAGGCAAAATGTCCATGGAGGACAATGCACAATGATTGCAAGAAATAAGATGCAACTGCAGTAGCCAATATGAGCTGGCTTCTCCCTGACCATGTTATCAACTACATTGTTGATGAAACTGCTAGATCATGTTCACACTGAAAATTGTGTAAGGAGAAAGTGGAAAATACTACTATAAAGCTGAAACAGCCAAAGGTTATTTTAAGATGCTTCCATTATGAGCTGGGGATGAGAAAAAGACAATATCAAGGAGACATGACATATAAAAAATGGCTCCTTGGCCACGTTTCTGCCTTAATTAAAGAGCCGTGGTGGCGCAGTGATTAGAAGGCAATATTGCAGGCTAACTCTGCCCACTGTCAAGAATTCGATCCTGACCTGCTGAAGATTGACTCCTTCCTTCCTTCCTTCCTTCCTTCCTTCCTTCCTTCCTTCCTTCCTGAGCTGTGGTGGCGCAGTGGTTAGAATGCAGTATTGCAGGCTAATTCTGCCGACTGCCAAAAGTTCAATTCTTACTGGCTCAAGGTTGACTCAGCCTTCCATCCTTCCAAGATCGGTAAAATGAGGACCCAGATTGTTGGGGGCAACAAGCTAACTCTGCAAACCGCTTAGACTAGAGAGTGCTGTAAAGCACCATGAAGTGGTATATAAGTCTAAGTCAGGGGTAGGCAACCTTGGCTCTTTTATGACTCGTGGACTTCAACTCCCAGAATTCCTGAGCCAGCCCTGCTGAGGGGAAAGGGAGAGGTTTCCAAGCTGAGCCATGCTGGCTCAGGAATTCTGGGAGTTGAAGTCCACGAGTCATAAAAGAGCCAAGGTTGCCTACCCCTGGTCTAAGTGCTATTGCTATTAATTAGAGAGGTGTGAAGATGAGTCTGTATAGGTACAAAGTGGATCCCTCATCAATTTCCCCTTTGCTAGAGCAAGCTGCTACTGAGAGTTTATGATCTGAAGGGAGAACTGAAATAATCCCCGGAAAGGTCATCTGAAGGAGCAGAGGCCACTCAAGGAGAAGCTGTGTTAGCTACTAATAGGACAGAGAATTTTAACGAATCTGATAAATTCCATCAAGGATATGAGCATAAGAGCTGGCAGGTCCATAGCGGTGGAAATGATGTGTTTGGACTTGGATGAGGTTTTTTTTTTTGTTTTTTTTTGACAAAACAGCCCTGCAAGCAAGATGAGAAAATGTAGGTGGGAACACTTGTGGGGAAACCCAATGACTGGGGCATAGATTTAATTTCAACCGTTGGGGATCAGTTTTATGAAGGCAAAAGAAAGGAAGCAGTGAGAAAACTATGGAAGGTGTGATGAAGGATGCAGAGGGAGCTGAGGCTGATTGCACCAGATCTTTTGCAGCATTGGAAAACTGAATAAGGAAAAATCAAGAGAGACAATGCAATGCAGGTTCACAAAAATGCCTCTTTCACCTGTGGAAATTCACAGTTGAAGCAATGGGACAACCTACAACAACAACAACAATAATAATAAAGTTGGAGGTCATCAGGCAGGAAACCCTATACCATTTCAGACAAATGGCTGTCCAGTCTCTTCTTAAAAACTTCCAGTGTTAGAGCATTCACAGCTTCTAGAGGCAGGTTGTTCCACTGGTTAATTGTTCTAACTGTCAGGAAGTTTCTCCTTAGTTCTAGGTTGCTTCTCTCCTTGATTAGTTTCCATCCGTTGCTTCTTGTCCTGCCTTCAGGCGCTTTGGAGAATAGCTTGACTCCCTCTTCTTTGTGGCAGGCCCTGAGATATTGGAAGACTGCTATCATGTCCCCCCTCGTCCTTCTCTTCATTAAACTAGACATACCCAATTCCAGCAGCCGTTCCTTATATGTTTTAGCCTCCAGTCCCCTAATCATCTATGTTGCTCTTCTCTGTACTCTTTCTAGAGTGTCAATATCTTTCTTACGTCGTGGTGACCAAAACAGGATGCAGTATTCCAAGTGTGGCCTTACTAAGGCATTGTAAAGTGGTATTAACACTTCACATGATTCTATCCCTCTGTGAATGCAGCCTAGCACTGTGTTGGCTTTTTTGGCAGCTGCAGCACGCTGCAGTACAATCTTACTACAGATTATAATTCTGGGCAAGCAGAATTCCATATTGAATGTCATGCACTGTAGTGTTAATCCAAACTGCAAAAAGGGGAATTCTGGTTATTTTAGAATAAAGCAGGACAGTAATAATTTTTACAAAAGCTTTTCAAGGGGGGAAAAAATCTGCAAAACGATGTGACAAAATCCCCCAGTTTAAAATGAGGACTAGAAACACTGCTGCCATTTGGTAGCACAAGTTAACCAGACTTGCTTGGTTGTGACAAAGTCATCACACTCCTGCAAGAAGAGGAGAAATTTGGGTATAAAGAAGTTGGAAACCACTTAGTACCTCCTGCACAGTGCCACGGTGTTTCTCCTTTCCAATCCTTCAATAAATTTTTTTCTGTAAAGTTTTTCTTAACCAACAGGTAGACCATTGCATTTATTCTGTGTTCCAGTGTTTCTATAGCAAATGGTGCTGGGGCCAAAATAATGACATGTGCAGAAATAAAGCCATTATGTGTTTGCGACCTAATGGCAGATGCAAACACAAGTACTCCTTGAGTTATGTCTGCAACTGGGACCAGGATTTTCCCTGCCAAGCAAGATGGCTGTTAAGTGAGTCACTCCAATTTTGTTACCTTTTTTGGCATGGTTGTTGTGAATCCAGCTTCCCCATTGACTTTGCCTGTCAGATGCCGGCTGAGCAGTTCACAAATGGCAATCATATGACTCTAGGACACTGTAGTCATTGTATATACAGGCTGGTTTCAAAGTACCCGAATTTTTATCATGTACCATGGGGATGTTACAGTGGTCATAAGTGTGAGGACCAGTCATAAGTCACCTTTTTTCAGTGTCATAATTTTTGAATATTCACTAAACTGGTGGTTGTAAGTCAAGGACTACCTGTATATGTGGGGACATTTGTGTGATGATCTTATCATGCAAATGTTGTCATCCCTGTCACATCCAACCATAGTTTGTTTATTTAAAGGAATTATGACTAATTCCTTTAAAACACGGGTGTCAAACTCGTGGCAGTTTGACACCCCTGCTTTAAAAGATCTTTATGCATGTGAGCTGACAGCTGTATCCAAGATCTGAGAATCTGTCTGCCTTATTGGGCTTCTTGACTGCAGAGAGAACTATCAGCATGTTCAACCATACATGCATGTGATTCACATGAAGACTGTCATACTAAATACGGGTAATCCTCGACTTACGACCACAACTGAGCCCAAAATTTCTGTTGCTAAGTGAGACATTTGTTAAGTGAATTTTGCCCCATTTTACGACCTTTCTTACCACAGTTGTTAAGTGAATCACTGCAGTTGTTAAGTTAATAACATGGCTGTTATTGACTTTGCTTGTCAGAAGATGACCACAAAAGGTGATCGCATGACCCTAGGACACTGTAACCATCATAAATATGAGTCAGTTGCCAAGTGTCTGAATTTTGATCACGTGACCCTGGGGATGCTGCAACGGTCATAAGTCATCAATCACTGTTTTCAGTGCCATTGTGACTTTGAAGAGTTATTAAACAAACTGTTGTAAGTCGAGGACTACCTATATGTCAAGGCATTTTCAAGCATCCGAGAACTGGGGGGAATTTGCCAACATCCCCTAACTCAGTGATGGCGAACCTTTTAGAGACCGAGTGCCCAAACTGCAACCTAAAACCCATTTATGCATCATCGGGTGCCGGGTGGGTGTGGCCCATTGGGTGGGTGTGGCCCATTGGGTGGGCGTGGCTGCGGTGGTAACAGTAGACTGGGTGGGACTAAAAAGTTCAATCAATCAATTCCAACTTTGCAAGATCTTTTTTTTTTCCGCGAGAAGTTGAAATTGACTGATTGGTTCATTTTTTTTTTGTACATGGCGGCGGAGGCCTAAAGCGAAAAGGTTTTATAAAACCCAGCTGAAGGCCTAGGACTGGGGCGACGGCGCGCGTGCCCACAGAGAGGGCTCTGAGTGCCGCCTCTGGCACCTGTGCCATAGGTTCGCCACCACTGCCCTAACTCCCTTTTTAGCCTTATGCATGCAGGGACAAACACTTTTGGGTACTGCATTGTGTTTGCATATTTAGCTAAACTCCCCGGAACTGAATGTGAGTTGCTTCTTTCTCTTTGCTCCTGCTTTGGAATCACCATTTCCTCGTTTTCTTCAAATTTAGCAACTTTAATCTTTGATATTATGTTGTGTTTATGCCTTTTGCTTATTACTGAACCAGTGCAATCTAAAACAACACTACAAATGTAAAAAGTAAAACCTCCTTTGAGTCAAGTTCAATCCCAGGTGACTTCTGGAAATCTCCATGTAGTTTTCGTCATAATATGAAGGAAGTTGTTTCCCATTGCTTTCTTCCAGGCTGTTTTTTTTAACTTTCTAGTGTAGCCTACAGCCCTGGGTCTCCTGTCGGTCTCCGCTCCAAGTCCTAATAAGGTTTGACAGTGCTTAGCTTTTTTAGATTATCCAAGGTCAGCTAATCCATTTGAAAATCTGCTCCAAAAAGGGAAGAGTGACTTAATGATTCTGACAAGGGCTAGCCAATCAGCAGTGTGTTAACTCTTATCCTTTCTGGTATGTTTGGTCCCAAGAGGCAAACAACAGCTTCAGGGTGGGGAATTAATTAGGGGAACAATGCAGAGAGGAGTCGGGCGGGGGCCTGCTTTTCTAGCATTCTTGTCCTGACTGGATTTCAATGGAAGGGAGGTGATCAATCCTGCAGTTCAATCCTGCAGTTGCTAGAGCATTGCTGGCTGAGGAATTCTGGGAGTTGAAGTCCACAAGTCATAAAAGGGCCAGGTTTGAAGACCCCTGTGCTAGAGTATTAGTTTTTAAAAAAAAAAATCAGCAGGAAATCCAGTTATCAATCTTCCAGTAGTTTTGGTCTTCCTTAGGGCTTGGCTTGCTTTCTTCCTCTCTGACAAAATGTTCAGCCTGCTCCCTGAGAATTTCAACACGTCTGTGGAGAATCTGCCTGGCCCAACCGCCTGTCTCCCCATAACTTCCGTCTACTTCAACCTCCGCCTTTGGATCATCTCCCAAACACAACCATCGCCTCAGCTAACCTCTTGATCTCGCCTCCTCCGAGAACAACTCTGACTCCGGAGACTTTGCTGCTAAATACTCTGTCTGGTCATCTGCTAGTCTCCTTCAGTTTCACAGTCATTTCACGTTCATGACTTTGCCTGCAATTTGTGAAGAGGGTGTGCTAGAAAATAGATCTGGATCCACTCATACAGGATTTTGAAGTGACCTTTAGCAGGGCAGTAGGATCTTCTCATGACTCATCATTATAACACAATCTCTTTCCACCTTTAAATATATTGGACATCAAACATCCCAGTATGTTTTCATTAAGCTGGATGGGGATTCTGGGAATTGATTCAAAACAGCTGGAAACCAGCATGTCCCCATAAGGAGTAACAAAAGAACTGTAGCAATGTTTCTCTAGCTCTGCCCCTCCCCCCAAACACCCAAAATTGATGCAAAAGAATGCTGCATGGGTCCTCTGCTTGGGCTGATGGTGACACCATCCTTTCTTCATTTTTTGAAAAGAGCATCTTGCCCATTTGAAGAGCAGCCATCTGAACTATACATGGGGGTGTGGAATGTTGCAAGTACACCAGACAGTTAAAAGGCATTGGAAGAATATCTGAAAGACAATGAAGAAGATGCATTGAAGCTAGTACATCATGAAGGCTTATTGAATACTGGTGAGACCAAATTGGCCTACAAAAGACCAACTGAAGAATAGAAAAGAAACATGGCAAGGTAAAGTATTACGTGGCCAGTACATAAAAAAAAAATAGCAGGCAAAACAGATAACAACAAGACCTGGCATTGGTTAAGAATAAGAAAATTGAAAAAAGAATCAGAAAGGTTAATTTTGGCTGCACATTACCAAGCCTTAAGAAAAATGCATATAAAGCTAGAATTGAGAAGACACCGATAGCAACAGATAGCAAATTCCATCTCTACAAAGAAGCTGAAGAAACAGTGGATAGCTCTGCAAGAAGATTGTACAGACTGCAAACAACGGCATGAACAAGTAGGGGGTTGGACTAGATGACCTCTAAGGTCCCTTCCAACTTTATTATTATTATTATTTATTATTAAGTATCAATAATGATGCATTGGAATATCTGCTAGAAATAGGATTTGCCTGGAATCAAGAACTACTAGGACAAAAAAATAATAATAGAAAATTTCTATTAAATGAAGAAGCAAAAGTGCTCTGGGGCTTAGGAATTCAAACAGACAAGGACCTATCACATAATATCCCAGACTTAACAATTTTTAATAAGTCTTGATGGTGGATGTTGCCGTACCTGAAGGCAGCAGAATACAAAAGAAAGAACTGGAGAAAAACCACAAAATACAAATACCTGCAAATAGAAGTAGAATGACTGTGGCAAAATAAAGCAAATATACTCCCAATAGAAAAGGCACAGCCCTAAACTTCTGGAGAACCACCTGAACAGCATCGGCATTGACAAACCCACATCAGTCAATTGCAAAAGCCAGCCAAACTTGAAATAGCTAATATCCTGGGATAATACATTTAACACCATCAAACAAAATCTGCCTATCCCAGGTCCTTGGAAAGAACTCAATAGGCAGATAAAAATGCCAATCCAGTTTAAACATCTGTCTGACTGTGCAACCAACCACAATTCCTTATTCCAAAGGAAGTAGGTTTAGCATTAAAAAGGGGGAAAAAGCAGACTTCATTACAGTCATGGTAGAACAATAACTTCAGTTATGGTTATAATGCAATAGGGTCCATGATCAGAATATTTCTTCTTCCCTTTGTTTTTAAATCAGGTGAATAATTTCACTATATTTTTCTTTTGATTTAATGTATAAGGATTGCAAAAGTTATTAAAAAAATGTATACGCTCTGAGCACATGTGGATTGCAATCTATGCATTTACAGTAGTTCTTGTTAAATGGCCTGTATCTGTAAGTATGTATGTTTCTTGCCATATTTTATACTTAACTCAGATAGGAATGCATGAAAGACGCAGAGCTCTTTCCCTAAATAAATAAGGTTCCTAAACAGTTTAATAAAAACATCCAAATTTCATTCTGTGGATTATTGGAGCGCTTTACAATGCTATTAAAATCACCATGAAACCATCAATAAATAGAAGTACTGAGAATATATAAATCAACCTACCAGTTGCTAGCATGGCTAATAAAAATGGATGAAAACAAATCTAAACCACCTCAAAAATGTGAAAAGTTTCATTACTTGTCAAAGTGATGTCAGGTTCAGTAATGAGGGATCTTCTGGGAAGGGAATCCTATCTCTGGGTGCCACTGCTGAGAAGACCATGCCTCTTCTTTCTATCTTGCACACCTCTGATGGAGAAAGTCTAGAACTTGACTAGACTTGCTTGAAAGAAGGTGGTGCTTCACATCTTAAGTCTGCTAAGTCAAAAATAGCACATTGGGGACAGAAATGAATTGAGGAGAAGAAGGGACATCTTGCAATGGATGAGAAGTAATTTATCTAATAATTTAGTTATTTAAGCTGCCTGGAGTGTGAGTTGGGTAAGTTGGGTGGCCATATAAAAGTGTTTAATAAATAAATGGTCCCAACAGGCTGGCAAAGATTTTTATTTCCTGAAGCAAAGTTCAAAATAGTTCTCTCTTCCTCCCTACATCAATGCTGATAAGACAGAAGGATACATCTTATTTCAACTCAAGCAATAGGATGCCGTTTTCCAACAAGCTAGTTTTGGCGTGCCCAGCAGGCTGACTGGCACACATTATTCTGCCCTTCAGCAGCTCCTAGCTGGATGCTCTTGCCCTTCAGCCATCAGGGCTGGCTGCTTGTTCACATCAATAATTTTCCTGCTGTGTATTAGATCAATTACTCTATAGGTAGCACTCCAAAAAAGGATGCTACCAAAGACTAGATATCTGTGACCAAACTTCTTTTGCTGAAGAGAAGGTGGTGGAGAGGTTATTCCATAATAGATTTCTCTACTCAACAGAGACGGTTTTATAAATGTTATTTATTTCTGAGAGGAAACAGTGATAAGCAGAAACCAGATTGCAAGAGGACAATTTAATTAGAAACATGGGGGAATTATCAGAAGGCAGTGGAAAAAGAATGGAAAACAAAGAATATTGCTTAAAAAGAATGGGGTGTTCCTCTCTCCATCTTTCTTATCCCATCGTCTTTCTTAACTGGCTCCCCAGTTCCAGTAATACCAGGATGCACTTAGTGAATAAAATGTCTTCCTTGCTAAGCTAACTTTTTTTGGCGTCTTCAAGCTGGGTGACTTCTGTCCTCAGGATTACATAGCATTTTCTCAGAAAAGGTTTACAGGCTCCGGTCGAATTTGATTAATTGTGTATGTGCAATTATTAGTAAAAGGGCGAAGTTGGGTGTGGATCCATTTAAATACCAGAGAGAAAAGAGAAACTTAAAGGTGCCGTAGGGAGTGAGCTGGATAATGGGCGCAAGATCTAGGGAGGGACAAACCAAGAAAGAACTGGGAGGGTTGAGAGTTTAGTTAACTGCATGCCAACCACCTTGAGAAAACCCTAAAGAGGGAGATTTATGTTTATCTCCTAGCATTTGATCTATGATCAAAGTAAATACATGATGAAAAGTTATACACACAAACACACAGAGACAGACATTTTATCTTCAAAGCTTTGCAACCTGATGTCTTTCAGATATCTTGAACTACAATTCCCATCACCCCAGGCCAGCATGGCTATTGACTCCTTTAGCTGAATGGCAGTTGGAGATCTGAGAGATCTTCAGACGATCAAGGTGGGAAAGCCCTTCTAGATCAGTGGATGTGCAAGCTGTAAACCAGGATTCTCTCGTAGATCTCAGCAGGCCTGCAAGGTATCCATGGTGCAGGAACAGAGATAACAGAGCAATACTGTCAACCATGGTATACAAAACATATGACCAACCACACATGATGGCTATTATTTTGATAAATCTTCTCCCCGTGGTAGATATTTCATGATAGCACAAAAAAGCAAGTTTTCAAAGTTCCAAATCACTGATTGATAACGAAGAGATACAGAGAACCTTAACTCTTTACTGCCATTTAGTGCTCATTTGGGTTTTTACAGTCCAAATAGGTTGCTTCAAACCATTAAATCCTAGCATGTGTGATAGACTATATGAGTAATTGTCAGTCCTCCAAAATAAACTAGACTAGGAAACCAAAGTTATGAATGCTAATGCTACTTTTATTATAAGATTATAATAACAGAATCCTGCAAGTCTGAATGTGCCTGTCCTCTCCCTCCCTTTATGTTCAAGAGAACTAGGTAGGGTCATGTCTGAGACACTTTCTCAAGTTATATTTTGCACTGGACTAAGATATCTTTTCTCTGACTGTTGTCTTGGTTGAGGCTCTTCCTTCCGTTCCTCAAGGCTATTGTTACTGCCTGTTACAGGAATCCACAAACCTGTCCCCGATAAGTAATCTTCCAACAACCCCTGTTTGAAAACTTCAGTCAGAACAGAGCTGAGCAGCATTGTCCCTTCTGTCTGGCAACCACATTCCCAGGCTTTGGCCGGCAACTTTCCATCTCTACTTGGAAATGCTGGGGATTGAACCCCTAAGTTCAGCCCCCCACTGAATGGGAAGCCTGCATTCTATTGCAGAGCCACAGTCCTTGACAATACAATTCATGGTAGTGGGAGCTGGGAGATCAGACGCTACCTCGGTCTTGGCCATCCTTTGTCCTATGTGATTTGCACAAGGCATTCTGCATGCTGTTAATGAAACAGTTGACAACCGCAAATTAGGACTTCGGAACAAAATTATCTCCAGATGAACATCCCTAAGGAGCAACAGTTCTTGCAATCTCAGCTATGCTGAGGTGGCATCAGGTGGTAGTTGGGAAGAAGGTCTAAATCTACACAGAAATGTGGTGATCTTAAAAGCTCTGAGAGAAGGGAGAAGGGAGCAACAAAGTGCCCCAGAGGAAAAAAAGTTATTGCTATTTTACCTGACTAACCTTCTGTGTTTTTCTCTGATGTAAAGTGGGTTTTTAAAGAAAAAGATGAGATATTGTTCCTCCTTTGATTTTGAAATCTCTTTTCGCCTCTTTCTCTCTCTCTCTCTCTTCCTCCTTAGAAAAATGTCCAAGCTGCTCCCTGGAGCTAAATTAAGAGCAGTTTGAAGTTTGGCTTCTTCTGTTCCTCAAGAGAGTTGAAGTAATTATGTATTGGCAGAATGTTAAGATATTGTTGTGAATTAAAGAGGGAGTTAACTAGGAGAACAGAAGAGGAAGGATTGGTTGGTTTGCGCTTCTAGAATCACTGAAGATTTGGAAGAGGAGAAGAAATGTTAAGAGTATCCGAAAAGATAGCATTCTCATCTTCTACTGAAATTCCCCTACGGATAGTTCTCGACTTACGACCATAACTGAGCCCCAAATTTTTGTCGCTAAGTGAGACAGTGGATAAGTGGGTTTTGCCCCATTTTATGACCTTTCTTGCCACAGTTGTTAAGTGAATCACTGTAGTTGTTACGTTAGTAACACAGTTGTTAAGTGAATCTGGCTTCCCCATTGATTTTGCTGGTCAGAAGGTTGCAAAAGGTGATCACAGGATCCTGGGACACTGCAGCTGTCATAAATACACGACAGTTGCCAAGCATCTGAATTTTGATCATGTGATCATGGGAATGCTGCAATGGTCGTAAATGTGAAAAATGGTCATAAGTCAATTTTTTTCATTGCCATTGTAACTTTGAATGCTCACCAAATGTAAATTGAGGACTACCTGTACTCTAAATCGAGGAGTACCTGTACTCTATCTTCATGCCTGGAAAAAGTCCCTCCAAGGCAGCAAATGATAATAATAAGTTTAAACATTAGAGTGAGAATAGGGTAGCACTTGTTATCCATGAAACTTGAATAGTTTTCAGAAGCTCTGCTCCATGGATTATTCACTGGATGAGAATCTCTCTGGTTGAGCTCTATCCACTGTTCTTATAGTCTTCCTGCTATATCTAGACATCCCTGACTCAACTGCTCAGGTTGGCAGAAGATCCTCAAAGCTGATAGTTCTTGAGGACTTCAATCTACAGTCAGGTGGCCTACGGTCTGTGGAAGCTTAGGAGTTCGTGGCTACCATGGCAATCCTAGTCTTGTGTAAGTCATCAAGGGCCTAACACATATCAGGAATTGCAGATTGGAAGTGGGTTTTGTGTTGTCTTGGGTGAAGGCACAAAGTGATCTGGTAGCAGAGGGCTTTACCATCAGTCCTTTACCATATCCTGGTAATTGATTGCTTTTTGGCTTGCCAATATAGCCCACTCCCCAAGGAGACAGAATCTATTAGACTGATCTGCCCTACATGACTAATGGATGTTTTGGAGAGATGGGTGGCTATACAAATTTGATAAATAAATAAATGGCTTCCAGAGAAACCTGAGTGTGTATATGGGTGTGTTTCCCTGAGGATCTTGGAGGGAGGAGGTAGTTTGATTGAGTTGCTGCCTAGAGTGGTCATGTGATGTGGGCTTTGGAACAGAACAGAAGAGAATAATAGAGTTGGAAGGGACCTTGGAGGTCTTCTACTCCAACCCCTTGCTCGAGCAGAAGACCCTATATTATTCCAGACAAGTGGCTGTCCAATCTCTTTTTAAAAGCTTCCAGTGATGGAGCACCCACAACTTCTGAAGGCAAGCCGTCCCACTGGTTAATTGTTCTCACTGTTAGGAAATTTCTCCTTAGTTCTAGGTTGATTCTCTCCTTGATTAATTTCCATCCATTGTTTCTTGTCTTGCTTTCTGGTGCTTTGGAAGATAGGTTGACCCCCTCTTTGTGGCAGCCCCTGAGAGATTGGAACACTGCTATCATGTCGCCCCTAATCCTTCTTTTCATTAGACTAGACAAACCTAATTATTGCAACCGTTCTTTATATGTTTTAGCCTCCAGTCCCCTAATCATCTTTGTTGCTCTTTTCTGCATTCTTTCCAATGTCTCAACCAAGACCTCTATGGCCTCTTGCAATACATCCAGTGGTGGGATTCAGCTGGTTCGCACCAGTTTGGCAGAACTGGTAGCTAATTTTTTGTTGCCCAGGCCCAGAACGGACTTCCGGAAGCAGCATCCAAACAGAGAACTGGTTGTTCACATATTTGAATCCCGCCATTGAGTACATCCATCCCAGAGTGGTCCTTGGCTTTCCAAATAGTTCTAGAAGACGAAACAGCAGGAAATAGGCCTAGAGTTCCATTAGAAAAAAGATGAAGAATGACTCCAACCAAACACAAGTAAGACCCCCATATTAGGGATGGCATAGTAAAGATAAAGCAGCACATTATTTTTTTTTACTCCTGTCATGTGCACAGATAACTGTCCACTGGCCCATTTTAAAATGTGACCTGCTAGAGAATGACAAGCCATAAGGTCATCTACAAAGGCAGTGTGAAAAAAAGTTGCTTGGATTCATTCATATCTGAATTCTGACCAGGTAATATTGAGATGACAGAAGCAAGGTCCTACATGGTTAGCTGGGATAAGGTTGAATCTGTAACTCATGAAGAGTTGGGCAGGGTCTTCAGGGCTGCTAACCTGACCACCTTTTCATTAGATCAATGTCCCACTGGCTTGTGAAGGCTGCCCATGCTGACCTTATTTAAATACCCCCCCAAAAAAAACTTGAACTCAGGTATGTGGTGAGCCTCATATAGAACTGAGTCCAGGTTGTATGCTTTATTGCTCATTCCACGTATTATCATCATCATCATTAATTTGCCTTTCTTACATTGGTTGAACCTTTTAAATTGTTCACTGCCCAGGCATGATAGGATCGGGCAGCCTTAGCAATCAGATAAATCCATAAAGTCATTAAGCATATGGAAGTGAAACTATCAATATAATAATAAATATAATATAATAAATATAATAAATATAGCCATAATTAGAAACTATAATTCAGCCATTATTTCCCCCCTGAGCCATAACATTTAGACATTAATAACATGGCTGCAGAAAGAGGGCAAGACATCAGTTGATAACTTTTCAAAGCAAAGACTCCTGAAAGAGAGGGGCCCTTACTGAGAAGGCCCTGTAGTACAAACTGCTTTGATTCAGGATTATTCAAACTGACATTCCCCCCCCCTTTGCTTTTTGCTCCTTTCCAGCAATCAACTCACATTCCATGGCTAAAAATCATACTCAGTGTTTCATTGAACTGATTGTCCCACCCTCCAGCCCGGCATTCTTTAGCGATATTGGACTGAAACTCTCTTTGGCTGTACTGGCTAGGAATTCTGGGAGTTGCAGTCCATTGTGTCTGGAGGTTGTCACTGGGGAAGGCTGGGTTCCTTTTTTTCCCCTTTTGCAGCCAGCCCTCCCTTTCTCTCATAAATAAGGAATGGATTGTTGCTCTAAGATACATGGAAAATTATAGTTTCAGTCTCCCGGCATGCTCAGTTACAAGGAGGGTCAACTAGCACTGGATGATAAATGAAACTCTGGAGAGCTGCCACAGGTCAGGAAAAACACGACTGACCTATGTAGACCTATGGGGCAGCTAGTTATGATCTTCTCTACTTTTGCAAGAACCCTGTGTAGAGCAAGCTTTGAGGAAGGAGAGTGATCCTGCAAGCTTAATGGATAAATAAATATGTCTTAACCCAACCACCATCCCATAGTGCTTTTCCTGACCTCACCCATGTATTTATTTATTTATTAGTAATTTCAATACCTAAGGCCGCCTGTTCGTGCATGATTCTGAGAAACTTAATATGGACTTTTACCAACCTTTCGCAATTGCCAAAAGAAAGTAAAGAAAACCATGGAAATTAGATCTATATTGGAATTGTCACAAGTGGATCACAAGCATAAGTGCTTATGTCTTTGGGCAGATTTGAAAAGCCTCTGCAAATGACCGTTTTGGAGATCTAGCAAGGGTGATCTCCTTTAGATGCCTACAAAAGGCAAAAGAGGTATAGGAAACAAAGAGACAGTGAACAGTTTAACCAGCACAATTTATTTAATTAAATAAAGTTATTTTAAACCAGGCCAGAGAATTGTAAATCATGCATCACCTAAAATGTGATTCCTCAGCTTTTCAGTAAATCAGAGACGTAGAATCTATTCTAAGAGGCTCCTCCCAGGTTTTCTGGGGGACTGTCTTCTCCCAGTTGTTTCTACCTGTCCAATCCTGTCCAGTAGGACGGGCATGCTCCGGGTCCCATCAGCCAGGAAAAGTCAGCTGCCAGGAACCAGGAGGTGTGCCATTTCTGCTGTAGTGCCTGCAACATTTTTCCTCCAGAGATTAGGATAGCCCCAATCCTGGTTATGTGCCCAGGCCTGGGGTCCCCAATGTGTGAAGGCCCCATTTCTGGTTAGGTTAGCTTCTATGAATTATTTTTCTTGGCTAATGTATATATTTAATTTTCTTTTTGTATTGTGATTGTAATTTGGTTTTAATTGATTTTGACTGAAAAGCAAAGTCAATGGGGGAACTGGATTTGCTTAGCAAATGTATAAAATTAGGCACAACTCACTTAAAATTGCATCCTTTAGCATGGAAGTTCCAGTCCCAATTGTGGTTGTAAGTAGAGGACTACATATGTACGCACAGATACACACACAGAGATACACACTGACACACACGCACACACATACATACACACACACACACACAGAGCTGATAGTTTCTCTTATGCACACACTATAAAAAAAACAGTAATTTAAACTAGGCATCAATTTCAAAAATGTTTGAAATTTAGGCTGGGGGTCTGAAACTAATTATAAGGAAAGTGGCATTCCTGCACATGTGCAGAGTGAACAGCCACAGCAGTATCAGATCTGGAATCCAACAAATAAAGGGATAGATTGCAAAAAAAAAGACACTCAGTTCATGGAGTTATGATTATAGATAGGCAAATCTGCCAATTTTGGAGTGATTGGGTTTTGTAGCTCTTTATAATCATCCATATCATTTACTTTTGACCTCACCTTTTGTAAACTGAAGTGTCTGAAGCAATTCACCCATTTTTCCTCACTGGATGAGCATCGGGGAAAAGATTGCCACTCCACAATTGCTACAGGAAATGGAACAGTTGGTGAAGAAAGATGGGTGTTGTTTCATTTGGAAGTCATAATCGTCTTAAGGATGCAACTGAACAGGCATGCTTGCTCAACGTGCCTATCCAAGTGAAGTGCCATTCATGGATGAATTCATGATCTAGCACAAGATAATCAAGCCTCTCCAGCGCTGTTCTGATTATACGGGGAGCAGTCACCATTGCTGATATGCCAACCGCCTTTGCATCCATCACTTCCTGCTTAATTACAACTTTGCCTCCCTTTGCACCCCCCATTTCATCCCATTCCCAAAACCACATGGCCAAAAGATGGGCCCAACGTGAGAACATTTAATGGACATTCTGGCCTCCCATCTCTCTGCCTGGAGGTGAGAAACAATGTTCCATTCAAAGGAAACCTCTTTTCTGTGCTCAGATGAGCCGGAAAGAACACAGTGAACATAAATATCTCTTGGGGAACAAGGCCAATCCAGGCCTTTTGTAACCTGGACATATTGGGAGGTCAGTCCTGAGAACAAGGCACTATTATTCTGGACTGAAGCCCATCTGAGTGGAGAGTGCCAGCTTGGAGAAAACGATTTATAAACCACCAGGTGAGCCCAGAAGACCAGAAGTACGTAACTCCTCCAGAGGCACTCAGGTATGCTGTCTGCCTGCTGGTTCACCAAGAATGTTGCCTCATATTTTTTCCTGGACATTTTGACACCTGAGTGAAAGAATCTATGTTGTCCCAGAGAAAGCAGCAAAGCCAGAGGCTCAAGAGACTGCTAGGCACCTGAACGACGCCACAGAGCAGCAGGAGCAAGTCTGCTTATTTATGCGTCTCCTTTGCTGATTAATTTAAAGAGAGATGCCAGCGTCTTCCATTGATTAGATTAAAGGAGCTGCATGCAAATGCTTGCTTGATTGCCAATTCCCCACCCTACCAGCTGCACAGCAATTCCTAACCCAGTTGAGCTTTGGACTAGAAATCCATCCTCTTTAAGCTTCCTGCCTGTGGATGATGGGAATCAGAGACCTGCAATCAGGGGGTGCTAGATTAGCAAAGATGGCAAAGTTTAATTTTGGTAGACAGTAGATAGCTTTATACAACAAAAAGAATGCATGGAATGAATAATATAAGTTAGGATTACTGTTAACTATTTAATATACTATAGTATATTATTGAGCTGTATGGTAATACTGTAGTACAGTCTTAAAGTATCTATGAGGCTAGTGTTGGCATGAAAATGTAAAGACAGGCTTTATTTAGAAAATAGCCTGAATTATTCAATCTTTGATCTCTGTTTTGGAGAGGAAATAAGTCAGATGAATACATGAACAGAAAGAAAGAAAGAAAGAAAGAAAGAAAGAAAGAAAGAAAGAAAGAAAGAAAGAAAGAAAGAAAGAAAGAAAGAAAGAAAGAAAGAAAGAAAGAAAGAAAGAAAGAAAGAAAGAGAGAGAGAGAGAGAGAGAGAGAGAGGAAGGAAGGAAGGAAGGAAGGAAGGAAGGAAGGAAGGAAGGAAGGAAGGAAGGAAGGAAGGAAGGAAGGAAGGAAGGAAGAGAAATAGCAATAGCACTTAGACTTATATACCGCTTCACAGTGCTTTGCAGCCCTCTCTAAGCGGTTTACAGAGTCAGCATGTTGCCCCCAATGATCTGGGTCCTCATTTTATCGATCTTGGAAGGATGGAAGGCTGAGTCAACCTTGAGCAGGTAAGAATTGAACTTTTGGCAGTCGGCAGAATTAGCCTGCAATACTGCATTCTAACCACTGCGCCACCATAGCTCAGGAAGGAAGGAAGGAAGGAAGGAAGGAAGGAAGGAAGGAAGGAAGGAAGGAAGGAAGGAAGGAAGGAAGGAAGGAAGGAAGGAAGGAAGGAAGGAAGGAAGGACTTGGAAAAGATAAATAATAAAAACTTCAAGAGGATCGGTCAAGCCAATAAGATGCATGTTTCAGCCTTCCCAGGTAGAACTGTCAGGAAACACAACCAGATGAGCTTAGTTTACTTTATTGTAAAACTATATTAACAGAATCTTGCCAGTTTAAAAATGCAAATCTCCTGCCATCACCTTTACAGTCTGAGAACATTTTGGGAGCAGGGGTGTCCTTTCTGAGTCTATTTCTCCATCTATTAGGCAGCAGTGGGCTATGCCCTCTCTTATCTGACTATTCCCTAGGCTGAATCGCCTCCCTATGTCTCCCAAAGTTATTCTCACATACCATTACATCATGTTACTTAGGCAGTGATCACAAAAGCAGTGTCACTGCATTTTTACTTGCATTTCTATTTGCAGTGCGACATTGCACACATGCCCCAAAGGGATGGAGCTTGCATTGTGACACTGCTTTTACCAGTGTGACAAAAGTTATGGGAATCTGCAGATGTTGCTGTATGCAAACAAAATGTTGTAGTTGAGCAAAGGAGAAAATTATGCAGAATCCCTCTGCTAAAAATCTCTACATCTACGTTAGTGGTCAATAGTGTTATAGGTGCTGAAGGTAGATACTAAATGGCATTGCTACAGATTTATGGGAATTATGCTTAGACCTAGCCTGCTACTCTCAGGTCAGGAAGGCATCCAGCCAGTCAATGTTCAGCTCCATCCAGTCCCCCCTCCCCCCCACTTCACCCCAAATTAAGGGATTACAGGGTCGTAAAAACGGAGTTTTATTGTCCTTCCCACTCTTGACTAAGGAGCTGGCAGAGATTCAACCATAGCGCAACAATCAATTTCCCTGGATATGTTTGGGCTTCTACAAAAAGGCTTTTTTTTTTTTTTTTAAATTGTCCTTGGAAAAGTCTTAAACTCACTTTCTTTTCTTTGATCCTCTGGAGTTGTCTCTTTTGTTCTCAGCCCCAGTGACTGGAGAAAAGAAATTAAATGTAACAAAATATTAAAAGAAACTGAAAGAAGAGAACATCCACTGAAGTTTAGCTGATAATAGCAGGAACTGTTCTCCATAGGCTGCAACATTTTTGCAATATCAGATCCATTCTGGTATGTTAAGATATGTTCCATGCCAGCCTTCAGGGAAGTAAATTGCACATGTTCAAATTGCAGGATTTATTTCGATGCTCAGGAAAATAAACCACTTGTAAACCATACAGAATTTCCAAAAGGCGGTTTGGTATCAAATAGGTGCCACCTGGTGTCAAATGTGAGAATCTTCATGGGTGCACATTATTACTAATCAGAAAGAAGCACTTCCCTTATTAGATATTAATAAAAAGGAAAACTTGTAATTTACCTACAGCTGATGCTTAAGGAATAGAATAGAAGAAGCAGAGCAGATGGCTGAAAGATTATATCATGCACAAAAATTAGGTTTTGTCTCAAAATATATAAATGCAGCCAACATCCAGGAAGCTGGTTAGAAATAGGTTCGGGAGATCTCTTAACATCTCTTGAGCTGTTGGAAGAATAGCCTATTGATTTCTATCTACTGAAACATATGTTTACTTTAATATATTTTCTCAGTCTTTACATAAAAAGAGTCTTAAAAGGGAGCTCCCCTCTCACAGATTAGGGCACAGCTTTAGAATTCTTCATAATTTTGTCAACATCTACTAAGGAAATTGAGCAGGTTTCCTTGGTTATATAAGGACTTTTCAAATTGTTTGTAATGGATTGTGCATTTCTGGTTAAAGTTTATTATTAAATATGATGCTGTCACTGTATTTCTTTAAAAAAAAAAAGCAACCTTGGAAATTTGTAATTGGGAAACGAGTGATAAAATCCACACAAACCTTGCCCATCTTAACATTTGTATTCTAAAAATAATCACCCCATTGTTTTTTCAACTGTAAGAACACATTTTGAAAGATATTAAAGATACAGAATCCTGTGAAGACAGAGTTTAAACGTCAGAGTATTTTTTTAAAGAAGCATACCTAAAATTTTGTGTGCAAGTAAAACACAATTTCATGCTATAGGATCATGTCGATATATCATGAAATGACTAGGTGGCACCAAATTTAAGTTATACCTGTTTGGATGAAAGAGTTTCCTCCCATTGTTTAGTGTTGATTGGAAAGAGACGACAAAGTTGTAACCTAACTTGTGAATGACATCAAAGCTTTCAATGGCTCATGAAAATGTGTGTCCTGCAGATAGATCAAATCACTCATCAGATAGCTGCAAGTCAAAGCACGCTACACACTCCCAACTCACAATTACCTTCAATATTTTAGTGACAATTGGATTGTTCCAAGGATCCTGCAGAAGTTTAGTTCAGACATGCTAGAATTTTATGACCACAAAGGTTGAAAACATCAGTTTGAATATTAGGTTCAGTCTGAACATTAGGTTCAAACTTATTTGTAACTTGTCTGAATAATAATAACAATAATAAAAAAACAGAAAATCCTGAATCCTGTTGACTTCTTTCAGAATTATTGCTTTTCTTCCCTTTCCTCTCCCCTTCCTCAGGAAATCTGTTCCGTTTTCCTCCGGTTGTGGAGCCTCTCTGATGATTTGAATTTATGTGTGTAATCATCTGTGCGGGAATAGCAAGCAGCAGGTCATCTGAGTCACTTACCCAAATAACTGATTTTCCTGAGGGGAGAGGAGAGTGTCACCAGCCACTATATCAGACTTACCTTGCAGAAGAACTCTTAGCATAGTTCAGAGACCAGAAGGGATAAATACCTGAGCATTTACTCCACCCACCCACCGCTCTACAACTATCAGAGCACCATTCGGTATTGAGGGGTCCTTGGTGCTCTCTGAACTTTCCTGTTTTCTTGCAGATGTTTCATTACCCAAACTAGATAATATCATTGGTGTACTGATGATGTTACCCAGTTGGGTAATGAAACATCTGCAAGAAAACAAGCAAGCTCAGAAAGCACCAAGGACCCCTCATTTCAACCCGGAACTACAAATGTTCTCTTTTATTGATACCATTAAATATTATCTTATTGTTTGGGCCAGGTGTGCAGCTCTATCACTTCCTTTTAATGGCGAATGGAGGTATGTAGTGTTGACAGAAATGGAGCCAACATGGAACACCACTGAAAGGTGTCAGCTGATCTTTGAATGGGAGCATTCCTATTTGAAATGGAATTCAATAACATTTGGGGTGCGCTCTATTCCATTTTTTAAAAAATGGAATATTTTATAATCGTCCGTAAAACTGTTCTAGGGTAATGTGGATACGTTATTTGTTTATTCAGTATATAGAACTCTCTAATTGACATGACTCAAGAAGCTTTTGTATGCCAGTTGATGGTATTAAAGACCAAAAAGTACTTGATGTGGCCAATTTTTTCAAAGCTTAGCATTTTGCAAAACACTAGAAGTACATTGCTATTGTTTACAATTTTAATAGATTTATATATGATCCTGATTTTACTAATGTTGTTTTAATTGTTGATTGGAAGATGCCCAGAGTTTGACATAAGATGGGTGACTATATACATATTTTAAATAAATTGTGAGATCCTGGTGAAATCAAATAGGTTTTTTTTTCTTATAGAACCCTGCCTTTTCTTCTAACCATGGTCAAAACAAAATTCTCTTCCACATGTTCTCAGTAGGAATACCAATTGCTTTGGAGATATTAGCAATGTATGCCCAGTTTTGGTAAACAATCCAATTCTTCTTAGCCTGAATCCACAGCTGACTATTTTCAGAGAGGACTCATTAGTAGTTCTTCATCAAACTGAAATGAGATATCAAGTTGGAGCCCCAGGTTCTTGGTCCCTGTAATCTTCAACTTTTTAAATTAACAATGTGAATGGAAAGTTGCAGGATGTGCTTTTTAAATGGGCAGATAACTTAAAACTGGGTGGGATACCTAATCCTCCGGGAGACAGAAACACAATTCAGAGGAACTTTGATAGATTAGGGCTAAAAAGAAGTAAGTAAAAATTGATAGAGACAAATTATATCAAATGATGTTGTACAGGTTCTATCTGGCTTGATAATGTTACACGAGACAAGGGTCTATAAGGTCTAAAAGGAATTATCGGTAATCAAAAGCTGAACATGAGACAGCATGCAGATGCAAAATAGAGAGACACCGTTTTAGACCACATTAATAGAAATTTGGTTTCAGAGTCATGTTATCTAAATGCCCTTCACTCTATTCTGTACTGGTGAGCCCCCCACCTTGAATATTGTATCCAGTGACTGAGGCCACATTTTAAGAAAAATGTGGAAAAGGTGCAAAAGAAAAAAGCAACGAGAATGATGAGTAGACAAGAGATTGAGATTTATAAAACGAGAGGGAGGCAACTGGAAAGGTTCAGCCTCGAGAAGATAATTGAAGGAGGACCTGAAGAGTATCACAAAGAAAGGAGGCCTTCTGTCCTTCTGGAGGACATGGAATAAATTATTTCGTTTACAGGAAAGCTGTTTCTTGTTGAATAGTAGGAAAAACTGTCTAAGTGAGAGTATTTAAATGTGGAATCAGTTATCCTGAAAAAAAATATTTATATCTACCTTTATTATTTTTTACAAATAACTCAAGATATCAACACACCTCCCTACTTTCCCCACAACAATAATCCTGTGAAGTGAATTGGGCTGAGAGACAGTGACTGGCTCAAGGTCATCCAGCTGGCTCTCATTAGGCAGGGCTAGAACTCCCGCTTTCTAACCTGGTGTCTGAACCTCTAGACCAAACTGGCTGTCAAAATGTAGGCTTTCCTTCATTTGGATACCTTCAAGCAGAGGTTGGATAGGAATCTGTCAAGGATGCTTTAATCTGGAGTCCTGTACTGAGCTGGACCTTGTAGGCTAAAAACCCTCTTCTAACTTTGATTCTATGAAGTGCCTTCCATGTGTGAGACCCAGACAGTGATGTCAGCAGGAGGCATCAAAAGAGTCAGACTGATGGAAGCAGCATTGCTGCATCATGCTGAAAATCCCAAGCCACATGCATGTCAAAAAGGGGATGCGCAAAAGTGTGATGCTTCTTTTTCCACAGGAGCCTATGGATGCCCAGAGACCCATACTTGTCCTCCCAGTTCTTATCTAAGTCCTTGGCAGAGATCCAGCTATTGAGCTGCAGTCGGTTCTTCCTTATGTATAATTCCTCATCGGATCCTCTCTTTCCAGAAATATAAATGCATGTAGTCTATAAATCTAGACAGGGCTAACAATTTTCTCATACTCATACCAGTATTTTCTCCCTTTTCTCTGGAGGGCCGGAGAAGACATCCATCCTTAAAAAGCCCTCAGCAATCTCCCAAACAGCAATCACATGAGCTTAAAGCCGGTGAGAAAGTACCTTGAAGTTCAGTTGTATAATTTTAGGCTGTTTAGAGAGGTTTATGGATAGAAATGGGAAATCTACTTACCAGAGACTTCTTATTTCTATTTCCACTGTGATTTTTTTTTTTTTTTAGCACAACATTTGTGCAGTTAAAAATTTGGTTGTTTTGCTACCCAATTTTGGAGCAAAGTTCAGAGTTTTGGACAGGTAGCAAATGGTTTCAAAATGAGGAATGAGGATCCCATTGATTAGTTTGGACAAAACAATTATTGATATGACCATTCCTTTTAACAGAATAGATGGCCTGATCTATACATGTCAGCCCTGTTCAGTAGACAAGAGCAGAAATTCAATTTCACAGGAAGACTAGAGCTACACTTTATTGAGTTTGGCTATAATAACAGAATTTTGCAAGTTTGATTGCCGAGACCTCACCCTCCTTCTTATACTCAAGTGGATTAGGGAGGTGTCTGCCCGAGCTGCTTCTGAATATTATTTTATTTCTCAGGGTCTAAACAATACTTTGGACCTCTTTGCCTTGGCAACAATTCTTTCATATTTCTATCAAGATCACTTCCCTTATCCTCTATACTAGTGTTTCTCAAACTTGTCCGAATAACAGAATAACATAGGTGGAAGGGACCTTGGAGGCCCTTCAGTCCAACTCCCTGCTCAGGCAGGAAACCCTATACCATTTCAGAAAAATGGCTGTCGGCTTCCGGTTCCGGATCGCGGCAGACGCAGTCGTGCGGAGAGCCTCGTCTCTCCACCAGCTGTTTTTCCCTCCGCCGGTAGACCCTTAATCGGGTCGAAAAGTCACCCTGGAGGGACGACCACCATTGAGGAGGCCCTTGTCGACTGGGGAAGGGCGGTAGCTCCTTCCACGGTCCGAGCCAGCTCCTTAGGGCCGTCGGAGAAAAGATCGCCCAGCAAAATGGACGATCACTTTGCTGCGCCAGCCGAAAGCCAGAAGAACAGCTAAGCACAAAGAACCACCATGGAGAATCCAGGCGAGACCTTTCCTTCCCCCTCTTTGCCCTAACTACTCTCCTGTAAAAAGCTTTTGAATTTGAATTACTTCCCTGCTGTGAGACAGTGGCGTTTCTGTATTGAGGGGGGAAAAAGCTGTAGAACTGAAAAAAAATAAAACAGCTAATTTTTCTAATTGACTATTTAATCTGTGGAATACTGAGTGGTCCTGAAAATATTTTTATTTTTGAACATTACTATTATTACCACGCTATTTACTATCCTGGAGATGCCTTTCTTTTTTACTTTTTTAATGTGAAAAAAAATTATTAATTTGGAAAGAAAGACTTTACAGCTTACTGAGGACATCTTGTGACGAAAAGTGTTACTGCAACTGTATATCTTTTTGCTGGAGAATGGCTCTGACCTTCAAATGATGATAAGGGTAAAGATAACTTGAAACAGCTGGTGATTTTGCCTACTAGGAATTGGAGGTGAATATTTGTTGACTTTTACTAAATATAGCCTTCACTAAAAGAATAAAAGATTTTTTTCACCACTGAAATGGAGGAACTTTACCCACAGCTTGATTATGAACTTACACTAGAAAAAATCCTGGAAGCAATGGAGTACATGAAATCTTGGAGAAAAATTAAAGAGAAATTTTCAGAATTACAAATTGACTCTCAAAGTTTAATGGATCAAGCTCGAGGTACAATTGAGGAGGAACAGTGTAACTCTAAAGAGGTCACTTTACAACAACATATGCAACTTAAAGAGACGGAGGAATTAGATCTACAACTCAACCATGATCTTACTTTGGGAGAAATTGTGGAAACTACTGAACAAATTAATTTCTTACAACTCCACATACAATCTATGGAGAACTTTGATGATCAAAGAACAACTTTAATTGAGAAATCTGAACTGCCAAAAACAACAGAGACTGATACCCAGACACAACTTACTGAAGATTGTGATAATATGGACAATCAACTAGTACTTACAACATGGAATAAAACTGACTACATCATTCAGATGACATTGGAAGAAAAGGAAGAGATCTTTGACCAGACTGAAATGTTGAGAAATATTTCTTTTCAAATATTGAGGTTTGATGACCTAGAAGCTTTAGTATGGGAACCGGTTTGGCACAGAAAGAAACCTAGAGTTAGATTTAAAAATGGGTTTTAAAATTTCACTTAATGGATTAAAAAGGCTTTCGAGATTTGGATCGACTTAAACGTGAATTCTGTAAAAGGTTATTCTTTGTAATCAATACTTTGTTTTAAATATGATAACTATTTTACCTAATGGGCCAAAAAGATTTTTGATTGATATAGATTGAGTGATAAAATATATACTTAAAATAGACAGAAATGTACTTTTATTTTAAATAAGACAATTATTGTGTAACAGAAGGAGAATAAGAGGGACTGGAGATAAGAGAAGAAATGCTATTAATAAATAATCTACTAGAATAAGAAATAGACTATATGTGGAAAATATAAGAATGTTATTGTGGGAACAAGATATCTATTTTAGATACAATTATTTTGTTAGGGAAAAGGGAAATGAGGGATACCCGAAGTGTTAATAAATATGTTTATTCAAGGCTGATTTGAATCTGGTAATTCTAAATTAGTAAAGCTTAAAACAGGATTGGATTTTTATAACTGTAATGTGATTGATGTTTGATTGGATTGATTTACTTTATTTAGAAATGTTTCAATTTGAATATGTAAGATTATATGGGGGAAATAGAGAGGGAACTTGTAATGAATTAATTTGAGCTATACATTTATGACTTTGTTTTAAGATGTTTGATGTCCCCACCTCCACGTTGTTTCCTAAGCACCTTAATGTAAAACTAAAAAACCAATAAAACTTGTTTGAAAAAAAAGAAAAAAGAAAAATGGCTGTCCAGTCTCTTCTTAAAAACTTCCAGTGTTGGAGCATCCACAAGTTCTGGAGGCAGGTTGTTCCACTGATTAATTGTTCTAACTGTCAGGAAATTTCTCCTTAGTTCTATGTTGCTTCTCTCCTTGGTTAGTTTCCATTCATTGATTCTTGTCCTGCCTTCAGGTGCTTTGGAGAATAGGTTGACCCCCTCTTCTTTGTGGCAGCCCCTTAGATATTGCAACACTGTTATCATATCATCCTTAATCCTTCTTTTTATTAAACTAGACATACCCAATTCCTGCAACCGTTCTTCATATGTTTTAGCCTTCAGTCCCCTAATTTAAAAGTTGTCAACTTTAATATGGGTGTACATCTATTCCCAGAATTCCCCAGGCAGCCATAAATTCTCCTAACCCAGCCATGGGTTGAGGTTTGCCCATCTTAAAGTTGACAAGTTTGAGAAACAGTGCTCTATACTATAGGTATCAATTTTATTAGAAAACAGAATGAGGTTGAAAGACTCAGAAGAATCATTGTTCATCCTAATTTGTTCAATAATGCATTATCATGGGGTACCCAATCTGAGAGCTGCTGAAAGCTTCCTGGACATTTGGAAGGGCAAAAAAGTCAACACGGCAGCCATAATTGTGTGATCAAATTCCTGCTCTTTTGGATTACACTGTTCTGGATGCCATCTGGATGTTTTTGAGAGAGCCCTCAAAGTGCAACATTGCAGGCAAATTCTGTCCACAGCCTGCAGTTGGATCCTGATGGGACTCAAGATGTCAACGCTGTTAATATAGGATATTATTGCTTTGACAAGATATGTAGTACTGCCTGGTATTTTTAGAGTTAATTCAGATGACATAGAAAGGGAGATTAATGAGGAAAGCGCGGGATAGGAACGGAAGTGAATCTTTGGCCTCCAGCCTAATTGGAAGATATGACTCATGACTGTAAAATAAGGGAGGAGTTTAGTAAGATAAGATAGACGCAAGCCAGAGAAATTCAGATTCTGGCATCCGCTTTGTATGTGCCAAAGCTATGTTGCAAAATAAAGATTCTTAAAGGAAAAACAATACCTCAGGTTTCTTTGAAAAAGCATCTTCCTTCGGAACCATAACATCAGGTTGACTAAGCCTTCCATCCTTCCAAGGTCAGTGAAATAAGGCCCTAGATTTTTGGGGCAATATGCAAATAATGCTTCTACCTTGTAAACCACCCAAAGAGTGCTGTAAAATTCTATAGGGAAGTATATAAGCCTAAATGCTATTGTTATTGCTATTTTGACCAAAATTGCCCTCAAATAGGAATGTTTAATGTACAAAAGGGGAACATTATATTAATCATACTGAATTCATTTATTTCATCTTCATTCATTTACATGCCAGTTAAATCAAATGTGCCTTTCATTCTAGTCTTGTCCACTTATTGGTCTTGCCAGATTGGTCTCCTGTGTTTAGAGAGCTCCTCTTGGTATGCCACTCAATGGCTAAATGCAACCCTAGCAGAAAAAAAGTATAGCAAAAGTATAGACCTAGCAAATTGCATACATGTATAATGGGTAGCATACATATTGCATACATGTACAGTGGGTAGCACAACTAGTGGCTGAATTTGTCTTAAGGGCGTTAGGGCAAGCTGCACAGCACACCTGTGAAGTGTTAATATCATTTTATAATGCCTTGGTAAGGCCACACTTGGAATACTGCATCCAGTTTTGGTCACCACGATGTAAAAAAGATGTTGACACTGAAGAAAGAGTACAGAGAAGAGCAACAAAGATGATCAGGGGACTGGAGGCTAAAACATATAAGGAACGGTTGCTGGAACTGGGTATGTCTAGTTTAATGAAGAGAAGGACGAGGGGTGACATGATAGCAGTGTTCCAATATCTCAGGGGTTGCCACAAATAAGAAGGGGTCAACATATTCTCCAAAGTATCTGAAGGCAGGACAAGAAGCAATGGATGGAAACTAACCAAAGAGAGAAGCAACTTAGAACTAAGGAGAAATTTCCTGACAGTGAGAACAATTAATCAGTGGAACAACCTGCCTCCAGAAGCAGTGAATGCTCCAACACTGGAAGTTTTTAAGAAGAGACTGGACAGCCATTTGTCTGAAATGGTATAGGGTTTCCTGCCTGAGCAGGGGGTTGGACTGAAGGACCTCCAAGGTCCCTTCCAACTTTATTATTCTGTTCTGTTCTGTTCTGTTCTGTTCTGTTCTACCTTCTCCTTCCTAAGAGCAGGACCAGCCCAGGAAATAGCCTATCACTCGCACCAGATTTGGAAGATCCATTGCCGGAGTAAATTGTATTTGGATGTGCACTAGAGAGAATGAATTCCTCCCTCTCAATGGTGATTTTTTAAAATCTCCAACAACCCCCCCCCCCTTAACATTTCAATAAGGATTTCCCAGCCTTTTCTCCAAAAGCAAATTCAGAACAGCCTTTAGAGCAAGCAGGATCATTGGTTCTTTAAAGTCAGAGAGTTTTAAAGAATTATTGCAGATCAAGAGAGGCTGCAGAAAGGCTGGATTAAGAAGCATATTAAAATAATTATCCCAGTCCAACTTTGCTTTATGTTGGATATAAAGCAGAACAAATATTCCGAGAATGGAAGGATTAAAGACTAAGAGACAAGGATGGATAGGCCCCTGGTTTTAAGCAGAGCACCATAGAATGGGTGGATCACATGACCCAGGGACACTGCAACCGTCATAAATATGAGTCAATTGCCAAGTGTCTGAATTTTGATCACGTGACCATGGGGATGCTATAACGGTCATAAGTGTGAAAAACGGTCACAAGTCACTTTTTTTCATTGCCGTTGTAACTTCAAATGGTCACTAAACAAACAGTTGTAAGTTGCGGACTACCTGTAATGTACAGGGACTCTGTGAACTGGGGCCCCTTGGGAGACGGTCTTCCTCTGGCTCCAGCTCCCTGGCAGTGGCACATTGTCACTCTGATTATTCTGACCCCGGATGATCAGAAAACAGACAGCAGGGGATTTCTCTCTCTCTCTTCCTTGCCTGTTTCACTCCTCTTTCAGTTCTGCTGGTTAAAGGAAGCTGGTGTGTTTTCAGGGTAGCTCTGGGGGAAAGATAAAAGGACAGGGACACCAAAATGCAAAGGTCCTTGTTTGGAGTAGAGTTTGACTCCAGCTGGAAGAAATCTCGTCTCTTGTGGGCAGCCACAATTTCATACCAGTCGAATTTTGATTCCGAAGTCGTGTTAGGAGAATTGTGTTGTCATCCCCATTTTTTAAATGAAGCTTGACTGGCTTTGAAATATCTCTTTCCCCAGAAATATCACTTACAGCTATAGATATGTAGACATGGATTTTTATTTTTTTTATCAAAGCGGTTGAGAGCAACATGATTATTGATTCTTCAGAGCATCTCATTGTGTGCCTGTTGGGTTTTTTTGTTTTTGTTTTTGCTGGTCATTGATCGCAAATTCAGACTTTGACTTTGAGCATCTCATTGACTTGACTCTGCTAATAGCCATGTCTCTCTTCTTCTCTCCGTCTCCCCTACACATTATCTGCATTCACATGATATGCTGAACCTTCTTACCTAATAAATTTAATGGTGCTAACAAAATGGGATGATTTTCACAAAACAGTAAGACCCAAACTAGCCAACAGTACCATGTTATGTGAACGTGGCCAGTAGGTTTTTAATTTTCCTGGTTAAGCATATTGTGTGACCAACTGTGCATTTCTTTGTTTCTTTCTGTTTCTTTCTGTTTCCTCTCCCTCTCCAAATTATGGGGTAAATTCATTTTTTCAGTTGGAACAAATGTGTCATTTGATTTATCTTACAGAGAATCTAAAACTAATTTAGAGAGATAAGAAAGTGCCAGCGGTGTGTGTGTGTGTGTGTGTGTGTGTGTGTAGATGGGCGGGGGTGTGGGTGGTGGAAGAGATTTAAAACCTGACCCTGAGCTTTTGACTGGGATAATTTATCATTTCCTGTCACAGAACGGAGTGTGAAAGGCTTTATGGCATTAGGCAGCGGAGTGACAAAACTACAAATGATGTTGTGGCACTTTTGTGTCAGCTTTCTTTTCCTGAGGTGTACCCCACTCCCATGGCGCTGTTTCTCCTTCCTCTGGCATTGATTTAGCTTCTGTCCATGATTTGATGGCGAACAAGCGGTATCTGCAGAATATGGTCCAAAAAATTAAAATGGGGGCTATAATGGGGCATTGCCCATAAAAAAAAACAGGTAGAAATTTAATAGCACTATTGTGACTTCCATCTTGACATTCTGGGGAGAATGTCCTCAAATGACATTTGGATATATAGCTCATGGAACTTTGTGGCATGATCTGTATTCTGCCCTAGCATCAGGGTTTTTTTTTAAAAAAATCCTATTTCAAACACAGGTAGTCCTTGACTTACAATTATTCCTTTAGTGACCATTCAAAAGTTACAATGGCACTGAAAAAGTGACTTATGACTGTTTTTCACATTTACAACCGTTGCAGTATCCCCAGGGTCATGTGATCAAAATTCAGACGCTCGGCAACCGGCTCATATTTATGACTGTTGCAGTGTCCCAGGGTCATGTGATCATCTTTTGCAAACTTCTGACAAGAAAAGTTAACGAGGAAGCCAGATTCACTCAACTGTGTTGCTAACTTAACAGCTGCAGTGATTCACTTAAGAACTGTGGCAAGAAAGGTCGTAAAATGGGGCAAAACTCACTTAACAAATATCTCATTTAGCAACAGAAATTTCGGGCTCAATTGTGGTCTTAAGTCGAGGACTACCTGTATGTAATAACTAGTTCGCCTGCTTTTGAATTGTTCTGACATCTGACCTAATGGGCAGACTCCACTATGGCTGTATGTCAAGGATTGCTTATATATGAATAATATTGCTTCAGAATCATAGCTCAAGCTGGCTTTATTTATTTGTTTGTTTGTTTGTTTGTTTAGATTTATGGGCTGTCCAAGTCCAATAGACTCTGAGCAGCGAACAAAACTAAAAAAAGGACATAAAGCGAGAAACATTAAATCAGCAGGCACCCAAGCCTCAAATATTCTGCTGACAAAACCCACAAAACAAAACAGGAGCGATGAAACAATGACAAAGATCAACTCCAGGCCTGGGACTGTCCAAACCACAATCCATTGTTGCAACTAAACTGTGAAAAGAACCCATCAGTGCGATTTTCTTGGTGCCTGGGTGGCCCCTGGGATTGTTCTCACTGACTTCCTTAAAAACACATTCCTTTGATTGTTCTACATGAGAAGAACAGCTGAAAACAGCCTATGAAATTGGGGTAATTGGAACAAACGGGGTAATGCTGTCTTCCTCAAAACTGTGTCCTGCAGATGTGCAGGGCTACAAATTTCCAGCTAATGACCCACTGAAAATATTTTTGAGATCGTTTGTTGTCTTTATTAGGATACAACATGATTTACTAACATATGATATTTTATTTCTTCCATCTGACCGTTTTGGAACAATGCAAGGTGTTACATTTGGGTCTGCTTTTGAAAATAGCCTGTACATTTCATTTAGTTTCAATGCAGAGCAGTTAAACTGAGAACTGTGGGTATAATTGCCCTTTGCCACTTTAGCCATCTGTATAGGCTCCGGTCCATTTCAAGAGTGCTCATATTAATGTATGGGTGCTCATATTAACATATAAAGCCCCAAATGCTTGTGCCATTTGGTTGGAAAAATGTTCCCTCCCATATTTTTCCATTAGAACCCCAAAATCTCAACTTAAGACCTCTGTTCTGGCACTGTTGCCCAATAAGACATGGCAGATAACTGCCAGGGTGTGATGCCAAGGGTATCTGCAAGCAAGACAAAAATGATGGCAGCCACAAGGGTTTTGGTGATGAAACTTAATTGTGACTGCCACTTTTTTGAGCCTTGAGAATATCTCTAAGTAGCACTTCCTTACCTGTTGAATGCCCTCCATAGAGAGATTCCACCGGTGCTTACGGTGTGATCTAAAACTTTCTCAACAGTTTATTAAATTTACATGCCACCCATTCCACTCTGCAAAGAGACTCTCAAAACAATCGTTTTCATGCTTTAGAATTTCAGTGTTTTCTTCCTGCATTCTTATTCTGATGTTTGTTTTCACAAAGAGGGTGGTGTACAATAAAATGTTAAAATATAAGATAGCATAGATCGAAGAAAAATTTAGAAGGTGGCAAGAGTAATTAACCACTATTAAAATTAGTTATGAGGTGAAGGAAGGTCTTTCAGGGGATTAACCAGCCCCATGGCTGCATGCTCCTCGGGGCTCCCCATGCCAGGTCACACAGCCATGTAGTAATTCCTTTCCAGAAGGCCAGGAGACTGGGGTCCTGCCTCACTTCCCAGGGGAGAATATTGCTCAGCAGAAAAGGCTCTCTTCTTAGACCTCACTAGTTGGAGTTCTTTAACTGATGGGGTCCACATCATACCTTCCCTACCTGACCACGTGGGATGGGCTAATATGAAGATGGTTCCATAGGTAGACTGACCCCGTGCCATGTAGGGCTTTATAGGTCAAAACCTTGAAATGACACCCAATGCAGCTAGCAGAGCAGAGGTGTTACATGCATCTTTCTTTGGATGCCTAAAATTGCCCATGCGGCCCCATTTTGTACAGCTGAAGCTTCCACATACTTTTCAAGGGTAGCCCCAGGTAGAGCACGTTGTAATATTCGAAAAGGGAGATGAACTGAGTGACTGAGTGGAGACCCTCCCTTTGTCCTTTGTTTGACGGTAGAAACTTTAGTTGGGTTATTGACCACTAAAAATATATTCAATAAAATAAAGCAAAATTAATCCCTAATATCAAAGACTCTTTGCAACTATTTGTGGACAAAGCTTATACATAAGGCAGCAGAACTTTGCAACCTTTTAGAGAAATAGATTTGACCTGGTTGTCTAACAAATATTGCAAATAAAAATTATCAGAGTGCCCTGGAAATTTAGTTTTAAAAGGGGTGATCAACAGGTGGCGAATGTAACCTGACCTCTGTTCTCTCGGAGCTTTATATGGTTTGCAATAGTGGCAAATATCTGTAGCTCGGGTGTAGCATGAGGTTGAAGGTTTGTTCTCCAAGCTTGTGGATTGGTTTCCAAACCTTTCATTACCAGGCTAGGTAACATCTTTAGCAGAGTTTAGGGGATGTCAGTGTCAGTGTTCTTCTGTTTATAAGGCCTTCAGGTGTGGGTGTGTCAAGGGAGGGTCTTGTGATGGGTTAGGTGTGAGTCATCAGCAACAGTCTTATGATGGGTCTTATGATGGGGAGATTACATCAGGCTAGGTCACAGGGGTAGGCAACCTTGGCTCTTTTATGACTCGTGGACTTCAACTCCCAGAATTCCTGAGCCAGCCACGCTGAGGGGAAAGGGAGAAGTTTCCAAGCTGAACCGTGCTGGCTCAGGAATTCTGGGAGTTGAAGTCCACGAGTCATAAAAGAGCCAAGGTTGCCTACCCCTGGGCTAAGATCATTGGGAGGTGAAGTGCTGGTTGGGGTGGGGGGCTTGTGTGGGTTGGTTGAGGGTTGGTGCTGTCTCTGATTGGCTGTGCAGTTGATCTGGATTCTGAGGGGTTTATAGGCTGGTTGTAGGTCAATGTGCCTGTTGATGGAATTGCTTGTGGAGTGCCAGGCTTCAGTGAACAAGCTTTATATTGTTCCTCAATTGTCTTACATTGCCTTCACGTTTTTATATAACCTTCCCTTTTTATGTATGTTTGTACTGTACAGGGAACTTTTGATGATAGGTAGCATAAAAGTAAAATAGCTCTGTGTGTGTGTGTGTGTATGTATACACACACACACACACACATTGGTTGAAAGCTGCTCCATTTATTTGCAAACGCAGGATATCAAATCAATCTATTAATTACATTCCAAATGACGGAAACATTTTTCCAGGAAATATTACCTTTACCTCCAGCTGAGTGAAACGACACTCAGTCAGGGAGACAGGAAAGCTTTTTTTAGTCTATTCCCAGCAGCAGGCTCTCCCAAAACGGAGACAAGAGATTTTTCAGGAACTGAAAGTGGTATCATAAGTTCAAGCTTTTTTTTTTTTTTTTAATCATAATCACCTCAGAGTTAAACAAGTTTTGTTGAGTTTTGAAATGCTTTCAAAACCCCTGAAAACCTGTGGGTTAGATTGCCAAATGTTATAGAAGGGCCCAGGGATCCAATCCATCTTGAGTAGGCAACCTGGCAGCCTCCAGATGTGGCTTTTAGGAACATCTGTGTGGCATCAGAAAGTAATCGCATCCATGCAATCGCAGCCCCACTCATTTTTACACATTAAAAAAAGGGGAGAGGTTTTGATCATGCAATCAGGGTCCCTAACTTGACATTTTTGACATACACCTCTTGCAGACGCCCTTGGTATCTTTTAACATTTATTAATAGTACCAACATAATTAGAGAAGCTCACATTCCAAAGATTTGGAAGACACCCTGTGGTTTAACTCTGTTCACCACTTGAAAACCTATAGAATCAGAAAATTGGTTTCGCTCTATGTGTACACACACACACAAACACACCTGCCAGGATCTTTCTTGTTGAAGTTTGTCTAATAATAAAAATATTTCGGTGGGAAGCTGGCAGCTTTCAGGACAATACACCAAATCCAGTCTCCAATAAACATCCCTGGAAAATAAACCTGATAGTTGCTGCGATCTCTTTAGCAAAAGTCCTGTCTGTCCAGAAAAGCCAAAAAGAAAAAAAGAAAAAAGACTGAGTTAGCGATGGCAGAGAATACATGGCATCTGCAGAGTGAATCAACAGCATCAAAAGTGAGGATGTAACTCAAATGGTCAAAGCCCAAAGCCACCCCTCTTTATATCCATGCAATGTGTGTGATGCATATTGAAAAGAGGAGTCTTCAACTGCCCCATCACACCTGTTATTTTGCTGCTGTTGACACCCCCTTGCAGAGATGATCCTGGATGGACTAAATGATTGGCACAAGCTTACCATTCTCCCTTCTGATAAATTGGTATTTTGTGAGTGATCCTGCCACGGTGACAGTTATTCTTTTCAAATAGGTGGTCTAACCCCCCAAAATTGGGAGACACCTGTTGCGGAAACCACAACCTCCTTTGTTTGACTTCCAATATTCTGAACAAACAAAATGATTTTTTTCTCTAGGGCAAGAATTGAGAGGGCTGTTCATGCCACACATCTCTGGGCTAATCAAAGCTACAGCTTTCGTTAAGCCCTGATCTGTTTGTATGAAGCCTCCTTGCTAAGACCTGAGGATCATCTGCCTTCATCCGAGATGGGAAGGGAGCGGAATGTGAAAGGTCAGTGCGTTAGATCAATATTTAATTGAACTGCGGGCCAAGCATTTGGCCATCAATTGATGCTCTGCATTAAGATTCTTTCCTTGACCTGTATTCACCCTTGACTAGGATGAATTATCTTTCTGGGTCTCCTCATCATTTCCCCCATGACAGCTGCAACCTTCTGTCTTAGCAAGAAAGCGTAAGAGTATGAAATGATGGTCTGATTTTGCCCACGTGTATCCACACCCATGTGCTGATCCTCACCACACGTTGTCCCCTGTGTGTTTTGGCAGTCCAAATAGGACAGGACAGTAGCTTATATGCCATGGTCAGGAAGAAACAGAACTCTTGACCAAAGTTGTGTTAAAGTGAAAAAGACTACTCATAAAGATATCCTCCAATTGAATGGGTGGTTGGGGATGCTTTCTTCATATATGGTGGTTCAGAGACAGGGATTGCAATTAAACAATGCTTTGTCAAACAAGATGGACAATCAAGAGATATCAGATTATAATTCTGATCCCCTATCCATCACGTGCCACCTAGGAACTTTATTATACAGGTGTCTATGGAGATTCTCAATCATCCAGGTCATGGTTGTCCCAATGGTGCTTTTTCAAAAGGCAACTGGACTTCCTTTGTTTTTTCTCTTGAAGACGTTTTGCTTTTCATCCAAGAGGCTTCTTCAGTTCTGAAAAAAATTGAAGAAGCTTCTTGGATGAGAAGCGAAACATCTTCAAGGAAAAACAAAGAAAAATCCAGTTGCCTTTTGAAAAAGTGCCTTATTATTCATGTTTTAATTACTGCAGAGAAAAAAATGCTTTGGCAAGACCCTGGCTCCTTCACACACAGCTGATTCTTGCAGAGTGGCTGAAAAGGGAGCAGCACACTGCAAAGATGTTACTCAAATGCCTGATATTTATAAGGGGAAAGGAACTCTTCGATTCGTGCTTATGCAGACAAGTAGCTTCCGAGATTGTTGAGATCTGCACTGAATGCATGTTCCAATACTCACATTTTTCTTTCTGCTGTAACAAAACTCTAAAGGGGAGGCGTAACCCGAACAAAAGATTAGCAGGATGGAGTCCATCTGCCTTTGAGAGCAGAGCAAATGCAGCGATTTGTAAAGGATTAAAACTGCAATTTAAGGGAGAGCAGCTGCTGTTGCACCATTGCCAGCCGAACCAGCTCTTATCTCTTGCCTTGTGCCTTCACTTTTAGTTTTCTAAAAGTTACTATCGTCTTCCGCTGTGGGAACAGATTGGATTTTGGCTTTGTTCCCTCAAGACTTCCTCGGGTTCAGTGAAGGATGGTTGTAGTAGGACCAAAAGTTAATTCTTGGTTGTCTGTAGCATCTTGATAATTATCACACCGCCATGAAAGAAAGAAAGAAAAAAATAAAAAGGAGGCAATTAAACCAGTCACACATTGTTTATTTATGTATTTGTTAACCCCCTTTTTCACAGTTAAAAATAGAGTCAGATTCAGAAAAACAGCAGTCAAGTCTCTGGATTCTAGCATTGTGCTTCACAAGTATGTTGCTACTCAAATATTTTGACACTAACTTTTATGCAGTAATGGAGGTTCTATTTTCTAAAAAAAAAAAAAAACCCAACACCCGTAGTGTGCAAACCTCTAGTTGCTGTTATTACTTTGAATGTTTAGCTACGATTTTAATTGTAATATTGTAAGCAGATCTTTGTTCTAAAACAGGGGTAGGCAACCTTGGCTCTTTTATGACTTGTGGACTTCAACTCCCAGAATTCTGGCTGGCTCAGGAATTCTGGGAGTTGAAGTCCACGAGTCATAAAAGAGCCAAGGTTGCCTACCCCTGTATAATAGGTAGACCCTGATTCATTTAAATCAGCCATCTAGTCAGCAGTTCTAGAGTAGTGTCAGGCAGCCTTCTTTTAGGAGAACAGTTAAGCAAATGTCCATGTGAAATCATAAATGGACCAGAATTTTGGAAAAGGTAAATGGCAAGTTGATCAACTATTTTGGAATGCCTACATGTAATCCTCAACATACAACCGTAATGGGGCCTGCCCATTACAATACCAACAGCACTTAGACTTATATACTACCTCATAGTCCTTTACAGCAGGGCTTTTCAACCTTTTCACCAATTGTACCACTTTTAGGATATGGCAATATTCAAGCACCACCTAGCAAGGTGTCAAAAACTTGATGACCAAAAAAAAAACCCTGTTCAAAGTTGCAATTGCACTGAAATGACTTATGACCATTTTCACACTTATGACCATTACAGTATGCCCAGGGTCACGTGATTTAAGGGATGCTTGGCAACTGATTCATATTTATGATGGTCACAGTATCCCAGGGTCATGTGATCCCCTTTTGCAACCTTTTGACAAGTAAAGTCAATGGCAGGGCTGCTGGTGGCCAAGTGCTAAGGTGGGACTTCCCTCCCTCCCTCTTTCTCATGCCCACCTCCTTCTTAAGGAAGAATTTGAAAAACCCCCCCCATATTTTTTCTCTTCCATATATTCATCAAACAAGGAAAAGCCTCCAGAAACAGAAAAGACAAACTGCTGAGTGAACTAGCTTAAAAAGCACATTCCCCTTTAAGAATTAGCTACTGGCTAGAAAGGAAAGTAAGGAAGAAAAAAAAATGTAGTAAGTATTGGCTGCCAGCTAAGGCAGCCTCCCCAAATGGCTCCAATCATAAGTAAATGAATCTACAGGCAAAATCCATTCAGGAGAAAAATACTTGAAAATCCCTTGCAGCAAAACTTACAGCTAACAATAGCAGAGCAATATAAGCTAACAGGAGACATCAGCCATCAGCCAAACAGAAATTGCCAAACACTCCTTAAGAACACAAAACCCACATTGCACAAATCCCAGAACTTCAAAGTCATAAAAGCACATAAGAATCCTTCCACTCTCCATCTCCCTCCCTCCCTCCTCCGTGCCTCACCTCCAGCCATTGCTACCTTTTTTCATTCCTCTTGGAGGGCGACCCCTCCCCCACTGCATTTCTTGCCTGTTTGCTGCTGCCAGCACAGGTGGCTGCCACAGCAGTTGCAAATCAGCTAATGGCCGGCCCGCTTGATTTGATCTCCTCTCCTCTCCCCCCCACCCTCCTCCTTCGGTGCAGCTAGAGCTGACTTGGCCTCCTCCCAAGGCTGCTTCTTTTTTTCTTTCTCCCTCTCCCACCCAAACTGCCTCCTTTTATAGCCTCTGTCTCCGCCCCCCTCCTCCTCCTTTCTCATGGGGGAGGGTGAGCCAGAAGTGAGCCTGGGGCCTTTGCCTGCCCCAGCCAATCTGCAGCTCCAGAGGACTCTCTCACTGTAAGTCCTTGCCTGTGCTGGCTCATTCCCTCCCCCACTACACTTGGCTAGGCAGGGCTGCGTACCACCTGCCACTTGTTAATGTACCACAAGTGGTACGCGTACCACAGGTTGAAAAGCCCTGCTTTACAGCATTCTCTGTAATGTTTTAGAATGTCAGCGCATTTTCCCCAACATTCTCTGTCCTCATTGTATCGACCTTGGGAGGATGGAAGGCTGAGTCAACCTTGAGCTGGTCAGGATCAAACTCCAGGCTGTGGGCAGAGCCTGCAATACTGCATTCTAACCACTGTGCCACCAGGGCTCCTACAGTCACAAATCATGATGGTTGTAAAACAGGTGGGCCATATGACCTACCCAATTGTACAACTTTTTACAGTGGTCATTAAGCGAACATGACATTTGTGGAAACTCATTGCTGGTTATAGGGGCGGTTTTGCTAAAACTGGAAGTAACTGCTGGTTTTCAGGAAAACCGTTGTAAAATGTGTTCGTGTGATTGTGGGTCCCTGCAAATGGCACATATAATATTAATGTGCTCAATGATCCATACACATTAAGATATAAAAGAATAAAAAACAAATAAATATATAGTCATCAGGAGTGCAGTATTTGATGGCAAGTCTTAACTGCTGCCACAGAAAAATTGACCACAATATTCATGATATTGAAATTGGAAGCATGGAGTAGAAACTTTGTACAGTATACTAAAGATCTGTCTGTCCAGGATGTTGTTGCATGATAGTGAAATAAATGAGTTCTTTAGATAACTATAAATATTACAGTACAATAGTATGTGAGTGCTGCTTCTTATTTCTCTTGACTGCATGGACAATTCTATTCAAGTAAAAGGTTTTTTTTTAACAATCTAGTCAGCAAAAATGCCAATGGCAGGATGTTATACTGAAATCCTTCTATGTAAGTAAAGTGAGAAATGTCAAACATTTAGCCAACATGTCCTCTTAGAATCTAGGTTCTGCTGTTTTATGGGATGCTACTGACCTCCTATTAATATTCCACATCCTTTATCCTCTGAATACATGTGTAGCTTTATTGTAATCCAAAATAAGAAGGAACTCAGCTAAAAGGACATAAAAATCTAATTTAGATTTCATAAGACTACTGCAAACTTATTTATTTGTAAAAGTTATTAGCTGCCCATCTTACCGCATACTAACTCAGTTAAATGTTTCTCTGTAAATACAAGAAGTAAAGGGTTGGTCGGAAAAAATAAGATTTTTTTTAAATTCAGTATCTAATTATCAGGTTCCAAGTCAACATCTCAATTTTGGGCATCCACATCTCAAGTCTGAGAATAGTATTGGGTACACCTCTGGGGCAGCCAAAATTCCTCTTAAGAATTTTGATTGCATCACTTCCTTGTGCCCAGAATAAAATCTGAGCTAGTGCTTCAGCTTAAGACTGCGGCCATCTTTGTGTTGTTGGAAAGAATGGCTTTCCAGACAACAATGGAAGCCCAACTTATCTGGAAAGTGCCAACTTGGGAAAAGCTTGTTCTGGAGAAATAGTCCTTCTTGTCCTGAGATTTCTTCTATATCGGGGTAAAGCTGTAACTGTGCCAGCACCCAGGCTGTGTGACCATGTTAGGACTTCTATCGAGGTGACCGTAGAAATGTGCAGCTGCCTTTAAGGTCAAAATGACTAAAGAGCTTTATATTGGCAAATAACAATACAGACCCACCAGCTGCTAAATAGTTGCTTTGCTATCTCACATGGTGGTCCGGCGGAACAAAATGGGGAGGGATCTTCTTTCATTGATTCCTCCTACACATATAAAAGGGATCTGATAGAACTTTCAGTCTTATTAAAGGTTGGCATCAAGTTACTTGTGGTTTGCCTGGAACATTTTTTAGGATCAAAGCATAAACACAACATCTGCGCCAAAGATTAAGAGAGGGAAAGGGAGGCAGTTTGCCAGATTTAACAAGGGCATGACTGCCACTCCCCAATCCCAGTAAAACCATATCCCATGTCACCTCAGAATATACGAAATGCAAATGGCTGAGATTTGGGGTGGAGGATGGGGAGAGCTTCATCCGGAAGGTTTTCTCCCCAGGAAAGTTCATGATGCTCTTTGTCATGGGATGGTTGCAAGGTAACTTCCCAGCTGACTAGATTGAGGTCAAAGAGGCATTTTTGAACACATTTCTTTACAGGTGTATGTACAAAACTACAAAATGGCATTCTTATAACCTCTTACACTTGTTAGTGACCATTTTCTGGGTTTGTGTGAGTGGAACAGCAAACTAACCAAGCATTGATTTTCGCACCATATACTGAACATACTAGTATTAGCAACATCCAAGCTTGGGATATTGTGAATGCAGCTTCAATAAATGAGTTGGTTAAGCATGTGGTGTGAATATAACTGGTCATGACCACCAGAGATAAAACTGTGTGTTTCCATGAAAGAGCAGAAACAAGGAAAGGGACACCCCACTGATTGAGATAAATCAGGGGTCTTCAAACTTGGCCCTTTTATGACTTGTGGACTTCAACTCCCAGAATTCCTCAGCCAGTGTGCCTGGCTGAGGAATTCTGGGAGTTGAAGTCCACAAGTCATAAAAGGGCCAAGTTTGAAGACCCCTGAGATAAAACAACAACTTTTTCCCAGCCATCAAGCAGAGAGGAAGCAATAGTAGGATGTTCCTATTCTTAATCAGAAAAACAAACAAACAAAAATCCACTTCAACTTCACTGGTAAACTGCCTTAGGATTGTAGACATGATAAACACCATTCCAAGTGCTACTTGTGTTAATTTGGATGTTGTCTCCACCTCCAATACAGAACAGTAATCAGTGTGAAGATCACCAATCCTATATCTTTTGGATGGTGAGTTTCATGGGATTCCACTGTGATTGTTCAGCATCTGATCAAGTCCCTGATAACTGTGAAACTCCAGTCCCATCATAGAGGTGCCCCGTAAACTGTCAGAGAGCAGACTTTGTTATCTCACCACAAAGCTCAAGTACTATGATACCAATTGCTAAGGAATTTGTGTGTGCACTTATTCCAGTGATCTGGTCTTTGGTAGTGGAACAGAACTGTTTTTGGTCTTAGTATCCGGCTGTTAGAGGACTAGTGATCTTGTTACAAATTGCCTGGTTTGTAAGATAAGCAGGAGAGGACTTTGTAAACTTACTTTTCATTTCTGGAAATTCTTTTATTAAGCAAGAAGAGCTCTGAAACATAATCCATTAGAATTTGCAACTGATTCCCACTCTCTTTTTCAGGAAGTGTGTCAAGATACATCTTTTTAAACTTCAGAATTAAATTAATTTAATGAATTTAATTTAATTTAATGAATTCTGAATTAATTTAATGATGATTTTAATATGAATTATTGGCATTTTCACATTTGCCACCATTGTATTAGGTCACATAGTCAATTTGGTTTGCATTCTATTCTTTTCTCTTTATCAATCTGAGTGCAGCAAAAAACCAAGTAGAAATCCAATTAATATAAATAATTATTCTATGTAATGTAGTAAAGGAAAACTTTTTCTATTTGGAAGCCACTTAAAATGTCCATCAAAACAAGGATGCCTATAGAGTATTGTTCTTTACTCTTTGGTTCTTTTGGGCAAATTATATTGTTTAGTCTATAAATTCTTGACAATATCAGTCATTTGCCTCAAACATCAATATCCAATGTGCTGTAGCACATGCCATAATATCTTTATGTAGTTTTCCTCCTTTTAATAAGAAAAAAAAATACAGCCTATGAGGGCTCTCTATTTTAATTAGTGTACCGGATACATTTTTTTCCAGAACAGGATTAGAATAAACTTCCATCAAAGCTTTCATGAAACTCAATCCACAGGAAATTCTGAAGATAAGAAGATGTCTCATTGTGTGTGTGTGTGTCATGTAACATGTTAAGCCATAACGTGTAGCACCACCCCCGTAGGGACCTCCCCTCTAAGTGGCCACCAGCCCAAGGAAGTCTCTCACATTGGCGCCTCTGCCTAACAGGGCATGTAACACGGTGGTATTCAGTCACGATCGGCAGCCACGTACATGGGGCGGTGATGGTCGCTCTCTCTCGACGGTGACTCACTTGGGATGATGGTGGTTGATCTCAGGCAATAAGAACTTACAGGGAAGATGGTAGTCCATCTCTAGTAGCAGCAATCTGCTCAGAACAATGACAGTCTGCCTCTGATGACAACAACTTTGCCTAAGACAATGGTAGTCAGTCTCTAATGACAACAACTTGCCCAGAACGATGTTAATCAGCCTCTGGTGATAGCAACTTGCCTAGAATGATGGTGGTCAATCTCTGGTGACAGCAACTTGCCTAAAACAATGGCGGTCAGTCTCTGGTGACAGCAACTTGCCTAAAACAATGGTAGCCAGTCTCTGGTGGCAACAACATGCCCAGGACGATGTTAATCAGTCTTTGATGACAACAACTTGCCTAGAACGATGGCAGTCAATCTCAGGCCCTGGCAAAGGCCTCCCTTGTCCACTCTCCTCGTCCCTCTCTGGCCTCACTCCATGTAATCCCTTTTTATCTCCCCCAGCTGATCCTATTAAAAAAAAACCTTATCTCCCACTAAAGGATGTATGTCAAACTCTTTCCTAACTCTCCCTCTGCCTAGCTTACTCCAATGAGGGAAAGGAAGTAAAACTCCCCAAACTACCCTCTCTCCCTCTCTTCGTCTGGCCTGCCCGCAATGAATGAGAAAGAAACAATAAAACTTCACCTTTCCCCACCCCTCACTCTCTCTCTCTCTGCCTGGCCTGCTTCAAGAAAACAGCTCCAACCAGCCACTCTCGCCCTCTCTCTCTCTCTACCTAGCCTGCTTCAAGCAAACAGTTCCGGCAAGCTACTCCCACTCTCTCTTTTTCTCTGCCTGGCCTGCTTCAAGCAAACAGTTCCGGCAAGCTACTCCCACTCTCTCTTTTTCTCTGCCTGGCCTGCTTCAAGCAAACAGTTCCAACCAGCCACTCTCGCCCTCTCTCTCTCTCTACCTAGCCTGGTCTGCTTCAAGCAAACAACTCCAGCAACTACTCTCACTCTCTCTATCCCTCCCCCTTTCATCCGGCTTTCCTATAACAAAGCAAAAAAAGCAAACGCGAAAACCCCAGCTTCTTACTCTCTCTTCGATCAGCTGGCTCAGAACGGCAAGCTCCACCAAGCCTTCTCTCTTCCTCCCTTCTATCCACTTCCTCCTCCTTTTTCTTCCCTCCTCTGAGCCATGCCCCACCGCCAGACCCATGGCAGCTGCCAGAGCTCCTCATCATCCTGCCAAATCGGCAGGGCTCTTGCGAAGCCTCTCAGCTGGCCCCATTCTCACCCAACTCTGCTACACATGGTTTGGTTTTACTTAATGTGCTATGTGAATCTAGCTCCTGATGTTTGTAAAATCATTGTTTTAGAGGTGATCTTATTACACTGTTGAGTATTTGATCCATCACATTCTATTCCAGGATGTAAATGAGGAGCATTTTAGGATTATTTGGCCATTGGTCATTGGTGTGTAAGAATGCCATCAAGGAATGATCACAACATTTCAGGTAGGATACAGGTCAGTGTGTTCAGTTATCCTGCATTTTTCTCCCTGTAGCCACCTGCTTGTGATTGCAAATGGATTTCAAGCCCTGACCCAACATGGCATTCTACTGAGGCCACATCAGATTATGTTCCCTTCCCTGGTGCTTATTTAAATTAGTTTGTTTTCCATTTTTGACAGATTATCTTTTCTGATGGAGTGTAATGAGGTGTAAATAAGCAGAAGTGAGCTTGGAGGCTGAAAAGGAGCACTGTGTTTGTCAGGTTAGATACAGCAGTTCTCGGTCCACAGCAAAATAGACAATCACAAAGCAACAATTCATTGCTGGGCACTTGCAACCAAGTTGCCAAGGCAGTTGCAGTGGTGGAATGCAGAATCTGTTAGGCCTATCCTTGCCAGTTTCTTCAGGTAGTGTGTGTGTGTGTGTGTGTGTTTGTGTGTGTGTTTCTATTAGAAAGGGAATGTCTCATTCATTTTTTCCAGTGTCCTAAACTACCATTCTATATGGTGTAGTGCAGTGTTCCTCAACCACGACAACTTTAAGATAGGCGGACTTCATCTCCCAGAATTCTATGCTGGTTGGAAAATTCTGGAAATTGAATTCCGCCTATCTTAAAAGTTGCCAAGGTTGAGAAACGGTGCACTAGACTAGAGCATTCTTGATTTCAGCCATTGATTATGTTCCCGTTCAGAACTGAATCTTATTTTGCTCAAACATTTCAAAATGGCGATGACACAGCTGGCTGGGGAATCCTGGGAATTGAAGTCCACCTATCTTAAAATTGCCCAGGGTGAAAAACATTGGTGTAGTTTTAAAAAGTTGGACTGATAGTAGGGAGAACTAGGAGGACATTTAGTGTTTATCTCAAATGCTTCCTCAGTGAAATTGGGTTACGTTGGGTACATCATTTTGAGCTCCTGGACACAAGGCAAGATATAAAACTAAGAAATAGTTTTTGTGGTTAAGTTCTTAGACTAGCAATGAGGAGACCCAGGTTCTAATCCTCCCTCAGCCATAGAACTTCACTAAGTGATTGACTCTTTCTCAATACACCTTGCCTCATGTTGGTGGTGAATTACTTATTCATGTGATTTGTCTACCACTTTGCAATCAAAAATCAGTCATTCAAAGCAACTATTGAGATATGAATTTTGATCCCCTTGAAAGTGCAGAATTATTATTATTTTTTTAAAAAATCCTTTGTTACCCTTTGTTATCCTTTGGGCCAGAAAACAACCATAAAATATGTAGACCTGTAATTATTAGTAATACGTAAATAGTAATAGTATTTATTAAGTAATAAGTAAAATTACATAAAATGCATTATTATAGTAGCTGTAACAAAAAATAGCAGAGGAAATCACAAAATTTCCACTGCATTCCAAAAATGCTAAACTTGGAAGACTGAATAAAATTTCACTGGGTTTAATTAAATTAGAATGATAGATATTAAACAGATACTTTAAAAAGTCAATCCATGGGATTTTAAATACACACACACACATGCGTGTGTGTGTGTGTGTATGCATGTATATATATTGTTATTTCTTTTGAATTGTTTACAGCTCTGTTAAATATAAGCAGGATATAACATCTTAAAAAATAAGAAATAATCATATTTCTTCATGTAAGGAAGTTCATAGGAATTAGAGAGCAGCATTAATTACTCATCGTCAATTAAATTTTTCAGAATTATTTTTCTTATATGAACATGGAAATCTGCTGGGGACAAGAAAAGCCCAATATTGGAGAAAAATAAGCTTTTCTATTTGAGCAGTGGTTGAACTAGAAGACCTCCAGGGTCCCTTCCAACTCCATTTTTCTGTTATTCTGTTATAACAGAACAAATCCTGAAACCTGAAATTTGGAAGATGATATTTCAAGTAAATATTCAGAGCCTTTTATCTTTGTGCATTTTTTTGTCTTCTTCCTCCACTCGGTCTTATATGGCAATTATTTGCTGAATCAGCTCTCCTTCTAATTAGCAGGTTGAATGATGGATATTCTTAGGGAAGGGTAGATTAAATAAACATATGCCTTCCCCTTTTATAGGTATTTTAAAAATTCTCATTTCTCCTTTTTTGGTACTTCTATGTTCAGACTTGGAATTAGTTGTGTGAAGAATCCAGATGGTGAAAGGCAAAATATTTTACCAACAGAATTTCCACTGTGGAGATTTTAGAACTAAACAGGAATCAAAATCCAGTTAAATTATTTCTCACTATTACACATATAAGATTCTTTAGGTACAGGAATATTCATTTTTTATTTGACTGGGAGACACACTTTAAAGAAGGAGCCAATAGAACATGGAAATGGATTTAAAAGATATAATCCATTTATTAAATATAGATAATATGTATTTCTCATACATACAATAAATTTTAAACCTCTTCTATATGATCAAAATTATAAAATCACAATCCAGTCCATTTCCTGAGGGCGGGTCAAAAAAGTCCAGCTATCAGCCCTGAGTGTATAATCAAAGATCTGCATCTTTTTACGTGTGTTTCTTGTGAGGATGTCCCAGATTAAAATTTAGCAGAAGAAGTTCTAGATTGTATCAGAGGTTCAAGTCTTTTTTTTATCAATGCCTACATTGTCTTCACTGTCAAGGTTCCGACTGACGAACCCAACCAAGCAAACACCTTCGAGATATTCCGATTTCTTAATGTAAAACTTTATTGAGTACATCATTTCGGCACATATGAAAGCAAAACCAGCTCTAGCAAACCCCATCCCAAACCCCTATAGCAGGGGTGTCAAACTCGCAACATCACGTGATGTGTAATGACGTATCACGACTTTTTTGCCATTGCCGGCAATGGGGTGGGTGTGGTTTTGCTATGATGCATCTGGCCCGTGGGCCGGCAGTTTGACACCCCTGCCCTATAGTAAAAGAATAGAATTTCCCCTCCCATTCATGAATAGGTCACATTGCCCAATTAGGTGCAATTATATTGTTATAAGAAAATGTCTCTGAGTTGGACCAGACACCTGGTAAATCGTCCTTAATTCTCACGGTCTGTCTTCTTTATCTTTGTAGCCTGCATTCTAATTCCCCATCCTCCCCCAAGTTTGTTGGCTAGCTAAGAAGCAATAATTCTTGCACCAGCAAAGCTAGCTTCAAGCTTGACAGGACTCGGGTTTTGCATTCCAACAATACATGTGGCCAATGCCATAATTAAGCAGAAATGGGAGAAAAAAATGCTTTTCATTGAAATACAGGTTGTCCTTGATTTACAACCATTCATTTAGTGACTGTTAGAAGTGATCAAAATTTGGACACCTTGCAACTGGCTCATGTTTACAATGATTGCAGTGTCCCAGGGTCATGTGAACACCTTTTGCAACTTTCTGACAAGCGAAGTCGACAGGGAAGCCAAATTCACTTTAACAGCCGCAATGATTCACTTGACAACTGTGGCAATTAAAAGGCATAAAAAACGAGGCAAAACTCATTTAACAGCTGTTTTACTTAGCAATGAAGATTTTGGGCTCATTTGGGGTTGTAAGTCGAGGACTACCTGTAATTTTGTTCCCCAGCTTATACAATGTTGTGTCCAGGAGTTCTATAATTGTGAACAAAGCAGGACAAAATTAATCATAACAATTTGGAATGAGAAACTGAAAAGGACCATATTTGACCCATGGGCCACATAATTTGTAAAAATAATAAAGGCCAGATTCAAATAAATAAAAATTAATAATTTTTATTCATTTTAAATAAAATAAATAAAAATAGTGAGGGATGATGGGATTTGAAATCCATCAACTCTTGGGCAAGCATGCTGTTTGATTATAACTTGGTCAGATGGAATCTTTGTATGAAACCCATCAGAAAGCATAATAAAGGTGTGACAGAAAGCAATAGAATACATTAACATTAAAACATTAGATTTTCTTTTCTAAAATAATTTAAGAAGCGGATCTTAGATTTGTTGAAAAGACTATTAGGGAATGAATGTTTTTGACTAATCTAGTGTTCTCCTGGGAAGATTAGACCAGTGTTTCTCAACCTTGACAATTTAATACGTGAGACTTCACTTCCAGAATGCCCCAACTTATGTGAACATTGTAAAATATTGATACTTGATTGCAGCTAGTTAAAATTATTCAGACCTTTGACTCGCTGAGTGCCAGTTTGGTGTAGTGGTTGAAGATACCAGGCTAGAAAACAGGAGATCATTAGGCGTGAAGCCAGCTGGGTGACTTTGGGCCAGTGAATCTCTCTCAACCCTAGGAAGCAGGCAATGGCAACCACTGCCAAGAATGTTGCCCAAAAAAATCCTGCAGGGACCTGCAGGTAGTCCATAGCAGTCATGACTGACTTGACACAGAATTTAATTTTTGCCTCATTAATTTAATGGCAGTAAAATATGATTAATCCTAGATCCAATCTACCTGCCGGAATGTATAGATTCATAGTCTGAAATAATCCCATTTCACTTAGTGTCCTGTGTTATTTTATCTTAGTGTCCTGTGATAATCCTTCTGTTCTGGGAAATCCGGGTGGTTAAAAAATACCAAAAGGATTGGTGCACCTGGGAAAGATTTTCAGCCTCACTCTCTCCCTGTGGTCTCAGCTTTCCTGTTCTACTTACATGCTGAGTTAATTTGAGGAAAACAAAACTCCCAACAAGCAGGATATGTGTGGAATGGCAGTGAGATCCAATTGCAACCCTCTCTAATCTTGCATCTATTGTCTAAACTTGGAGTGGGCATATTTTTACTCCAGAATAATGCTATATATAAAAACACGATAGACATTTGGTCGGTTGGTGGTCAGGTTGCCAGATAAAGAGAAGACATTCATTATGGTAAGATCCTTGTTTCCTTCCCCTTCCCTTCTGCATTATCTTTTTTCCCCCACAAGCACTTTTCCTTCCTTCCGTCCTTCCTTCCTTCCTTCCTTCCTTCCTTCCTTCCTTCCTTCCTTCCTTCCTTCCTTCCTTCCTTCCTTCCTTCCTTCCGCTATTGAATCATATAAGGGTACTTCAGACTACCTTCTTGACTTTTCAGCTTCCTGGTTGAGTTAGAAATCACCAGGACTTCAACTTACATAGGCAAGATTTTACTTGGTTCCTTGCTGTGAAGTAAATCTCTCAGTTTTCACTGTAGTAGCCGAAGTATGTATAGATACTGGGATGATAGACAAGTTTTGGGCATTGCTTTTGAATTAAAGAGGGTAAAGAATTTGTTTTATTAATATTAAATGCATTGCAATAATCCTAAATATGAGAACTGCTTTATTAATATTGAGTGCATTGCAATGTAAAGATAGTATTTGGTAATGCTTATTTTAATTAAAATAAAAATGCACACCTATCTCAGTGCAGGAACGTGCTTTTGAGTAGCATGCCACATTGGTAGGAACCAGACAAAAAGTGGGAGGGACGTGCTTCAGAGTTCCTTTGTGGTTGGTGTGGAGGGAATATCCGTTGTTCATACTTTGTATTTCCCATTGTTTGGTCCAGTCATAACCTGACTGCTTGACCTCTATCCAGAATTCAGATGGCTGTAATATAGTGCATTACAATATTAGTCTAATCTGCCTCTCAGTATCTGATTCTTTTGGTTAAAAGAAAATGAGCCAGGCCCAATGGAAAAAAGTAAACTTGAAAGAAGATTTTACAGAAGGTCATGAAGATGCCCCCCCCCCTAATGATTGTGACAACTAGTATTAATAGTGCCCTACTGAACACAACTCCAAATGGATCAGACTTATCATTAACCCAAAATCTGCAGTCTGTCACCTTTAATTGGTTGGGTATGGCCAAACTGGTTGCCTTGGGATGGCAAGAATCCAAGGCTAATCCAAGATAGTTTTCTGATTTGAGCTTGGAGAAACAAAGTCTCCCCACCCTTACAGTTCCCCCAAATCACCTAACCTCTGATGCAGAAAATCCCACAGACCTGTTTATGACAGTTAAAAATTTCATACTTAAAAGTAGTGTTCTTTTCATGATATAGAAATCTGTTGCCTTCCATTTTATTCTGCATAACAGAAGGTCTTCTCCTGCAACTACAGTTCCCAATTATAAACAATGTCTTAAAAAGCACGTTCTTTGTTCTGATTAGCTACAAGCGAACATTATTTACTTGCACCTGATAACCACTGCTTTGCTTCTGCATTTGGATGATAAAAATATGAACCTTCCAAGTCTGGGAGATTGGCATCAGCAGCTGCTTCTTATCACATCATCACAGATGTCAGATGGGTGGAAATCAAAAGAAACCAGATCTGTTAACTATTGGCATCAAGGCTGTACAATCCTGCTCCCTCTTGTGCTATCTTTGCTATTAATAGATATTCTACCTTTCTCCCAACAAGCCCCAAAAAAGCATTCCTATGATAATGGTTAAAGAAAGAAAGCAACTGGTAAGAGGTTTCCCAGGAAGTCTCTTGATTGTTTGAATCTGGAATTCTGCATTATTTGCCAGGCAGGGCAACCACTATACCTCACTAACCTATTGCTTTAAACTAGAAGTCTCCAAACTCTACCTCTTATTAACCCCCTTCATGAAGTATAGTATGAAATAATTTAGGGTCTCATACTTCATCACATACTTCATGAAATATTATAGGGTCTCCTGCCTGAGCAGGGGGTTGGACTAGAAGACCTCCAAGGTCCCTTCCTACTCAGATTCTATTCTGTTCTGTTTTGTTATACATTGTTTATCAAACATTTATTATATGCAAATAAGTTAATAAATACAACTTTAATTAATAGTCTATGAATAATAATAATCAACCTCTTGGATGATCCCATCATCCCTGCTTTAAACATTCCTATTATTGCTTATAAACTGGTATTTCTTCATGTTTTATTTTCTTAGATGTTTCCCATTTTAAATTAAATAGCCTTGTGAACCACTTTTATTGTTTTAATTAATATAGGGACATCTATATGTACAGATAGTCCTCGCTTAACAACTACTTGTTTAGTGACCATGTCAAGTTATGATGGACTCCAAAAAAAGGTACTTATGACATGGATCCAAAGTTGTGATGGCTGCTGGCATCCCACATCCCAAATTCACATGTTTGCATTTTGGGTACTTGGCAACTGGCTTGCATTTGGTGGCACAGTGGTTAGAATGCAGTATTGCAGGCTGACTCTGCCACTGCCCGGAGTTCGATCCTGACCAGCTCAAGGTTGACTCAGCCTTCCATCCTTCCGAAGTCAGTAAAATGAGGACCCAGTTTGTTGGGGGTGATATGCCGGCTCTGTAAACCGCTCAGAGAGGGCTGTAAAGCACTATGGAGCAGTATATAAGTCTAAGTGCTATTGCTATTGCTATTTACAGCCATTTGCAGCATCCTGCAGTCACATGACCATGATTTATGCCTTTTTTTGCTGGAAACCAACGCTTACTTCTGGTTTTGGGCAAAAAAAAATCCGTTGTGAACAGTAGGTTCACTTAACGACTTTGGTGTTCACTTAACAATAATTGTGTTTACTTAACGGCCACTGTGCCTGCTTGCTTAATGACTGCCACAAAATATTGTAAATTCAGGTTGGTCATGTGATGACCCATTTAATGACTGACATGACTTATGACCATAACTCCAGGCTCTGTTACAAGTCTAGAGAGAGTGCAGAGAAGGGCAACAAAGATGATTAGGGGACTGGAGGCTAAAACATATGAAGAACGGTTGCAGGAATTGGGTATGTCTAGTTCAGGGATGTCAAACTGCCAGCCTGTGGGCCAGACACGTCACGAGAAAACCGGGCCCACCCCATTGCCGCCAATGGGGAAAAAGTTCCGATATGTCGCACAACGTCATGTGACGTCGCGAGTTTCACATGTCTGGTCTAGTTTAATGAAGAGAAGGACGAGGGGTGACATGATAGCAGTGTTCCAATATCTTAGGGGCTGCCACAAAGAAGAGGGAATCAAGCTATTTTCCAAGGCGCCTGAAGGCAGGACAAGAAGCAACGGATGGAAACTAATCAAGGAGAGAAGCAACCTAGAACTAAGAAGAAACTTCCTGACAGTTAGAACAATTAACCAGTGGAACAACCTGCCTCCAGAAGCGGTGAATGCTCCAACACTGGAAGTTTTTAAGAAGAGACTGGACAGCCATTTGTCCGAAATGGTATAGGGTTTCCTGCCTGAGCAAGGGGTTGGACTAGATGACCTCCAAGGTCCCTTCCAACAACTACTACTACTACTACTACTACTACTACTACTACTTCTCCTCCTCCTCCTCCTCCTCCTCCTCCTCATTGATTATAGCTCGGCTTTTAATACCATTCTGCCGAGTATTCTCATTGAAAAGCTGACTGACTTGAATTTTCATCCCTCCATTTGTGATTGGATCAAAGACTTTCTGAGGGACCGGTTACAAACAGTGAGGGTTGGGTCTGTTTTATCCACCTCCCTGAAGCTTTGCACAGGCTCACCACAGGGCTGCGTGCTTAGCCCCTACCTGTACTCTTTGTACACATATGATTGTGCACCATCCGACCCGTCCACTGCGATCATCAAGTTCGCAGATGACACCACCGTGGTGGGTCTCATTACAGGTGGAGATGAGACAGCATACAGGGGGGAGGTACAAAAACTATCCTCATGGTGCCTAGAGAACAACCTGCACCTGAACATTGGCAAGACGAAGGAGATGGTGCTAGACTTCCAGAGGAAAAGAGAGGAACCTGCCCCACTTTACATCGGAGGGGACTGTGTGGAGAGAGTTTCCTCCTTTAAATTCCTGGGAGTCTATCTCTGTGAAGATGTTACCTGGAAAATTAACACAGCCCAGGTGGCCAGAAAGGCCCAACAGAGACTCCACTTCCTTAGTGTCTTGCGGAAGAACAGGGTAGAACGACGACTCATGACCCTCTTCTACCGGTCTACTGTCAAAAGCATTCTCACATACTGTATTGTGGTTTGGTATGCTGGCCTGACAGCCGCGGACAGGAAGGTTCTACAGAGGGTGGTGAGCACGGCACAAAACATCGTGGGCTGTTCCCTGACACCACTGGATGACATTGCCAGGGCTCATTGCCTTGGTAGAGTGAGGAAAATTCTCAGGGATGACTCTCACCCTGGTCTGTACCTCTTTACTCTCCTACCATCGGATAGGAGATACAGAAACATAGCCAGCCGTACCAACAGGCTGAAGAATAGCTTTTATCCATGGGCTGTCAGGCTCTTGAATGGGACATAATAATTTTATGCATGATAGACCCAAGAGGCCGGCATGCTGTGCAATTAGCTCACAGGGTGTAATATGTTGGGGGTTTGTAGTCACTGTGAGTTGTGGGGGGGGGGGCACGGAGGGAGGCTCAGCCAATCTCACTGTATACATGTTATATTTTGATAATAAAGGTTCACTTCTTCTTCTTCTTCTTCTTCTTCTTCTTCTTCTTCTTCTTCTTCTTCTTCTTCTTCTTCTTCTTCTTCTTCTTCTTCTTCTTCTTCTTCTTCTTCTTCTTATTATTATTATTATTATTATTATTATTATTATTATTATTATTATTATTATTATTATTATTATTATTATAGAACTAATTGTAGATGGAGAGGACAAGTCAAAAAATGAAAACGACAGATAAAAAAGAGGCTTCAAATGCACAGTTGAATTCCTATTTTGACTTCTTCACACCCTCCCTCCACCATATCCCCAGCTAATAGAAAAGTGGCATAGCAAAAATTTTTAGACTTCTCAATGGTTTAGTGAGTTTAGTGGTATATAAATAACAATATGCTGGCTTCCATATGAGAAATGCTAGCTTGTACAGAAGACCTTGTGCAGTAAAACTGGGTTTTGGCTGCATTTGTGGCCTATTGGCCAAGCTCTGGGTTCTGTTTTCACTGGTAATGGAGAAGGTTGCATGTGGCAGAGATACACTTTCTCTATTCTACTGTGAAAAACCTGAATGGATCAAGGCCATGATGGACAGTTGAGGTCCATATCTCGGGGCCAATCTGGTAAGGATTATACCAAATGGACAATTATGTCTTGGAATGTCAGAGAAGTCAAATAACAGAATAACAGATTTGGAAGGGACCTTGGAGATCTTCTATTCCAATTCCCTGCTAAGGCAGGAAACCCTATACCATTTCGGACAAATGGTTGTCTCATCTTTTCTTAAAAATTTCCAGTGCTGGAGCACCCACAACCTCTGGAGGCAAGTCAATAATAAAGAAAATGAACTCATAAAAAAAATGAAAGATAACATGGAGAAGTATGGTGCATGAAGATGGTGATTGTGTTTCTTTTTAAAACCTTATGACTCTCATTCCTTTGCCTTATTTATCACTCCATTCCCGTACTCTACAGAACATTCTAAAAAGAAATAACGATGTATGTAAGTAAGTATGCTTGGATTATGACTGCCTAGATTAATGATGATGAACATCATTTGAAATACCTCTGAGGAGCATTAGAGGGAATTTAAAATAGTGGAAGGGAAGTGGAGGGGGGAGCAACCAGACCTAACCTCAAATAACGAGAGCAATATCCTTAATGAAAGCAACTGAGATTGCCTACACATAAGAAACCGTGCAATTATGCTAAATTAACTCTGCAGAATAGCTGTGCCCCATCCCTTACCTTTTTATGATGTCTTTAAAAATGTATTAAAATTATGGAGGTTCAATAACAATAACATCATAATGGTTTACTGGAGACAAAGCGCTACTGTCAGAAATAACACAGTCATAATTTCAATGGATGGTCACTCACAGAAAAGAGCATGGGAAAATCATTGCAGACCACGTAGTTACAGGTAGTCTTTGACTTGCAATCATTCATTTAGCAATTCAAAGTTACAATGGCACTGAAAATAGTGACTTACAACCGGTCTTTTCACTTAAGAGCCGTGGTGGCAGAGTGGTTAGAATGCAGTATTGCAGGCTAACTCTGCCCACATTCTGGAGTTTGATCCTGACAGGCTCGAGGTTGACTCAGCCTTCCATTCTTCCAAGGTCAGTAAAATGAGCACCCAGATTGTTGGGGGCAATATGCTGACATTATAAACCACTCAGTACTGTAAAGCACTATGAAGTGGTATATAAGTCTAAGTGCTATTGCTATGACTGTTGCAGCATCCCCATAGTTAGGTGATCAAAATTCAGGCACTTGGCAAATTGCATGTATTTACAACAGTTGCAGCATCCCAGGGTCACATGATCACCATTTGGGATCTTCCCAGATGGCTTCTAACAAGCAAAGTTAATGGGGAAAACCCAATTTCTTAACAACCATGTTAATCTCTTAACAGCTGCAGTGATTTGCTTAAAATTGTGGCCAAAAAGTTGTAAAATTGGGCATGGATCACTTAACCTCCATGCTTAGCAATGGAAGTTCTGGTGCCAGTTGTGGTTGTAGGTTGAGGACTACCTATATTGGTATATCAGCCTGAATGGTACAATACAGACCTAGTCTGTACCAAGAATATCTTCTTGTTCTTCTGGAAAAGTTCTGGAAGAAACTAGGATGTATACGTGTGCTTCTTCTTTTCAATCTTAGAGTGAATTAAGAGTTCTCTAATAGAATTTGAGCATTCCCACACCACACAACTATTGCTTTTTGGATCATACTCATTGAAAACTCTTTTCCCTTTCATGCCAGGACAAATATTAGCTGAATATGGAGCTAAAGTCAACAGTAAGATGTTAAGACGTCTTCTCAAGATGTCATGAGATGTCAAACTCTCTGAGAAATATAGTACAGTGGTACCTTGGTATTCAGGGTTAATTGGTTCCAGGAGGCGCAATGAGTACCAAAAACGACGAGTACCAAATATACTCAAAGAAAAACAAAGTCCAGTTGCCTTTTGAAAAAGCACCTTTGGAACAACCATGAAATGGATGAGTGAGAATCTCCATAGACGATGAGTACCAAACAAATTTTTCTCATAAGGAATAATGTAGTGAGTCACACGACAGCCAACACCAACAAGTTCTAGCTTGTGCATTGAGTATGAAACCAACAATGAGTACTGGGACAAAATTTTCCCCTCCAAATGCATTGAGTACCAAATTTGATGAGTTTCAAAGCAGTTGAGTACCAAGCTACCACTGTATTACCAATATTATGTATGCCAGGTTCCTAACACCACCTTCTAGAGAAGAGGGGTATCAAACTGTTGTCCCCACAATCAAAAGTCGCAGCACGGCACAGCAAATTTATGGAGGAAAGTTGATTTACTACTGGCTACTAAATGTGTAACTTAATGGACTCACTATGTTTTGAGTATTTTAAGTAGTTTTTATATTTGCCTTTATAACTGTCTTCTGGACAGCACATACTGAGGGATCCAGTAGGGCCTACCTTACGGATCCTTGCTTCTATTTTCTGAGAGGTTCTACAGAAATGAATGTTCATTCTAGTGAACAGTTCCCTGCTTTCCAGCAAAACTGAGGGATTTTTTCCTTCAGACATCAAAATTCCCCCACCTCACCCGAGTGCTCTGATGCCTGAAAAAATGCTGTAGAAATCCCAAAGCAAAACCTTTCTCCAGTCTTGAACACCCATCCGTCACTTCAGAGGAATCTGTTGTGACATCATAAACTGAGACACTCGGATTAGATTTATCATCTAATTATAGCAGAACTGGAAAAAAAGAATTTTTTTTTCTTCAAAAAAAGATCATAGGTATGGAATGCTGTCCATAAAAGGAAGGCATCAAACCATGGCAGCATTATGGATTAAAAAGGAATCCCGTGGGAGGGAAACTCCTAGGTACATTAATGGCATTTTTCTAAGGCACAGAGAGAGAGCCTGCAAGCCACCAGTTGCTTCCCAGAAATCTTGAATCTGGAGCAGCTGAGAATTGTAGTTTTCACAAGCCCCTGGAGAGCCACAAATTGAAAAGGAATGCTTTTCAGTTCAGTTTTCAAAATAAAATGGCGAAATGCTGTCTTTAGGGGGAAAATGTTGCAGCAGAGAAAGAGGTCCACTGGATCAAATTCTAGATGTTACTCTAGTCCAGTGTTTCTCACCCTTAGCAACTTTTAAGATGTGTGGACTTCAATTCCCAGAATTCCTCAATTAGCATAGCTTCCACAGCCAGGTCTGGTTGAGGAATTCTGGGAGTTAAAGTCCACACATCTTAAAGTTGCTAAGGATGAGAAACATTGCTCTAGTGTCTAGTCCATCTTCTTCCCTGCTGTTGTACTTCAGAAGTGCTGAGTATCATTTCCTCATAGCCCCACAGAAAGGTGATCTAGTTAACATTTTGCTGCTTGCAGTGGCCAGCCAGATGCCTTCAAGAAACCGATCACCAGAACAAGATGGCAAGCAACTCAGCTCTACTGTTTATTCTTCAGAGATTACAGTTCAGAGATAGTTTAAAGTTTCTCTTGATGCAACCTAAAATTGCATTTGCCTTTTTTGCAGTTGTATCACACTACTGGTTTGCATTTGGTTTGCAATCAACTATGATGAGAACAGAGCAGAACAGAACAGAACAGAATACTTTATTGGCCAAGTGTAATTGGACATACAAGGAATTTGACTCTGGTGCATAAGCTCTCAGTGTCCATATATTTTTCACAAATACTCTGAATTAAGTGTCGTTCATCCTATAATATGCACACTTAACCTTTGTTCCTTAAGAGATCTGTATTAAATATCATTCTTCAAGTTTCAGCCCATTTCTCTAACTTTTTAATATTGTTTCACATTTTATTTCTGCCTTCTACAGCAGGGGTCCCCAATCCCTGGTCCGTGGACCGGCACTGGTCCATGGCATGCCAGAAACAGGGCTGTGCAAACAAGCAAAACCCCACCTGCGGAATGCAGGCAGCACGCAAAACCACACCCCCTCCGTTCCACGGAAAAACCTCTTTCCAAGGAACCAGTCCCTGGTGCCCAAAAGATTGGGAGCCGCTGTTCTACAGCATTGGCTGTCCCATTTAATTTTGTGCCATCTGCGAGAGACAATGAGCATTTAATAATCTCTACGTTATTAATAAAAATATTGAAGATTAGAGAACCCAGACCTGATCCTTATGTCACCTTTCTAAATACCTCTTTCCAGTTTGATGAGGAATCATTGATTTTTAACAATTAACAATTTGTGTATGTTTTTAAACTTGCTATGATTTTGAAAGTACTGTGTATTTACATAGAACAAGTTTGGTGTAGTGGTTAAGGCACTGGGGCTAGAGGAGTTCTAGTTCTGCCTTAGGCACAAAGCCTAACCTTGGGTCAGTCATTCCCTCTTAGCTCTAGGAATCACTTCTGAAAAATCTTGCCAAGAAAACTGAAGGGACCAGTCCAGGCAGTCACCGGGAGTCAACAGTGGCTTTAAGGCATCCAAAAAAAAAGTACTGCAGCTACAGAATTGTCATGCCATCTAGCCCATATTTAACTAGTATATTGATTAGAGTATCATGGAGGGCTTTTTTTTTTATCAAATGCATTGCTAAAATCAAGTTTTATTATGCTTACCATGTTCCCATAATCTGTTTAGAACTTATCAGTTCTATAAATGAGAAAAAATTAATCTGGCAAAATATGGTCTTGATGAATACATCCTAGTAATTACTGCACTATTTTCATGGAGCTTATAGATCATGAAATTTCACTAATTGGCTTCCAGGTTCTAGGGCAAAACTGAAAACCATTGCAACATCCCCCATGGTCACACGATCAAATTCAGATGCTTGGCAGCTGGTTCATATTGATGACAATTGCCGTGTCCCAAGGTCATGTGATCACCTTTTATGATCTTCTGATAAGCAAAATCAATGGGGAGGCCAGATTCACTTAATAACCGTGTTACTAACTTAACACCTGCAGTGATTCACTTAACACTTGTGGCAAGAAAGGTTGTAAAATGGGGCAAAATTCACTTAATAAATGTTTCACTTAGCAACGGAAATTTTGAGCTCAGTTGTGGTCATAGGTCAGGGGCCATCTGTAATTCCCCCGCAAAAGACATGGCAAGACAACTCCTTCAGTGAGCTATTCCATCATTTTGCCTTTGAGAAGTTGTTGGAGAATTCCTTCTTTTCCAAAGTAATTGATAGAAAGTAATTCTAACTTGGTGGAGAATTCTGAAATGCTATTTTTACTTCTCTCTGAATAACTTTATATAGGACCCAACATTTTTTAACTGGCTGAAAAATACATACTGGACCTTAATTTTAAATATTTAAAAAATATCTGCAAAGTGAGCTGTAGGCTAATGGATGCTATCTGAATTAATACTCATCATATAAAGGAAAGTCTTGCCTTTTAATGATCTTTTTTTAAAACAATTGTCAGCCTCATTTGGAATAAACTTTTCATTGTGAGAGATGAAATAAAATCCTCCTTTTCTCCCAAATGGAATTAAGGATCTCTATTTTATTTTTTTTGCATAACAAAAACAGAGAGTAATTAAAAAAAAAAGACATACATCAGAGGAGAAAAAACGAATCAGAAAAAAGAGAATGTAGAAATGTTCAAATGTATGTTTGTAAAAACATAGATCTTGAGAAATACATTTTAATCATCCATATTCAATGTTTCTGTCCAAAATTACATTTAAATCAAAATAATATATTATAAAAATATTTTTAATATGGCCAAAATTTATCCTTAGATGGTAGGGTTTCCAAAAACACTGGCTGGTTTCAATTTTTAATTCAAAGAACTTTCCACACTTTTAAATGCCAAAGTATAATAAAATATGTATTTTATTTTTCCAGTGTTATGTAATAAAAAACCTGGCAGCTAATAACAGGGACTGAATCGATTTCTTATGTTGCATCAATTTATATGCATTAAAGATAGAAGACAGTAAACCAACAGCCTCAATTCATTATGAAAGATTAATTATTTTTTCTCTGTTTCTTCAGAAACTTCAAACTGACAGGCTGGGAAATGATGCATGCTAGTATGTGTTTGGTTTTTTTTTAAGAATTGCACCAACAAAGTTTAGAAATATAGTATAGTATAAATACTATATTTATATATAGTATTATTTAGTTCTGTCTAATGTCACCCATGGACATCTTCATGACTTGTTGAATTACATTTAAAAAGATTTCTATGCTAAGAAGAGTTCTTGTGAGATCTCAGATCCCCTTCAAAGTTTTAGAGACAGAATCTGTCACTGAGGAGAAACTTCCTGACAGTTAGAACAATTAACCAGTGGAACAACCTGCCTCCAGAAGCGGTGAATGCTCCAACACTGGAAGTTTTTAAGAAGAGACTGGACAGCCATTTGTCCGAAATGGTATAGGGTTTCCTGCCTGAGCAGGGGGTTGGACTCGATGACCTCCAAGGTCCCTTCCAACTTTATTATTATTATTATTATTATGCCTTATGTAAGAAATGTTTCTGATACACCGAATTCCTTGCTATTCATTGAAGAAGACAATGTACCATTGTAGCTCAAACCAAAACATTTTCTAAAATGATTTCTATTGCAAATATGTTCAGTCATATACATTTGTAATTCTGCCTTTCCTTTCTTTGTAGTGAACAAATTCACTTTGTGTTTATAAAGATAATAATAATAATAATAATAATAATAATAATAATAATAATAATAATAATAATAATAATAATAATAATAATAATAATAATAATAATAATAATAATAATAATAATAATAATAATAATAATAATGATGTGACGGTGCCTGGAGACAGCAGAATAGATGAGAAAAAACTGGAGAAGATAACAAAATATAAAGACCTACAAATAGAAATAGAAAGACTGTGTCAAAGGCAAGCAAGGGTAGTACCAATAGTAATAGGCGCCTTGGGTGCAATCCCAAAACAACTGGAGCACCACTTGAACACCATTGGCATTGACGAATTCGCCATTAGTCAATTGCAAAAGGCGGCCTTACTAGGAACTGCTTCCATCCTGCGACGATATCTGTAATACCATCAAAAATCCACATCTGCCTATCCCAGGTCCTTGGTAAGGACTCGATAGGTAGACAGAAATGCCAAATCCAGTCTGAACATCTGGCTGACTGTGCGATGATCAATAATAATAATAATAATAATAATAATAATAATAATAATAATAATAATAATAATAATAATAATAATAATAATAATAATAATAATAATAATAATAATAATAATAATAATAATAATGGGAGAAGAAAAATCATGAGCCAAGGTTTTTCAAATACTTTCCAAATTTCTGATGTCTGCAACAGAGCAGAACAAGGAATGGCAACACTCTGGAAGTTCTTTACGTGCCTGCAAGTCATAGCATGTTGGAGCATGGCTACCAATATTATTGTACATGCTCAAATGCTTCTGATGCACATCTTGTTCCTTGCTTGCTGACAAAAAAAAAAAAAAATAGCCATTCTGGTTGGCTGGGTTTTGCTTACTAGTCAAAAAAACAGTCATCCGGGATGGCTTGTTTTCTGCCAGGAATTGCCACTTATTGTCCAAAAGCAGAATGGTTGCAGCCTGCTCGTGGCTGTTTTTTTTTCCATCAAAAAATAATTAAAACACCATTATTATTATTTTTTACCCTCTGGATTTTTTAATTTTTTTTTTTACTTCCTTGACTACACATAGTCCTTATTTAGCAACTGCCTCATGCAGCAATTATTTGCAGTTACAACAGTGACGAAAAAGTAACTTTCTCACCAATCCTTGCATTTAGGACCTTTGCAGGTCTGTAAAACAAAAGAAAGCCAAACAATAAGCATAGCTCTGATTTCAATGCACCTCATCTGATGGAGAAGCTGTGTTGCAGGGACTCATGGCATGTATCAGTGTTGCTTTTCTACCTTCATATATGCATCTTTATTTTAAAAAATGTAGACGGGCAAAGTAGTCCTTAAGAGACAGTTTCCTCTCTAAATTATGACACCACATTGTGTTCACATGTTTAACCAGGTCTTCCAAAGAGCTAGCAAATGCATTCATACAGAGCTAAATCTATTAATGCATCAATTTTGGCCTTTAACTCTTGAATCAGAATCAGAGCTGGAAGGGACCTTGGAGGTCTTCTAGTCCAGCCCCCTGCTCAAGCAGGAGACCCTATACCATTTCAGACATGTGGCTGTCCAGTCTCTTCTTAAAAACCTCTAGTGATGAAGCACCCACAAGGTCTGAAGGCAAGCTGTTCCACTGGTTAATTGTCCTCACTGTTAGGAAGTTTCTCCTTAATTCCAGGTTGCTTCTCTCCTTGATTAGTTTCCATCCATTGTTTCTTGTCTTGCCTTCTGGTGCTTTGGGAAATAAATTAACCCCCTCCTCTTTGGGGCAGTCTCTCAAATACTGGAATACTGCCCTCCTAGTCCTTCTTTTCTCTAGACTGGCCATTCCCAAATCCTGCAGCCGTTCTTCATATGTTTTAGTCTCCAGGCCTTTAATCATCTTAGTTGCTCTTCTTTGCACTTTTTCCAAAGTCTCAACATCTTTTTTGTAAAGTGGTGACCAAAACTGGATGTAGTGTTCCAGGTCTGGCCTTACTAAGACTTTATAAGGCTTTATAAAGTGGTACTTATATTTCATGTGATTTTGATTCTATGCCTCTGTTCATACAACCCAGGATTGTATTAGCTTTTTTGGCTGCTGTCACACACTGCTGGCTCACGTTTAAGTGATCGTCCACTAGGACTCTCACAGTTACTGTTTTTGAGCCAGGTTTGGGTAGTAGTGTGTAGTGGTTGTGGGTAGTGCTAGCCTCAGTCAGACCATTTGGTGAGTTGATGATACGGTGTATTGCCTGAATCCAGAAACTGAGCATCTGGCTAAAGAGTTTTGAATGAAATTAGCCCTGGGGATCTGAATGGATCTCTAGCATGTGATCTAACTGAGCCGCAGAGAGAGGCAATCGGGCACATCTCTTCACCACACTTTACATTCTAAGTACAGGTAGTCCTCGACATACCGTAATTGACCCCAACATTTCTGTTGCTAAGCCAAACATTTATTAAGTGAATTTGCCCCATTTTACGACCTTTCTTGCCACAGTTGTTAAGTGAACCACTGCAGTTGTTAAGTTAATAACACAGTTGTTAAGTGAATATGGTTTCCCCGTTGACTTTGCTTATAAGAAGGTCGCAAAAGGTGATCACATGACCCCGGGGACACTGCGACCGTCATATATATGAATCAGTTGCCAAGTGTCTGAATTTTGTGACCCTGGGGATGCTGCAACGGTCGTAAGTGTGAAAAACAGTCATAAGTCACTTTCTTCTGTGTCGTAACTTTGAATGGTTACTAAATGAACTGTGGTAAGTTGAGGACTACCTGTACTGTATTTGTGTGTGTGTGTGTGTGTGTGTGTTTCTCTGTTTGGCATCTTAGTTCTGAACTAATTCTGACTTTCCATGGCTCTGAATGGTAGCCCTGATTTACATTTAGTGCTTGTAGGTGTTCCTCTTTTTTCCTTGACTCCCTGACCTGGGAAAAATGTAAAGAATTCTTGCAAGGAAAACCTAGCCTAAACTTTGAAAGAAAACAAAACAAAACCTTTGTACAGCTTGGCTCAGCCTCCGGTTTTATCTTTGCAGGTTGATTTATTATTTTGGTGAGAAGAAAGTAAAAGTACTCTTAGAGACATATCTAATTTCGAAAAGGAGGAAAGAATTCTAGGGCTGATTCCACCCACAAGAGTGGGAAATTTCGGCCTCATCCATTCTGACGAGGACAACGATGATGATCAATTTGCATTTCACAAATATACAACCCAGGTAAAACCTGGTAGTTATCCTTCTATATTTGTCTCTAAGACCGGGTGTGAGGCGGTTCTCAGATCAAATTGACTAGAGAATATTTGCTCTCCAAAACTGACATAGTGCATATATTAATAAAATAATATTTAAAATGTATTCACGTAGAGAAAATTACTTGTTAACCTTCATGCAGATCAAATGGCATAGAAAATCATGCGCACTGGAGAATATGCAGATTAACTTCCATGCACCCTTCAAAACATTATCTTGTTATGTTACATTGTTATTCGTAAACCACCAAGAGCCACTTAGGTGACATATAGGCAATGTAGAAAATTTTTAAGTAAATAAATCAATAAATAAAATAAGCTGCTGAAAAATTCAAATGGAAAATGAGAAACTGAAAAGACATTAATCATCATTCCTAGTCTACTGCCATATAATGACTATACTATGTAACTATAGTAGTGGCCAAAATTGTGGAAACCTTTTGGGAAAAGTGTACAGTAGAAATGCCACCTTTGGTTAAGTTTCCACCAATTTTTCTTCTAATTTCTTTATAACTGTAGCCTTGTTCATTTAATAATACTATTTTACATCGCTTTCTGGGCGACCAGTCAACTCTTTGCACCATTACTTTAATTTTATTACGTTTTACAAGCTCACTAAATGAAAGAACACAAAAAAAACCAACCAACTTGATAGCGATCACATAACACACTGGCAAATGTCCTCCTCTCAGCTTCAATACATGACATCAATAACTGAATCCTACTGTGATCTGATTGGCTCATTGCCAAAACAAGATGACACCTGATTGGCTCTCTAAACACTCATGCTCATTGGCTACAATCAGATGAAGGAAAGCTACCTGATATCAACCTAAGCAAGTTGTGCTTCCTTTTTCTGGTTATTTGGCTATAACTTTTCATAGAATACAGTACAGATAATTGAACAAACTATGTTGCATTACATTCTTGATTAAATTATCTTTCCATTGATATATAATTTTATGGTACTACTCCCCAAAAAAAGTAGTGTTATTAGCCATCAAACTCAAAAATACACTTTTTCCAAAAGGTTTCCACAATTGTGGCCACTACTGTATGTTATCCGCATTAAGGAGTTTCTGAAATCACTACTATTAGCAGTGGAACTGTGTAGCAACAACAATAATACATTAATTATGTTGCACTTAGAAACTAATTGTGCAAACAGAAATATATATCTATAGAACACACAAAAAATGCAATTCTAATGGCCAAATGGAATATCAAATAGGTAACCACTTTATACTAAAAGAAACTAGAACTTATAAAATCTACTAACAATAGATTAACTGTTAGTAATGGTGCTAATTAAATCAAGTTATTAAGTAATATGTTTTACCATTAATAATAACTACCATGAGGTTTGGATTTGTGGAAAGTGCTTTTGAGCTGCATTATATTTGATCATAGTTCTGGTCACTGTACATGCTGTTAATTTTCTATTTTCTTATTTCTATATGGCACATCAGAGGGTTGAGCTGTGATTGCATGACTGTGGCCACCATCTTAACTGTTTTGATCCCCCCGCCCCCACCCCCCCCAACACAGACCTGGTTGAAACAATATCATACCAGTGTATCAGGGACCTGATAGTCCTTCAAGATAGACCAAACTAGGAAACCAAAGTCATGAATGCTAATACTTTTATTATAGGGTTACAATAACAGAATCTTGTAAGTCTGAATATGCCTCCCTCCCTTTATCTTTTTGAGAACTAGAGGGGTCTGGTCTGAGATGCTTTCTCAGGTTACAGTTCTGTCCCGGACTCAGATCCCTTTTATCTGACCAAAGTCTTGGTAGTGGCTCTTCCTCCTGTTCCTCAAGGTGATTCCTTCTACAGGACCTTAGCAGGTGTTAAGAGCTCTTCAGGAACTTCAAGGTGGTTTGCAAACGACTCCTTTAATATGATTCTTCTTGTTTTTAATTCACAGGCTCCCAAAATGGCAAAGCAGAGGAAAGAAGAGGGCAGCGCCAATGTTTTGTCCATGTTTGAACAAAGCCAGATTCAGGAATTTAAGGAGGTAGATTCCATTCATTGCTTCATGATTTTAAATTAATGATTGGTAAGATAAATTCATATGGAGTCTTTCTTTCTTAAATGGTCCTGTGGGGTGGAAATTTTATTATGGAGGACAAAAGAGTTTGGAGGCAGAGCTGGCATCTAATGTGGGTCATTTCCATTTTTGAGTTGTGAATGGTGGGGAGAAGGGCTTACAAGTAGTCCTCGTTTAATGTCTACTTGTTCAGTAGTTCAAAGTTACAATAGCGCTGGACAAGTGGTACTTCTGACAGGTCCTTGCAGTTCCAACCATTGCAACATCCCCATAGTCACACAATCGTGAATTGCGACATTCCCTGCCAACTTCCCACACACAAGGTCAATGCCCTCAGGAAGTCAGAAGCTGTGATCACGTGAGATCCTTACTTAATATGTGTTGTCCTCACTTAATGATGGCAATTAAGTCTGCCAGAGTTGCAGCTGCTAAGTGACACAATCATGGGACATTGTGTCCCAATTTCCATTGTAACCCTACCTTTAATGTCATTTGTCCTGGAAAGCAGGATGTCTGGGGATGGCAGCAGCATCCTGGAAGGAGGGCAGGACACAAAGAAGTCAAGGCTGTGTCCACAACCACACAGTGGAAGCCTTGTCCTATGTACTTGTTACATCTTTGCTTGTACAAAAAAGACAAAACTTGGATCACACGGTTGCTATCAAGGGCTCTTGGAAACCAACCTAGCTCTGGAATAATAAACTTAACATCCAGTAGACTGGAAAAAAGACAATTTGATGCTGCAAGTACATCTTATTTATGAAGCAGAGCAGATGGTTTACAGATAACTTGCAATTTTAAAAGAGCAGCAGTTAAAGCTTTATTTGCTAAATCAAAGGGGTTTGATTGAAATTTGAAGTCTGCCATTCATATGTGATGGACTGCAATTCCCAACATATGCAGCCAATTCCCAACATATGCAGTGGATAATGGCCATGCTAGCTGGGGATAATATGAACTACAGTTTCAACACACCTGGGAAGCATCAAGTGGGATTGGTTAAGATTGTGCTGAGAGATAATTGAAAAGGATTAAAAATCATTCCTGTTTGCGATGGTGGAAACTCTTAATATCATCCATCATCATCATCATCATCCTATTTAATCTAGCTAGACAATTTAATAGTTATTTAACTGCTCAGGGTATTTATTTTAAAAAGTAAAAATTAAACAAGGGAGTCTTTATTTATTTATCATACACTCTAGAACAGGGGTGTCAAACTGGCAGCCCGCAGGCCGGTTGCATCATACGGAGGCCACACCCACCCCAGCTCCGGCAATGCAAAAAAAAAGTCACGATACATCGCGACACGTCACCTGACGTGGCGAATTTGACACCCATGCTCTAGAAGGAGGATTATAAATAGAAGGCCAAATTGCAAGAAATTAAACTATTCTGCAGGAATCTTTCTGTAAAATATTTGAGGGCCCTGTGGCAAGCATTGTCACATTTCTACACCTGATCTCAAGTAAGCTTTGAAAGCCATTCTAGCCAGGTTATCTCAGGCTGGGGTCCCACCAGATTGCCTATACTTGCAAGGCTACATAGAAAAGGTGGAGTAGCAACTATCAGAGTAAGGACTGGGATGCTCTACAGGTAGTTCTCGAATTATGATCACAACACAGCCTGGGATTCTGGTCATGCCATTGCCATCATAATTCAAGATACCACATGACCGAACTCAATTCTACAACCATGGTCATAAAGCAAGTCACTGCAGTTGTTAAGTGAATCTCATGGTCATTAAGTGAATCCAGCATTTCCAGCGGGTGTTTTTTGCCATAGTATAAATCATTGTAAATCACAGTCACATGACTGGACACCACTGTAACCAGTTGTAAATGCGAGTCAGTCGCCAAGGGTCTGAAATGTCTTCACATGACTGTGGGCTTAGGTTGGCAGCTGTAACTTGGAGGACAAGTCATAAGTAGCTTTTTAAAAGTCTGTTATACCATTGAATGGTCATTAAAGTACAGAGGCTCCTGTCTTCTGATCCAAAGAGTCGAAGAGCATTCTGGATCTGCTTGTGCTTTGCAAGATTCCAAATGTTGATTCACGTTTTGCTCTTCAATAGGCATTCACTATCATGGATCAGAACCGAGATGGCTTCATTGACAAGGCTGACCTGAGAGACACTTTTGCCGCACTGGGTAAAGACAAAGAATCACAGAAAAATGTGTCATTTGCTGATAGCCTTTTATTTTTAAAAGAAGTTTCTTCGGAGGAGGGGTTATCCTGAGTGTGTATCAGCACACTGCAAGTACTTCTTAGTTGGCATATGGGCAGCAGTATGTTGGCCAGTGAAGACAGCCTGTAAGTTAGAGATCCTGAATTGCCTGGAACAGCATATACATGGATGGGGAAAACTGGAGTTTAACTGAGCTTGTGCGATACTGGCCAATCATGCTAAAATTGATTGACACTGTCCTTATCATTAGCAGGGGGTCTTGCATGTAGCACAGGATGGCTACAGCTGATAGCCAAGAGTTGCCAGCTTATTCACCAAGAGGAATTAGTTTATGTAGTTAGTCTAATAACTTCAGTGAAATTAGATAGTCAAATTGAAATATCAAAATATAGAACACATATAGAAGCAATAGAGGAGAATATTTGTAACTCAGGGTTGGAATGAGAGGTCCTCGGTGCTCTATGACCTTGGTTGTTTTCTTGCAGACATTTCCTTACCAAACTAGGTAACATCATCAGTGTACTGATGGTGTTACCTAGTTTGGTAATGGAACATCTGTAAGAAAACAACCAAGTTCAGAGAGCACCAAGGGCCTCTCATATATAGAAGCCTTATTTGGCCTGGTAATATTAGTAATATTTGAGCAATTATCTTCTGTTCTCCCAGGCCATAGTGACTTTATTCATTACTGCATTTGATATTTCCTTGGCTTTCATAGTACATAATCAGAATATTACATCACAGGGCGTATGAATGTTAAAATGGAAGAGTTGGAAGCAATGATCAAGGAAGCTCCAGGTGCCATCAACTTTACTGTCTTCCTTACTATGTTTGGTGAGAAACTGAAAGGTAAGGAGTAATCAGATGAGAATGGCATATGTGGAATATGGGTCTATTCTCTCCACCCACAATAGTTGTCTTTTTGTCTACATGTTCATTTGTCCTAGAATATAGTATCTTTCCCACAGCAAAATCATGGGCTAACTTAGGCTTTAGCCAAACTTTGAGTGAGTCCACTTTCAAAATGAAAACCACATCTAAAAGAGTATATTCATCAAATCTTGCAGGGACACCGTATTAATGAATGTTTCTCTTGGTCACTGTCAACTTCCCTAACCTACCTGAATTTCTTTTTTTTTAGATTATTTTAATGAAGAAAAGCACAGTTAAGTGGGAGGCTGAGATGCTATAGAGTACAGCACCCTACTTAATCTTTATTTCCCAGAGTGCTTCTGGTTATCATATAAGTTCCTATGTATTCGTGGGAAACAGGATTGCGGATGGTTGCACCCCAACGCCTTGTTGAAAAGGCAGCTTCCTGATCAGAAACAAAAAAAAAAAGAGAACAGTCTGTTGGGGAGTGGAGAATACTCTGAGGGTCCAGAGATGATATTGGAGAGTAGCCTTACCGTTTGCCTTCCTACCGCAGAAACCACTTTATGAAGAGAGCAGATTACGACCTGTGTCTACACAGTGCAGACTTTGCCTCACATGCTAAAGCAAAATTAAAGGAGAAGAGAAATTTAATAATGATAATGATAATGATAATGATGATGATGTTGGAAGGGACCTTGGAGGTCATCTAGTCCAACCCCCTGCTCAGGCAGGAAACCCTATACCATTTCAGACAAATGGCCGTCCAGTCTCTTCTTAAAAACTTCCAGTGTTGGAGCACTCACCGCTTCTGGAGGCAGGTTGTTCCACTGATTAACTGTTCTAACTGTCAGGAAATTTCTCCTCAGTTCTAGGTTGCTTCTCTCTTTGGTTAGTTTCCACCCGTTGCTTCTTGTCCTGCCTTCAGGTGCTTTGGAGAATAGCTTGACTCCCTCTTCTTCATGGCAGCTCCTGAGATATTGGTACACTGCTATCTTGTATGGAAAAAGACCATCACATTCAGCCATAATGTGGTTTATTTGTTTGGATGTAGCATGCCTCTTTTTTTCTTAGCCGGAATTTTCTACTATTGTTCTTTGCTGGATGACCCTGAATGGAGGGAAGGGGGGGGGGAGAGAAAGTGCAGATCATGTCCACAAAGAGCAAACTCAAGATGAGAATATTATGGGATGGGACCACATCATTTGAAGAAAGGCCTTTCTCTATATATTTCAATGTAAATGTTAAGACTTTGTAGATTTCCTCCAGGTGCTTTCCAGTAAGAAGAGTCAGTAAATCACTACTCCCTGTTCAGTTAATTGTTCAACTAATAGAACCTGATCTTTTCATATTTGCCGGAACTTTGAGGCAGGTATATATACACAGACACATATGAACACATACATATATGAGTGTGACACATGCCTACATTATTTGAGAGGGGATGGAATCAGCAAGATTGGTTTCAGTCAGTGTTAACAAGCCCAAGTTGACAAAGGAGGGGAACTGGGTATTGTACAGATTTTTGACAGTATGTTTATATATATATATTTTCCTATATATTCTTCCTTGGCAGAATAGTGGAGGTGGAAATGCCTTAAATGTATGGTTGTTGTCCTTTTGGGTAAATAGGGTGGGTAGCCCACATATTTAATGAAGAAAAATTTATCAACTAAATTTAAATTTACTGGCTGATTATTCAAATTTTGGCTTCAATCCTCTGTCTATGGTGATTGAGCTCAATAAAGGTTATTTCAGAGTAGCTTGTTAAGGGTAGATATTGTTAATTTTTCTCTGCAAAGGCCATCATGTGAGAAAGCGTTCAAAGCCCTTCTGTTTAGCTCAGACACATCCGTATCCCTAAAGAACTACTTTGTTTCAAAATGAAATATTTACTAAGACAAATGTTCCAGCAATCAGTCCTAATTCAGATTGGTTTGTAGAATGCTAATTAATAGCCTGTTAGTTTAGCATTCCAAATATGGTTATTGTTGATTCTGCAGACTGTTGACAACAACAAGAACTCCTGAGTAGATAGGGGGGTGGGATGAGGGATGGACTAAATATGATAAATCAGCATTGACATTATTAATTTAAAGGTAATCCAATAAGATTTAGGTCAGTGTGTGTCTCGTGAGAGCAGAGGAATAGGCAGACATCTCCTGACCTCCTTTTCTCATTATAAGGGCTGGATCAGATCATGGGTTTGGCAGACAGAAGAGTGATGTTTGGTGGACTGGCAGGGGGCCTCTCCTTCCTGCTTCAATCTTGAGAGAACCTACCACTTTAGTGGTAGCACTATTTACTTATGATGAATGGTTAAGGGAACAGGGTATGCCTAGCCTATCAAAGAGAAGGACCGGAGCGACATGATAACTGTCTTCCAGTATTGAGGAGTAGTCATAGAGATGGGGGAGTCAACTTATTCTCCAAAGCACCTGAGTGTAGGACAAGTAGCAATGGGTAGAAGCTTGTCAAAGAGACCCAAAGCTGCCTTTTCAAGAGGCAACTGGACTTTCTTGTTTTTCTTTGAAGACATTTCACTTCTCATCCAAGAAGCTTCTTCAGCTCTGACTGGATGGTGGGCAATGGAAGGATTCATATTCCTTGCAGACAGCTGGTCATTTGCATTCTTTTAGAGAGTCGTTGAGGCCACTTGGAGGTTTATCTGTGTCCTCAGGGTCACCTGAGTAGTGCAAATGTATGTGGATCCTTCTTGAAACTGCTGAAAGGACTGTGTTGTAGACTGGAGATAGATGATGTTATATCCCTTCCCCTCTGTTGAGAGAGGGCTGTTCAATTTTGACATAGATGGCCTCCTTGACCCCTCTTTCAAACCAGTGGTCCTCTCTGTCCAAAATGTGGACTTTGCTATCTTCAAAAGAGTGGCCTTGGTCTTTTAAAAGCAGATGGACTGCTCAACAGAGGGGGAGGGATACGACATCATCGATCTCCAGTCTACAACACAGTCCTTTCAGCAATTCTAAGAAGGCTCCACACCCATTTGCACTACTCAGGTGACCCTGAGGACACAGATAAACTTCCAAGTGGCCTCAACGACTCTCTAAAAAATGCAAATGACCAGCTGTCTGCAAGGAATATAAATCCTTACGTTCTCCACCATCCTGTCAGAGCTGAAGAAGCTTCTTGGATGAGAAGCGAAACATCTTCAAAGAAAAACAAGAAAGTCCAGTTGCCTCTTGAAAAAGCAGCTTTGGGACAACCATGACCTGGATGACTGAGAATCTTCATAGACACTGGTCAAAGAGAGATCCAGCCTAGAACTAAGGAAACACTTCCTGACAATGGGAATAATTAATCAGTGGAATGGCTTGCCTCCTGGAATTGTGGTACTCCATCACTGGAGGTTTTCAAGAAAAGATTGGGCAGCCATTTGTCCAGGGTGGTATAAGGTGTCCTCCTGGGCAGGGGGTTGGAATAGAAGACCTCCAAAGTTCCTTCCAGTCCTATGATTCTATGACTTTCTGCTACTGTGGCCTGGTTTGGCTGCCTTCCTTACCTAGATGACTTCTTCCAACATGTTTTAGACGTATAGCTTGGCCTCTTTGGCTGAGTGAAGAAACATCTGGACCATTTGTCCAAGCCACCGACATGATGACTGCAACATTTCTATGAATTGGCAGTGACTAGATGGCAGGAGTGGTGAAGCAGCTTTAGCCAGATGGGGAAAGATGGGCATATGGAAACCTGCATCCTCTAAACTGGGAGATTCTTTCACTGTGAAGGACCTGTGGCCTTCAGAAGGAATCTGTTGGCTGCTACAGGGCAGTAGTGCGTGGAGCTGAAACCAGAAATGAGTGGAGACAGTATTAAAAGTATATGGGACAGCAATTCTTTCTCTTTTTGGCATCTCTTCTTCTTTCTCTCCCAAGCAAGATGCAAAAGATCCTCAGACACTATTACCAAAATCTGAGCTTGCAGAGCGTGATTAGGCCGAGGAACTTCAGGTTGTTCTTCTCTGCCTAGAATCTGTCCTACAGCTTTCTGTTGCGGTGGATGGTCTAAGATCCCAGCTTGTTCTGCACTCACGAGCAAAACAGTTTTGGCCAATCCAGCTGAGATCAACTCCCAGTTGTCTCTTTCACTAACGAGCCTATATCCATGAAAGATTTTAAAAAGTCTCCAGCACTGGAGAGTTTTCCCACCCTCTCTGATGGAAAAAAAAAAGAGACAAGAGAAGAATAAGAATAAGCATTGTGTACTTTGTCATCTTCCTGGACTCTTTGCTTTGAAGTGGAACTTTGTGGCAAGCATTCTCTATTGATTAGCTGGTGCATAAAGTGGTTTCTTTGATGAAGTGAAGCATCTCTGTGTGGTATACAAATTGCATTTCTTCCAGCCCTTTGTAGAGAGGAGACCCATGTGGTTGGCATTAACACAAAATGCTTTTTCGTTTTTCTTTAACTACTCATCTGGCGTCAGAATATGTATCTCCCTGTTCAAAATTCCCAGAAATCCACCCCACCCCTCCGCTCCTGCTTTAGACCAACCTTTGATGGGTCTAATTGATTTCTAGCACAGCTAATTTTTTTGAATAGGGAAATTGTCCAAGTTATACCATGGTGTTGGGTTCTGAAGGAAAAGGACTGCAAACCTGCCATTGTGGCTTCCTTCACAGCTACGTTCTTTGTTGCATAATTGCTTTTAAAAATCTGTAGCTTCAGGCCAGTTTGAGAACTTTGGAAAAAGAATGGGTTTATTTTGTTCAACAAATCCTTTGTAAGGGTTTGACTAGCAAGTATTTTCTTTTGATCAGGGGCAGGCAACAGTTCAAACTGTTGTATTTATCCTGTTGGCATAAATAGATGGAATGAACTTACTTTCCCTTATTTTCAAGTAGGCAATAACATTTTTTTACCCAACTTTAATGATTTCTCTCCCTAAAGTTCTGATCATCCTGGTTGCATTGTTCTTTCTTATGCTGGTTTTATTCTGCCAATATGTAATGTATTAATGTTATATTATATCTTCAGAGTTCTTATTAGGATCCAATTTATACATATACAGATTTATACGTATAACTCAATATAAATATAAATAAATATATTTTATGTAAATATATAAAATATAGATGATTTTGTCATCTTTAATAGATGACAATAGAACAATAGAACACAGTCAATAGCAATAGAACACAGTCAAACTAGAGTCTTGGACTTTAAGAGAGCTAATTTCAATAAACTTAGAGAGGGTTTGGGAAGGATTCCATGGATGAGAATCCTCAAGGGGAAAACAACTCAAGAAGCTTGGGAAATTTTGAAAAGTGAGATAATAAAAGCCCAGTCTAGCACAATACCAACAAAGAGGAAAAATTACAGCTCTCAAAAGAAACCAGCATGGCTGCATAAAGAACTCTCTGATAAATTGAAAGATAAAAGGGACAAATATAGAAAGTGGAAAGAGGGGCACATAACTAAGACAGAATATCAGCAAATAGCCCGAGCCTGCAAAGATGAAGTGAGGAAAGCTAAGGCTCATAATGAACTAAGGCTTGCGACCAAAGTCAAAAATAACAAAAAAAGCTTCTTTCAACATGTAAAAAACAAGAAAAAAGTGAAGGAATGATTGGTCCACTAGTGGGTGAAAGTGGCAAAAAGGTGACAAGCAACAGGGAGAAAGCAGAACTATTTAACTCATTTTTTGCATCTGTCTTTACAAAAGGAAAAAACAGACCAACCTACCAAAAATAGTGCCATAAAAAACAGAATAGAAATGCAAGTTAAGATAGGCAAGAAAACGGTAAGTGAGCACCTGTCCAGCCTAGACGAGTTCAAATCACCAGGACCAGATGGATTACACCCCAGGGTTCTCAAGGAACTGGCAGATGTGATCTCAGAACCATTGAACTATATTTTTCAAAGATCCTGGAGCACTGGGGAATTACCGGAGGACTGGAAAAGAGCTGATGTAGTTTCCATCTTCAAAAAAGGGGAAAAAATGGACCCAGGAAATTACAGACCTATCAGCCTGACCTCAATACCTGGGAAGATTCTGGAAAAGATAATCAACAACGAATCAGCGAACACCTAGAGGCAAACAAAATCACTACTAAAAGCCAACATGGGTTTGTCAAAAACAGATCATGCCAGACAAACCTTATTGCATTCTTTGACCAAGTGACAAAATTAGTGGATCAGAGGAATGCTGTGGATATAATTTACTTGGACTTCAGTAAGGCATTTGATAAAGTAGATCACAACCTACTACTTGATAAGATAGAAAAATGTGGGTTAGACAGCATCACCACCAGATGGATTCGTAGCTGGCTGACCGGCCGTACTCAGCGTGTGGTCCTCAATGGAACCGCATCTACATGGAGGGAAGTGTGCAGTGGGGTGCCCCAGGGCTCTGTTCTGGGGCCAATGCTCTTCAACATCTTCATCAACGATTTGGACGAGGGGATAGATGGGGAACTCATCAAATTTGCGGATGACACCAAGCTGGCAGGAATAGCCAACACTCCAGAAGACAGGCTTAAGATACAGGAGGACCTGGACAGACTTGAACATTGGGCGCTATCTAACAAAATGAAATTCAATGGTGAAAAAGTAAGGTTCTACATTTAGGCAAGAAAAACCAAATGTACAGGTATAGTATAGGGGGTACCTTGCTCAATAGTAGTAACTGTGAGAGGGATCTCGAGTCCTAGTGGACAATCACTTAAATATGAGCCAGCAGTGTGCTGCAGCTGCCAAAAAAGCCAACACAGTGCTGGGCTGCATTAACAGAGGGATAGAATCAAGATCACGTGAAGTATTAATACCACTTTACATGCTTGGTAAGGCCACACTTGGAATACTGCATCCAGTTTTGGTCACCACGATGTAAAAAAGATGTTGAGACTCTAGAAAGAGTGCAGAGAAGGGCAACAAAGATGATTAGGGGACTGGAGGCTAAAGCATATCAAGAACGTTTGCTGGAATTGGGTATGTCTAGTTTAATGAAAAGAAGGACTAGGGGTGACATGATAGCAGTATTCCAATATCTCAGGGTGCCACAAAGAAGAGGGAGTCAAGCTATTCTCCAAGGCGCCTGAGGGCAGGACAAGAAGTAATGGATGGAAACTAGTCAAGGAAAGAAGCAACCTGGAACTGAGGAGAAACTTCCTGACAGTTAGAACAATTAACCAGTGGAACAACCTGCCTCCAGAAGGTGAATGCTCCAACACTGGAATTTTTAAGAAGAGACTGGACAGCCATTTGTCTGAAATGGTATAGGGTTTCCTGCCTGAGCAGGGGGTTGGACTCGATGACCTCCAAGGTCCCTTCCAACTTTATTATTATTATTATTATTAATCCTGGATGGGGTGGCATTGCCCCAGGGGGGGTTCTGTCTACAACTTGGGGGTTCTCCTGGACTCGCGACTCTTGCTCAAAGAGCAGGTGGCAGTCACGGCTAGGGGAGACTTTGCGCAACTCTGGGTTGTGCACCAGTTGTGGCCTTTCCTAGATCAGGAGTCCCTGCACTCAGTCATTGATGCCCTAGTCATCTCACAACTGGACTTTTACAGTGCACTCTGCATGGGGCTACCTTTGAAAAACACTTGGAGGTTACAGCTGGTGCAGAATGCAGCAATGCCGGAAGTTCTTGGGGTCCCAAGAATGGCCCTTGGAACACCACTGCTATGCGAGCTGCATTGGCTGCCAGTTTGCTTCTGGATACAATTGAAGGTGTTGGTAATCATCTTTAAAGCCCTTCATGGCATGGGTCCAGGCTACTTGAGGGATGGGCCTGCCCCACTTGTGCCGGCAGAGAGAGGCATGCTGCAGGCCCCATCAGCCTGGGTATTCTGGCTGGCAGTCTCCAGCGGAAGGGCCTTCTCTGCCATTGCACCTGCCCTCTGGAATATCTTGCCCCCTGGAGTGAGGTTGACCCCAACCCTCCCAACCTGTTGTAAGAGCCTAAAGACCTGGCTCTGCCAGTTGACTTGGGGTCCAATGGTGGAGCATCACAGTGGAGGTGGTTGATCGAGTAACCATAGATCCACCTCCTCCCCCCATCCTACTCCCGCCCTCCCCATCTTTTAATTGGGCCGCTGTATTTGGCTGTGTGTAGTATTTTATTTATGTTTTTATCTTTGTACCGTTTTTATTTTTTATGACTGTAAGCCACCCAGAGTTACCCTGAGTTAAGATGGGCAGCCAATAAATTAATTAAATAAACACACAAGTAAGCCTGAGCAGGGGGTTGGACTAGATGACCTTCAAGGTCCCTTCCAACTTTATTATTATTATTATTATTATTATTATTATTATTATTATTATTATTATTATTATTATTATTATTATTATTATTACTATTACTATTATTATTATTATTATTATTATTATTATTATTATTATTATTATTATTATTATTATTATTATTTGAGTAATCTCCAGCATTTCAAAAATGAAAATAAGGTTATGCCTGCAAACCCCCTACCCCAATTCTTATATTCTAGTCACTGAGCTAGTCATTGAATGATTTAAAACTAGAATATGACTTTTAGTGTGGTTATTTCAGACAGGTAGAATGTAATAGGCTGATTACAGATTAATTTTGCCAGGGGAGAAATCTGCCCACAAAGCAGGAAATAAACCAAATTAACTTTACCTTGAGTTATATATATTTAGCAATCTGTGGGGTATCAGAGATTCTACACCAGGATGCCCAACCTTTGCAAATTTAAGATTTGTGGAATTCAACTCCCAGAATTCCCCAGCCAGCCTGCTCTACACATAATACCCAGTGTTAACCTACGTTCCATGAATGTGTAAAGGACTTCCCCATTAAGTTAGTGTTTTTCATGGTTCTGGTAGAACTGTATTTTGTATTGTTTAGCAGCAGCTCCCCAGATTTTCAAACTATGTTCTATAAATCCTGCATCATCTATTCTTTTTAGATTCAAGTTATCAGATTGTATGCATTTATTTTATAAATATTGGTAAACTCCATTTCTGGATGGACTCCATAGGCAGAAGGATAAGATTATAGTATGAAGCACAAAGAATATTTTAAAAAATGAAACCAGCATCTATTTAATATATAAATCAGGCTATATATTTTTATCTCATATAAAGTGCTACAACTCCTGTTACCTTTGACTACTTTGATCTTCATTGTTGGTATTAATTAGTTTATAATTATTTTAGAGGGGAATAAAAATAATAATGCCATAGAACAAGTAAAATAGTAGTAGAATGACTGTGACAAAAGAAAATAAATATAATCCCAATAGTAATAGGCACCTTGGGTGCAATCCCACAACCTCTGGAGCACCATTTGAACACCACCAGCATTGACAAAGTCACCATCAGTCAATTGCAAAAGGCAGCTTTACTTGGAACAGCTGACATCCCGCGACTCTACCTTCCAGCACCACCAAACAACATCTACCTATCGCAGGTCCTCGGGAAAAACTCAATAGGTGGATAAAAATGCAAAACCCGGTTGAAGCACCTAGCTGACTGTGCAACAAGCCATGCTATTCTATTTCAAATGAGGCATGTGGCAGGAGTCACAGAATTGCTTATCTCCCTCACCTTGCACAAGGTGTTTGTGCAACTTATTCCCAGCTTTTCCAATTTTGTGGAGCTCACGTGCAATTATGTTCACTTATGTGGAACTTATACGTCTCTAAATTAACGCATGTAATATGGAATTCTGAGGAGTCATGGATCATATTATAGGACTCTGCATGTTTACTTATCGTAAATATACTTATCCTCTAAAGCACCTAACAAACTTTCAATTACCAGGAGTATCAATGGGAAACAATTGTTAACAACTGATTTGACAGTGTTTCAGACTTAGGTCCGGTTGGTTGAGTGGTTATTTAAATAATTATGGCTCTCATATATTAGTTGCAAAACTCAGGCAGCCTTCAAGGGGCAGAATAAAGTTGATTTTATGTTCTCTTTGCTGTCCCCTAATAGTTACCCAGATTTTTGCTGCCAGATAGGGTAACTGTCGTTTTTCTGCAGCTGTAAAGGCATAAATGACCTTTTCACCTCGAAGCCAAGAACCAAGAACATCACACACATGTATTTGTGTGTATTTCTTTCCAAGGAATGTGCTACAGAGATTAAAAGAAGACTATCAGAGGAAACAGTCTGTTATATTTTCTCAAGGCATTAATCCAGCGGGTACTGATGTTGGCAACCAGTTTCTGGAACTAGGCCCTCTGTCCTGTGAACACATAGAGTTATTTTGCAGCTGTTATTTTGCAGCTATTATCACCCTTCCAAAGAATAGTCTGTTCTGCTTTCACAAATTTTTATTCTGAAAAAAATGAAAAAGATAATCATTAAATACATATGGAATAATAATGGGAACTATATTTAATTCATTTCAATTAAATCAACTTTAACATTTATCTAGTCTACACCATCTTTCTCTCCTAGTCTTGAACACTTTCTGGAGATTAAAAAAAAAGTTACAATAAAGTAGTTTTGTTTATTTATTCACCTATCTGCCCTTTTCTCAGCTCATCCAAGGGATGGAATATTATCTGTCAAATGCTGCTTGCGTGCATCATTTCCAAAAATGCTGGTAGCATCTATTTCTAAGACATTTGTAGAAGTGGAACAATAGCTTGGAATCTTGGTTCCCTAGTTAGTTGTTGACATTATACAACAGGGCTGTATAATGGGTAAACTGGAGATTCTGATGTTCACGGGTGACTATGAAAATTGAGGGGGGAAAGGGGGGGGCTTGGTTCAGTTGCTGGAGAATGACAAGAAGATCAGTGGTGGGATTCAAATATGTGAACAACTGGTTCTCTGTATGGATGCTGCTTCCGGAAGTCCATTCTGGGCCTGGGCAACAAAAAAATTAGCTACCAGTTCTGCTGAACTGGTGCGAACTGGCTGAATCCACCACTGAAGAAGATGCTTTCAAAACTAACTCAAGATACAAGAGTGGCAGATTGTGCTGTCTCATATCTGAGCAGTAGTAACACTGCTGCAGAAAATTGGAATTGCTTCCCTTTTTGACATATCCCAAATGATTGAAAAGTGCAGAACGAATACCCGCAAACATTTGCCTTAACAGAACTGGTTGAATTATCTTAGATGGCATTGTTCAGTGGACTCTGTTCATGCTTTCAGTTGCCAGACTTCAAACATATAGGAATCAAATAGTAACAAATAATAATCAAACATTGCACGTTCAATATGTCTGCCATTAATGCCTGTGCAGAAAAAGCATTCAGAGTATAAAGAATCCGATTGTTCCTTTTTTTTTCAGGCACTGATCCAGAAGAAATCATTTTGAATGCTTTTAGAGTTTTTGATCGAGAAGGAAAAGGTTACATAAAAGCAGATTAGTAAGTACTACTTTTTTTTTTTTTTTTACAAAAAAATCCCTTCCCTTCCCATTGTTGTTTCTGTTGTCTGCATTTTGTCTGTAGTATCAGGCCTTGTTTCAGTGAGATCTCCAACAGATTAATCTATCGCCACGGAGAACAAATCAGTTTTTAGTCCAATTTCTGTGAGGCCACTGAAAGTTTTCAGTGCATTGAGATTAAGATCAGAAGAAGAAAGAACGTGAAAGCTAAATATAGAGCTTAAAGCAGAGGAGAACTCAAAGATTATTCAATGCTCAGTGCATTCAGATTACTACAGAACCATGGCTTTCCAAAGGTGATTCGGCTGATTAAAAGCTAGAGGAAAATCCCCCCCCCCAGTGATTGTTTGCTGTTATTTATTGTTTGTTATTTTGTTCCATCTTGTAGCAGGATTTGAATTTGTGCACTGCACAGAGCCTTCGGAGTTAGGTGGCTTAATGCATATTTAATGTTTATTTTTATTGCTTTTTAATTAATAACAAAAAAGAACAAAACACGAACAAAAAATTATTACTCTTATCATTTTTAACCTACTGTATTCTGTATAAATGAGCCCCGTATTTCATTACACTTATCCATAAAAGTCTACATTTATAGACAATCTGCTCATAGGTAGTTTAATGCATGTTTAAAATAAATAAATAAGGACTCCTTCCTCATTATGCTATCCTCCAGGTGGTGTTAGGCACAATGAATCAGGAGCATACATTAAGTTCCAGTTAAGATGATTTACTGCTCATGCGTATACACAAGAATCTAGTTAACTAATGATCAGCACTAAACCGGCGCTAGATTAAGAGTCAGTGGAATTCAAGAGCTGTTGGACTTAGACCATTTGTGGAAATGTGATGATTCTAGGCTGATTACTCACTTGGCTCCACCCTCAGGCTCTGTCTGCTCTTCTCCTGTAGGTGGACTGGGAGCACAGCTTCTACATATATCTCCCAACCACATGCCAGTGGGGAATAATTGGGTTTATCATGCCAAAATATCTTGAAAGCATCAGGTTGGGGAAAGCTACATTAATATGACACCCAAATGGGTTATTAGTATATGATAAATAAATCCAGGGTTTCTGTTTCTGGGAATGATCACACTAGCAGCAACCAGCTCCCTGTAAACCTAGTTAAATTTGCTAACAACTTTATTCATTCATCACCACAGGAGAACTTCATTTTACTTGTTAGACCTAAGGGTAACATTGATCCTTACAAATCCATTCCATGACAATATTTTGACATTCAGCACCATTTAGACGTTGGGATCTAACTGTTATTTATTTATTAGAGCCCCTCATTCATCTCTTGGAGAATTTGTCCTGTCCATGATAGAGTTGCTATTAATTAATAGCATTTTTCCATATTAATTTTTTTTAAAAGAGCAAGAAATGGCAATAGCAAAATAACTCCCCTCCCCCTCAAACTGGCCATGTTTGACCTTTTAATAGGAATGTTTGTCTTATTAACCTCCTTTTGGGAGCATTTCATTTTTTCCACTGGAGATATTTTCACTTCTTGCTTGGGAAGCTATGACTCATTTGGAAGATTTGAAACAGATGATATGTGTGTACACACCCACACACACATGCATATACAGGTAGTCCTTGACTTACAACAGTTCATTTAGTGACTGTTCGAAGTTACCACAGCACTGAAAAAAGTGACTTATGACCATTTTTCACACTTACAACCATTGCAACATCGCCATGGTCACACGATCAAAATTCAGAGGCTTGGCAACTGTCTCATATTTATGACGAGGTCCAGTGGTGCATAGGTCATGTGGTCACATTTTGCAACCTTCTGATAAGCAGTGGGGAAGGCAGATTCACTTAACAACTGTGTTACTAACTTAACAATTACAGTGATTGACTTAAGAATGGTGGCAAGAAAGGTCGTAAAATGGGGCAAAGCTCACTTAACAAATGTTTCACTTAGCAACAGAACTTTTGGGCTCAGCTGTGGTTGTAAGTCCAGGACTAACTGTATGCATGCACCATCTTCCTCGGGCATCTATATTTATGAGCCCAAAAATCAGGCACAAAGCGTACTTGAACACCAGCAGCTACAAAACTGCAATTATTGTTTTCTGCTTTTCTCCAATAATAATGCTTCAGTTGCCATAAGAAGAGTCCCACAAATCTGAATCCAAACAGACTTGGTTGGAAATTAACTGTGCTCAAAATTTAGCCATCAACCTGCCTATTTCTAGGGCCTGGAATATCTGAGGCTTTTCCCTCTGCACTATGGGGGGGTGGGGGGAATTCTCCTTTATCTTGCTTCCTGTCTAATCTAATTAGCTAAAGGGATGCTCAGTTTTCTGTCTAACAGGAAATCAATGCAGAGGATAGTAATTTTTAGCACTGGGAATTCAGTCTTCTTCTTCCTACCTAGGACCAGTTTTTTTTTATCCTTAACTAGAATAGTTGCAACATTTTCTGCCAATTTATTTTATGGGAGTTTTCTGTCTTGTGAAACAAGGTCAGCAATTGCCTAAGTCACCCTGTTGTTTTAGGATGGGGCAAGGGCCCTGGAGCTCATACATAACAGGGGAACCATTAAAAAAATCTTTAGGAAAAAAATCTTTTTGAAGAAGATTCTACCTCCTACCTATGTACATAAGAGTTCATCTATTAGAGTTTTACCTCGCTTTTATTATTTTTATAAATAATAATAATAATAGCATACATTAAAATGAAATTGTGTTGCATTCAGCTCTCAAAAAAAATACCATTATGTGTATACCCACATACACACATATATATGACGCAAACATCACAGTCTAGTTGGCATGGTGGTGGTGGTGGGGGGAAGGAATCATGCAAATTTACAAGACAGATGGCATAAGGAACAGAGGAGAGGAGAGGAGAGGGTTCCATCAGACGCCTCCCGAATTCTTAAGGCCTAAATAGATGATAAATCAAATTGCCTAACATAGAAGCAAATCTGGACTGGAGCACAAAATTCTGCTATTCTTCAGAAATAAACCTCCCATTCTTCATGTCCCATAGGTGCTTTTTCAAAAGACAATTGACTTTGTTTTTCCTCAAAGATATTTTGCTTCTCATCCCAGAAGCTTCTTCAGTTCTTGGATGCAGAATAACAGAATAACACAGTTGGAAGGGACTTTGGAGGTCTTCTATCTAGTCCAACCCCCTGCTCAGGCAGGAAGCCCTATATCATTTCAGACAAATGGCTGTCCAGTCTCTTCCTAAAAACTTCCAGTGTTGGAGCATTCACAGCTTCTGGAGGCAGGTTGTTCCACTGATTAATTGTTCTAACAGTCAGGAAGTTTCTCCTTAGTTCTAGGTTGCTTCTCTCTTTGATTAGTTTCCATCCGTTGCTTCTTGTCCTGCCTTCAGGTGCTTTGGAGAATAGCTTGACTCCCTCTTCTTTGTGGCAGCCCCTGAGATATTGGAACACTGCTATCATGTCCCCCCTCGTCCTTCTCTTCATTAAACTAGACATACCCAATTCCAGCAATTGTTCCTTATATGTTTTAGCCTCCAGTCCCCTAATCATCTTTGTTGCTCTTCTCTGTACTCTTTCTAGAGTATCAATATCTTTCTTACATCGTGGTGATCAAAATAACTCAAGGTGGCGAATTGCTCATTGCTTGAACTGTTCAAGGAAACAAATGTATTCAGTGCTTCAGAGTGAGGGCTGGCTTTTGAGGAAGTTTTGATAAAACAAAGGATTCTTCAACTTACGACTGGTTGTTTAGTACCATTCAAAGTTATAATTGTTCTCCCCCTCCCCCCCATGTATTTATGACCTGGTTCCGAAGTTCTGAGGGCCATCTCCCCTCCCATAGTCATGGGATTGTATTTCAGGCACTTGGCAACCAGCCCACATTTATGGCCATTTGCAGTGTCCCGCAGTGATACGACCACAATTTACAATGTTTTTGCTGAAAATTAGTGTTTACTTCCAGTTTTCAGCAAAAACACCCCATAACAAACAATGGCTTACGACCATGGTATCACTTGACCACGGTGTTTTGCTTAACGACTGCTGCAAAAAAAAGTTGTAAAATCATTTTGTTTCACAGCCATTATGAGTTTATGACCATCATAACTTACGACCAGAATGAATAGGTCATATTCATATAACCAGTATGGTCATAATTTGAGGATTATTCATAGTATGCCATGGGAAAGAATATTTGTCTAATTTATATATGACTGGCTGGCATACAAATAGAAGTTTTTAATTTTATAACATTGGGTTGATGCCCTCATTTAATAATAATAATAATAAAGTTGGAAGGGACCTTGGAGGTCATCGAGTCCAACCCCCTGCTCAGGCAGGAAACCCTACACCATTTTGGACAAATGGCTGTCCAGTCTCTTCTTAAAAACTTCCAGTGTTGGAGCATTCACCGCTTCTGGAGGCAAGTTGTTCCACTGGTTAATTGTTCTAACTGTCAGGAGGTTTCTCCTCAGTTCCAGGTTGCTTCTCTCCTTGACTAGTTTCCATCTGTTGCTTCTTGTCCTGCCCTCAGGCACCTTGCAGAATAGCTTGACTCCCTCTTCTTTGTGGCAACCCCTGAGATATTGGAATACTGCTATCATGTCACCCCTAGTCCTTCTTTTCATTAAACTAGACATACCCAGTTCCAGCAAACGTTCCTTATATGTTTTAGCCTCCAGTCCCCTAATCATCTTTGTTGCCCTTCTCTGCACTCTTTCTAGAGTCTCAGCATCTTTCTTACATCGTGGTGACCAAAACTGGATGCAGTATTCCAAGTGTGGCCTTACCAAGGCATTGTAAAGTGGTATTAATACTTCAGGTGATCTTGATTCTATCCCTCTGTTAATGCAGCCCAGCACTGTGTTGGCTTTTTTGGCAGCTGCAGCACACTGCTGGCTCATATTTAAGTGATTGTCCACTAGGACTCCGAGATCCCTCTCGCAGTTACTACTATTGAGCAAGGTACCCCCTATACTATACATGTACATTTGGTTTTTCTTGCCTAAATGTAGAACCTTACTTTTTTCACCATTGAATTTCATTTTGTTAAATAGCGCCCAGTGTTCAAGTCTGTCCAGGTCCTCCTATATCTTAAGCCTGTCTTCTGGAGTGTTGGCTATTCCCGCCAGCTTGGTGTCATCCGCAAATTTGATGAGTTCCCCATCTATCCCCTCATCCATATCATTGATGAAGATGTTGAAGAGCACTGGGCCCAGAACAGAGCCCTGGGGCACCCGACTGCACACTTCCCTCCATGTAGATGCGGTTCCATTGAGGACCACATGCTGAGTACGGCCGGTCAGCCAGCTACGAATCCATCTGGTGGTGATGCTGTCTAACCCACATTTTTCTATCTTATCGAGTAGTAGGTTGTGATCTACTTTATCAAATGCCTTACTGAAGTCCAAGTAAATTATATCCACAGCATTCCTCTGGTCCACTAATTTTGTCACTTGGTCAAAGAATGCAAAGAATGTCACTTGGTCAAAGAATGTCATCTTTGTCTGGAATGATCTGTTTTTGACAAACCCATGTTGGCTTTTAGTAGTGATTTTGTTTGCCTCTAGGTGTTCGCTGATTTGTTGTTTGATTATCTTTTCCAGAATCTTCCCAGGTATTGAGGTCAGGCTGATAGGTCTGTAATTTCCTGGATCCATTTTTTTTCCTTTTTTGAAGATGGGAACTACATCTTAACTTGTGTTTCTATTCTGTTTTTTATGGCACTATTTTTGATAGGTTGGTCTGTTTTTTCCCTTTGTGTAAAGACAGATGCAAAAAACTAGTTAAATAGTTCTGCTTTCTCCCTATTGCTTGTCACCTTCTTGCCACTTTCACCCACTGATGGACCAATCATTTCCTTCACTTTTTTCTTGTTTTTTACATGTTGAAAGAAGCTTTTTTTGTTATTTTTGACTTTGGTCGCAAGCCTTAGTTCATTATGAGCCTTAGCTTTCCTCACTTCATCTTTGCAGGCTCGGGCTATTTGCTGATATTCTGACTTTGTTATGTGCCCCTCTTTCCACTTTCTATACTTGTCCTTTTTATCTTTCAATTTATCAGAGAGTTCTTTATGCAGCCATGCTGGTCTCTTTTGAGAGCTGTTATTTTTCCTCTTTGTTGGTATTGTGCTAGACTGGGCTTTTATTATCTCGCTTTTCAAAATTTCCCAAGCTTCTTGAGTTGTTTTCCCCTTGAGGATTCTCGTCCATGGAGTCCTTCCCAAGCCCTCTCTAAGTTTATTGAAATTAGCTCTCTTGAAGTCCAAGACTCTAGTTTGACTGTGTTCTATTACTTGTGCTTCCATAATGTTGAATTCCAATATTGCATGATCACTACCTCCCAAGTTTCCTGTGGCTTCAATACCTTCTATCATTTCATCTCTGTTAGTGAGAATTAGATCCAAAACAATTAACAGTTTTGGATTTATTTGAACAACAAACCCTGTTTGATTCTTGAAATGGAGAGAGGTATGGTATGGACCATCCTGTAACAAGCTACTTTGATGCTCTTTTGAAGAATGGGAATGTCTATGGAGATTCTCAATCATCCAGGTCATGGTTGTCCCAAAGGTACTTTTCAAAAGGCAACTGGACTTTGTTTTTCCTTGAAGATATTTCGCTAAAGAACGGTTGCTGGAATTAGGTATGTCTAATTTAATGAAAAATTTTCATTAAATTAGACTAGGGGTGACATAAAAGCAGTGTTGCAATATCTAAGGGGTTGCCATAAAGAAGAGGGAGCCAACCTATTCTCCAAAGCAGGACAAGAAGCAACGGATGGAAACTAATCAAAGAGGGAAGCAACCTAGAACTAAGGAGAAATTTCCTGACAGTTAGAACAATTAACCAGTGGAACAACCTGCCTCCAGAAGCGGTGAATGCTCCAACACTGGAAGTTTTTAAGAAGAGATTGGACATGTGTCTGAAATAGTATAGGATTTCCTGCCTGAGCAAGAGGTTGGACTAGAAGACCTCCAAAGTCCCTTTCAACTGTGTTATTCTGTTATTCTGCTTCTCATCCAAGAACTGAAGAAGCTTCTTGGATGAGAAGCGAAATATCTTCAAGGAAAAACAAAGTCAATTGTCTTTTGAAAAAGCACCTTTGGAACATGAAGAATCAGAGGTTTATTTCTGAAGAATGTTGTGCTCCAATCCAGATTTGCTTCTATGGTAGGCAATTTGATTTATTATCTATTTAGGCCTTAAGAATTCAGGAGGCATCTGATGGAACCCTAAATACTTTGAAGTCTTTCTGGGCACCTATCCAGACATGAAATACCATGTCATTGGCCCCATGAAGTCCTTCTTGAAGCAGCATCCCAATTAACAAAACACACTTGTTTCCATTTCTGTTTAAGTAGCCCTGTAGGGTTTACCAATCTTGTTTTAATACTGGAACTGGATGAAGCTGGGACTGCAGATCCTGTCATCTGGTGTGCGACATCAAGGACATTGGGCGGGCACTTGTTTATGAAACTCTTATGAAGATCTGTGATCTTGTTCTTGTTGGACATCTTTTCTTTTCATACCCCTGGGGAAACAAATAATATGGAAAACAATAACTGCAGAAAGTTCTCTGTTTGGAAAATCTGCATCTTTGTTTCTCTATAAAATAAATAATGGAAAATGTACAGGGATTTTTCCCCCCAGGCCTCTTTATATGCCAAGATGTGAAATGCTTAGGATTATATCTGAGCTGCATTTATTCATCTTTGCCTTGACCCTTCCCACCCCACCTACCTCTTTCCTCAGAGGTTTTTTTTTCCAAAAATACTACTTGCTTGCAATTAAAAGAGGCACAAACTTTCTGAAAAAGAAATTGAAATAAAAATGTCAGAAAAATCTGGTGGCACCTTAAAGATTAACAAATTGACTATGGAGCATGAGAGTTTAATAGACTCAATACACTTCACTATAGATAGATAACTTTTATTGCCATTTTTTACTGTGGGCACAATGGCACACATTAGAAATGAAATTTAGTTGCTTGCTCTCAAAGTGTACACATACATAACACATAGTCACTTGACTGGTATATTTATTTGAGTACAGAGATGTGAAGAAGGGAAAGGGTGGAGAGTGGGGCCATAAGGAAGCAACAGACTAGATATCATTCAAGTTCAATGTTTTTCAGCCTTGGGAACTTTAAGGTGTGTGGTCTTCAACTTCCCAGCCATCATTATCCTGCCCCATTCAGTTTGGAAGAGAGAGAGGGAGGGATACCGGCTTATAGCATATGATACATGGAATATAATGAGAATAATTCCTTTTTGCACCGTTCAGTGATCACACTGCATATGTACAGGTAGTTCTCGACTTAGAACTGTTTGTTTAATGACCATTCAAAGTTACAACGGTACTGAAAAAAGTGACTTATGACCATTTTTCACACAACTGTTGCAGCATCCTCGTAGCCACGTGATCAAAATTCAGGTGGCCACTGACTCATATTTATGATGGTTGCAGTGTCCTGGGATCAGGTGATCCTATTCTGTACTATTTACAGCTACCAATTTCCTTTTAGTAGCAGAGACAACATTGCATTGATAAAGCAACTTGGCCAGTAACCTTTGCTATTTTTTTTTATTATTATTTTGCTTCACTTTATTTACTTTATGTATTTTATTTGATACAGTATGAAAGAAGTGCTCATGACGCAGGCAGACCGGTTCACTGAGGAAGAGGTAAGGTTTACTTTATCGTGCAAACTGTATGCACCCAACATAATTTTTTCTTTTTATTTGGCAAGAATAATTTTTGTGGTAGGAATTGCTGGGAAGGATTTTATGGTCAAAACCTGATGTAAAGTATCATAATTTTTCACGAGAATTTAGTAATTCCAGAATACATGGGAAGAGCTGCTTCTGATTATATAAACAGTCTCTCAAAGGCTGTTATTCCCTACAGAACAGAACAGAACAGAATAGAATCTTTATTGTCACTTTAAATGTACACCAGTCAGCATACATTAAAATGAAATTTCATTGCATTCAGCTCACAAAAAAATACCATTATGCATATACCCACATATATGGGAGCATCCATGAGAGATGGCTTTTGAGTCTCTGCTTAATATATTTGACAAAACCTTAGGAAGAACTCATGAAATTACAAGCTGTTCAACAACAAAATGCATTCCTGTGCATGAAAAAGGATTTTATTTTCTTAGAAGTTTTTAAACAAAGATGGTCACTTATCAATCTGGAGTAGGAGGGTCTGAAACTTCTTATACATTATGCATTGTGCCATAGAAAGGAATAGATTTTTTATTTATTTTTTCATTTTGGAAGAGTGGTAAAAATTACTGTACTCCTTTTTTTCTAAACTGAAGGATCCCAAATACTTTAGCTTTTCCTTATGAAGAAGTCTCAATAATTTTTCTTGCCTTTTTTTTTACACTGTACTCCTTTTTTTGAGATGAACTTAACCAAAAGTATACCATATGAAGACCTGAAAGACCATATTAGAAAAGATTGTTGTGGAGAAAATCTATGTGGGGGCTAACAGTCCACAACAAATGGATGACAATCAATCAATCAACCAACCAACCAAAGTAGACTGTACACTAAGAACTGGCATTTTTTTTCAGACCTATCTCTATAGCTAGCTAACTATCATTAATCTTCAAAAGTTATTTTTATCTATACATGTGTATGTACATGTATATATAATGGCAACATTTCACACAATTTTGACAAATGTTCCCCTGTAATCTTGCAATTTTGTGCCGTCTTAAGTGGGATTTTGTGAAATTTTGGGGGTTTTTGGCTAAAATCCCATGAGATTTCTAGTCAGAATGCCTACACTTTGCAAGATTTGAAACTGAAAAAGAAGTGGACCATTTAAAAATGTTAACTTGCACTATTAAAATTTAATATAGGATCACTGCAGATTCTAGCATCTTATGTTGCTAATATTAGCAAGAAGCTAAGAGTAACCACATTGTACATTCATATAAGGTTTTTTTCCCCTCCTAATAATACACAGATTTGAAATTTGTCCCATTATTAGAGCATATTGTGTTTGACTGGATTGTCCATCTCAATCAAAATACCTTATTTTCATTGCAATTGCTACCAGTGTGCATGTGAAAACCAGATTTATTACCTCTATGTGATCATTATTAGTAACATAGGTAGTCATTGACTTACAACTGTAAGCCTGGAATTTCAATCATAAGTCATTACTGTCATAAGTCAAGGCACGTGACCAACCTGATTTTATAATATTTTTTGCGGGTGGTCGTTAAGAAAACCCCATGGTCGTTAAGCGAGTCAATGCATTATACAGATTTTTTTTAGCTGAAAACTGCCCCCAAATCCCAGTTTCTAGCAAAATACATTGTAAATTGTATCATGTGAATGCAGAACATTGCAACCAACACCAACCGTAAAAGTGAGACGATTGCCAAGCACTTGAAATGCGCTCATGTGACTGCGGGTTGTGTGCGGTGCCACTATCAGAACTCCAGAATCGAGTCATAAGTTCCTTTTTTGGGGGGGGGGGTGTCCATCGTAACTTTGAATAGTCGCTGACCCTTTTCAGTTCAAAGCAGAAGATGAAAAGAATCAAAATGCTTTTTCTAGCAAAATCACATTTGACTATTTGTCTAATTCCATCTTGAACCGCCTGCAGTAAATTCTTGTTCAATACTTTTGCTGTCACCACTTCATTTCTTCCAAGTGTGAACAATGAATTATGTCCCTAAGCACTAGAAACTTGGTTAGGGTTTGTTATGTCTATACGGAAACTGCAATTATTAACTCTCCCCATACGTCCTTTCTACCCTTTATTTTGTACATCATCTTCAGGTGAAGCAGACCTTCAGTGCTTTTCCTCCAGATCCCTCCGGTTACCTTGATTACAAGAATCTTGTTTACGTTATTACACATGGGGAAGAGAACGACTAACAAGATGTTGAACTGATCCATCAAGAAAACATAATTCACCCATGTTTCTTTGGTACTGACATATTGTTCGGTGGAAGCCAGATTAAAACAGTATTCTAAATTACCTTGGTTTTTTTTAATTTGATAAAACTACATATACTATTTTTTCAATGTTTTCCCCCTGTCTCCCTATTCTTCTTCTTAATATTTTCATTTTCTGCTGTTATTCTTGTCAGCAATATATAAATGGAATGTTCTTGATGAACTGGCTTCTTTTATGACTTGCTGACATGTCTAATATTCACCAGATGCCTTTACTGGCCAGCGTGATGGTTCTTAACCTCTTCCATTTCCTTTATTAAACACTTGGGGCTGTCTTTTTTTCCTTACTGAGGAAAAGCCTTTGCTAAACAGTCATGATTATATATAAATGTTTGACTGGGCTTAATCTAATCCAAGGCTAACCCCAGGGCCTGTTTTAAATTTGAAGGCCCAGCTGCAAAACCTGTAAATTGGAATAATATTAATATATTTTTTCCCACATGCATTTTTCCAACTACCATTTTAGAATTAGCTGCATGCACTATAAAGAATCTTTAGAAACTAGTAAAAATGTTTTACATTCAATAGTTGTATTCTTGGCAACCCCTGGAGATCTCTTTCTCTCAATTTGAGGACTATACCTACATCCTGGTTTCAAAGTTATATCTCTGGCAGGCAACAAAATTCTCCATAAGTCATTCCGAGTGTGCTTTATTATTCTGTTAGTCCATCTTTCTATCCCTGGGGGTCAGTAACTTCTACAAGCTCCCTTAAAAACTAATTGCCTCAAATCTTGTGAGATTTGGGTTATCTGACACAACATTTCAAGCTGGATGACTTGCAAGATATCAGCCTTTAATTTTTTAAGAGGTAATAATTTAGTTTGGGAGTTTGATTTGTGGGAAGTTGGTATGCCTGCATCCGTAGTTGTCACTCTGTAGCGCACAATGCCAGTCTCTGTTCAGAAGAGTTGGCTTGTTATTCTGTGTTATCCCTAAAGCAGGATTAAATGCTGAAGATCTAAGTTACAAGATAGGGGATTCAAAATGAGCTTCAAAATGGAAGCTTTGCAGAGGGAGAGCCAAACTCAAAACCAAAAGTAATTTCCTGAACATGAGAGCTATCAAGCAGTGGTACAGCCTGCCTCCTAGAGCTGAGGGTGCTCCATCACTGGAGGATTTCAAACAAAGATTGGACAGCCATTTGCTGGGAACGGCATAAGGAGATCTTCCCAGGACAGATGGTTTGACATGAAGATCTCCAAGGTCTCTTTCCTTCCCGTAGGATCTCTAAGATTCTATTTTAGACATTGTAGAGAGAGAAGCATGCTAGTCTATGGTACCAAAACAATCAGAAAGAGAAAGCATATCTTATGAAGTAGCCTGCAACTCATGAGAGCTTATTCCTTTTAATAACATCAGAAAAGAGCAAAAACTTTTTGCTATGATTAAAGCAATTCAGGAAAGGGGTTGAGGTTCCCAAACTCTACAGCATAGCACTGGAGTGAATCACAAGGACGACATAGGATCCATCAAGAAAGCATAGGATATTTTACTACAGGTAGTCCTCAACTTATGACCACAACTGAGCCCAAAATTTCCGTTGCTCAGTGAGACAGTTTTTGACTTTTGCCTCATTTTATGACTTTTCTTGTCACAGTTGCTAAGTGACCTGGTTGTAAAGTGAATCTAGCTTTCCATTGACTTTATTTGTCAGAAAGTCACAAAAGGTGGATCACATGACCCCAAGATACTGCAACCGTTATTAATATGAACCAGTTGCCAAGTGTCCAAATTTTGTTCATGTGATCATTGGGATGCTGTAATGGTCGTAAGTGTGAAAAATGATCGTGTCACGTTTTTCAGTGCCATTGTAACTTCAAACAGTCACTAAATGAATGGTTGTAAGTTGAGGACTACCTGTATTTAATAAATAGAACTGTTAGTGAGTTCACCGCAGTGCCTTGGGGTGCTGTGGTGCACAGCTTAGGAAACATGGAAATTTAGGACTCTCTTATCTAGAGCAGGGGTCCCCAACCCCTGATCCGTGGACCAGTACCGTTTTGCGGCCTGCCAGCAACCGGGCTGCACAAACAAGCACAGCCCCATCCGCAGGATGCAGGCAGCACACAAAACCACACACTCTCCAGTCCGCGGAAAAACCTCTCTCCACAGAACCGGTCCCTGGTGCCAAAAGGTTGGGGACCTCTGATCTAGAGGGATAGTGAGCTGTCTTTCATTGGAAGTCTTTAAACAATGATTATACAACTATCCAGGGATACTTTAATTCTGCAGTTTGTGCATCAAGCAGGGATTAAACTGCACACCCTATAAACGTGCTTCCATTTTTACCAGTCTCTTGCTGTTTTGTGTATCATGTTTAACTAGGTCACTTAAAGACCAAACAACTACATTTATACAAGATGCTAAACTTGATTAGTGTTAAACACACTTAAGCTTTTTTTTTGTGAGTTATTGTTATGCAAACTCAGCTTGTTTGGTTAGCTTATGATTCAATCTTTGTATGAACCTAGGAAATGAATTTGTCAGTAATCAGATTAAGCACACAGTGCGAACAAATTTCTGCATTCTGTTTTGTGTGAAAGTATTATCACAATTAATAAGGGGGAGTTACATAGTGTAGTAAACCATTAAGCAGTTATCAAACTGCACACCGAGGTCCTGAAAGAAGTTCCCCCAAAATACTTTGACTTTTTTTTACCAAACATATCAGAAGGATAAATAATTAAAATATATGACTGGAGGGCAATCGTATTACCTATGTTTTGTTTCAATTAAATTTTGATTCTTTTTTATTTTATTTAATAATATTAGATTATATATATTTTTAACCACTGGTCTATTCTTTACTTCTTTGAGTTTCTGTTCCAGTATCCCACTCTAAGATTAAACTCTCTGTTCATAAAAATATACCTGAGTTCACACAATGATATAATCTAAAATAAAATAGATCACATTAGGAGAATGTGTGAATCTAGGCAGAATCTATAGAGAAAAATGAACTATGGCTAGAATGTGTATGTCCTGACCATCCTGATGTTGTGCTGGAACCCTCCTTGACTAAAATCCCTCTGTTGCTGATAACAGACTCCCTCATTTCATTTTATGTCATTTTATGCCCACAAGTCCCCTTCCATCTGGTTTGGTTCACAAAACACTCTAACCCATGGTTTGGTGAACCTCCGTTGACTGAGTATAGCACAAATGCGGCATAATGCACTGAGCCATAATCATGATTTATGAGCCAAGTGGCTGCTGGTTCACACAACAGGCTAAGCCACAAACAACGTGTATTTTGGCTTCACAGCGTATATGAAATCAACTGCTGTTCTGCAGAAGCTGGGAAACTGGAAGAGATATTTAAAAGCAAAAAGAACTGAAGGCCAAACGGAATTCTGCTGTAGTCCTCACGTTACAACAGTTGGGACCATTGTTAAGCAAGACAGTTAAATCAGTCACAACTAATTTCATGACCCTTTTTTTTGCCACAGTTGTTAAGCAAATCACTGCGGTTGTTAAGTGAACTATGCAATCATTAAGCAAATCTGGCCCCCACCGTTGACTTTGCTTCTCAGAAGCCAGCTGGGAAGGTCACAAATGGCGATCGTGTGACCCAGGGATGCTGCAACCATCGTAAACATGTGCCGGTTGCCAAGTGCCCACATTTTGTTCACATGAGTATAAAGATGTTGTGACAGACATAAGTGCAAGGACTAGATACAAGTCACTTCTTTTCAGTGGCGTTGTAACTTTGAGCAATTGCCAAATGAACAGTTGTAAGTCAAGGACTTCTTCTACAAATAGAGGTCTAAAATGTGGAAGAATCTGAACATCACGTTGGCCCCACTTCTAAACTGATTTAAATTTCTATTGTAGATTTGCCATGGCAGTTTGTTATCCTGCAAGCCATTGAAGAGGGGGTATATGGCATCCATGATCCTTTTTGGTTTATAGATTGATCTCTATCCTTATTAGTAAAGATTTTAAGTAAATATTGCAGCATCCACTTCCCACCCAAACCACAGTTGGAATTGTAACTTCAGAATGGGAGAGGGATAAATAGTCACTCATATTCCACATTTGGGGTAGGTAGGGAAAGATAACTGATTATATGAGAACCAGTTTGGTCTAGTGGTTAAGGCACCAGGCTAGAAAACAAAAGACTATGAATTCAAGTCCCATCTTAGCCATGAAAGCCAACTGGGTGAGCTTGGGCCAGTCATTCTCTCTTAGTCCAACCCACCTCACAGGGTTGTCGTTGTGGGGAAAATAGGAGAAGGAAGATGTGTTGGATATGTTTGCCACCCTGAGTTATTTGTAAAAATAATAAAGGGGGATACAAAATAAATAAATATGTACTTTATTGATTTCAGAACTATATATAGTTAGACTGAAAAATCACAACTGGGCGTCCACTGTGCGGGATATCTGGGTGGTGTCCCCCAAGGCTTCTGGGGACTGCCTGAAACCTTGGGCTATACAACCCTGGGTTAGACCAACCACAGCCCCAATTTCAGATTGTGCAGCTGACAAATTTTGGAGCGCAGACTTTCTTTTCCATAGGGAGCCATTTTTTCTCCCCTTTGCAGGCGTGAATGTAAACTTTCCTACAACTCTTTCATAAACACTGGCTGGGAGGTAGGAAATAATTAAGCACCAATAATGAAAACACTGACATGAGGCTATAATATAACAGCTTGAGAAGTGGAGACCATCCTACCACGTGCCCCCCGCCCACAGTTGCTTTTTTTTGGAACAGACTGGTGTTATAAATTGCCTGGGTTTAATTGGCTAACTTCAAAAGCACCCGAGATATCCACCTGCCAGTCTTCAGACTTTCAAGTGGGGTGGTCAAGAAGAGGGAGAACTTGATGGTGGTATGGCTTATATCCACCTGTCAAATTCTGCAGGCAGTTGCCCTGTATGACATAAATACCAAATGTTCTGTGCTGTTTCAGATGATTTAATGAAAGGACAAGATGGCTACACCATTGGTCTACTTACAAACAAAGATTACTTGCTGAGGACCTCCGGGGAACACTTTTTTTTCTACAGTACATGGGGAAAAAAAATTCTAATAGATTATAAAAATGGAACAACACAGGAGCTAAAAGAGTTTCTGTTTGCAAGAATACTAGGAATTATTTCCCAGGAGCAATGATGGTATCCATCACTCCTCATGGTTGAGATGAGAGGTTTCTCCCAATTCCACTTCATTCTCCTCCTTGGTTCAATAAGGCAGTTTTTGGTCCAGCCCTTTTTTAAAAAGATTTTTTTAATATAAAGAAATATTAGCAATAGCGGATCAGGCCAGACAAAGACTATACATATCTTTGTGTCATATTCAAGGTGGTTGAAGAAATTGTTCCATTTTTTTTTAACCTTTAGCAAAGTCTCCTTGCAGAGACATCTTGTTTTTTCTCTATGCTTCCTGGAATGGACTTCAACTGCTGTGTATGTTACCCCCCAATATTCAGGTGATTATGATGTTGATTTGAGAGTAGAAGCACTCTGTTTTTATTAGCAATGAGGTATCACTGAAACCAAGGGAGAGTCAATCTAGTCATTGCTTTTTAAGTCCTGTAGTTTTTAATCTTTTTTTTTTATTATTATTATTGTAATACACCACAGTGGGGACAATGTACAGGGAGGAACTGAGAGGCAGAAAAAATGCTAGATCAGCCAACCGATGATTTCTTGCATATGTCTGCTGTCAGTATAAAATTCTCTCTGGTATTCACATTTTGGACAGTCAGCAAATCATTTCAACAGAAGTTTGATGAGTGCAGGATGAGTTGTCATAATTTATGCAAATAGGAACTGCAGCAAAATGTTACATTGCAGAGGCACAATCATTCTCATTTTAATTTTGTCTCAAGTTGTGACCACTCAGCATGCCAGTTCTTGTTCATATGGGGTGTTTCCTGGAGGCAGTGCTCCATTTCAGCTAAAATAACACCCAATGTATAACAACAACAACAACAACAATAATAATAATAATAATAACAACAACAACAACAACTGGAGCACCACTTGAACACCATTGGCATTGACAAATTCGCCATTAGTCAATTGCAAAAGGCGGCCTTACTAGGAACTGCTTCCATCCTGCGACGATATCTGTAATAACATCAAACATCCACCATTTCAGACAAATGGCTGTCCAGTCTCTTCTTAAAAACTTCCAGTGTTGGAGCATTCACAGCCTCCAGAGGCAGGTCGTCTTGATTAATTGTACTAACTGTCAGGAAGTTTCTCCTTAGTTCTAGGTTGCTTCTCTCCTCGATTAGTTTCCATCCGTTGCTTCTTGTCCTGCCTTCAGGTGCTTTGGAGAATAGCTTGACTCCCTCTTCTTTGTGGCAGCCCCTTAGATATTGGAATACTGCTATCATGTCACCCCTCGTCCTTCTGTTCATTAGACTAGACATTCGCAATTCCAGCAACCGTTCCTTATATGTTTTAGCCTCCAGTCCCCTAATCATCTTTGTTGCTCTTCTCTGTACTCTTTCTAGAGTCTCAACATCTTTTTTACATCATGGTGACCAAAACTGGATGCAGTATTCCAAGTGTGGCCTTACCAAGGCATTGTAGAGTGGTATTAATACTTCGCGTGATCTTGATTCTATCCCTCTGTTAATGCAGCCTAGCACTGTGTTGGCTTTTTTGGCAGCTGCAGCACACTGCTGGCTCATATTTAAGTGATTGTCCACTAGGACTCCAACATCCCTCTCACAATTACTACTATTGAGCAATGTACCACCTATACTATACTTGTACATTTGGTTTTTCTTGTCTAAATGTAGAACCTTACTTTTTTCACCATTGAATTTCATTTTGTTAGATAGCGCCCAGTGTTCAAGTCTGTCCAGATCCTCCTGTATCTTAAGCCTGTCTTCTGGAGTGTTGGCTATTCCTGCCAGCTTGGTGTCGTTTGCAAATTTGATGAGCTCCCCATCTATCCCCTCATCCAAATCATTGGTGAAGATGTTGAAGAGCACTGGGCCTAGAACAGAGCCCTGGGGCACCCCACTACACACTTGCCGCCATGTAGATGCAATTCCATTGAGGACCACATGCTGAGTACGGCTGGTCAGCCAGCTATGAATCCATCTGGTGATGATGCTGTGTAACCCACATTTTTCTATCTTATCAAGTAGTAGGTTGTGATCTACTTTATCAAATGCCTTACTGAAGTCCAAGTAAATTATATCCACAGCATTCCTCTGGTCCACTAATTTTGTCACTTGGTCAAAGAATACAATAAGATTTGTGTGGCATGATGTGTTTTTGACAAACCCGTGTTGGCTTTTAGTAATGACTTTGCTTGCCTCTAGATGTTTGTTGATTCGTTGTTTGATTATCTTTTCCAGAATCTTCCCAGGTATTGAGGTCAGGCTGATAGGTCTGTAATTTCCTGGATCCATTTTTTTTCCCTTTTTTGAAGATGGGAACTACATCAGCTCTTTTCCAGTCCTCTGGTAGTTCCCCAGTGCTCCAGGATCTTTGAAAAATATAATTCAGTGGTTCTGAGATCACATCTGCCAGTTCCTTGAGAATCTTCGGGTGTAATCCATCTGGTCCTGGTGATTTGAACTTGTCTAGGCTGGACAGGTGCTCACTTACCATTTTCTTGCCTATCTTAACTTGTGTTTCTAATCTGTTTTTTATGGTACTGTTTTTGATAGGTTGGACTGTTTTTTCCCTTTGTGTAAAGACGGATGCAAAAAAACTAGTTAAATAGTTCTGCTTTCTCCCTGTTGCTTGTCACCTTCTTGCCACTTTCCCCCACTAATGGACCAATCGTTTCCTTAACTTTTTCTTGTTTTTTACATGTTGAAAGAAGCTTTTTTTGTTATTTTTGACTTTGGTTGCAAGCCTTAGTTTATTTAATAATAATAATAATAATAATAATAATAATAATAATAATAATAATAATAATAATAATAATAATAATAATAATAATAATAATAATAATAATAATAATAATAATAATAATAACAACAACAACAACAACAACAACAACAACAACAACAACAACAACAACAAGAAGAAGAAGAAGAAGAAGAAGAAGAAGAAGAAGAAGAAGAAGAAGAAGAAGAAGAAGAAGAAGAAGAAGAAGAAGAAGAAGAAGAATAGAGCTGGAAGGGACCTTGGAGGTCTTCTAGTCCAACCCCTTGCTCAAGCAGGAGACCCTATACCGTTTCAGACATGTGGCTCTCCAGTCTCTTCTTAAAAGTCTCCAGTGATGGAGCACTCACAACTTCTGATCCACTGGTTAATTGTTCTCACTGTTAGGAAGTTTCTCCGTAATTCCAGGTTGCTTCTCTCCTTGAATAGTTTCCATCAATTGTTTTTTGTCTTGCTTATGTACGTACGTACGTACGTATGTATGTATGTATGTATGTATGTATGTATGTATGTATGTATGTATGTATGTATGTTACCCTACTCCCCATCCCCAAATCAATAATTGTATCTTTCTGAGGGATGGGGCAAAGAAGGATCCTTAAAGAAAAAAACAATAGATTGATGAACCTACATTCTATATTCAAAACTCAACCTTGGAGAATAAAAAACCTCAAATCTGAACATTTTACATTTTTCAAAAAATAATTCAAGCAAATCAGTAAAGTCTCCAGAAAATTTCCAGAGAGCTACTTTTGCAATCAAAGCATCTCACACATCTGGAATCAGTTGCTGAGGATTCAAAAACCATCAAAGCAAATGGCATTAATAAATGCAAAGAGACATTAGGCAGGCAAAGAGGAGTGAGAACGACCAAGGACACAGAGGTGGGGGTGACATGAATTCTCCATGCAAATGGACTCATTAGCTGCAGAGGAGTTTGTCTCCTGTCTTCACGTCTCTTAATTCCTTTTCATCACTTTCTGGCATTGTTAATAAAAAGTTTTTGTTGTGTTGTGTTGCATGTGCGTGTGGGAGGGAGGGAGGATTGTTGTTGTTTGAAAAGGATCAAGATGGTACTTTAGGTAGAGACAGAGATGGCATCCAGACAGCACATCCCCCAAAGTTTTAAGTAGAACCAGAAATGCAGAAGCATTGCAGAACTTACTCAGAATAGACTGCCTGTGTCCACCCAGCCTGCTTAGCCTGGTTACTGAATTAATCCATTTTCTAGGTTGCACAGAATATTTTATTGTAAACTAAATAGGCTAGATTTGTGCAAGATGTTAAACTATTGATCCATATAAACCCCATGTCAAAATTAAAATTAACCAAGTTTATGAAAATGTTGCTGCAATGTTTAATTTCATTTCGTTAGGCAGCTTGTGCCACTGATACCCATCTTTGCAATTCTAGATATATAGCACAGGGGTCCCCAACCCCCAGTCTGTGGACTGGTACCAGTCCGCAGCATGCCAGCAAGTGGTCCGCACAAACAAGCAAAGCTCCATCCTCAGGATGCAGGCAGTATTCAAAATCACGACCCCTCTGATCCTTTCTCTATGGCACTGGTCCCTGGTGCCCAATAGGTTGGGGACCTCTGATATAGCACATTTGATCATATATCTGGACGTTGAAAATTCTGCGTGTAAGAAAGGAACACAGGTTGTTCTCCTGAGAGCAGGAATTTGGCCTGAGCAATTATTAGTGAAGCAGGTATTATTCCTACAATAGTAGGGAGATTTATTTACAAGTGGATCTTATTCAGCAATTGCCTTGGACGATAACCGTTTGCAGTTATAACTGTGATTTATGAACTTCGAAGCTCCTTTCTCAGTTATGAGTCATCAGTTAGTACAGGTTGTCCAGTGCTTGACCCATTTTTTTATTATTTTTCTCCCTCTGGCAGAGAGGAGAGATTGCCTAAATAAGCAATCTATTCCTAAGCTGCTTTTCTCTACACTAAGCACTTCCCTAAAAAGTGTTAGCTGCAAATTAACAAGCTCAGCTCTGTGACCTTAATTAATTGATTAGAAACCTCATCTGCCTCTTGCTACTGCCTGACACTGACAAGACTTTACACTGATCAGTTTTCTTTTGCTACCAGTAGGTAAACTGGAAGTTACCACCACAGTGCTTTTAATGCCCCCCCCCCCCCCCGGTGTGTCTGCTTACTCTCTTGTAATCCCTTCCTCTAATGAATGTAAATACAAATATTAATTCTCTTCTTGCTAACTATCCCAGTGTTGGGGTGAGCATCCAAAGGGTGGGGAAATGAGGGAAAAGTACTATAAGATTTACCCTTTAACTCATCTTCCACGTGAGTTAAATTCTGCAAACCTTCTCTATTTATCCCCCGTCGCCTTGTGGTCAGTAGTTTATGAAGTGCTAAAGAGTTTAGCAATTAACTATTTTTTTTAATGGCATTCTATTCTATTTTTTATAAATGTTATATTCTGCTAAATGATTGGTATTAATTGCTTTGAGCATCATTTGGCTCCAATAGTCAGTGCTGTTGGCTTCATAATATACATGCATATAGTTCAAAAAGAATATTTTATATCTTAGAAAAGATGGAGAATTGAAGGCCGGAGATCACCATTTTTCAGCAAACTAAGATCAAATTGGCTAAGGAGTTATGGTGGCACAATGGTTAGAATGCAGTGTTGCAGGCTAACTGTATCCACAGCCAGGAGTTTGATCCTGACCAACTCAAGGTTGACTCAGCCTTCCATCCTTCTGAGGTCAGTAAAATGAGGACCCAGATTGTTAGGGGCAATATGCTGACATTGTAAATCGCTGAAAGAGTGCTGTAAAGGAGTGGTATAAAAGTCTAAGTGCTATTGCTATTGCCAAACTCCACCTTAATTAGTTATGGACCTGTGTTCAGCAAAGGTCTTCAGAAATCCTGCATTTCTACTTATCCAGGATGTGGTGAGACTTCTTTTAAGGCATTTCCAACCTATGGAACACCCCTTGCAAACCAAACCAGATTGGTTTCTTTCCTTCTTTCTGCCTTTAATCAACAAGAATGACAAACCATTTGAACTGTTTTTATGACAATACTTTTATGGTTTGGTGCAATGTGTGGACCCAGTCAGCGCAAGAGTTTCAAATGTTCAACTAAAAAACCTAGTTTAATAAGAACAGAATCACACACACTTGATTATTTTTGCAACAGAAGAGAATAACCCTGACATGCGCTGACATGCTTGAAAGCAGCAATTAATTAGTATCCTGCCCAGATTTTTTTAAAATGGTATTTTATTCAATTTTAAAAAATATTTACTATTTTCTGCTAAATGATTGCTGTTGATTGCTTTGAGCACCATTTGGTTTGAAAAATAGGATGCAAACATAAACTATCAAATTAAACAATAGGATCTATAGTAAACGTCCAAGTTTCATAAATCATGGGTGGTATTCCGGAAGTGAAATTTGGAAATACCCCTGCATTCCTGTTCTCAGCATGACAAAGAAATTCACAGAGGCCTGGACTGTGTCATCATTTCCACCTAAGCATAGCTTCCTGAATGCCAGAGCAGGTGATGTCGCCTTCATCCCACTCATCAAAAATGCCCCCAGCCTGTGTGTTTTCCAACTGCGATTCAAAACTTTTCCAACCAGACTTACCTGATGCCCTTCGGAGCAGATCATTTCTGGCCCTTTGTTCCGATTCAATTAAGTTGCAATTGGCTACAGGGCTTGGTATACTTCCTCCCCTTCAGTGACACCTGTTAGGCAAAAGATCGACACCAAAGGTCCAACCCTCTTACACCTTCATGCACATAAAAAGGGGAAGGGGCTTCAATTGTGATGCCACACCCGCCATCTTGCTGATTTTGACACATCCTGGTGTGTGTCCCATGCAGGGAACCACTTAGGCACTTCTGTTTTGCCTCCAAGACACCTCATAGGCTCTCTTCCTGTGGTTAAAGTAGGTGAGTGGGTGGCATGCGGTTAAGCATTTCCAAATGGAGGTCTTTCTCCCCTATACTTATGATTCATTCAAAGTTATAATGGCACTGGGGGGAAAAAGTAACCTACAACCAAGAACAGTTGCTGGAACTGGGTGTGTCTAGTTTAATGAAGAGAAGGACGAGGGGGGACATGATAGCAGTGTTCCAATATCTCAGGAGCTGCCACAAAGAAGAGGGAGTCAAGCTATTCTCCAAAGCGCCGGAAGGCAGGACAAGAAGCAACGGATGGAAACTAGTCAAGGAGAGAAGCAACCTAGAACTAAGGAGAAACTTCCTGACAGTTAGAACAATTAACCAGTGGAACAACCTGTCCTCCAGAGCGGTGGAGCTCCAACACTGGAAGTTTTTAAGAAGAGACTGGACAGCCATTTGTCCGAAATGGTATAGGGTTTCCTGCCTGAGCAGGGGGTTGGACTAGATGACCTCCAAGGTCCCTTCCAACT